>CM070712.1:44916212-45516212 GCA_036346275.1 Otatea glauca | reverse complement strand
CATAGGAGTCTCCTCTTCTTGCATTGCATCATTCACTTGCTTGAAACTGTTGCTCTTAGATCATGATCCATACTCCATAGGAGTTATCGCTTTTTTTTAATCAAATAACACATGAAAATAAAAACTAAGCTGAAATTTCAACTACACTAGTCCTTTTCTGTCAGAAACGAGCAATGCTAGCTGCTGGCCCTACAAGGCCTTGTCCTGCTTTCTCCATGACAGGCCAACCTTTGTCAGAAACTATAGCTTAGAACTTTGCAGATAAGTATCATTAGCACTTTCAGCATGCATAATTAGCTCATTATTAAACTATAACAAGCTAGTGCTGCTGTTACTGCCAATTAATGTATGTCTTCTGGAGGAGTTGGTGGGGCTAAAGGAGGCAAAGGCTGTTCCTAATCACACGTTCCGGAATAGATGTCACTTGTACCTCGAGAGCACATCAACAAATAATTGTATTACCCCTTTTCATTATATTGTTGAGCTAGTAAATAACATTGAAAATAGTCTAAAGAGTTAAGACGTAGAATGAAAAAATAATAAAAAGCTATCTTAAATCGTAGAATAATATATATTTATAAACAAAATTTGAAAGCCAAGAAGTACTGTACATTTAAACACCTGTCTCTTTCTACGTAAAGTCAATGGATGAATACATACGGTTGCCTCTGTGCATAAACTATGTTCTTTGTGCCTATACCCCCTGTGCCGGCCGTATCTCTTGTTTATTCTCTTTTTCTGTTTGCTGTACCTCAACTGAGGCCCACAAGCATAGCAAAAATACTTGAGGTCTCATTTATGATGTTCCATGCCTTGCAAAAGTTGCAAGGGTGTTTCAATCCATGAATAGTGTCAGGAAAAGGACACAACCACCTAAACTTCAGCTCCATGGACAGTAGCCTTAAAGAAAGGAGGAGCATGCTGTTCCATCACAGGTGTAGAAAAATATGGTCTTGCCTTGGGTTATCTTCTGTCTCAAGGCCTAAGGGATAAATAAAAGGAGATTGAGACCTCCATTTGTTTTTGTTTTTCACCTTTCTGAATCCTGATCCCTTTTGAGATATGTTGATTGTGGTTTGTGGATGCAGATATTGACAAGGTAGACAGCTAATTAATAATTCTAGCTTCTTGATTGGAGCAATCATTCTGCAAAAAGTCTCCTAAGAAAAGATGGTGAACATATCATGAATGTGCTTACATATACTTGCATGAGAAAAGGTGTATAATGCAAGATATAAAAAACACTCGAAATAAACATGATCACATAAGATAGCTTTTATTTTCGGTTGTTCAGGAAGGCTGGTTGTTGCTGATACTACACTCCGATTTTCTTTTTTTCTTTTCTTTTCGTTTTCATTCTCTTCAAATATGCTAAGATAAATAAATGATAAGAATAAGACACGGTTGATATATACAGGCAAGATGTCAAAAACAATAGTTACACCATGAAAAGTCCAATGTTATCAGAAAAGAACGTCACCTCAGAATAAGCCTTTGCAGGAAGCTCTCAACCAGCGTCCAAAGTAGAATATAGCAGAGAGAACGACACAACATTAGAATATGCACTTGCATGATCTTGAAAATGCCTTATCATTAAGTATATACAATGCCGGCACTATAAGCCGTGTCAAATTCCTAGCTAAGACAAGATGCAAAACTGTATAATTTGAGATCTCATTTTCTTCCGACTAGTAAGTGACTAACTTGCAAATGTGCAGGCTGACAATCTGAGGCAACAAACGTTGCATCAGATGCGCCGGATTCTAACAACCCGACAGGCGGCTCGGTGTTTCCTCTCCATTGGGGAGTACAACCGCCGCCTCCGAGCTCTCAGCAACCTATGGGCTTCCCGTCCTCACGAGTAAGAATCAGAATCGCTCTAGTGCAAACAAATTGCACATTCTAATTCTTAATGCATTGTACTAAGTTTTCCAACCATGTCTGAATCGATTCTAATGTGCTGTCATTTTACTGGAAGGGTCGCTATGCGTACAAACTGTTCAGAAAAAACGCATGCAAAATCCCTCCAATGAGTCACCGATAAGCGAGACTTTCTACTGGTGGTTCATTGGAGGGATTTGATACGCTTTTCATAAAGGATATTTTTTACGAGTAGTATTCGCGCTTTCTCGAAAGCATGGATAAATGAAACGAACATAGCTGACAGCGACTTGCACTTCTCTTTCCCTTGCAACAGGAACTTCATTGGGACCGAGAGTGTCAGCCCCACAGGAACCGAGCTGCAAGCTATGCATCATCAGCCGCAACAGAATCAGTTCTCCGGGTTTTGAGGCTTCTCCTGGAGGGTGTAAACTTCGGCGTCAGTGATGTTACAAAGAGAGGAGGAATTGTAATGTTCTATTATTAAAGTATTGAGAAAGCAACATCACTAGGAAAAGGAAGAGGGAGAATTGTTGATGTGCAATTTGTTGAGTGGCTCTTGACCTGATTGAAGAGCTAGCACGGCAAAATTTGGTGCAGAGCAGACCAAGAGGTTGTTTGGGGGTTGTGCTTCAGCTTTACTTCAACTTTGGACCAAAAGCTCCTTCAAACAGCACGACTGCAAAGCAGTTGGGAAGCTAAGCCACAGCAGAAGCACTCCCAAAAGCTGAAGCTACTAGGGAGGAGCTTTTCAGCTGTGGTTTCGCTTGACCACCTCCCACCTTGCTCGCTCCGCTTTCACGACCTCCGCCATCCCGCCTCATCGTCTCCACGTCACCTTCCCACTCGGACGACGCTGTATTTCGCTATGTTGCTACCTCCTGCTCGGTTCGTCCTCAAAAGCCACAGCTGCAGTAGTTAGTTTGCCAAATAACATAACAAGAAAAGCCACAGCCGTCAACTACAATTGTTTCTGATCCGAAGAAACAAAAGACTTTTCATTACCAATTGACACTTTCCTAAATAGGCCTCAAAGCAAAGGCAGGAGATGAGTGGCTGCTCCAGAGACTAGCAGACAAAATCCACTTAGAGATGCAGACAAAGCATAACAAAAATTCGAATATTTCTGCTAAAACAATCTTTTTTCAATAGTAGGTTATTTCCAAGCTTATTTTGAAGAATAGAACTTTGGGGATAACACCACAGAACATGGCTAGGCAATGAACACGATCGATTATTAATCAATAAAAACCGATGATACCAGCTAAATCGACCAAAAAAAACGGGAAAAAAAACCAAGGACACCAGCTACAGGTTATGATACCTGTAGCACTGATGGAAAGGAGAGATGGTTACTGGAGGTTGGAAAGCATCAATATTTGAAACCGCTAAAAAAATTCGACATCAAATAATAAAATGCCGGGGGTAAGTCAGAAGTACAGTAAAAATAATGTCTGAATTTCTGGACAAAGGATCGATGAAAGAAGCGGCAACATGAGGATCAATGTTCAGCAAGACCAATACATGTAGAAACAGCGTAAGGAATCTTACATTAACCAGTAAAACAACAAAATCAGAAGACGCAAGTTCAAAACTATTGATTGATAAATAAATGGAAGAAAATTAGCTCTGTAGATGTTCCATTGATATCATATCAAGGGACTCAGAAACTCAAAATCAGCTTTGTTTCCTATGGCATGTACCAAGAATTGTTGTGAGCCACGAGACTTTCCACCAGATGCAGATCATTCCAATCATGTAGCTCTGAATTTTGATCCCTTCAACTGGAAAACTGCTGATTAAGAAAGGGCGGACAAATGGTAAAAAGAATGAAAAACCACAAGAGCATACATAAAGCATCAAATCAGCGCATTTCAGCTTAACCTCAATCCATATAGGCAAGTCAGGAAACAGCAAACGAGTAAACTTTGCAAGATTGAGATGGAGTATGAAATGTATACACAACGCGCTAGTACATCACAAGAAAGCGGTGAATAGCTGGGCACTAACTTCGAATCAAATGAAGAGAACCTAGCAGAGATATTGAATGCAAGCTACTGAAAATGGGAAACATATATCACACTTTGCTATAAATTCTATCTAGCAGGCTAGCAGAGACCCTTTTTCATAAAGGAAAATCTCTGGTAAGCATTCAATGACTGGGAGGATCACTGAACAGTATGCATAAAAATCTGGCATCGTAAGCCACAGTGGTAGAATTTTCATGTATCCATACAACATAGGCCCAATTCGTTTCAGCTTTTGGGTTATAGATTCTGAATTATAGGAGAAGTTACTTCTGATTGTAGGAGAATCGGGCGGACCGGACCAGCTGCGACTTCTAGGTACCAGACCGAGCCGGCAAGAATTAGCGAGAATCAGGTTCCAGTCGGATTCTGATTCTATGTAGAGAGGGTAGCATCTAATTGTGAAAGAAACTATCTAGAATCCTCCCGTTCGGCAAACAATCCGCTTTTTTTTAAGCAGAAGATGTGTAGAAGCTAAAACAATCGGGGCCATACTCCCAAACAGTTAATATAGAGAATGAAATGCCTTGGACATTTACTAGGACAAACGGCAGATAAAACCAAAGCATGAACTCCATCTCAATTATCACAGTTACTGAACAAGCCTGTTTCTTGCGAGTTCAATGTCTTATTCGGGTGTAATCCGAAAGAATCACAGAACTCACATCGGATTCCCCACTTCTTTTTGAGGGAGAAAGCAAGTGTTTTGACCATTCCTCTAAGCTTTTGCGATGAAGAGTGTTCATGCTAATAGAAGCTCGCTTCTCGCGAATCATTTGCTCAGCAGCTTTCCAATCCTCAGCTAATCCCAGTGCGACAAGAAGTGCACACATCAGGCAGACGCTTATGTCGTGACCTGTTAAAAATTTAGCAGACCATTTATGTGATGAGATGCAAGAGTTCATTGTACATTTGTATCAGAAAAGAATAATTAGCTCTCTTTAATGGACAATGATGTGTCCCATAAAGACATAGTACTGGACTAGCATACAATATGGATTATACCATTTTATTTTCACACATGTTCTTTTGCCGAATTATTTTTTTTAATAATATTTTTTTAAAAAAATACAAAAATAATATGCCGAATTAAAATTTTACAAAAATACCCACCTGTTGCTATTTAAATTAGCGACAGGTCTCTGTCGTAAATTCAAATTGCGACAGGGATATATATTTATAATTTTTTTTAAATTGGCATATTAGTTCTGTAGTTTTTCATTAAAAAGGTATTATTTCAAAAAAAATTCTTCTTTTGCCTGACTGGAAGGTTGAAAATATAAACAGCACAAATATTAGAAACAAAGATAAGCGAAAATTAATCCTGTTCTACTTCTGGTTGTTAAAGTTGTTAAAAAGACAAACGCAAATATAACTCAAGGCTTTGCTGTTAACCCTTTATCCAACATGTCCTGCATGCATTTTGTCTACCTTCCATATGGAAACATCCGAACATGTGAAAATTGTAATGTAGATTTGGCTTTTGAAAGTATTGCACTGTACTTGTCACTTTGTAGAATATAGAATATACAATATAAATACTAAGATAGAAGTTATCTAACCTTGAATCTTGCACAACTGCAACCGTATACAGTAATTTGGACTAACCTATGCTTATCCTATAGCACATCTTATTGGCCCTATAAGCTCAATACACTGGCCCATTAGATATGTGAAAACCTACCCGAATCAATTCCCAAAACCTTCCTTAGTATCATGGCAAGTTACAACGAAACAGTAATGTACAATTCAGTTCTCCTTAATGAATAAGACTATAGCCTCATCAATAGCAGTTCATTCGCACAATATTCTCTACTACTCAAAATAACCCGCAGTCATATTCATTGTGCTCTAACCAGTTACTCATTAATTCAACGCAAGCATCAACAATTCAAGCTATGTGCAGTTAAATATCTCCAACGCTCCAAAAAGTTTTTGTAAGCATATTTATATCAAATCAATTACATCTCATAAGTAATACACTCGATCAGTCAATAGATCAATACTCAGAAAACTTAATAATGAACTCATGTATATACATGATCACACTACTACACAAATATACATCACAATCGGTTCTTTTTCGTCATCACAGTCGGTTCTGGTGGTGACACAAAGTCATGAGACAGAGATGAGGCGGGCATTATTACAGTCGGTTCTTGCCCGATAGAGATGATATGGTCATCTCTATCGGTTCTTTAAAAGAAGCGATAGAGATGATGGTATCATCTCTATCGGTTCTTTGAAAGAAGCGATAGAGATGATATAGTCATCTCTATCGGTTCTTTGAAAGATAGATGATAGAGTCATCTCTATCGCTTCTTTTAAAGAACCGATAGAGATGACCATATCATCTCTATCGCTTCTTTCAAAGAACCGATAGAGATAATACCATCATCTCTATCGCTTCTTTTAAAGAACCGATAGAGATGACTTCATAATCTCTATCGCTTCTTAAAAGAACCGATAGAGATAATATACTCATCTCTATCACTTTTTTGAAAGAACCGATAGAGATGAATATCCTCATCTCTATCACTTCTTGTAAAGAACCGATAGAGATGAGTTCATTATCCTATCGCTTCTTTCAAAGAACCGATAGAGATGACCGTCACATCTCTATCATTTTCTTGTGAGAACCGACAGAGATGAAGGGGTGGTGTGCTATCACATTCTAATCAGCACATATTGCACACAATATGCACATATCACATTCACACAGAAATTACAGACAACATATCACATTCAACGAACATGAACACCTTGTTTCAACAAACACATATCACATTCGTTAACAAAATAGAACGTAAACATGCTTAACCATAAGTACACATGCAATCGCATTCGGATATGTAATATTTGTTCACATCGGTCTAGTAGGAGCTTTTGGGATCTCTAAACCGTCAGTCCTCAGACAAGCATTCTATCCAGCACACCACGGCATAAGTGGTCTCGTATCTTGTTGAGTGCAAGATCTTGTCTACACTCTTACGGGGATAACGGTATTCTACAAGATAGAAACGAGTGCTCTAATTTGAGTTTTCAAATTTCCATGTGAAAGACTAATTGTATATGCATGTACTACCTCGGGAAGCAGTGCGAGCCGACAATCAAGATCACCATGTGTTGCATGACATACAAACCACAGCGATCGTCGCTGCCACATTGATGACACTTTGTGAAGAAAGAAAAATAAATTAAGAGACAAAGAAAATATGTCAGAAAATCTAGATCTTATATATGATAGCAACTTGTACCTTGAAGCGGACATACTCCAGCTTGGAGCCCTTTTTGTCGTCGTGTGTCCCTCCTGCTTCGACGTATTCCTTGAAACCCCTATATACATTGGAAAGATGTCGTTGAGTAAAAAAATAATGAATGTAGTTAAATACAGAAAATGTTAGATAAGAGTGGTGCACTTACTGCTCCAAAGGAGGCTTGATCGCGTAGGCCATCGGTCTCTTATCAACCGAATTAAAAGTGTACACTTTGTTGTCTCTCGGAAGAGCACGAGTAGAACCCAATGGTTGCTTATTAAATGGTATGCGTGAAGAAAATAAGTTCACATACGGTTTGGTGTGTAGAAGTAATTGAGCAGTGAAGTAGTACTTACTCCTCGTGGTACGGGAATAGAATGAAGTCCTTCTTCGACTCAGCTTGCAATGCCCTCTTGATGTAGCCGGCAACCCATTCCGGTTGAAGCCTAGCCATCGTCGCGGACACAAGCTCAGGGTCGACGAACCCAACTAGTTGTCGATTCGTCACGACCATTGCCTCATCGCCACGCAACTCGCATTGAATGTTAAAAAGCGTAATGCAAAATCCTATGGAAGTCATAAGGTGGTACAGCGTGGTGCGATACTCACGGCGTCGAGATCGTCATATAGAGAAATATCGATGGCTACCGGTTGAGTACAGACGAACAGATCCTCAAAACTAGCGGAATGTCCCATCCTCCTCGCGGTGGAAATGTCCCTTTCGTATCTAACATTGAAGTCGACACGCTCGCTATCTTTCGCTTTGTCAAAGTACCATCCATGGAGTATCGAGTCCATATGCCTAGGCGTTCAATTTCTTTGGGAGGCGAAGGGCTTTCCATGTCGTAGGCCTTAAAATCATAAGGCTTCACGTGTGTGCATGCCGGCTCTCCTTTACGGGCGAAGGAGTCTCCGAGACCGGGCGGTGGGCTTTTCATGTACTGAGGGGCTGTGGCCTTTGTGAGCCTAGCCTTTTAGCGAGAGGCCTCGGTGGTTACGTGGTTGTCGTGCTAGTCCTTTTATACACCAGCTCTGTACTTTGTGTAGGGCTCATCACGGTCGTGGGAGCAGGCGCAGGTACGGTAGGAACCTACAAAGCACGCGCATAATTAAGTAACTTGTTGCAATACTACTGGAATGGTACGAAAGGCGTGAGGATGTTTACCTTGACCGATCGGCGCTGTCGTGGGCCACTTGATGAGCGACATCCGCGCTAGCCCGAGTGGTGATGTCTTCGTTGGGGAACTCGAGCACATGTGATAAGAAGGCCGTGGGCGTAGTCCACCGGACCCTCATGTAGCCCTTCCCTAAAGGTGACCATGCACCGTGTCGGTCTCCTTGCATGGAAATGCAACACCGCGTGCGACCTCAGCAGAAATCCGTCTTCCGTCGGTGGTGGCACTTGGTAGGCGCCGCAAAAAGTGCGCAACTTGAGAGAAAACATATGAAGAGTTACCTCGCACCATTAAGTAAGGCAAAATTAATTATTACCTTGGTGGGGACCGGACTTATCATTTTGGAACCGCATGACTACTTGGTGGGGGCACGTGTTTCTCTCAGATGGCGGGGCATCGGCTCGACTGCAGGAGATCATCGCCATCATCTCGGCCCTTAGGCGCTTCTCACGTGCCATCATCTCCACCCTCATCTCCTCCTCACGTGCCATCATCGCACCCTCATCTCCTCCTCATCTCCTCCGAGATCTCCTCCTCATTTGCTCCCTAAGCGTGTCCTTGAGCGCTCGCACGTGCCTCCCATGTTCTTGATCCGGTACTCGGCGAGATCTTGGAAGTAGGACTTCTTCGTATGCCCGACCTGCGGCAAGCACCGGCCCTTATGGTCGAGCTTCCGATCGCGATGGATAGGATGTCATTTGACCCTTGGCTAAGAAAGGTTCCTGCTCTTTCCTCCGGCTTACCTCTTCCGCAATAGCGAGTGCAATTAGATCTGAAATCTGATGGGAATGGTCTCTGCAATGTAGTAAGTTTGATATCTTACGATGGCGGAGACGACTTGCGCGTGATAGTGGGGTTTGGTACTACCACCGCCGTCCGCGGTTTTCTTTGTCCTCGCTAATACCCGATCCGTGCCGCTCCTCACATATGTGCGAGTAAGGCATCGTTGTCCGAGTTGGCGCACTCCTCGGCTAGTCGTGCCATTACGCTTTCTTCCCTTCGTAGCCACGAACCGAGGTGGTGCGGCGTGCGTGTTCACCTTTGGGTAGCAGCGTTCCTCTGTCTCGGCTAAATGCGCCTCGGGCGTACTCTTGATCCTCGTGAACTCCTCCCAAACATCGTTAGTCACGAGCGGATACCTCTCGAATGGTGCACGGCCTTTCAAAGCGTACTCACTTGTGCATGTAGACCACGAAGTGCCTCGAGCCACACCCATCCTCTTCAAGGCGTATCACCTGGCATTGTTTTCATCCTCCTCTTCTATAATCCATTTTCCCTTAACCTCGTCCCACAGTAGGTTCTTACGCTCGACGACCTCCTTTCTCCAATCCTTAACCGTTATGGGAACTCTCTCCCTCACGGTTGCGAGGAATGAGCGGTATCGCCCCTTATACTTGGGAGGACCCGTGCAAGCGCCGTCGCATTGAAGTGGAGAATTTGCGGCGTTCTCGCTGTGGCCCTTTGCTCGGTCCTCGGGCCTTCCTCACCTTACTCGGCCCCTCGACATTTGGAACCCGGCTCGCCGACACTTGGAAGTTGGCTTGGCCCCGGAGCACCTTCTACTCTTTACGCGATGAGCCGATGCTCTCTAATTGCGACATTTTGAGTTTTCTTATCTAACATGGACATATATTTCACATGAGAGAAAGCAATTCGTAGCTATTATGTGAACTTCACAATAAATCATCTAAAATAACAGATCAATGGATAATTCATAGCATGTCATTGTTCTAGCATATTGCACTAGAGTAATGAGATGAATGAATGATCTTCAAGACAAGTCGTATGTAGACCAACTAAATACGTCTTGACGATAACTCCTAATCTCTAAATAGGTTTGGTCTAATCCCATTCGAGGATATGTGGTTGGGCAAGTTCCTAAGCCGTTGTACAACTCGAGAGAAAATTTGAAGACATCTCATTGTTCTCCGGATACACGTCTCGACAACAAGTCAAGAGGGTGTGTATCCGAGAACACCAGGAGACGCTACGAAATCTACTCGTGAGTTGTACAACACTTCAGAACTTGCCCAAACCATATCCTCAACTAATCAAAATCGTGGACAATTGAGATCTTGCTTATAAATATGTCATTCGACATATTTATAAATAAGCACTCTCGAGCAGGAGACGTAGGTTACATAACCTAAACTCTTAACAAATCTTGAGTACAAAAGCACATATGAGAAAGTAATGAAAAAGCATCGTAACATACATGGAAACAGGATGAAGGAGCATGTATATCATGAATAATTGAATATAGAGGCAACCCTTCAATTGAATATATAATGGAAACAGGATGAGGAGATTTCTATGTGATAAATAGATAAATCTATATATAAATCTTGTCTTGCCAAGTTGTTGTGTTTACATGGGAAGCATCAACATAGATAACCCTAATGTGAGCAGAGGCGACAATGGTTCATTTACTTGTTCGATATTTAAAACTATGCACAAAAGGGTAGCATTCGAATAAAGGAGAAAATCCTGTACCTAAAAGGCGTAGATGGGTCTTTCCCTTGCGGTTCCAATAAAAGAAGCACACCAAAGGGCCTTGAGGCTTCCTAATTGATGAAAAATAAAAGAAGCAACGATTTAGAGAACGTATAAAAGAATTACATTGATCCATCCTTTTTTTGTAATAGGTAACATTTACTACAATAGTTGTGTATGATGACCATCCAATTATTTATTTTCTTTTTCAGACTCTTTGTAGCACAATATTGTGCGGCACACTTTCATCTTGAAGTTCTCAATGATCCGAGTTTCGTAGTAATCGCCTAATGCGATGGGAAGAGCATTTTTCGAGTTATTTTCGCTAATTAATTGATGCACTCTATATTTTTGTCCATAGTTACACTGTTGCACATCCAAATATGAAATATATAATTGATGTTCCCACTTAATTGTTGCAGAATGGATGAGTTCTTTGAGAGAACAGCAGAGCACGAGAGGAATTAGCGAGTGTAGTGGTAAGGACTATAACGAACAACGACAAGGCTTCTATCCTCGATTGTTTTTGTGTGAAGGTAATATCTCAATTATTTGTATGTAGAAAAATGTAAGATTACGAAAATCTATTATTTACTTAAGCTTGGATTTTGTTTCGAGAGACCATCATATCATGGGCCAATAGATGAAGGATGTACGCATGTGTGGCTCTCATTAGAGGCAACGGATCATTGTTGGAAATCTTTGGTGATTCTCGTTGTGTACTCTCAAGGAATGGTCAGTCGGTGGCTTTCTTGTCAAGTGTCTGCTGGTACATAAACGACATGCTATCTTGTCATAATAGATGCATTCTAATGGTGCCTTAATTTATTTAAATTGTATTCAAAGGCAATTGGTTTATCCACGATTTAGACAACCAACGACAATTTTCAAAATTCGTGATCGGACTCCAAATGCTAGCACAACATTACCATCACGAAGCAAAACACGGGATCAAATCAACAAAGAAAAGCTATCTTCACCGAGCAGCGTCAAATCGAAAGAAAGCGGCGTCATTGGCGAAACAAAATCTGGCGCCGTGGCGCGTCGAAGCGGCGGGGTGGCGTCGGGCGGAGGGTGGGTCGAGGCGGGGCGGGGGGAGGGCGCGTCGGGGGGGGAGGCGGCGTCGAGGCAGCGGGCAAGCGTTAGGGCGTGGGGCGGCGTGGCGGGCGGGGCGTCGGGCGTGGGGCGGGGAGGGGGGCGGGGCGAGGGGTCGGGCGTGGGCGTGGGGCGGGGGGGGAGGCGCGGCGGCGGGCGTGGGGCGTGGGGCGGCGGGGTGGGGAGGGCGGCGGGGGCAAGGCGTCGGGCGTGGGGCGGCGGGGGCGAGGAGGCGGCGGCGGCGGGGCGTCGGGGTGTGGGGCGGGCGGGGTGGGGAGGAGGCGGCGGGGGCAAGGGCGTCGGCGTGGGGGGCGGGGAAAGCGGCGCGAGAACAAGGCGAGGCGCGGACTTATAATTTTTGCCAAATGTTGAAGTGCACCCTAATGAATCACGTGGTCCTCATTTCTCTATCGATTTTCTTGTAAAACCGACACAAATAAAAAAGTAATATCTCTATCGGTTTTTTTATAAAACCGACACAAAAAACAAAAGATTATTACGGAATAATCATCACTATCGGTTTTGTTTCAGAAAACCGACACAAATAAAGAGATTCACATCTGTATCGGTTTTTTTCAGAAAACCGACACAAATATAAAAGGTACATCTATACCGGTTTTTTTCAGAAAACCGACACTAATAGAAAAGGCCCATCTCAATCGGTTTTATTCAGAAAACCGACACAAATAGTTTCTCTATCGGTTTTTTCAGAAAACCGACACAACAAACAAAAGATCACTCTGGTTTTCTCAGAATAATCATCACTATCAGTTTTGTTTCAGAAAACCGACACAAATAAAAAAATGCACATCTCTATCGGTTTTTTTCAGAAAACCGACACAAAAAACCTGGAACATCTCTATCGGGTTTTTTCACAAAACCGACACAAAAAAGAAAAGATCACCAGAATAATCATCACTATCGGTTTTGTTTCAGAAAATCGACACAAATAAAACATGCACATCTGTATCGGTTTTTTTCAGAAAACCGACACAAATATAAAAGGGACATCTCTATCTGCTTTTTTCAGAAAACCGACACAAAAAACAAAAGATCACTACGGTTTTCTCAGAATAATCATCACTATCGATTTTGTTTCAGAAAACCGACACAAATAAAAAAAAGGTACATCTGTACCGGGTTTTTTCAGAAAACCGACACTAATAGAAAAGGCCCATCTCAATCGGTTTTATTCAGAAAACCGACACAAATAGTATCTCTTTCGGTTTTTCTCAGAAAACTGACACAACAAACAAAAGATCACTCTTGTTTTCTCAGAATAATCATCACTATCGGTTTTGTTTCAGAAAACCGACACAAAGAAAAAATGCATATCTGTATCGGTTTTTTTTCAGAAAACCGACACAAAAAAACCTGCTATATCTCTATCGGTTTTTTCGGAAAACCGACACAAAAAACCTGGTACATATCTATCGGTTATTTTTGTGTGATGGGAAGAGGGAAGTCCGTTCATCAAATTGATCGTATTCTTCTTCATCTATGACATTTTCGACTCCAACGATCCGCCGCTTGCCATGAAGGACGACGTGCAACCTCGGATTGGCCGGATCACGCACATAGAAGACCTGATTTGCTTGCTTCGCAAGTACGAATGGGTCATCTTTATAGGCGAGTCTGTTTAGATCCACAAGAGTAAAACCTCTCTTGTCGACCTTCACTCCATGTAGGAGTCCCACCCACTTACATCGAACAATGGAATTTGGTATATTCCGTAATCGAGCTCCCAAATTTCTTGATCACCCAAGTAAGAGTTCATTGCCATTGAGGATCCTCCTTTGAGTGATGTTCATCGGAAAAAGCATCTATGCTTACACCATTTTTGAACAGTACTCTTCGCATCCTGACTTTCAGTGTAAAAGGTGTACCCATTAATATCGTACCCCTGCCATGTCTGTACATTAAATCTAGGTCCGTCAGCCAACCATTTGATAGTCTCACTAACAGAGACCTCCGCCCTTTGTTTGAACCATGTGAGAAATCTATCGTTGTGTTCTCGCATGATGGAAAGCTCATCCATTTGTGGATTCTCTTCCCGTAATATCGACTTGTGCTGCTCGATGTACCCTGCAACTTCTGCGCTCTGCTGCAAGACTTTCAGATGCGCTTTGCAATACATATCAAACCGTGGCCTCGTTAGTTTCGATCCAACGGTTCCTTTGCCGACAAATCGCCCTCATGGCGAGATAGAGGAACACCGATTGCTTGTCTTTTCCGAGATAGTCCACGCGAACTCAATAACCTCTTGATGCCATAACCTTCCACAATACTACCCTCGGGCTTGACCGATTCCTCACGTAGGATTTTAATATACCCATGTACCTCTCGAACGGGTACATATAACGTAGGAATGCCGGTCCACATATCTTAATCTCTCTAACGAGGTGAACAACAAGGTGGACCATGACATCGAAGAACGACGGTGGGAAATGCATCTCAAGTCGACATAGAGTCGCACCACCTCACTCTGCAAGTTGTCTAGCACGTCGGGGTCAATAACTGCGGAGATCGCATTGAAGAAGTAACACGCCGTGATTGCAAACTGACATCCTCTGCGAAATATTTCTTATTGCAACCGGGAGCATTTGGGTCATCAAGACATGGCAATCGTGGGACTTCATGCCCAACAACTTCAAATCATCCAAGGACACAAGCTTCTTAATGTTCATGGAGTAGCGGATGGAACTTTAATACCATGGAGACATTTGCAAGGTCCTCTTTCTCCTTCTTGGACGAGTGTAGCATGCGGCGGGGATATACGGACCTTTTCATCCTCCTCTATCACCGCAAGCCTGGGCCTGATTCCCATGTAGGCCATGTCGCGACGAGCATTCACACCATCCTTTGTCTTTCCAGGTATGTTCAGCAGGATACCAACCAAATTGTCGCAGACATTCTTCTCAACGTGCATGACATCAATACAATGCCGAACATCTAACTCCTTCGATGACGGTAAGTCCCAAAATATTGACCTCTTCTTCCAAATGGTCCTAGAACGAGCAGATTCTGACTCTTTCCGTCTTGAACATCGATATCCTCTACACGTGAATATACTTGCCTTCCACTCATAGGTCTGCGGTCTTTGAACGGACTTCCCTCTTCCCATCAAATTTGTCATCCATCTTACGGTATCGATGACTTGAGGTAGAAACCTCGGTGACCCATATACACGCTTTCTTGGAATTCGGCAGCCATAGGCTCTCGGTCTCCTCTTCACAAATAGGACACGCTTTTGCTCCTTTCGGACTGAGCCCCCCCAATTAACAAGGAGCCGGGAAATCATCTATGGTGCAAAATACCATAGCTTTGTAGGGTGAAATGCTCTCTTCATGACGCATCCCACACAATGACCCGTCATTCCACAATTTTACCAAATCCTCGATCAATGGAGCGAGGTACACATCAATATCATTTCCTTTGTTTGGGTCCCGAGATTATAACGACATCATGATATACTTCCGCTTCATGCACAACCAAGGAGGAGGTTGTAGATACACAATGAAGCGGCCACGTCTTGTGACGATTGCTCATGTTACCAAGCGGATTCATTCCATCGGTACTCAATCCAAATCTTATGTTCCTCATTTCGCACCAAACTCCTCATGTTTCCAATCGATGTTTCTCCATTGAGCGAATCGGCAGGTGTCTCGACTTGCCATCTTCCTTCGAGACTCATAATGCCAGCGCAACAATTTTGCTTCTCTAGGATTTGCAAACAACCTTTCTAGACGCGAATGATGGGCAAGTACCACAATACCTTGGCGGTGCACCTTTAGTGACCTCTTCACCCTCGTTGCCCGGCTCTTACGCTTCTTGTCGTTACGCTTCTCCTTTTGTTTGTACCGAGGCACACCACAAACCGGACAAATGTGCAGCTCGATGTGCGTTACGGTACAAGATGCAATCATTTGGACATGCATGTATCCTTTCTATTTCCATTCCCATGGGACATAGTAGCTTCTTCGCTTCATAAATGCTTGTTGGCAACTCGTTTCCCTCGGAGCGTGTCCAATAGAAGAACTAGAAGTGCATTAAAACTTGTATCATCCAGCGGTATTTTGCCTTGATTCGAACAATGCAAGGACCGAACCTAACTTAGTGTATTCGCTTTGCAACTTTGTGAGCAGTGGTTTCGCATCGTCTTCCATCGGCTTTTAAACTTTCCAAACTCTCTTTACGTAATTACCCTCCACATCCCGCAACATTTGCTCCAAATTCTCCGCCTCAAACATATCAAATTGCAACTCATCATCCGGTTCCACCGTCTTCATTGCATACCGCGGGTACTACTGTCTCCCGTGATGGATCCAACACGTGTAATTCCTCACGGCCACGTCGAATCGGTGGTCCTCAATTTGAGTGAGTTCTTGAATCTTCTCAGTTGGTGCAATCAATGCAAGGACAATATATGAAGTTTACACCTCCTCACCATGTCCTCTTGGCAATTTTTGAACTCCTTAACACCCTCTCGAAATTCAAAGACTCACACGACTTTTGCATACATCCATTCCTTACGGTTCATCTGCAATTAAACTTCGCCAATAAATTATGCACAAAGCTGGAGCGACAACAAGCTAGTTATTTGAAATATTGAGACATCATTTGATTAATATTACCTTTGCAAAATAGATGACAATTTCTGCAACATATATGAAATATGTACTTCCGATCGATACCTAGATTCTTCCCCGGTTTAGAGCTTCCAATTTCCTAGATAAGAGACATACATTTTAACATGAACAATGATATCAAACAATCTAATTATATAGTGCAAGAGCCTCTGGATCTTTTGACTACAACGAAACAATACAAGGGTACCAACGATGACTCCTAATCTCTAAATAGGTTTGGTCCTAATCCCATTCGAGAATATGTGGTTCGACAAGTTCTTAAGCCGTTGTACAACTCAGAGAAAATTTGGCGACATCTCCCGCTATTCTCCATATACCGTCTCGACAACAGGTCAAGAGGGTGTGTACCGGAGAATACCGGGGAGACGCTACGAAATCTCTACTGCGATTGTACAACACAACTTCGAGAACTTGCGAAGCACATATCCTCAGCTGTCCAAACGTGGACAATTCGAGGCGCTAAACTTATAAATATACCATTTCGTTCGGTATATTTATAAACAAGCATCCTCGAGCGGGAGGCGTGAGGTTCCGCACCCTAAACTCTAGCATTCATCAAGTGACGGCAATAATAATTCCATATTAACATCAAAGCACTACAAATTAAGATAATTAAATACATGTGTACATGCTTGTGAAATAAAGGGTGTGAAATCGATAGGATATACACAATACCAGTGCAATCTAAACTTTCTTGCGACATATCAAAATTACATAGTACAAAATTAAAGGGGTTTGAAGGAATGCTCACATTTTGAAGAAAACCACAAATTATGCAAAATGAGGAAATCTCCTCAAGTTAGGGCTTCAAATTTACCCTCTTAACACCCACCCTTGAGGATTTCAAATTTTCTCACCCAAGTATTGCTTCCAAACACGAAATATGAGCTATTTTTTCGGTGGCGGCGGAGAAACCTCCTCTAGAACAATAACATAGAAGAGTTCATTTCGAGTGGTATAAATAACCTAACGAGGTACATCACTATCGGTTCTCATATAAAAGCGATAGTGATGTGATCATGAACATCACGATCGGTTCTTACAAGACAAGCGGCGGTGATTATAATAGTCATCACTATCGGTTTTCATATAAGAAGCGATAGTGATGAGCACATACACATCACTATCGGTTCTTATTTAGAAGCGATAGTGATGATAATGAACATCACTATCGCTTCTCACAAATGAACCGATAGTGCTCATCACTATCGGTTCATTTGTGAGAAGCGATAGTGATGTCCATTATCATCACTATCGCTTCTAAATAAGAACCGATAGTGATGTGTACGTCATCATCACTATCGCTTATATGAAAACCGATAGTGATGATAATGCATATCACTATCACTTCTCGCGTAAGAACCGATTGTAATGTTCCCAGTGCTACATCACTATCACTTCTAACCTAAGAACCGATAGTGATTATGATTAATGCCTCTCCTAAGTCATCTATCACAATCGTTTCTTCCTAAAAACTTAAGAACCGACACAGATGAAGCGATAGTGATGTACCATTCTGTAGTAGTGTCACATCTATAACTTTCGATACTAATACAACTCAATCATCATCAGATTTAACAATACACTTAATTATTTGCTCTCAATCATTCAATTGCTAACTACTATACCCATGTATATGTTCACATATCCTTACACATATTCACAAGTTTACAACTTAAAATTCATGTCACCTCCACAAAATACAAAGATTACATCAGAACAGCCAATGTACAAGTATACAACCTCACCCATATCTATTCAGATCATCAAGGCATTAAAGCAAATTCAGAACACATTCCTGGGCATCAATTTTACATCTCTGCATAACAGTACAGATTTTGTTTTCTTAAGCAAGCTCAATTATATCTCGCTGATTTCAAGTTTACACCACTAAGGCAGATCACATTTCATTCAAAGAGTGAAATCCTCTAATGGCATTAGAAGGAAATTCAGATTATACAGTTGAACCGACTTGCAGCCTCTGAACCGACCTACTTTTCTCAGCTAGCCAACCGGCTGCCACCTCTTAACCTTGCCCATCATACCAGCCAGCTGACACCAGTCTCCTTTTGCCCATCTCGTTGGCCAAATGGCAAAACCCATGGCTGCATGCATGCCACCTAGCAAACCAGCCCATAGTTTCCCTACACCAAAGCCTGTTTTCAGCCTCATCCAGCAGTAAAAACAGGAGTATAAATGCAGTTCAAAACATTTCACTAGAGACTTTACTACTCCACCCATTTCCCGCTGTACTCTACTCCTCCACATTTACTGACCTGGTGCTCAAGAGAAAGGCAGCCGTCCAGCAGCAAGAAGAGGAAGGAGGCTGCCAGCTACCTCTTTTCCTCTCATTTTCCCTTCGACACCCCCCTCAGTCCTTTTCTCCTGCAGATCAGGTGCCAAGCATTAACTCACTTTTCTTTTCAGCTTGATCTGGTAGCTATAAATGCTTCTAGTGATCATCAATACTCTAGAACAAAAATCTCTCACTCATGCAATCGTAACCACAAAAGAACTCAGAAACCAAGCATGCAATTAGAAACTCAGTGCTTGTAGCCCTACCCGGCATAGACAGAGAGAAATCACATCATCAAAGCTTCTACTAATAAATAACTTGCATTCAGAAGCCTACATGAATTTACTCACAGGAAAGTTTACCATACACTCTTACACTAACCTTCTGTCCCTATAATGCAAAACATCAACTATTAACCTCTTGGAGTTGAACACACCAAACACAATTCCAGGACACATAAGGCATTCATGCATACGCTAGAGTAACTCAAAACAACTTAAGCATAATGTCATAATCAGGAAAACAGTCATGCATCACAACAGACCTGATGTCAACTTTAGCAATGATAGCCATGCATTTCTTTTGTGATGAGTAGCATTTCAGTTGTTAGGTCATAAAGAAATAATGCAAAAATAAGCACACCTCTATTCTAAGCAAGAACCTATTACATAGCACGTCTCTTAATATTGCCCCCTATTCAAGGATAGCAAAACATCGACACTTCACCAAGCAGTCACTCATCTAAATCATCTGAACACATAAAACTTCAGAACACAGATTCACAAATGGTCTTTTTCAACCAACAACAGTAACACTACAACCACTAAGCTTCTTTACGTATAAGCAAGCACCTGAACCAATATTGAGCATGCATGCATTCTGATTTAATTGATCAAACCATAAATTAGGAATATAAGAGCACATTAGGGTTATTTATTAAGCCTTGGATCAACAAAAGAATGTCTGTGATCAAGCAACCTTAACTCGATCTAATCAAGAAGCGAAAAGACAGTAGTGAACAAGAATATATCTGAGAACAATAATCATGCATGTATGGTTATATTCAGTGCTCACACAAAATTGACATTTCATTGATTCTCACTCGCAGTCTCAACTCAAATATTCATGCACTGACATAATCACTCTATGCTTTAAATTCAAAACCGCAATTAAGATATTCAGTCTTAAATCTATACTAGTCCATACATCTTAGATCATCACATAAAAGGTTCCATACTGTCACATTACAAACCTTAACAGACCTTGCTTATACTTAAATTCATTTGGGAAATCTGAAAAGCATGGTGGATTGAAACATAATGATACCTTGGTAACAAGAGAATGATACTCAATCAGCAAAATAATCCTTACAGAAAGCAACCTAGAATCTTTCCATGCCTTAATAATCATGCACTAAAAACATACTCTATTCCCTGAGTTTAACCCCCTAAACGTATAAGCACATATATATATTTTAGTTAACATCAACAACTTAAGATCAATCATCTGGCCCTGCAATTCCAACCACATATTAATGCAGAACACAATAACATGTGCAATTCTCACTGTCATTAAATTACAAAACATTTATATGGGTATGTCTCAACATCTTTGTGCTCAACCAACTTCTGGCCTTATGCCTTGTAAGCTCAAATGAATTTAAAACACAAGCATACAAATATATTTCTGTTAAGCACCAGCATGATTAGCACCACAGAGTCTAAGCTACATTAAGACTTTAGCTAACAAACGTAAATTTTTACACTTCTGAACTTATTCCAGCACCATAAACTCAGAGTATGGATCAATCGGCGGAGAAGAGAATCGCTAACAATAATGTGGTTGTCATGATAAATCACATCAAACTTATAAAGGCTAAATCACTCAAATCGGTCCTCAGGGGGGGGCTAGAATACTTAGCTTGCTGTAGTCATGGAGGTTGAACCCTGGCCGTAGCCCGCGGTTATGGGTGTCGGCATCAAGTCGACGAAGGGGTCAGGGGGGCCAGTGGGGGAAGTTCTCGGCGCCGCAGTTTTGAGGAAGGCCGGGAGTCCGTCGACATTGGAGCGTGGGCCCATCCGCTTAGGGGCAAGCCTAGAGAAGGAAGAAGGGGTAAGGAAATGGAGCATCCATGGAAGAAGAAAAAATAATAGGGGGGGTTGGTACTTAGCTTGGGAGGATAGCACTGGTACCATTCGAGGAAGGGAAGCTAGCGGTGGTGGTGGAGATCACCGGATCCGGCTGGAACCAAACCATAGGCCGTCGGATCTGGCAGGAGCCAGGGCTTAGTCGGCGCTTCGTGCACAAGGAAGAAGGGGGGCGACAGAGCGGCACAGGAGATGGCAGAGGAGTCGACGGCGGTGCTCGGAGCAGCGCAGAGAGGGAGGCGTCGGAGCTCGGGTGGCGGCGCGGGTGGAGGAGGCGTCGCCCGGGACTGAGAGAGAGGGAGCGGCGGCGTGGGGGGGGGGAGTGCTGCGCTGGGGAGAAGTGTAGGCGCGCGAGGAAGAGGGGCCGCAGGCCAGTGAGCAGCGATGGCGGCGCGGTAGGGAGAGAGAGAGGTGGGCGGCGATCGGGAGAAGAAAGGGAGGAGAGGCGAGAGAGAGAGAGAGAAGTGCGACCGGGAGGGATTGTGAAGAGAGAAGGGGTGGGGATTAGGTTAGGTAGATTAGGGTTGGGGTGTGGGCCGGGCGTCTTGGGCCGAAAATTTGGGCCTGTCGGTCCCAAAAAAAAAATATATATAATAAGTAAATAACGAATATTTGAAAAATGATAAATGAAAAGATAAATAAATAAATTGATAAAATAAATACAAGGATAATTAGATAAAATTCATAAAATGAAATAATAGATGTTTTACCAGAACCAATTTATCAAAAAAAAAGATAACAAAAAGAGAGAGTTAAAAATCAAAATCAAAATTATTTCTTGCTTTTCTCTTTTCTTTTCGCTAAATTAATTTATGATCTAACTTTCTGAGCCATCATACGTCGACAAACAAATAAAACATCTCAAAATTTCAAATGCAAGCACATTAATAAATTGTTTTGCAATCACCTAATGGAAATAGTTAAATTTGAAATTAAATCCAATTTGAGAAATCACAAATATTAAAATTTGTGATGCTCTCATTAGGAAATCTCTTCGATAACTACAAAAAGCAACTAGAGCCACTCCCTGCTGTGGACAACTCTGTGATCTCACATTCAGGCAAGTCACCCCTCGACCATGTCTTGTGAACTGATTTTGTGGCTTGGGTTGTTTGAAACTCTTGCATTCATCTCAAAAGCTAATTTTTAAAAGAAATTAAATCACGCTAATTGGATCAGCTAGATCCAGTGTTACAACCATAACCTTGGTGAGGTTATGGAGTAATTGGTGGGTGAAAGAGCTTAGGGTATGAGCAACCCCGGTTGGGTTGCTAGAAAAGTTAGGGCTCCTCCACATAGGATATCATTTAAGGACAAATCAAACTGGTGCTTACCTCAAAAATTGGCGCAAACCGTGCTGACTATAGACCCGGTATGGGACGGGCTGAACTAAGTAGCCGACAAGTAACTGACTCTGCCAAGGTGAGAAAGGTGACTGTGCCAAGTGAGGGCAGTCACCCTAGGGCGAGACGTCGGGGGAGGAGTCTCGACCCGCGTGCCTTTGATGAGGCAAGGCGGTATGGCAGAGGTCAGGGTATGGTTGGCCAAACGTTCTGTTTCCTTGGTTTATTAGTGTGCCTAAGGAAGCACATTGTGACAGTAAGACAAAGTGATGTTATGGGCAAAGCAGTACATCTCTGATCAGAGTCAAAAGTGATATCACTCCTAGCTTCCGGGCTTGGAAGTGCGTCGTGTGGGTTTTCCTCTAACACAGGATGTAAGACCCCACGTTGTTTTGCTGTCAGTAGATTTAAAAGTTAAAACTTGACACTTTCTAACAAATGGGTAAAAGGGTACTTTGGATAAAGTACTACTTTGGAGTAGCGACTCGGTGGCCGAAAAGTATATTTTTATACCCATGCATAAAGGTTCCGCGGCTTGCTGAGTATTGGTGTACTCAGTCTTGCTTTCTCTGTTGTTTTTCAGAACATGTTGAGTCCACCCAACCAGATGAGATAGAAAGTGAATTTCATGATGATGTGAATCTTTATGATGATACCGATGTTGCTGTGGAGGGATATGAATATGAGGGGGCTGGCGACCAAGTCCTGGCGAAATAAATCTACCCTTAGGAGGGAGGCATCTAGAATAATATTGTAATATTAAGCGGGCGGTATAGAAATCACCGTAGCCAGACCTAAGACAGTACTATATGTACTTTAAGAATAATCCCCGAGTACTATTCGGTGAAAATTTCTATCCGTGCATGTGTTGTTTTCCTTAGCCTGATCCTGGCGCACTCTGCTCTGTGATGTTTCCACTGGTCCTGACCTGGTCAGGCGAAGTGGGGGCGTCACAAGATACGCACTAAAAGAGTTGTATGTAACAAGCCAATCTTGTAAACCCTTGTAAACTTATAATGAAGCTTAATCTTATGAGCTAAACCTAATATTAGTTGTTGGAACAGAACGCCTCGCATTGAAGAAGTACCTACGCGTACTACCAGAAAAGTTTGTGCCTGTCGTCACCACGCTCATGTACTCTCCTGATTTGGAGAACATGAAAATTGAGGAGATCACCGGCTCGTTCAAGCGCATGAGGAGCTATTGAAGGGATATCAATCCCATAATGAGCAAGGTTATCAGTCCCGTAATAAGCAGGTGTTGCTGTTAAAGGGAGATGAAAGAGGTGATCGCAAGCAGTTTAACCGCGGGCGTGGACGAGGCAATTTCGGTTATCGCGGGGGCAGAGATGGCCGAGGAGACAAGACTGAACAAGACGGTGATAACAGACCACGAGATAAGTCACATATCAAATGTTTTGAATGTGAAAAATATGGTCACTACGCGGCGGAGTGTCGCAGTCACATAAAGTGCTTCAACTGCAACAAGTATGGACACTACGCCTCGCATTGCAGGAACAAGAAGAAGAATGAGGAGGTAAACCTCACCCAAGCTAGTGCAGACGACGAACCGGCTCTACTCTTCTCATTGTGCAAAGAAGAAGAGCCGAAGATACTGATGTTGAATGAGGAGAAGATTGTTCCTAAACTATGTATGGAAGGAGATAGCCACGATCACACTGATAGTGGTACTTGGATAATGGAGCAAGCAATCAAATGACTGGAGATCGCTCCGTGTTTCATGAGCTTGACGAGAAAATTTCAGGAAAAGTCAAGTTCGGTGATGGTTCCACGGTGCAAATAAAAGGCAAAGGAACAATGTTGGTACAATGCAAGAACGACGATCAAAAGATATTTTCGGAAATTTATTATATACCGAGTTTGTGTAATAACATACTCAGTCTTGGACAGATGGCAGAAGAAGGGTGCAGGGTAGAGCTGCAGGCGGAGTTCTTGCGTGTTTACGACAAGAACAAAGATTTGTTGATGAAGGTTATGAGATCTCCAAACCGGTTGTACAAGATTTCCCTAAAAACTTGTAAGCAAAAGGAGATGGACTCCCAAGTGACGGACTCGCAACAAAGAGAAGAATAGAAAAGAAAAAGAAAGAGATATAAAAGAGGAAAATCTAAGGAAAATTAGGTAGAGTTGTGTTAGAAATTATAAATTACAAGATTAGGGGGGAAAATGTTGGAAGTAATCTTGTAATAGGAAAGGTTTAGTTTGGAAAGTTTGTATTAAGAAAGTTTAGGATAAAGAGTCCAATTAGGATAAGGAAGTGGAATCCTATTCCGCTTATGAGGGTTGTAGTTTTAGGTATAAATATAGGGGTATGCTTGAGTTTTGTAATAGAGCAGAGCGTGAAGTAATAAAGAGAAAATTGTCCCAAAGATTTGTAGCTTTCTGTTCCAACATTAGTTGGCTACACAGCTCCACATTAAGCTTAGTTTTTTGGTCAAAGATTAAACTAGACCAAACAAGCTCCTAAGATAAATTATGATACTATTATTACATTTGCCATCATACATATGTGAATCTTGAAATCGTGTATACGGGCATATCATGACCTATGTATGACAGCAACTGTGGTTAAGATTGTTATATGTCGTTAAATTTAGCCTATTATCTATGCAACATAGCTTACAAAGATATATTCGGAATACTAAAATAACCACATGACATAGTAAGATGACATGAGAATTGAAGAACTTGCACATCAGCACACTTACAATACAACTCAATAGTTTATCATCACCTTAAGGCATGTAAATGTACGTCTATCAGCAACTATCTACTATAAGCAAGCTACAGAAATGCATTCACGAGCATAAAGACAACCACTACTATTTTCAATAAGAAAACACAATGCTGTCCCTCATCTAAAAGTAATAAACCCAAAATAACAAACTTATCATAGGCACAGTGGACATACACAGGTTTGTTCTGGGAACGCTTTCTGACAGCCCATCTCACAGCAGACTCAATCTGTGATGGTTGAGGAGCCCTTGTATCCCATGTAGCGATACACAGATATGCATTCTCAGATATAGTTGAGTTTCTTGGCAGCTCGCAAGTGCAATCTATGACTGCATGGTCACTAGGCGGCAGGTGTTCAACTGAAGAAGGCCATCCTCCAACATACACTCCATCTGCTATCTCAGTGTACAAGGGCTCATTTTTGAGAAATCTCCGTAACAGCACAAACAGATGGATGAAAAGAAGAAATGGTGAGAACATGATCCACGACCACAGGGGGAAGCTTCCATTAGATGCCTGCCGAGGAGCAAAGGAAGGTCAACCGACGGATGTGAAGCAATGGAAACAAGCAACGCAGTCATAGCGGCATATATGAGGAGAGGGGGAAGGAGAGCACTTTCATGCCCAGTCCATGGAAGAAATACGCCGCAGAGAGCAGGACAGCCGCCTTCAGTCCAATCAACCGGGATATCCCCCAGGCCCCAACCATTCTGCAAGCCTTCAAATAGTGACTGAATCCTGAGATCAAGGAGCATGGAGTACAAGATCAGCAAAGCTTGAATTGGGAGGAGCCATACTCATTTCGAGGCAAGCGAAAAATAGATTAGTGTCTTAAAAAAAGAAAAATAGATTAGACCCTCAGGAGTAATTCAACGACAAGAAATACTCTCCCCAGTAACAAATAGTTATCATTATGTTACAGGTACTAATAGTTACCATTTTGAACATAAGATCGGTCAAACTTTCAAAATTTGAAAGTCAATATCTTGTTAAATATTTAAATTAGATACATGAAAATCATGAGTATAGATTTGCCTCAAAAAATACTTTCATAATAGTATAGTTTTATTGGGTTTTATAAATATATTATAATAGAAATTAGTAGTCAAAACTGTATTTTGGAGACCACGTCGATATCCAAAACGATAACTATTCGTGACTTGAGTATATAGTTCATTCAATAGATACAATAAATGTTGTAAAATCAATCACAAAAGAACAAGAACACGAGATGCAGATTTTTACGTGAAAAACCCTTGCGGGAAAAAACCACGGACACCAATCAGCGATATCACTATTTTGAGGAATTGTGTACAATGGCTAGGGTTTACACCGAGCGTCTAACTCTCCCCAGCAGATTACAAGAGGTATTTATAGATGGATGAAGCGACTCGAGTCTAAACGGGCTACACCGAAATATGGGCTAAAGGCGTCCCTAAAGCCCAACGAGAAATTTGGATCAATACCCAACAAACTCCACCTTGAGAAGAATTCCCTCTTGCAGCAAAAACATCATCATGAACTCCTTTCAATAATAAATATCACCGGCGTCAAAAGTCTCTAGGACTTAAACTGTAACTCCAACCAAGCTTGAGCATAGCTCAAACTTAGTAACTGAAATTGTCTTTGTCATCATGTCAACAGGATTATCATGGGTACTTATCTTAGATATTTTGATATCACCTTAAGCAATGACATCTCGAATATAATGATACCTCACATCAATGTGCTTTGTTTTCTCATGATACATCTGATCCTTTGTGAGGTAAATAGCACTTTGACTGTCACAAAATAAAGTAACACAAGACTTAATCCCGCTGAGCTCAGTGTACAAACCTCTCAACCAAGTAGCTTCTTTACATGTGTAGCATCCCATAAAATTCAAAAATATGAAAAATAAAATTTTTAAATTTAAAAATGGAATTGAATAAAAATTTCAATTGGAATAAAGATTTTGGTTTTAAATAAATATCTTTTCCTCCTTTCCTTGTATTCCAATCTTAAAGAAAAGAAAGATTTTCCTTCACTAAAACTATTTCTTTCAAAACAAACAAAATATGAAAATAAGTTTGCAATGTAATATTTAATTTGTATTTAAATTTCCTGAGTTTTCTTAATTATTGATTTTTCTTGAGTTTTTGCTTTAAAAGAAAAGTCTCATAAATTGAAATGGTAAAATGGTAAAAGTAAAAAGATAAAAACCCAATAGCAATAAAAATCTGCAAAAATAATATTAAAATATTATAAACTGTCACAGACCTTGTCATGCTGTCAAAAGTAATCTGAACTCATTAAATAAAGAAAAGATATTGTAATCATGAAAAGATAATAAAAAATCTGAGGTTGCAAGATTTCTTCAGAAGATATCTTAACTTAACCTGAGTTAAAATTTTAACCATGCCGACATGCTTATCTTATCTATGTCTGGTAAAAATACCAAGAGTTTATCCCATCATGTAGTATTTTTAGAAATTCAAAAACAGACTATTAGAAAAGCTGGAAATTACAATGTCTGAATTAATAAAATTAAAATATAGAATATGAAAATATGAAAATTTTATGTAATGTCAATAATTCCATTATAGATATGTATAAAAAGTTTCATAAAATAATAAACTGATTTTGATCTTAAATTAAATAAAATTCAGTAGTGATAGAAAGTAACAACTAGGAATTGTCAGATTTTTATAAATATTTTTATCAATAATTTTTATCTAAAATTTTTACTGGATCCTTATCTTTTCCTTGCCGACCTACACAAAAAGTTTCATAAAATCTCAAGCTTTTATTCTGACCCAAACCTTGATTTTCGTCTTGTGCTGTCCAGAGTCTTCTTGCGTTCTGCTCTCCTGCATCTCGCTGACTCGTGGGCCCATCTTAACCCAGCTGGCCTTGCCGACATCCTCCTTGCCCTCGGGCCCCACGCGGCAGTCTCCCTTTCCCTCTCTTCTTCTCCAGCTTTCTCTGGACTTCTCTCTCTCTCGCCTTGGTCACCGAGCTCATGCCTGCCTCTCTTCTTTGTCGCCATCCCGCCGAAGTCCATCACCCGAGGCATTGCCGACTTCCCCTCTGCCCCTGCCAGAAACCTCTTCCTTTTTCTCCTCTCATCCGAGCCAACCAAAGCCAGAGCCGCCACAACGCAGCAATGCGTTCACATGCGATGGCATCAATTTTGCTAGCTATAAAGACCACTCTAGCGTCGCATGGAGCTGCTTCTCCATTCCTCTGAACTTCTCCAGAACCAACGCTTAACCATTTCCAGTGCTTCCTTTGTTCTTGTCGTCGAAACCGAAATGAGGTGAAAGTTGAATTCGTGTGAATCAATGAGTACTCCTCAAATCAATCTCCACTGGAGCATCTCTGAGCGTCCTTGAGTCTATCCCTCCCCTCAATTCCAGTTCCCTATTTGCGAAACCGCGCCGTGTCACTGTTCTTCTTCCTCGTGGGAGCCGCACGGTGGCAGCTCATCTCAGTGTTTCTCCAAATGATTCAACCACAAAAATGGAACTCTTGGGCCACCTTGATGCTCGAATCGTTACCCATTCGAGCTGAGCCGAGCTCATCTTCTTCCCCGGCGAGCCCCCATTCCCTCCGCCGCCTCCCTCCGGTGGCGCGTCGATTCCGGCCATCTCCGGCCAAACTGTCACCGCCCCTGAATGCGCACGCACTCCCTGGAGCTTGCCGTGCTACCGATTCGGCGCCTCCGGCCTCCCTTCGCCGCCGGCGAGGCTCGGCCGTGCCTCCTCTGCCTTGTGACGATGACAAGCGGACCACCCTTGTTAGTGACTCGCGCGTTCAAGTCACTGCGCCGCAGGTCCCGCACGTCAGCGCAGCCCCAGTCACTGCCAAGCCGGGCCCAGCCGCCAGCGTCTCAATCCAGCCGAGTCCAGAAAAGGAAAACACATTCAAAACCCGAAAGCGTATTTTCCATTTATGGTAATTTTCTATTTTCTGTAAACCGAATACATTCTTTTGTTCATATCTTTTGAACTATCAATCCAAATGAAATGAAATAAATTTCTATATTCATGATAAATCATGTAGATTCATAATATGCAGAAATATTCTGGAAATTAACTATATTTAAATTTTAAATTCAATTTAAAGAAAGGAATCAAAAACATGTCATATATAGAATTTTTGGAAATGAACTCCAATTGGAATGAAACCAATTTTGTTAGAACCCTTATGATACCAGGAACTAAAATATATAAAAATATTTAAATTCTAACTTTGTTTGAATCATTTCCATTAGAAGTTGTTCTCAATGCTATAGATATTCAACAATACATAGATTGTGCAAAAGGAATCTAAAATAAGTCAAATTGATTTCTAAATACTAATCTGATAGTAGGGCTTCCAAATATGTCAAGATATCCAAATAATGATCTTCATCTAAATTGTTTCATGAATAGAATGTAATCCAATAATAGAAGATATTCATATATGTGCATATAGTAATTTGTAGAAGTAAATATATGCATATGCAAAGTATCTAATAAATGTGCAAAGACTTGAATTGATATTAGAATGAGTAACTTGACACTATTGAAATATTTTAATGAAGTAACATATATGCACGAGTTTCAATTACATTAAAAACATAAGCCTTGCTTATGTATAAGAATGTATACATACATATTCAAGTGAGGAGCAAAATCAAGAAAAGGAATTGGAATCTAAACATCTAATGTAATCAAACTATTTTATCCAGCGAGAATCATTACAATAAAGACATGATTAACTCTTAACCAAATAGTTGTAGTCTCAATACTTACATAATCCAAATAGTGTATCTTTCACAAACTAACTTCAAATTTGATAAAACCATATCTTAATAATCTGAAAAATAATACCCTTGCAGTTTATATGAAAATACCTTATGTTTGTGCAAATGTGAAATAAGATCATGCTAAATCCTAGTGATTACTTATGTGGAAAACATCTCGGATAAAAGCAAAATATTGTGAAACTAACTCTAAAACAATCTTAGTGATATCCTCTACTTATGCCAGAAAAATGAATGAATAATCATGTAAGAATCAGTCGCAATTTAAGAACTAAAACTGAACCTTTATCGTGTAAACAATAAAGCTAATTAAGCATTTTCAACAGCCCGTAGACCATCTCGTCTAAATGCAAATATTATGAAGATCAGTTTAGAAATAATATTTAGGATATGTTCTACCATAATCTATAAAAATATTTTATTTTCAACTTGCTTTGCATCTGAATCCGGCTAACCCAATACCCTTAAGCAATATGGTTGTCAAAACCCTTAATATCATATAAGCTTTTTCAACAACAAATATAATGTCACGTCTAAACATTAAAATGTATGAAATTAACTTAGGAATGTTCTTCAAAGTATAGACTATAATATTCTAAAGAAATAATCCTATTTCATCATGTTTTGCATATAAAATCCTAATAGCCAAATAACCTTAAGTATTAAGTTTTACTTAACTCAATTATATGAATAAGCGAACTTTGAAATAATAAACAAATATGTAATTTGTATCACCGAACCTTCTCAAAAACCACTAATGTATAATTGGTAATTTAACTTATCAGATCTAATATGTTCGAAACCGCTTATTATGCAAAATCAATTAAAAAGGATTAAATGCTATTCATTTATGGCTTTTAGCTCAATTGTCTAATATGTTAATTCCATTAATCCAAATAATTTTAGCATCTATAATTCGAAGTTATAAATGCAAGAATTCATAATTTTAGCCTCTTGAATTCGTACTTCAAGAATAGATAATCTATAAAAGAAACCATGTTTATTCATCACAAAAGTCATTAACAATATGAATGTACGTATATTTAACTAAACCATGAGATCTTGGAATCATAATTCTAAACCTAAAGTGTTCCTGTTTTCTTTAATGAATCTTTATTTGGTTTTCTCATCTTTTCTTTTGCCCTTATTAAAGTTAGATGTTTGCTATATTTCCAATTGAACGACGTGTAGAAACCGACGCCATTCATACATCGTTGCCTCCGTCGGTAGTGGCTTCGTCTTCGTCGTAAGCAATAAATAAGCAAGGCAAGCACCCTTTGATCATATTGATCCCAGTTTTATAAATGTTTTCATTAAATGTTTTATCGCATACTTTATTTTACTAAAGTCCGCTATATTATGGGTATTGGTAGTTTTACAGTAGGCTTATGGAACTTCCTTGATAAGTATGAAATTGTGAACCTTGATAACCATAGGATATCATAGACATTATTTAATGTCAACTTGGGTTAATCACACTTAGTGACATGCTTAGCCATGCTAAAAAGCAAAATAAAATCTTGACATGATTAAAAATATTGGATATGACAACTTAATGGGTATGACCTTTCCTGGTTGGTATTTTAATCAGAAATAAAAATAAAACTATGATTTTGATGCGGGCAATTATTGGCAATAGCCGGGTGTACAAGGGACTTGTACGTAGTGTAGGGTGGAGATTATTGCCCGTATCGGATTAAGGACCGAACTACGTGTTCGTTAAACCCAAGAATTTACCGTACAACCACAAGTGCTGGTATGGGACAACCTTAAACCAATTAAGTTATCTGGTTTAACTTTGCACATTGGAAGGCCGGAGTAGTACGAGCTTCTTCAGTGACTGGTTGCTCGAAGGGGCGCCCACACCGAGGTGTTGGGAGTCACGTTTGCTGATATAACGGTGTACGCCATACTATGGATATGCTTATTCATTATTGTGCGGTGACTGTACAAACATTTACACCATAGTACGGGTTTATCGACACCGGGCTGGTGCAAAGTTAGCCTAGATAATGTAAATGTTTCCGTCATGAACATTCTGGCCACTACGCCAAAGGTGCGTGAAATATGCGGCAAAAGGAAAAGGTCATGACTTGTGGGTAAAGATGTACAACTCTGCAGAGTGTCAAACTTTTCGAAAAGCCGTTCCCGCGGTTATGGGAATCTTGGTGCGCCAGCACTAGTTAGATGGTTTTTATTTTCATGAAACTTGGAATTTCTACCTGGGACTGGTAGGAATGGTTACTCGAAAATTTCTGCTGTGACAGTAGAAATGGTTATTGGATATGGTCATGATACCCAGGTACATGAGATTTATTTATGCTTACATTCTGTTACTTTCAGTATTAAATTGCTTTTACTTAAATTCCGTTTTGCAATCTACTATTCTGTATTTACATTTCAAATTGGCTTTATGCAAACTAACCATACTAGCCTTCCTTTGAAATGGCTTGCATATATCATAGGCTTTGCAAAAGTCTTGCGGAGTACGAAAGTACTCACCCTTGCTTAATTGTTGTTTTTAGGTGAAGAATTAGATTAGCTCGATGAAACATATTTGTCGCAGGAATCGGGAAAGATAGCGATAAAAGTTTTCTAGGGATTATGCCTTGTCAGTTGCCTCAGGGATTGATTGGGCACACTACAAGACTTTGCTTCTTTGCTGCTATAAACTCTGAATTGTAAGATTATTGTGTAAATTAGCTTCTGCTTTAATAATATAATGTATGGTTGTGATTCCAATTGTTGTAAATGTGCGTACTAGCTACTGATCATGGGACTAGTACTGTTTGCACATGAGATTTCCATTTTTGCATTTATGTGAAAATGGGGGTCATTACAGTTGGTATCAGAGCCAGGTTTACTGCAGGATAAACCCTAGAATGGTCGATAGTATTAGTGGGTCAAATTCAAAATTTATTTTCAAAAGTTATTATATTCGCAAAACATAGCCATTGCTATTCTTTCCTCCCCCCTAAGTTCTTATCCTTACCTCCTACTTTCATTTTGATTTGTAAAATAAATTCCTCTTCCCTTAAAACAATTCTCGCTCATAGTTCATCTTCGCTATTTGCTTCCGAAGTTGTCCAAGATGTGTCGCTACTCTTCTTCATACTCAAATCAATGAAGACTACTTCTACGTCGACAACCTCAAGGAAGACGGGACAGACCACTTCGCCACCCCCGACAAGACAGAAATAAAACCTGAAGATTCTACTTCATGAAGATCTAGTATCATTCGACAGTAAAATGCGGAAGATTAGAGTATATTAGGTTCTTCGTTAGAAAAGGAACCCCGCTCGTAGCAATATCATTCGGCTTTAGCTCAATAAATCATATTATGTAGTGTTTATATCCTGCTGGTTGCAATTGATTTTTATTCTTTGTCTGGGCTGATTTATATGTGAACTTAACTTTTAAGTTAAAGTTTTACAATAAATTGCCCTTATGTATGAATCTGGAAACCTCAACCCGTAGGCTTAAAAGAAAAATTCATAAAGTAACTTTTCTCTTCTTTCTATAAGAAATTCTTACAAACCTATCTCTTCTTTCTATAGAATTTCTCATAACTTATCTTTTCCTTCTGTAGAACTTCTCACCTGTATGTTCTTCTAGTTCCTAATCTTTCCTAAAAATCAGTCTTGTCAGAATTAATAGCACAACCTCCATTATTGTGTTAGACCCACCGAGAGTATCTAAACCTCGTCTAAACCAACCCATATTCAATTCTCCCCGGAAGTATCACCTAACCATGATGATGAATATGAAGATACTTCATCTCGCCACTTCGCCAATTATATGATGACTTCGAAGCCAAGATGGTCATGTGTTTCCAAGGACTGAAAAGAGCCCCAAAAGAAGAAATTTCGACGGCATCAAGTCACGCCATGAAGAATGAACGACCAGCATCATTAGGCGGAAAAAGAGTACATTAAGATAGAATAGCTGATGAAATAAAATTTTAGACCTTCTATGCACTTGATTGAATTTAAAAGTCTTTACATGCTATTAAACTTTTGTTGTGAATCTTTTGTAATGCTTCTCGGGATGCACTCGTGAATGCCGACATAAGTTGAAACTTCACGACGTGACAACCCTTAATTAATAAGAAAATTTAATTAAGAAAATTTTAAGGAACGGAATGTTACCCAAAACAATATGAATTAAATTTTAATATTCAAAAGATAGTATTGAATTAGATTGCTATCTAATAGTTATCCTTCCCCTTTAGACTGCTAAAAACTTAACGATACAAGATTTTAATGGATAAAAGATAACTCTGGATTAAACCATTCTCATATTTTTATTTCATTTTCTCTAATCTATATAAGTTAAATAACAAAAAGGATTTTAAAAGAATTGGAAGTTACTTTATAATCAAACTAATTCTCATCTTACCCTCTTCTATCATTTGCATATCCATCAAATAATTTCAAAATCAAGCTCCTTGATCATAACCATTTCTTGATCATCATTTTCATTAGTAAATTTTCTCATCACTTTCAATAGTAAATTTTGATCATCACTTTCGTCAGTAAATTTTGATCATCTATTTCATCAATAAGCAACCCTTATTTTTCCTAATCAGACGAGCAATGTCATCTACATCAACTGTGAAGAACTTGGATGCATCGCCAACGTCTGCCAAGAACAATTTGACTGCTTACCAAATTCAAGGAAGTCAGCAGCAAACCCCAAGCCGTCTAAATGATCTTGTCGATAATCCGGGATGCCTCATCCAACTTGCATGTTCTTTCATAAATGCCAGCAGCTGCAAGATAAAGCTCTCTTTTGTCGATGATCGCGTCAATGCTAAGCTCGGCAACCAGCACCTTTTGTGTTGAGTTTCCAGAGCAATCCTTGTTACAACATCAAGTTTTGAACATAAACCTTTGTTTCATGTGATTGCACTTAACGCATTTATCATGGTATTGAGTACGCCTTTTGTTCGTGTATTCAATTTCTTCAATCATTCCTTTTAACTTTGCAAAATGAGTACGTCCTTTGTATACTCAATTCCTTCGATCAATCGTTTTGATTTTGTAAATTGAGTACTTTCTTTGTGTATTCATATCTTGCAATTCATCATTTTAATTTTAAGTACTCATTCCTTCATGATAAAGATTGTTGTCAATCCCAATCAAAATCAAAACCCTTTGCATTCCAAGATGATTGGATGAATCATATCATCGGAATCATCCCGTGCTCCTCTTATCCCTCCGTAGACCTGCGAATCTCGGGGACGAGATTCCTGTTAGGGGGGGTAGTCTGTAGCATCCCATAAAATTCAAAAATGTGAAAAATAAAATTTTAAAATGGAATTTAATAAAAATTTCAATTGGAATAAAGATTTTGGTTTTAAATAAATATCTTTTCCTCCTTTCCTTGTATTCCAATCTTAAAGAAAAGAAAGATTTTCCTTCACTAAAACTATTTCTTTCAAAACAAACAAAATATGAAAATAAGTTTGCAATGTAATATTTAATTTGTATTTAAATTTCCTGAGTTTTCTTAATTATTGATTTTCTTGAGTTTTTGCTTTAAAAGAAAAGTCTCATAAATTGAAATGGTAAAATGGTAAAAGTAAAAGATAAAACCCAATAGCAATAAAAATCTGCAAAAATAATATTAAAATATTATAAACTGTCACAGACCTTGTCATGCTGTCAAAAGTAATCTGAACTCATTAAATAAAGAAAAGATATTGTAATCATGAAAAGATAATAAAAAATCTGAAGTTGCAAGATTTCTTCAGAAGATATCTTAACTTAACCTGAGTTAAAATTTTAACCATGCCGACATGCTTATCTTATCTATGTCTGGTAAAAATACCAAGAGTTTATCCCATCATGTAGTATTTTTAGAAATTCAAAAACAGACTATTAGAAAAGCTGGAAATTACAATGTCTGAATTAATAAAATTAAAATATAGAATATGAAAATATGAAAATTTTATGTAATGTCAATAATTCCATTATAGATATGTATAAAAAGTTTCATAAAATAATAAACTGATTTTGATCTTAAATTAAATAAAATTCAGTAGTGATAGAAAGTAACAACTAGGAATTGTCAGATTTTTATAAATATTTTTATCAATAATTTTTATCTAAAATTTTTACTAGATATTTATCCTTTCCTTGTCGACCTACACAAAAATTTTCATAAAATCTCAAGCTTTTATTCTGACCCAAACCGTTATTTTCGTCTTGTGCTGTCCAGAGTCTTCTTGCGTTCTGCTCTCCTGCATCTCGCTGACTCGTGGGCCCATCTTAACCCAGCTGGCCTTGCTGACATCCTCCTTTCCCTCGGGCCCCATGCGGCAGTCTCCCTTTCCCTCTCTTCTTCTCCAGCTTTCTCTGGACTTCTCTCTCTCTCTCTTGTGGTCACCGAGCTCATGCGCTCTGTTCTTTGTCGCCATCCCGCCGCAGTCCATCACCCGAGGCATTGCCGACTTCCCCTCTGCCCCTGCCAGAAACCTCTTCCTTTTTCTCCTCTCATCCGAGCCAACCAAAGCCAGAGCCGCCGCAACGCAGCAATGCGTTCACATGCGATGGCATCAATTTTGCTAGCTATAAAGACCACTCTAGCGTCGCATGGAGCTGCTTCTCCATTCCTCTGAACTTCTCCAGAACCAACGCTTAACCATTTCCAGTGCTTCCTTTGTTCTTGTCGTCGAAACCGAAATGAGGTGAAAGTTGAATTCGTGTGAATCAATGAGTACTCCTCAAATCAATCTCCACTGGAGCATCTCTGAGCGTCCTTGAGTCTATCCCTCCCCTCAATTCCAGTTCCCTATTTGCGAAACCGCGCCACGTCACTGTTCTTCTTCCTCGTGGGAGCCGCACGGTGGCAGCTCATCTCAGTGCTTCTCCAAATGATTCAACCACAAAAATGGAACTCTTGGGCCACCTTGATGCTCGAATCGTTAACCATTCGAGCTGAGCCGAGCTCATCTTCTTCCCGTGAGCCCCATTCCTCCGCCCTCCCTCCGGTGGCGCGTCGATTCCGGCCATCTCCGGCCAAACTGTCATCGCCCCTGAATGCGCACGCACTCCCTGGAGCTTGCCGTGCTACCGATTCGGCGCCTCCGGCATCCCTTCGCCGCCGGCGAGGCTCGGCCGTGCCTCCTCTGCCTTGTGACGATGACAAGCGGACCACCCTTGTCAGTGACTCGCGCGTTCAAGTCACTGCGCCGCAGGTCCCGCGCGTCTGCGCAGCCCCAGTCGTTGCCAAGCCGGGCCCAGCCGCCAGCGTCTCAACCCAGCCGAGTCCAGAAAAGGAAAACGCATTCAAAACCCGAAAGCGTATTTTCCATTTATGGTAATTTTCTATTTTCTGTAAACCGAATACATTCTTTTGTTCATATCTTTTGAACTATCAATCCAAATGAAATGAAATAAATTTCTATATTCATGATAAATCATGTAGATTCATAATATGCAGAAATATTCTGGAAATTAACTATATTTAAATTTTAAATTCAATTTAAATAAAGGAATCAAAAACATGTCATATATAGAATTTTTGGAAATGAACTCCAATTGGAATGAAACCAATTTTGTTATAACCCTTATGATACCAGGAACTCAAATATATAAAAATATTTAAATTCTAACTTTGTTTGAATCATTTCCATTAGAAGTTGTTCTCAATGCTATAGATATTCAACAATACATAGATTGTGCAAAAGGAATCTAAAATAAGTCAAATTGATTTCTAAATACTAATCTGATAGTAGGGCTTCCAAATATGTCAAGATATCCAAATAATGATCTTCATCTAAATTGTTTCATGAATAGAATGTAATCAAATAATAGAAGATATTCATATATGTGCATATAGTAATTTGTAGAAGTAAATATATGCATATGCAAAGTATCTAATAAATGTGCAAAGACTTGAATTGATATTAGAATGAGTAACTTGACACTATTGAAATATTTTAATGAAGTAACATATATGCACGAGTTTCAATTACATTAAAAACATAAGCCTTGCTTATGTATAAGAATGTATACATACATATTCAGTGAGGAGCAAAATCAAGAAAAGGAACTGGAATCTAAACATCTAATGTAATCAAACTATTTTATCCAGCGAGAATCATTACAATAAAGACATGATTAACTCTTAACCAAATAGTTGTAGTCTCAATACTTACATAATCCAAATAGTGTATCTTTCACAAACTAACTTCAAATTTGATAAAACCATATCTTAATAATCTGAAAAATAATACCCTTGCAGTTTATATGAAAATACCTTATGTTTGTGCAAATGTGAAATAAGATCATGCTAAATCCTAGTGATTACTTATGTGGAAAACATCTCGGATAAAAGCAAAATATTGTGAAACTAACTCTAAAACAATCTTAGTGATATCCTCTACTTATGCCAGAAAAATGAATGAATAATCATGTAAGAATCAGTCGCAATTTAAGAACTAAAACTGAACCTTTATCGTGTAAACAATAAAGCTAATTAAGCATTTTCAACAAACAGTAGACCATCTCGTCTAAATGCAAATATTATGAAGATCAGTTTAGAAATAATATTTAGGATATGTTCTACCATAATCTATAAAAATATTTTATTTTCAACTTGCTTTGCATCCAATCCGCTAACCCAATACCCTTAAGCAATATGGTTGTCAAAACCCTTAATATCATATAAGCTTTTTCAACAACAAATATAATGTCACGTCTAAACACTAAAATGTATGAAATTAACTTAGGAATGTTCTTCAAAGTATAGACTATAATATTCTAAAGAAATAATCCTATTTCATCATGTTTTGCATATAAAATCCTAATAGCCAAATAACCTTAAGTATTAAGTTTTACGAACTCAATTATATGAATAAGCGAACTTTGAAATAATAAACAAATATGTAATTTGTATCACCAGAACCTTCTCAAAAACCACTAATGTATAATTGGTAATTTAACTTATCAGATCTAATATGTTCGAAACCGCTTATTATGCAAAATCAATTAAAAAGGATTAAATGCTATTCATTTATGGCTTTTAGCTCAATTGTCTAATATGTTAATTCCATTAATCCAAATAATTTTAGCATCTATAATTCGAAGTTATAAATGCAAGAATTCATAATTTTAGCCTCTTGAATTCGTACTTCAAGAATAGATAATCTATAAAAGAAACCATGTTTATTCATCACAAAAGTCATTAACAATATGAATGTACGTATATTTAACTAAACCATGAGATCTTGGAATCATAATTCTAAACCTAAAGTGTTCCTGTTTTCTTTAATGAATCTTTATTTGGTTTTCTGTCTGTTTTCTTTTTGCCCTTATTAAAGTTAGATGTTTGCTATATTTCCAATTGAACGACGTGTAGAAACCGACGCCGCTACTTCTGTCGTTGCCTCCGTCAGCCGTGGCTTCGTCTTCGTCGTAAGCAATAAATAAGCAAGGCAAGCACCCCCTTTGATCATATTGATCCCAGTTTTATAAATGTTTTCATTAAATGTTTTACTGCATACTTTATTTTACTAAAGTCTGCTATATTATGGGTATTGGTAGTTTTACCTGTAGGCTTATGGAACTTCCTTGATAAGTATGAAATTGTGAACCTTGATAACCATAGGATATCATAGACATTATTTAATGTCAACTTGGGTTAATCACACTTAGTGACATGCTTAGCCATGCTAAAAAGCAAAATAAAATCTTGACATGATTAAAAATATTGGATATGACAACTTAATGGGTATGACCTTTCCTGGTTGGTATTTTAATTAAAAATGAAAATAAAACTATGATTTTGATGCGGGCAATTATTGGCAATAGCCGGGTGTACAAGGGACTTGTACGTAGTGTAGGGTGGAGATTATTGCCCGTATCGGATTAAGGACCGAACTACGTGTTCGTTAAACCCAAGAATTTACCGTACAACCACAAGTGCTGGTATGGGACAACCTTAAACCAATTAAGTTATCTGGTTTAACTTTGCACATTTGAAGGCCGGAGTAGTACGAGCTTCTTGATGATGGTTGCTCGGCGGGCGCCACACCGAGGTGTTGGGAGTCACGTTCTTGATATAACGATTACGCCATACTATGGATATGCTTATTCATTATTGTGCAGTGACTGTACAAACATTTACACCATAGTACGGGTTTATCGACACCGGGCTGGTGCAAAGTTAGCTTAGATAATGTAAATGTTTCTGTCATGAACATTCTGGCCACTACACCAAAGGTGCGTGAAATATGCGGCAAAAGGAAAAGGTCATGACTTGTGGGTAAAGATGTACAACTCTGTAGAGTGTCAAACTTTTCGAAAAGCCGTTCCCGCGGTTATGGGAATCTTGGTGCGCCAGCACTAGTTAGATGGTTTTTATTTTCATGAAACTTGGAATTTCTACCTGGGACTGGTAGGAATGGTTACTCGAAAATTTCTGCTGTGACAGTAGAAATGGTTCTTGGATATGGTCATGATACCCAGGTACATGAGATTTATTTATGCTTACATTCTGTTACTTTCAGTAATAAATTGCTTTTACTTAAATTCCGTTTTGCAATCTACTATTCTGTATTTACATTTCAAATTGGCTTTATGCAAACTAACCATACTAGCCTTCCTTTGAAATGGCTTGCATATATCATAGGCTTTGCAAAAGTCTTGCGGAGTACGAAAGTACTCACCCTTGCTTAATTATTGTTTTTAGGTGAAGAATCAGATTAGCTCGATCAAACATATTTGTCGAAGGAATCGGGAAAGATAGCGATAAAAGTTTTCTAGGGATTATGCCTTGTCAGTTGCCTGAGGGATTGGATGGGCACACTACAAGACTTTGCTTCTTTGCTGCTATAAACTTTGAATTGTAAGATTATTGTGTAAATTAGCTTCCGCTTTAATAATATAATGTGTGGTTGTGATTCCAATTATTGTAAATGTGCGTACTAGCTACTGATCATGGGACTAGTACTGTTTGCACATGAGATTTCCATTTTTGCATTTATGTGAAAATGGGGGTCATTACAACAAGCTTCAGAAATAGCCATATATTCAGCTTCAGTAGTTGAAAGAGCAACAGTAGCTTGCAAGCTTGCTTTCCAACTGACAGCACAACCACCAATAGTGAACACATAACCTGTGAGAGATCTCCTCTTATCTAAGTCACCAACATAGTCAGAATCAACATAACCAACAAGCCCATCTCCAGATTTTCCAAACTGCAAACAAGCATTAGAAGTACCACGCAAATATCTGAAAATCCATTGAACAGCTTTCTAATGCTCTTTGCCAGAATTAGCCATGTATCTACTAACAACACTTAGTGCATGAAATAAATCAGGACGAGAACAAACCATGGCATACATAAGAGAACCAACTGCACTGAAATATGGGACTCTAGACATATACTCAATATCATCATCTGACTCAGGACATAAAGCTAAAGATAATCTGAAATGTGCAGCTAAAGGAGTACTCACTGGTTTTGCATCATGCATATTGAAGCGATGAAGGACCTTTTCAATATAACCTTGCTGACTAAGGTATAATTTACCAGATTTCCTTGCTCTAATGATTTTCATACCAAGAATTTTCTTTGCTGCACCTAAATCCTTCATCTCAAATTCTTTACTCAATTGTGCCTTTAGTTTAGCTATTTCTGACTTATCTTTTGCAGCGATCAACATATCATCAACATAAAGAAGCAAGTATATAGCTGAACCATTAACAGTTTTCATGTAAACACAGCTATCGTAATTTGACCACTTAAAACCACGAGAGAGCATAAATGAGTCAAATTTCTTGTACCATTGCCTAGGGGATTGTTTTAAGCCATAAAGAGATTTCTTCAATCTACAAACAAAGTGTTCTTTTCCAGGAATAACAAATCCTTCAAGTTGGTCCATATAGAAATCCTCCTCTAACTCCCCATGCAAGAATGCAGTTTTAACATCTAATTGCTCAAGTTCATAATCATGCATGGCAACAATACTGAGTAGAGTGCGAATAGAACTATGTTTCACAACAGGAGAAAATACATCATTGAAATCAATACCTGGAATCTGGCTATAGCCTTTAGCAACCAACCTTGCTTTATACCTTACTGAGTAAATAGAAGAAATACATTCTTTTCTTTAGGCAATTTCATTAAATCCCAAGTACCATTCTTCTCAAGTGACTCCATCTCATCTTGTATAGCGGTTATCCAATTTTTACAATCAACAGAAGTAATAGCCTCAACATAATTAGAAGGTTCAATATTATTGTCATTTTCTTCTGCAACACTTAAAGCATAAGAAGCAATATCACATTCTTCAATAAATCTTTTGGGTGGATGAATAGACCTCCTAGGTCTGTCATTAGCAATAGAATGTTGTGGAGGCTGCACAACTGGAGAAGAATGCTCAACAATATGTGAATCATCAATAATAGGTGCATTCGGAACATCAATACTATTATTTTCTGGTGTATGTGCTGAATCAATAAGGTGCTCCACCTGCACACTAGTCTTCTGTTGTTTCTCAATAGGAACATTAATATCCATTTTATCATTTAGCATAACAGATTCATTAAAGATAACATTCCTGCTGATAACAACCTTTTGTGTTTGAGGATTCCACAATTTATAGCCTTTAACACCAGATTTATAACCAAGAAAGATGCACTTAATAGCTCTAGGCTCCAATTTACCATTATCAACGTGAGTATAAGCAGTACAACCAAAAACTCTCAATTGTGAATAATCAGCTGGAGAACCAGATCATACCACAATTGGAGTTTTCTTATCAATAGCAATGGAGGGAGACTGATTAATAAGATAACAAGAAGTGGAAGCAGCTTCAGCCCAAAAACGCCTATGCAAACCAGCATTAGACAACATACAACGGGCCCTTGAGATAATGATTCTGTTCATACGCTTAGCTACACCGTTTTGTTGTGGAGTACCAGGAACAGTGTAGTGATGCACAATACCTTCAGACTTGCAATATGAATTAAATTCATCAGAACAGAATTCCATCCCATTATCAGTACAAAGTTTCTTTACCTTCTTTTCAGTTTGTTTTCAATCATCACCTTCCACTCTTTAAATGTTGAAAATGCTTCTGATTTATGCTTCAAGAAATAAGGGCAAACTTTTCTAGAATAATCATCAATAATGGTTAACATATAACGAGCACCTCCTAAAGAAGTCTTACGAGATGGCCCCCATAAATCAGAATGCACATAATCAAGAATACCTTATGTAGTATGAACAGAAGTGTTAAATTTTACCCTCCTATGCTTACCAAATATGCAATGCTCACAGAAATCCAATTTTCCATTATATCCATCAAGAAGTCCTCCTTTACTCAATACTGCCAAACCCTGTTCACTCATATGTCCAAGACGCTTGTGCCAAAGATTAGCAATATCGGGTGATGAATGTGAAGAAACAAAAACATCACCTGTAATTGTAGTGCCTTGAAGACGATATAAATTGGCAGATTTCAAATCATCTTTCATAACAATAAGAGAACATTTTGATACTTTCAAAATTCCATTGCCACCAGAATACTTATACCCTTTAGAGTCAAGAGTACTCAAAGAAATAAGATTCCTTGTCATATCTGGAATGTGCCTCACATCTGTCAAAGTTCTGATTATACCATCATGCATCTTGATTTGAACGTATCCAATGCCAACAATAAGACGTGACGAATCATCACCCATCCTAACAGAACCAGCATCTTTAACAGACTCATAAGTGATGAACCAACCTCTATTAATGCATATATGAAAAGAAGCAACAGAATCAATAATCCATTCATCACCACTACTAGCACATCCAGCAAAAGCAACAAGGGTCTCACCATCAAAACTACTATCAACAGAAGCAACAGAAGCTTTACCTTCATCATCAGGTTTACCTTTTGGTTTATAGGTGTCGTTCCTCTTTTCCTTGTTCTTTATATTATAGCATTCAGATATGTCATGATTATTTTTCTTACAATATTTGCAAAATTTTTCTTTACCTCTGGAACGGCCCCTGTAATTGCTTGAACTTCTGCCTCTTTACCCATTTATGATTTCTTTTCTTTTGTTCGTCCTCGAACAGACAAAGCTTCACCATGCAAACTGGAACTTTCAGAAGACACCATTAATTTCATATTTTCTTTTGCATATAAGGCCTTATAAACTTCAGCAACAGTTAATGTATCACAACTATATAAAATAGTGTCTCTAAAATTTGAAAATGACGGAGGCAAGGAACACAAAAGAATAAGACCTAGATCCTCATCTTCAAATTTTACCTCTATAGACTCAAGGTCAGAAACGATCTCCTTAAAGGCCGATAGGTGATTTAACACAGAACCACCCTCTTGCAACTTGTGCGAAAATAAGTTCATCTTCACATGCATCTTGCTAGTGAGGTCTTTGGACATGCAAATTGATTCCAATTTTAACCATAAACTAGCTGCAGTTTTCTCTTGCAAAACCTCTTGCAAAATATTATTTGATAAATAAAGATGAATTTGAGATAAAGCCTTACGATCTTTTCTTTTTTCTTCATCAGTCCAGTCCTTTTGATCTTTGTTCCCAAATTTATCAAGCGCATCGTCCAGGTCAGTGTGCGCAAGAATTGCTCTTATTTTGACTTGCCATAGAGAAAACCTGGTATCACGGTCTAGAAGAGGAATATCATACTTCAATGAGGCCATAATACAGAGAAATATTATTAAGTGCACAAGCAGGAAAAAATTTGGCTGAAAACGAGCTCCTGGTGAAATTCCTAGTACACGAAACCGGGTGCACGTAGCAATAACCGATCTGAAGTCGGGTAACCCTCGGGTGCGCATAGCAATTTTCCTCGGCTGACGTCAGCGCGCGCGGATCAGGCTGTGGTTCGACCGAATCTTCTGTGGCCAGAAATTTTGTGGTCTGATCTGTGGCAGCCAGGAAGCAGAGCGGACGAGCGCAGGCCTACGGTAGCCGGCGGCGATGGCGATGGCCGGCGAAACTGCGGCGACGGTCGGCGCGACGACGATGACGGCAGAGGCCGACGGCGAGACGGCGACACGGAGGCGCGCGACGGAAGCCGAAGAGGAACAGGCGCGCCGTGCGCGATGAGCGAGACGGCGGCGATGACGAGGGCGTCGGGTCGGCGCAAGTGGTTGTGCCGGAAGCCAAGGTGACGACGGGGACCGGCGGCGACGACGAAGAAGACGAGCGGCGTCGATGCGAGCACGATGGCGGCGCGCGCGTTGGAGGTGCGCGACGAGGAAGACCGGCCGCACGCGGATGGCGAACGAGCCGGCGGCCGGTCGACGAAGGACAGCGACGACGTGGGTGGCGGCGGCGGCGCCGGGGGCCGGGGGCGCGATGAACGAGATCGCCGCCGAAACCGAGAAGATGAACAGTTGCCCCTGAAACCGATCTGTTTTTTGTTCTTGTGATTGATCTGCTCTGATACCACTTATTATAAAATCAATCACAAAAGAACAAAAACACGAGACACAGATTTTTACGTGGAAAACCTTTGCGAAAAAAAACCACGGACGCCAATCAGCGATATCACTATTTTGAGGAATTGTGTACAATGGCTAAGGTTTACACTGAGCATCTAACTCTCCCAGCAGATTACAAGAGGTATTTATAGATGAATGAAGCGCCTCGAGTCTTATCGGGCTACACCGAAATATGGGCTAAAGACGTCCCTAAAGCTCAACGGGAAATTCAGATCAATACCCAACAATAAACACTTCGTTAAACAAATCTAGAAATATGCAGCACTGCCAACAAAGACGACAGCAACCGAGCCTATCTTTTCTTCCATCGTTACGCCTACACCGAGCAGCACGTATCGAAACCAACACACTGGTTACAATGTTTTGCTCGATTTCCCTACGTCTCGGTTAGAAGATATGATCACTGTTCTTGTTGCTGTAAAAAAAAATTGGAATTGACCAACATTGATTCAAGAAGAACATATGTCTAAATCCTATTTAACGATCTGACGGGAAATATACCTGTGAGAGAGGAACGGCGGAGAACAGATCAGGCGTCTATCTGATCCCTCTCACAGAAACGGACGAAATCCGCCGCCGCCGCAGGTTGCCGCCGCTGTAAGGATCGTGACGGCCGACGGGAGCTCGCGTCTTCTGGCCACCGTCAATGGGAAGGAGGAGCAGTGACTTGGGAGGTTTGGGGATTTCCTTCCCACGAACGAGCAGCGCGCAAAGCCATGTGGGACTAGTGGACTTCACTAATGTCAGGCTCATCTCGGCCCAAATTTGGGCCGCCTTGGTTGTCATGTGTATCGCTTCCTTTTCCTCAATTCTCACTGCTCTGTGCTCTCGCTTTCTTCAGCTGAAAATCTTTCCAGAACTTTGCATCCATGGTTTCTGGCAGGGACTGTATGAGATATAACTCGTTATCCCACAGGAATCGCTTAGAAATTTCAAAGAAAATCCTACCGTGATGCATTCGCGCATTGCTGCAGCCTCATATGGCAGTAACTGTGAGTAAAAACTGTGCAGAAACACTTGTGTGTTGTCTCCACTTAACTCTAGAAGATAAAAGGCAAATATCCTCGACATGTAGACATCTGAATCAAAGCTTGAACAACACATATGACATATATAGTACAGTATGGCACATGTTGAATGCATGTACACAAACTCAAAGTTGGCATCGCTCCTGTCTTATTGCTTTACTGTTTGTACAACCCACGACTTGTAAACAGTAGCGATCGAGAAAACACAAGTTCACCTGCTTGCCCTGACAAAATACTGACATGTGGGCCCTCGCAGGTTTATAAGTGTCGCACCACATATTAGGATATTACTGCCACCACCATTACCACTACGTTACTATATCTGAGTGAGAACAAGCAAATTAGAATGACAGAATGCAAGTCATTTCCTCTAGCCAGACTCTAGAAGCCGAATGGGAGTAGCCAATGTCTCCATTTCACCACATGCAGCTACCGCAGCGGCGCGACCGGCCGCTCTTCCTGGGGCTCACGTTCTCCTTGGACTGCTCCATCATCTTCTCCACCAGCTGAAAAATCACGAGTACAGAACGTATTTCCATGAGCGCGCATATTGATTGTTAAACTTTAGCATATCGCAAACAATTGCCAAATGATGAACACTGTGTATAAGGAGGATTGCCGCACGATCAATAGACAATATATACCTTCTGTTTCTTTGCCAATAGAATCGCCTTCTGAAAAGAAAAAAGAACATAGAGACGTTGCATCATATCAGCTCAGATCAACACATGGTTAAAAAGGGAAAAACAGTTTAGGAATGGTAAGGAAAAACTGAATAAATATTCTATTTCGCTTTTCAGTACCTCTTCAGCTTTAAGACGAGCATTCTCCTGTTTCAGATAGTTCAGTTCGGCTTCAAGCTCCACGGTATAAGCCTTCAATATAGAAAGTGTTACCAACTTAACAGCATGGCGAAACGGCCTGTCCACAGAAGCCAACATTTTGACAAGAACATATATATGTACCTGCTTTCTGGCACGCGATCGTGCAGCTGACTCGCGGTTCTTGATCATGCGACGCTGGCGTCGCTCCACGGTCTTCTCAGCAGATCCATCCTCCGATGGCCCGCGTTTCCGCGCGCCATTCTCGATCATCACTCCGTTGCCAATGCAGTTCATCATGTCCGCCTGTGTCATGGCACTCATCCCGTCCGACGACCCAGGGCTCACGGCAGCCGCTGCACCTTGAGCCGGAGGTGGGGGCGGCACCACTGCCAACACAGGGTACCCGTTGGGGAACCCCATGCCATCACCCATCACCGGGTGGTACATAGCGTTGGTTGGGCCCATCGGGAACATCATAGGGCCAGGCTGGCCCTGTTGCATGGGATTTATTGGCCCATGGACCATGCCAACTGCCATAGCTTCCTGGCCAGCGAAGGATCCCCGTACCACGCCGGCCTTGACAAGAAAATCCTCAAGCGTCATCTCGCCAAGCGTCACCTGCCCGCCGCTGGCCGCAACCCCGCCGCTCCCCATCTGTGGCTGGACAAGAGGCTGGGGCGGGGCCTGAGCTTGGGCATGTGCCGGGCCCTGGTTAATCTCAGCCCACACCTCCTCCACTGTCTTCCGGGACAACGGTGGCGGCAGGGAAAATGACCCCTGCAGGCATAGACCGCTCCCTCCCGCACCTCCACCTCCTCTTCCACAAGCATCTGTCACCATGGCCTCCTCCATAGCCCCCTTGCAAACGCCAGTCGCAGCATGGAACTCCTCGGCGTTCCATATGTTGGTCATGAACTCGTCCATGTTCATGGACCCAAAATTGCGCCCTGGCTCGCACAACGAGTTATGTAGCTCCTCGAGCGTCAGCGAGAGGATCGACGATTGTCGCGCCAACGGAGCCATCTGCTCCTCACCGTCGGCTCCGGTACCACTGCGCTGGTCACGTTGCTCCGAGGTGACCTCTTGGTCGTCGGGGACCTTCACGGTCTTGCTCATCTCTGACGCCATCTTGCTGCCTCACTCAATTTGCAAAGTTTTTAACTCTTGTTGGTGTGTCCGTCAGCTCTGTGCACCCCGTCCTATTTATAGCCCGCCATGCAGAAGCGAAGCAGTGATTAGGACCGGGTTAAAGGCTGTTATATTACTGCATCGGATCGGAGGAAACTCGGGTGGGTGGTGTTTGTCGCATGCGCTTGATTAAAAGTGTGTGCAATTGACGTACTTGACTCGGGTTTCTAGTCGGTTACATGTTGATTAATGGTGGATAGACGTTGCCTAGCTTGGAACTTGGAAGTTTGCTTTGCTCCTTATTTTCTTGCCAATTGATTTTCTATATATATGCTCTCTTATTTTTGTATCACAGTTGTATATTTTTGCATTACTGTTAACAATTGCAATTTGTATGTCTAAGAGGCAAAACTTTGCATACTACTCCCTCCGGTCACACATATTTATCGTTTTGTATATAGGTGCAGTCAAACTTTCGAAACTTTGTATGTCAATATCTTTTTAAATATTTAAATTGGATACATGAAAATCATATGTATATATTTGTATCGAAAAGCACTTTCATGATATTATAATTTTATTGGGTTTTATAAATATATTATAATAAAAATTAGTAGTCAAAACTGTGTTTTAGAAACTGTGTTGATGTTTAAAATAACAACTATTTGTGACCGGATGGAGCAGTACATAATTTTTGACTCGTTTGGACAGTCTTCTAATTAAGTCACTGGAACAACCCAAATACCGTGCATATTTTTCAGGGACAAATGCTGTACATTTAAGTACATATTTATTACCGTGTTTAGTGATTTTAGAATTTCTTATTTGCATGCTTGGTCTATGCATAGAAGATATTACAATCAGTGGTAACGGAGATTGATGACAATATCATTGCATCTTCATTTAATGTTTTTACCCTTTGGTTCGACAGTAGAAATAATTTGAAGAGTACCCTCACCAAATATTAGGTGAGGACACTTTTTCGTTATGATATATGGAAGTACCTCCTACTTTCCCCCCGCTTCTCTTCCCTTTTAAAGGCTTCCTCATCGCAACATTGGCGGCATCTCCTTCACCGGGTCACCCCCTTCCTCTTCCATTTCCCTCCTCTCAAACTCAATTTTTTTAAAAAAAAATTCCACAGGTTTTTAATAGGAAGTTATCGACGATCGGGACTGTCGACCGCAAAGAAAGAGGGTGAAGGGTAGTACGGAGGGCGAGGCCTAAAGTTTCGTTCGTCCGGGAGGTACCCTCGTGAGCGTCTTGAACAGAGGCCAACACAATCAAACAGGGACACAAGATCTATCTTGGTTCGGCCGAACGTCCCTACTCCAGCCTCGGATGTTGGTATCAGATGTGCCTTTGATGCCGACAATTTGCACCGCCATTACAAATGAGAGCTAGGGGTTCCAATATGAGTGTGCCGGAGCCTCGTTCATGGGGTGTCGTTCCAAGGAAGAAGAAGCCCCTCTCCAGAGGGCCCTGCCCCTCCTTATATGGTCGAAAGGGGCAGGTTACATTGGGGATTGGGAGCTGAGAGGATGAAGGGACTCATGCCCGAAAGCCCTTGTCTTGGTGACCAGTCTTGTCTGGCCTTGCCCTACGCCGGGTTAGTAGACTCTCCGAGCAAAGCAGGTCGCTGCTTCCTCGGAACAGCGCACCCACTCCACGTGGTTTTGTCGATGATGACGCGTTGCCATGCGTGGCCCAGCCACGCACGGGTGAGAGGACTCCCATCTTTGTCGCGATCGGATGATGGGACTGAGGCTTTGACTTTGGCGACCTTCGCGCTGCCTCGGGAAGGAGCCACCTGCTTCTGTGCGGTCGCTTCAGGCGGTCGCGATTGTCGAACACGTGGTTAACGGCTAGTGGAGGACCCGATGCTCGACCCTTGGCGGAGACCGGATCGGGTGGTCGAGGTCGGGAGCCCGATCCGTGATTTGAGGTCAAACGCCTGCTAGGTCGGAAATTGCTCGGGCGTTCGACTTGGTCGGAGAGAGCTTTATGGCCTTGCGGGACCTTCTGTCGAGCTGGCTCGGAACATCCGATAGGTGCTCGGACCGCGGTTCGAGACGCTCGCCGAGGTAGGGAATAGTCCCCGACCCTAGAGGAGGGTCGCCAAAGCCCCCGAGAGGGGGCCACATGTCAGGGTGGCCGGCCCCCGACAGAAGTATTATTTAACAATTTTTGAAAGTTGTTGAATCTATGGTTTTCCAACAGAAAGTTTTTTTTAATAGAAACTTTTCGAACCGAAAGTTTTCGATTGAATTCATCTGAAAGTTTCGAATCGAAATTTTGTATTAGAGGAGAAGGAATAGGGGGAAAGGGGAAGAGAAGGAAGAGTGATGGGAAGGGCGCCATGTGCCGAATGTATCCTCACCAATTCTATTAGCGAGGGTAACCTTAAATCATACCTATACTACATGTTGAAGAATCCCCGCCTCCTGGGCGATTTGAGCCGGGAGGGGCCGGCTCGGCTCGAGCCGAGCCGGCCAATTTTTTTTCGCAAACGGGTCCTTTTCAAAAATTTAAAAATTACGAATAGGTCCTTTTTCGAAAAAAAAATACGATTTTATCTTTTTCCCCGAAAAAGATTACATATTACGTCCATGCCCTTTTAGCGTTTTTAGGAATAGCGCTCGGGTCCTTTTTAGGAAATTAAAATTACGATTAGGTCCTTTTGTAAGAAAAAAAACGTTTATTTTTTTAAAAGAAAAATATGCATCGCATTTATGTCCTTTTTCCGGTTTTCTAGCATTACGTTTAAACCCTTTTGCGAAAAACAAAATCTTATTTTCAGATCATTTCGTGCGCTTTCTCGATTTACTCGTGTGTGGAGCGTCAGTCGCGCGTTTTGTCGATTTTCTCGCGTGGAAAGCAGCGCCCGCGACGTGGCACGCAGCACATGAATTTCTAGTTATCAATACACGAAGTAGATATAGCGTTAATGCGTTGGTTTCATGTACACCAATGTATTGGGTTGAATGCAGTCAATCAAGTGGATCTTGTTTGGCATTGCTATGTCATGTTACACTGAACTGTGAAATGTAGTCAATGGTAGAAAATATTTAACCGTAGTAAATATTTCCATCACAACTCTAAAAAATAGGCTCATCATTTATTTTTATATAAAAAGTAAGCTATAATATATACTTACTCAAAAGTTTGAGATTGTGGGGGCTATCCAAAACGATAGCCATTGACAAAACAAACATGAAGATTGAAATTTTGTGCCATAAGGAACGTTACCATGTCCCATAGAAAGAAAATGATATGTACTCATTTCAAGAAAAAGAGCGCGTCATTTTTTTTTGGCTGTGAGGAGGAATTAAGTTTTTGCTGAGCCTAGCCATAGAAGATGACGGGCAGCTAGCACTACTGCACCAACATGCGAGCAAAAAAATTTTACGATATATTATACTGATAGTATATAGTGAGTAGTAGAAATTAGATCTAACTATTTATTTGTTAAAACTATTTCTACTACTTTACTATCAGATAAAGTATAAATAAATTAGAGTTAATATGATCTATTGGATCCAAAAAAATAAAAGATTTATATTAGATTTACTGTACCAAAAACAACTCTGTGAGTAACAGGGCAGATGCATACACACTCAGGAGCGTCACCATGTTGGTGGAGCCTAGCTCCATGCCCGTTTGGACGAAACATCTACACCATTCTGTATGGTATTTCTACATCTGTATCTATTAACGACACATTTACACCATCGGATTAAACATCGGATTTACACCATCATACACAGTCTAGAGTTGAAGAGCTCCAAAGCGATAAGTTTGTCCGTGGCTAGCCGCGACAGCTTTGGTGCACATTTTGAGCAGTTTTCCGAAATTTTGTGCACCGATTTTCTGTTGAGTTTTGGTATGTGATTTACAGATGCATGCATGCAAGCTCTCTTGTGGTAGCGTCTAAAGAGAGCCGGTTTCCGAAAGGATCGATCGGTCGCTGTGGATATGGAGGCGTATCCATCTGGACCACTTTTGGACGGCTTGTGTGGGATATCGCCAACCCGGCAGTGAGCTAAGCGAGATATATGACGAGCTCGCGGATTGACTTGGCGCACGGTTTGTTCAGTAGCCGACGGTGGCCGCCGCGGAGACACCTCACTCTGCCGACTTAGCATAGCGTATGTACGTTAGCGTGGCCTAGGATACGTAGGTTGCTAGAGTTTGCGTGTGATCCTACTCAACTCAGTGTATATGAAATGTGTGCTACTGCTATCCAGTTCACCGTATTTTGATTTTTGAGCCCACATCACGAGTAGTACTCTTACAACGCAATGCTCGTGGATTCAGAAAGGTGTGTTTTTCTTCGTTTGAACAACTCAACAAGTTGTCGTCAATAGTGGATTCAGAACATAAATTTAAGGGTGCTAAACCGGTCTTTAAGTTCTAATTTTTTGATCGGCTTCCATGACGACAGCGTGGTGACGCTCCACGCTGGCTAGAGGACGCTAAGGGGATACCTATAGTGTGATCGGGGTAGGAGTGCTCTAGTCTCACCCCGCTCGGTCCGCCCTGGTTTTCGTGCAAAATGCTGGAACGCTGTGGAAAAAATGCATTTTACTTTTTAGGGCCTGGACCATATTGAAGGAATCCATTTAGGCCCATGGTTTGCTCATGCGGTCGTACACTAGCCTTGTCCCATTTATACGGTGTGGATCCATTATAGGCCCATCAACGGCCAGCGCATCTTAACGATAGAGACTATACTTACCAGACAGAGTCGATGGGTCATAATATCATAATAGTACATGGGCTTGCTATTCAGCAGTAATTAACTCGACGGGTCATTGACATATGGGTGGTACTATTCTCATCGTAAAAGCGAGGCTATGAATCACGACCGGCTACCGCAACCGAAAAGGATTGTAACTAACAATCGAGAGGACAATGCATGCAGGCAAGCGAAGATGGGTATGTCTAGCTTGACGGTAGCCTTAGCAAATCTAAGAACACCTTTCTAACATGTTACTATCATACCATCTACTAACATGTTACTATCATACCATCTACTTATATCTTTTTTCCTTTTCTCTTCCCTACTCATCTTCCCTACATCCATTCCTTTCTCTCTTACACAAAAATTTAAAACTAGAGAATTTTAACTTTGAAAATTTTAAATACCAAGTTTCAACTAGGAAAAAAAATTCAACTCAAAATTTTTGAATTGAAAAAATTGAAATAAAAAAATCAAATAAGAAAGTTTTAACTCGGAAAGTTTCAAATTAGAAAATTCTAACTCGAAAAAATCAAATTAGAAAGTTTAACTCGAATGTTTTTTAAATAAAAAATTCTCAAATTAGAAGTTTCAAACAAAAAAAATTCAAATTAGAAAGTTTCAACTTGAAATGTTAAAGTCAAAAAATTTCAAATAAAAAAACTTTCAACTCCGAAAAATTTCAATTCCAAAACTTTTGGTTCGAAAAGCTTCAATTTAAAAAACTTTCGATTTAAAATTCAACTCAAAATTTTCAGCTAGAATAATTTTAAATCGAAAAATTTCAACTCCAAAAACATTCGATTCAAAACGTTTCGATTAAAAACTTTCGAAAGTTGTTAAAAATACTTGTCTTAAAAAACTTAGTACAAAATTTGAAATTCAAAAACTGATAATGCAGCTAATGCATTTAAAGCAATTTCACTGATTTAACTGAGATACTGAATTTGCAAATTCTTGAAAAAAAATAGAAGGGTCTTGAGAGCATATCTACACAACTGTAAAAATTTCAGATCATGATCGGTCTTTTCTGATTTTTTACAAAATCTGACAATGCTACTGATACATTTAAAGCAACTTCATTGATTTAATTGAGCTACTAAATTTATTAATTTTTTAAATTTTGTTAGAAGGGTCTTGAGAACATGCCTGAGCTACTGTAAAAAAAAATAGATTTATGTATTTTCAAAACCTTTTAAAGGAATATTTTTTTAAAAAAATTAAAGAGATATTTTCTAAAAAACACAGCATTTTTTGTTTCTTTTTTGAAGTATTCCCAAAATAATTATGTATCAATAATTCCTTTCGCCCATAGCAACGCGCGGGACCGTTGCGCATCTAGTCAAGGATAAAACTCGAGGTAAAATTTAGAAGCACATCTCGTAAACATCTCGAAACACTCGACGAATAGTGACTAATGATAGTGTGTAAGTCTGAAAAAATGATATTATATACTCCCTCTATTTAGAAATCTAAGACGTATTTTGACTTTGCATAAAGACTAAGGTTACGATGAAATTGACGAATGTACAAGAGAAAATGATTTATATACCCACTTAATTGTCTTGGAAAGATGAGATATCTACTTTGTGTGGATGGTAATGAATAAATCCATATGGTTGAGAGAGAATAAATAGGAATATAGTAAGAATAGCCTTATTAAATCTACATACGAGCCTTATATCTCTAAATAAGATGATTAAAACTATAGGCTTTATATTTCTGAACAAAGAAAGTATATTAGCTTAAGTGAAGCTTATTGGAACATAGGATATTTTTGTTTACTTTAAGCCTTGTATTTTCTGAATGGAGGGAGTATACTGGCTTAAGTGAAGGTTATTGGAACATAAGATATTTTTGTTAACTTCACTAGAGATTACCAAAAGTATCGTGTACCTTAATTACAAGCAGTAATTATATTCTTCTGACTGGTCTACCGGTTCTTACCAGAAGATTACAGAGCTAACATATCTGCGTACATGTCATGGTCTCATGGAGGCATGGTCGTAGAGAAAATGAGATAGGACTTGAGGTTGAGGTGAGGAGGCGTTGACATGTGTGGGATACATGCCTGAAGGAAATCCCCCCTTCATGCTTGCGGTTGCCGGTCCAATTCTCTCATGGACTGGCTATAGGCTAGGTGATGGACCTTAGTCATGTGGGCTGTCTTGGTGAATGGTCCAAGGTGGAGACGTGGGCAGTACAAAAGGACATCAGAGCTGTAATGAAAGGATCGAACAGAGAACAAACTAGGCATTTGCCTTTCTTCCTCCTCCCGACTGCTCTCTTTGTCCTACCTCCAAATCTATGCTCTTCCCAGTCTAAACTCTAGTTCCTCCTCTATTGTACCCAATTTATCTAAAGTACTGGTGATATCTTGTGTCTAGAGGATCAGGTTCGTAACAATTGGTATCAGAGCCTTCGATCCAAGTCGTGGCCGACTTTTTTGAGAGAGCAATCACAACAAGCAACCGAATCATCGAGCTATGTGAGAGGTTGCTCGTCAAGTTGCGCAAAGGGAGATCCATGGGGGGCTGCCACACCGAGGAGCTCCGCGCTGGTCATGACACCACGAAAAACAACGTCGGCACCGCCATACTCTCCAGGTGTTCAATGGTGTGTCCTAGCCACGATGCCAATGTCCCAGTGTCCACCCTAGATGCGGCTTCGTCCATGCCCTCGGCTACCTCATTTGTTGCTGATCGAGTTGTGGCTGCTCCGCTTATTCAAGTCGAGGTGAAACAGTTTTGTGCACGTGAGGTGTTTGAGGAAATGCCTCCGAGGAGCGGCATCCTCATCGGCATTGTCACCAGCAGCCTTGACACCGCAACGCCGACCAGATGCTCGACGCCGTGGCTGAACCACAACCCTAACAAGCTGATGGTGGTGTCTACTCCTACTGCAATTGCAGTTCCGCCCTCGACCACCTATGCTGTGATGGCTAGTGTGCTGCTGACCGGTATCACCTCAGCCCCGACTCATGTCCTGGCAAATTCGTCGAAGCTTCGCACCTGGCGTCATGAGCAGGACCAGGTGTTTTGGCTTTCTGTTCTGATGAGATATCTGCTGCCACAGCTACCATAGGCAACGACCATGACCTCTTGTCTACCGCCCGTGCCGCCACATCCTCCGGATCCATCTCTGAGCACTATGAAGGTACAACAGTTTAGTGCACGCCAAGTGTTTGACGAAGTACCTGAGAAGACTGCGCTTCCTGCAAGCAAGGACACACGCCATGGTGCCATGAAGCGGGTGCCCAGCATGCGCATACAGAACCTCCCGATGCAGTGGGAATGGAATGAAAGCACCACCACTCACCATCTACACTGTTGCTATCCACACCGCTGCATCCCTTGGATTCGTTCGGTGCTATCCAAGAGCCACCTCCACCTCCATGGTTGCCCCTGCATTTTTCAACTGCTTTAGCCATCACAGTCTCACATCCAACTGCCGCCATCAGTAGTGCTCATGAGCTCGATGTTGTCGCCGCACCAAGCTATGTCACCATTGTCTTCAATGGCCATGAGGACCATCTGTGCTATCCACTTGGAACCTACCTCAGTCCAAACCACAGTGCGTATTTCCTCCTCAACTACGCCTCGACTGTTGTCCTGGACATGTGCGATGAAATGCTTGACATGGACAATGGACTCTATGGGCTAGCGACTTCCAAGGTTGCTATGGGATTACAACATCCATGACCACCACCCAGGTGCAACAAGAAGGTGGTAATAAATCTACAAGCATGTGTGTCAAACAAATGCAACAAAAGAATCAGGTCGTTGCTGCTCCCTTGGCCACCTTCGGTGTGTAATGGTCCGGGTGCTGTGGTTCGAATGTGTTCTGATTGCTATATTATGATTGTTCACAAGCTACTTGAGGAGGTGCAACTAGATAAAGAGAGAGAAGGTTCTAATAAAGATGCAAGGGTTTTATGGCAACTGTGGCCACTGGATCAATTTGAGCAGTGTTCTCGCTTATACACATTTTTGGTTGAGATTAAATTAGTGAACAATGGTGTAGTTGAGGTTTACAAGCTATGGCTTTTGCAAGAACAGGATGGGTTGCACTTGCATCAAGGTAGCAATCAATCAGAAGTGATACTTGTTGCTCTTTACTTGGTTGCACCACATTCGGAAGAATTTTATGGAACACTCATCCTTTATATGAGCAGCCTTGGTGATAATGGTTGTGTGTTGGCTTCTAGAACACAGAAGGTAGTGAGTGTGCATGACTTCGCAGTACTATATGATCATGGTGGATGGATTCAACACTTGGCTTACGAATCTGTGACACATGGTTGGAAAATTTTGTCTAGCAAGAAACTATTGAACTTGCAGATTATCAAGTTAGTTCAGATTTTCCATTCAATGTTATTACTAATGGAGCTAGTCGAGTTGAGGCCTTGGCCTCCCCCTGCACACAAACCTGCATTGAGATGCCTAACCACCAAGCTGCTAGTTGGAAATTTAGCTCACATGCAGAGGCGAGTAGTGGAGAATGACTTGAAGGTTGCAAGGAATAAAGGATTCCAATTGATGGAGTTAATCCAAGAAATTTTATTGGCTGCACAAGGTGACGTTGTTAATATTGTTGAAATGCTTGATGCTGGACTGTATGCTGATGAAAATGGATTGATCGTGGCCATGCTTGGGTTGCTACTGCTAGTATGTCACATTGTTCACTTGGCATCGGCTTGGGGGCAAGCCGCAATTCAACAGGAGGGGAATGTCATGGACTGACTATAGGCTAGGTGCTGGGCCTTAGTCATGTGGGCTATCTTGGTGAATGGCCCAAGGTGGAGACGTGGGTAGTACAAAAGGGCGTCAGAGCTGCAATGAAAGGATCGAACAGAGAACAAACTAGGCATTTGCCTTTCTTCCTCCTCTCGACTACTCTCTTGTCCTACCTCCAAATCTATGCTCTTCCTGGTCTAAACTCCAGTTCCTCCTCTATTGTACACAATTTATCCAAAGTACTGGTGATATCTTGTGTCTAGAGGATCAGGTTCGTAACAAATGCCTGTTGAACAGTGCAATCAATGGCAGTGCATATTCGACATCCACAAGCAATGGGCGCACAACCACTAACCTGTCGGGTCACATGCAACATCCACCGTTTGTGCGCTGACGATTTGCATGCTTTAATGTCATGCATTTTACAGCAACAAATCTGCGTCACAAGAACATATGAGCTAGGATGTCAAGAAACCGCATGCGGTGCACACTATACTTGTAGGTTGTGGCTACAAGCCTAGAAGCCAATTACACTTTCTTCCTGTGGTCGCTTGGTTATACGAAAATCCCCTACAGCTTCACCTCGTGTGTCAAGATCACTTGGCCAGACTAGAGCTCCTCCTTTACTGTGTAAGCCTGCAGCTAATCAGAGAATCGTAGGATCAACTTTGTTTTATGAATAAAGAATAGGAAAAGCACCGTCCTGACAAGATACAACTAAATTATCCTACACTCTTATACTTCTTGATAACTCTATTCCTTAAATTTTTAAAATCTCTCAATTTTAATTTAATATATATATTTTTACCTATAAAAAGTCCCAGGTTTTAACAGAGCCTCGTGATCTAGTTTTCATACGTTGTTCCGTGATGTTTGACTAAATATGTCACCCCCGACCAGGGATTCAAAAACTGTTTTTTGGAAAATCGGTAAAAATCGAGCGAAAATCGGTCGAAATCGAATAACTTTGAATTCAAATTTTTTTGAACTCAACAATCAAACAACGGCGGGAAAAAACAAAAGTTGAGCGATTTTACTAATTTTCTTCAATTTTTGAGCGGTTTTCACCAATTTTTTGAGGGATTTTCAATTTTCAGCACATCGAAGGAAAATTGAAAAAAAATCAATTTTTTTTTAAATAAAATCATTTTTTTTAAAAAAATCCCAATTAATCTATGAAACACCTCAGATAAATTTAAACAATTTTTGAAATCATTTATTGCTCCTAAAAAATCCAAAACAACAATTAATGAAAAGGAACAAAGGCACTGTCAGATTTTTATAAATATTTAAATGATTTATTATATTCTTAAATTTTAATGTAACCATAAATAGTGACAAAGGATGAGGTAATAAAGTTTTCAGAAATATTAGACTCCATTTAATGCCCATATAAAATAAAAAACAGAAGATCATATACAATGATAGTAGCACTTTCAGAATTTTTTAAAAATACACATATCTGATCATCATCTAAAAATTTTAAAACATCATTATAATTATGTTAGACCATCACAAATTTTTTTTAAGAAATAATAGACTTCATTTTTTCCCCTAGAAAATAAAAAACTGAAGATCATATATTTTGATAGTACCACTGTCAGAATTTTTTAAAAATACACAAGTTTGATAATCATCTAAAAATTTTATAACATCATTAGAATTGCCTCAATACCTCAAACAAAAAATTAACACATTTTGCTAAAAAAATTCCAAATTTTTAAAATTTGCATTTGAACTCCACGGTTTACCGAGCGATTTTAAATTGCGAACCGGTTCGAAACAGTCGGTTTTCGACGATTTTGCAAACCCTGCCCCCGACAAAATCTTTTGACCATTCAATTCACGAGATACGTAACAGTTGTTTTGTTTAGCTTCACTGAACGACGGTGCGTGAGGAGAGATAATGAAGACTGAACGCTGCAGCCTGAAAAGTAGCTCAGTTAGTCAGTACTGCTTATCCAGCCTCCCACGTAATCCATGCTTGGAAAGCATAAAAGGTCACTGGTACCACAACAAGCCGCGGGATCGGGGGAGGAGCCGTCACGCCCACAGCACCGGGCGGGAGGACCTGTTATTTTGGAAATGAGCTAAGCCGAGCCGGCTCGAGTCAGACTAAAAAAAAGTTAGTTTGAAAATGTGTCTTAGCTCGGCTTGATTCGTTTTGAAAACGCTAGAAGTCGTGTTCAACTCGGCTTGGTTGGAGCCTTGAGCCAGCTCGTAGGCTCGCGAGCCAAATTCACTGCAGGCATTGTTATCAAACATGGATCCATTGTTATCCAGAAACTAACTATGCTTTATCCAAAAATAGGTACAAATCGCACATTATAGTTCACTAATCAATAAAAAATGTTACTGAAGTAATTTATTAAACAATCCCAACATAATATAAATCTTGTGATGATAACATCAAAAGGCCAGTGTCTGTGGAGAAAAGGTACCTCAAACATCTGGGCAAGATCTCTGCAGCAGAAGCTTCTTGCATGGCTTCAACAGCAGCCATCTATGCTAATTCCTTGTACTTTAGAATCACCTGTCATAGAAATAATCCGTGAAACATACCATCAAATATTCAATTCCTACAGACTAAATCGGTATGTTGCTAGGATGCTGGTACTTTTTCACGTCAATATTTCTCCCAAGTAATGGGTGAAAACTGACAATATTTATAGACACCGGTAGCATAGGCCCCCACTAGTAAAACAAGGAGAGCTAATAAAGATGCACATTTTCAGGAATGGTGACCATGGTCTATCCGGAAGCTCTGAAAGCAATAATCATCCTCAAGATTTACTTTACTTCTAGATATGGTTCCATTGTTGTGCTGTTTCTTTCCTATTCGCGTGATCTACTTCTAGCCTCATCAACATATTCAAATTACAATTCACCTCAGCCTGTCACCTTAAAAGTTATTTTGCATCATTTTCATGTGCCATGCCATGCGATGCCATATAAACATCAGAGGAGGCAATGCCTCTAACAGTGCTATGTTAAGTGAAGTGTTTCCTTATGTTTGAATCATATGCACATTGGCTATTATCATGAAAAGATCATGCATTTACATATCTATTAGCATCATGCACATATTCCTTGGCCTATAGATGCTATAGGAGGCCATGCTTAACCTTCAGGCTCTTTTGTGAAGCCACAAATGTAGATGTATTTGGATTGGTTGCAAATAAATAATATAGTATGCCTTTGTAATCTAGCTATCTGGTTTTTGTTTCTGCTTTAGAATGTTCTGAAAAATTATGTAGGCAAGGGCTAATTTGGCATATTTTCCTTAATAGATAATAAGGATAGGGGATTGTAGCGGGATAATTTTATTTCGAGTTCTTTAGACAACGAAGTTTTCTTGAAGGTAAAAATGTTATCATCTACGTACTGATTCAGCTTTTTGTGAAAGCATTCTTTATGCTTGCAGCTACCAAACTTTCATCCATACCATCACTACTGTGATTTTTTTCTTCATGATTAGCATTTATCGATATTTTAGGATCCAGTCAAGGAAAAAAGGTGTAGAGAAAGTTTTGTTAAGAGGGAGATTATGTTTCCTGTTTATATTGCTTTGTGAATAATGTGGAGGACCATTCTTACAGACAGATGCATGTGAGGGCAAGATAAGTGCAATAGACACATTTCTCTTGTCTCTATGCTGCGGCTATGGTATTATGATCTTTCCGCCTTATCTTTATTTTGTGAAAAAAAACTGCAAGTCAATACCAGTCATAATATCCTTTAGTAGCTACGGTCTTCTCATCTTTTCAGCGTATTTTCTAGTTTTCTGCAAGATTGCAGATGTGTGCATGTGTTGTTCCTGAGACCACACCGCTATATGTGGTTTTAGATGGAACTGCTATATGTGATTTGCTTGGAGGTGCCACCAGCCTGTGCGCATGTGTTGTCTCCTCTTTTCTTCTGCTGCTGTTTTTTTTCTATCTATGCCAAATTTGGTTGCTTGGAGTCCTTTTTCTAGGGTTCAAATTTTTAGATGCCTTACTGTTGAGACCTATGAATAGGCTGGGTAAAAGGTTGATGGATGGTGGCCGTATCAGTATTGACGAATACTCATAAAACAGGGGTGCACCAACGGCCCAATTGCAATAAGCAAAGCCCAGAGCAGCAAGCAGGCGGCCTCGAATACGGCCCACCTAAACAGGCCATCCCGGCCTGCTACCCAAATGCCTACGAGACCATTCAGGAGACCATTCCCGATCGGTCCCGACTCGACTCAAAGAGGTTCCCGACCCCCAATGGGGGGCAGGATCCCCGACTCGACTCAAAGGGGTTCCCGACCCCGCAATGGGGCAGGATCCCCGCTCCGACCGAACCATGATAATCCCGCCGAGGGCGCGTCGCGCGCGCGGAGTCCGTGTCAACCTAAGGCCACGTGCCCCACGAACGATCATTCGGTGGTGAGCGAGGCGGTGGTCCCTTCCCAAGACGGTTTGATAGTCTGCTGAAGCCACGTCTCCTGTCCCATCACCACCACCACAAGGTGCAGGACACGCTCTCTCCCGAGGCAACTCCAACGTCTACACGCGACTCGTCGGCACCCACATGGATCACGAGAGCGGCTCGCCACTTCCGGAGGATTACCTAACCACTCGACCGGCTAGACCACCGACCCAAAGATAGGCTCGCAGCGGCGACGGTCGGCGAGCAAGCGACCATCGGCGAACGATTGGCACGACGGCGGGCAAGACCAAGCCCTAGAAGTAGCTCGCTGGCGCCGCCAATTCTCGATGTAACTCCGCCGTCAGATCAATAAAAGGAGGCAGAACCTCCTAACAGGCGGGGAGTAAGAGCTACAAGAGAGCTTTTCCTCTTCTTCCTCTTCTTCTTTTTCTTCTCCTTCCGAGAGCTAAGTTTAGATCATTCTAGTGTTGAGGCTCCACCTCTCGCTTGTAAAAAAACTTCGGTGCGATCATCCGCACTTTTGATGAATACAACACCAACGCACGAATGGAGTAGGACCTTCACCAACCAAGATACATCTTGGACTCGTGGTCTAACCATTCGGGGAGCGGAACGCGCAACCCTTAGACTTACAAATTTACTTGCCGCGCTCAAACGCCGGCGGTTAGCAGCGCCGGTAGGGGCTTGCGCGTCTTGGCAAAGATCTCCGGATTCCCATTCGTCTCCTTGATGGCATTCTTCTCCAACGACGGCATGACTGTGTTCGGAGCGGATCCGCTCGGCTCCTCGGCTTCACCGTCACCTCGGAGGAGAGCTCACGCCATCCCGCACTGCCGCCCGGGGGCGGCGCTGCGGGAGCTCCGACACCATCTCCGCAACCTCGTCCCACTCCGGCTTGAGCGCCCATGCCCCAAAGCCGAACCCGAGGAGCGCTATACCTCCTTTGGCGAAAGCCCTCCGAACTGCGCGAGAGATCCCGTCACCTCCCACTGCCACGACTTGTAGCTATGGTGGCTACATGCCAACCTCCGTCCACGAGTTGCTCGAAGACTCTTCCACCACGGCTCAGCCTCGACACGGAGTATCCCGCCCATGCGGCACTCGCGAGTGCAACGTGGCGAACCTGGCCGATTGGCCGTAGCCACCGCGGCTCTGACGGTCCCCGTCCGACGACCGAGGCACGGAGGGGAATACCGGCGCGGCGCTGGCTGAACGCCTTCAGCTCGCCAGCCCGAGCTCCAACGGCAACGCGGAGAGTGGAGGAGCGAAGGTCGAGCTCGACCGGCCGAGCCAACTCGAGCAGACGAGCCCGAGCCCGCGCAAGTCTTGGGCGACGCGCCTGCGCGCGCGCCAAGAGCACCACAAGTTGGGGGCGAATCCGGCGCCCCAGCTTTTTCCCTCACGCAAGCCAAAGCGTGGTCTGCGCCGCAATCTTCGCTCCGAGGCCTTCCGAGCCCGCAAACCCGAGGCGAGCTACCTACCGAACCTTCGGGTGGTGGAGCGCGGCCGTCACGAAGACATGCAGCCTCGGCTCCTACCACACCGCGCTACTTCCGCCACCGGCCCGCATGCGCATGGAGCCGGTGGTGCGCCAAGACCGCACCCCACCAGAACCACCCGAGCCTCACGCACCCGGTGCGCGGCGCCTCGGTAATGTTTACGACATCCGCGCCACCCTCGAGGCGCGAAGAAAGATGGCGGAGGACGCCGCCCACTCACGTGTTGCGGATGGTGGCGCCACTATCGCGGCCCGAGCCTCGATGGTCCGGACCACGGGCTTTTGCCAAGGATCCGCCAGCGGATTTCCCGCCCGATTCGGCGCCTACCAACATTGCCAAGTACACCGGCCACCAACCTGTGTGTCCGCTCAAGATTACCGGCTCGCGTCTCGGGTGGGAGCGACAGATGATCTCTTCATCATCCAAGACCTCCCCATCTACCTCGCGGATTCGGCTCGAGCTCGGCTCGAGTACCGCCTCAAAACTGCTGTGAACTGGCCGACTTGAAGAATCTCTTCGTCGGTAACTTCGTGGCACTTATAAGCGCCTGTAACTCCTGGGACTCGAAGGCTGCAGCGGCGCAGCAGGAGACTCTCGGGACTACATCCGGAGGTTTTCCGCCATCTGTGAGCTCCCGACATCTCCGACGCCGATGTCGTGGGAGCCTTCATCTACGGCACCTCCTGCAAGGCCTTGGTGCACAAGCTGGGCTGCCTCAAGCCCAGGACCACCAAGGAGCTCCTCGACATCGCCACCAACCACGCCTCCGGCGAGGAGGCCGTGGGGGCTATTTTCGAAGGAGGAAAGGCCCAGCAGGAGCCCGGCGTCAAACCGGTCTCCTTCCGACCGCTTCGACAAACGGAAGCGGCACGGGAAGCAGATCCGTGAGACCCAAGTGGTCGCCACGGTCGACCGCCGCCAAGCAGCAGGCGCGGCCGACCGTCGCGCCCGACCACTTCGAGAAATTGATGGACGGCCCATGCCCAACCATGGGTTCTCCGTCAAGCACAAATCACGGATCGAAGTCTGAGGCGCTATCTTTCTAGCGCCCCCACCACGCCGCGGCAAAGGAAAGAAGCTCGCCGCGGCCCGCGAACAGCGGAGAAGAAGGCGACGACGAGTTCCCGAGCCCGACGGCCGCCTCATGATCTTCGGAGGATCGGCTTGCTACGCCGACAAGCGTCGCTCAAGCTCGCTATCGCGAGGTCCACACCGCCGCGCGGGCGTCCCCAATATCTTCGGTGGTCGGAGTTCCGATCACCTTTGATCGAACCGATCACCCGATCGCGTCCCCACAGGGAGGTACCGGCGGTGGTCGACCCGTCGTCGAACGGCGCCTCACGAAGGTGCGCGGATGGGCAAGCGGCCTTAACATCCTCTACGTTGAGACGCCGACGCTATGGGGTCCGCGCTCAAGCCTCCGCCAAGCAAGGCACCTTTCCATGGCGTCATCCGGGCAAAGAAGCCCATCCGCTCGGGCGGTTGACCGCCCGTCACCTTCGGGAGCCGGAAACTTCCGCACCGAGACCCTCACCTTCGAGGTCGTGGATTTCCCGGCGCCTACCACGCCATCTGGGAGGCCATGCTACGCCAAGTTCATGGCGATCCCCGCTATGCCTACCTCAAGTCAAGATGCGGACCGCATGGAGTCATTACTGCGGCATCGTCTTTCCGGCTGCCTTCGATCGCGAGCGCGCGCACTGCGAGCTCGCCTCGGCGATCGTTGCCTCTGCGAACTCAACAAGCTCGGGAGGAAGCCGCCGAGTCCGCCCTCGAATCCAAAGAAATCGGCGGGATCCTTCAAATCCGCCGAGGACACGAAGGAGGTCACGGTCGATCCACGTGATCCGACCAAGATCGTCGGGTCGGCCACGCTCCCGCCAAATAGGAAAGCGCGCTCGTCGACTTCCTCCGCACTAACAAAGATGTCTTCGCATGGAGGTCCTCCGACATGCCGGCATTCAAAGGAGGTCGCCGAGCACTCCTTGAGCGTCCGACTGTGCTCAAAGCGGCCGCCCAACGCTGCGCCGCTCGACGAGGAAAGGCGCAGGTTATAGGGAGGAGATCGCCAAACTCTTGGCGGCAGGGTTTATAAAAGAGGTGCGCCACCCTGAGTGGCTAGCCAACCCTATACTTGTAAAAAAGAAGAACGGGCAATGGAGAATGTGTGTTGACTATACGAGTCTCAACAAAGCATGTCCCAAGGACCCATTCCCCTTACCTCGCATCGACCAAGTCATCGACTCCACCGCTGGGTGCGAGTCTCTTTCCTTCTAGATGCCTACCGGGCTACCACCAGATTGCGCTAAAGGAGTCCGACCACCGCGACTTCCTTCATCACTCCGCTCGGCTCGCTCGCTATGTCACAATGCCCTTCGGCCAAGAACGCGGCGCTACATACCAGCGATGTATGCAAACGTGCTTCAATGACCGGATCGGCCGCAGCGTTGAGGCGTATGTCGACGATATTGTCGTAAAGACCAGGAAGGCTGACGACCTTATCGCCGACCTAGAAGAGACTTTCGCGAACCTTCGACGGTTTCGCATAAAGCTCAACCCAGAGAAGTGCGTCTTCGGGGTCCCCAAAGGAAAGCTCTTAGGCTTCATCGTCTCTGAGCGAGGCATCGAGGCCAATCAGGAGAAGATCTCGGCGATCGCAAGGATGGGCCCGGCCAAGAACCTCAAAGGGGTCCAGAGGTCGACGGGTGCTGGCGGCTTTGAGCCGCTTCGTGTCTCGCCTCGGCGAACGCGAATGCCGCTTACTCTCGTGCTCAAGAAATCCGACCGCTTCAGTTGGACACCTGAGGCTCAGGAGGCCCTCACCCGCTTGAAGGCCTTCCTGTCCTCGCCTCCAGTCCTGGTCGCCCCGGCACCAGGTGAACCGCTGCTCCTCTACATCGCTGCCACTACCCAAGTCGTCAGCGCGGCCCTCGTGGTGGAGCGAGCGGAAGAAGGCCGTGAGCTCAAGGTACAACGGCCGGTCTACTTCATCAGTGAGGTACTTTCCGAGTCCAAGACTCGGTACCCACAGGTGCAGAAGTTACTCTACGCGGTGCTCATCGCAAAGAGGAAACTCGTTCACTACTTCGATCAGCACGCCATCACTGTGGTGACCACGTCCCCACTAGGCGAGATCATCCATAATCGCGATGCCTCAGGAAGGATAGCCAAATGGGCGCTCGAGCTTAGCGGCCATGGCATAATATACGTCCCTCGGACGGCGATCAAGTCGCAGGCTCTGGCCGACTTCGTCGCCGAGTGGACCGAAGCCCAGGCACCACCAGTGGTCGAAGACCCCGAGTACTGGACAATGTACTTCGACGGGTCTTACACCAAGAATGGCGCGGGCGCGGGAGTCGTCATCATCTCCCCGCTCGGGAACAGGCTTCAATACGCCATTAGGTTGCTCTTCGACGCGACCAACAACATTGCCGAGTACGAGGCTCTCGTCAACGGTCTCCGGATCGCTGCCGACCTCGGTGCCCGCCGGCTCTACGTCCACGGGGACTCCAAGCTTGTCGTCGACCAAGTCATGAAGGCTGCGGAGCCCCGAGACGCCCGCATGGCCGCGTACTGTCGAGAAGTACGCCGGCTCGAGGAGCGGTTCAAGGGTTTCGAGCTTCACCATAGCTACCGACGCTACAATGGCGAGGCCGATCACCTGGCCAATCTTGCCTCCAGCAGAGAGCCTGTCCCGCCCGGGATCTTCGTCTCCGACCTCCTGCGGCCCACTGTCCAGCTGGACTCGGCGGCTGGGCGGCCACCCGACCAATCCAAAGACGGCCGCCCGACCGACGCGCGGTCGGGCGTGACTTGGCGGATCGCCGCGGTGTGCTAGCACTTGAGTCCGACCGAGGAGGCCCTACATCGACCGCTTGATGGACGGGTCACTTCCTCGACCGACCGAGGCCGGCGCCTCGCCCGTGAGCAAAATCCTTCGTCTGATCGGCCCGGACCTCTACAAAGGAGTCCTCCGGTCCTCCAAAATGTATCTTGACCGACCAAGGAAAACAATTCTTTGGACGACATACGGTAGTCTGCGGTCACCACGCAAACCCGATCTCTTGTGGGAAAGGCCTTTCGACAAGGTTTCTCGCCAACCAACGTGTGTCGACGCCGAGCATATCGTGCGCGACCGCGAAGGATGCGATTCTTTGCTCGGCAGACGATCGCCAAATTTGCTTTACTGACGATCCCCATCACGTGGCCTTTTGTCGTCTGGGACTCGATTTGGTCGGCCTTTCGAGAAAGCGCCGGGGCTTCACCCACCGCCGTCGCGGTAGATAAGTTCACCAAGTGGATAGAGGCCAAGCCGGTCGTGGCGTCACGTCGGTACAAGCGCCATCTTCTTCGCGACATCGTTTTAGGTTTGGAGTCCCAAACTCCATCATCACCGGCAACGAACACGCTTCACGGGAAGGAATTTCGAGTTCTGGCGACTTCAACATCCGTGTCGATTGGGCGCATAGCCCATCCGCGGACTAACGGCGGTCGAGCGCACTAACGGCATGATCCTTCAAGGACTCAAGCCGCGGATCTTCGATCGGCTCAAGCATTTCGCAGGTATTGGGTAGCCGAGCGCCTCCGTCCTCTGGAGTCTGCGGACCACGCCGACCGGCGGCGGGTTCACACCCTTCTTTATGGTGTTCGGCGCCGAAGCCATTTTGCCCATCGACCGAATACGGCTCCCGAGATTGCAAGCCTTCGATGAGGCTCGGGGCTCGCCGCAACAAGACGCCATCGACCACCGACGAGGCGCGCGGCGTGGCGCCCTGCGGTCGGCCAGATATCAACAAGCCTGCGCCGCTACCACACCGCCGAAGTTCGAGGATCGATCCTTCACCGGGCGACTTGGTTCTGCGTCGGTCCGACAACCAAAGATAAGCACAGTAGCGACGCACGGAGGTCCTTTCACCGTCGTGGAAGTTCTCCGACTGGCACCTTCGACTCAAGGACGCCGATGGTCGATCCTCCCTAATGCCCGGAACATTGAAAAGTTAAGGCGATTCTATCCTAAGCTCTTTTCTTTTTTCCTGGTATAAGTCTTTACCTTTCTCCCAACCGAGCACCTGGTCGCCACGTGACGACTCGGGGGCTGCCCCGTGGGCGCCCCCGTTCAGGCCGCTTCCGGATGGTGTCTGTGCGGGTCGGTGACCCAGCCGACCACGAGGTCTATCCCGAGCGGTAACCCTCTCGACCCGAGTGCTACGGCCTACGCCCAGCCGGCTATGGTTGCCCAGTAGCACTCCGCGGAAGAAGGAAGCACCTGAGTGGGATGACCTTCTGGTCGATTGGGAACAATCTTCCCCCACACGAACTCGGCTAACTCACGTACTCATGTGGGTCGGTGACCCGACTAGTCACAGAGTCTATCCCGAGCGGTAACCCTCTCGACCCGAAGCGCTCGGCCACGCCCCCGGCTATGGTTGCTAAGTAGCACTTTGCGGAAGAAGGAAGTGCCCGAGTGGAAAAACCCTTGGCCGATCGGAACACTCCGAACCCCATGAGTGCGCGAACTACCGCATAAACAAGACTCCTATCCTCTTGGCCCTCTCAAATTGACCGACCTCGCGCATAAGCGACCCCGTGGTCCTTGAGGCTATGGTCGGTCAAACCCAAACGCAAAGGAGAGCAAAGAGGCAAACCGAGCTTACAATTACTTACAATCGTTTACACAATGTCTTTGCAAGAAAAAAAAAAAAAAAGGGGGGCTAACTTCTTTCTTCCTCTTCTTCACGGTGGCCGACCGCACGGACAAGGAGGACTGGCATCTTGAATGCGACCTCGGCGGGGCGTGGTGGCGATCTCCGAGCATGCGGCTCGACACGAGCTCGAACACGCCGACCTCGCTCGTCGGTCCGGTTCGGCGATGCCGCTACTCACCATCGCGAGGTCGAGCATCATCATAGTGCGAGGCGGTGTTGACCGGTCGGGACGAAGCTCGATCTGTGCGCCCGCCAATCACAAACCGCCTCCACAAGCCCCAGCACTCGGGCGGCGCATAGGCAAGTGCGCTTCGGGCCGCCCTATGCCCAAGACTTGGCGCAGACCTCTGGCCGGCCTCGAAGGCTTCCATTCGGCGCCCATCTCGGCCCTACCATCCTCGGAGACCCTCGCGCAGAGCCTCGTCCTGGCGCGATCGCCACGTCGCGGTCTCCGCCACGCATTCCGAGCCTCCATGGCGACGCTGTGTTTTTCTCGCACCTCTGCGAGTTTTGGCGTCTCGGATGAGTCTCCTCTACGGGTTACCCCAACCAAAGAAATCAATGGAGGAGTTGAGATACTTACGATCGCAGAGTCGATCAGCCGACTTCCCCTCCGAGACTCTCGTGGGGCGTCCTCAAGAAAGCCGCTCCTTCCGAGCAGTCTCTGCTCGGGCCGAGCTTGTTCGGCGTCTCCCGGGCACGATCCCGCCCGACCGCAGATGGGTCGCTCGCTTGTGCCACCCCTCGGCGGTGACGGCGGCGTCCTTGGCCTCGGTGACCTCGCCAGGAGGATTCAAGCTCCACCACCCTTGCCCTCAAGGCCTCGGCCCCAGGCGCTCGTCGTAAGGGCCTTTGAGGCCTCCTCCACCCTAGGCGGAGTTTTTCGCCTCCGTCGCCCAATGTTCAAAGCCTCTTGGGCAAGACGAAACTCAAGCCGCAGTGACCACTTTCTTCCATGCGCGTTGCCACGAGCATCCGAGCGACGAAGGAGCACGGCACGAGCTTCGAACGGCCCGCAAATGTTTGCACAACACGGACATTTCACAACCGCGAGAAGCATATCGAGAGTTACAAAGCACGACTCCTTCGCTCGACTTACCAAACTTACGGGTTGAATCCCAGACCATCACCTCCAGCGCCTGTTGAAGACTCTAAGGCTAGGGTCGGACCCTTATGGATCGACCCTATCTCCTCCTCAATAGCGTGGCGCCTGCAAGGGCGACCCACTCGCTCCTCGGCGGGTCCATGGATCCGGCCACAGGCCACATCCGGCAGCAGACCTTCGCCGTCTCGCTCGGAGGAGCGGCGCCGACCGAGCGCCATGGCGAGGCGATGAAGTCGGCCTCGGGAGCCCTTGGGGCAGGGGAGCGCCTCGGCATCGGCGCCGCCGACCGGCCGCGGCCGCCACGGCTATCTGGCCGACCCCTCCGGAAGACTATCTCGGCCGGCACCGCCGGTGGAGTCGGCGATCGCTCCACCTCTTCCGCCGCCGCCCTTCGATCGGCGCGCATGGGCTGGCCGGCGTCGCCGCCCCTCCTCTCGAAGACCTCGCGTCGGTCGGCGACGTCCCGGCGAGGCGGAGGCTCTTGGCGGCCTCGATCTCTCCTCCTCAAAGGAGGCGCGTCCTGATCGCGTGCTCCATAGGCGCCGACTGACGCAGTATCACCGAGCCGCCGTGACCGCCACTTGAGAAGTGGTCGCGGCCGCCCCACCACGCACGCCTGTAGGCGCCGCACGTCCACGATATTTAAAAGTCGCCGAGCGGCTTTGCTACAAAAATGTTCCAGCGAAGGAAGAAATACTTATCGAAGCGGGCGGTCGCGCGCTGACGCGCGCTCTCTCGTCGGCCCCACCAAGGGGCGGTCGGTGGCCGCTTCGGCTACCACCGGTCGGTAGCGTCGACAATCTGGCCGCAGATGCTCGCCGCCGCTGAGGACCGCGGCGCGGGCTCTTTGTCGGGCCAACTCTCGAGCCACCACTCACCGAAGGGTCGGAAGGAATGCGCTGTAGTCGGGAAGCTCCCCACTATCGATGAAGTCGTCCCCACCGCGGTGGACTCCGACACGTCCTCGCGGCGCGTGCCTTGCCGCGCGCTCCTTCGCTTCTTCTTCCTCCTCTCCTCCTTCGCCTTTTGCGGAATCGGCCTCGGCGGTCTTCGCCGAGAGGCCACCCTCGCTTCTTTCTCCCGGGAGCGGTGCCCGGAGGACATGCCCGCGAGCCCCTAGAGGATACAAAAGCGACCGTCAGTCGACGCTAAGAGCGAAGAAGAAAGAAGCGAAAGAAAAATCCCACAAACTCACCAGATTGGGAATGAGCCGACGAGAAAGGCCGGGTGGCGCGCCGCGCCACCGTGGCGCTTCCTCCGATAATCGCGCCACCGGGCCTCCACCTCGACGCGCCAACTCGCCACCTCCATCCTTGCCCGGTCGGATGGCCCTCATCTCGGAACATGGGGTGCGGCTCGAGCGCGAGGGGCCGCACGCGCATCCTCATGAAGGCGTGCACGACAACATCCCGGTCGGCCCGTTTCCTCGAGCCACGATCTCCTCCACGATCGGGGCCACCTTGTTCTTTTCCTCTTCTCGGCGCCCAGTCCATTGCTCCATCTGCGACGAGGAGCTCGCCGAAAAAGCCTCGGCGCTGCTTTCAACGTTCGGACATAGATCCATTCGGGCGCCATCCCTTGTTAGAGGACTGCGGCTTGATGTCCAGTACTCGAGGTCCGGCCTGTTCGAGTCGAGGGCGAGCCGCCCATGGCGCCGTCGCGTCGACGGCTGTCTTTCCAAAGCCTCGCTGGAAGAAGTCGCCACAGCGCCAATGCGGCTCAATCCCTAAGAAGGCCTCGCATGGGTAATGAAAATGGCGATGTGAAGGACCCGTTAGGGTTGAGGTGGTGCACCTCCACCTTGTAATGGAAAAGAAGCCCACGGATCGAAGGGTGGAGCGGCGGGCCGGGCCAAAAAAACGAGGCGGGGACCACAACCTCGTCGCTCTGCGGCGCGGGATAACGGCCCGGCCGGCACTCTCGACCAGAGGTGCCTTGCGGCGGGGAAGCCCTTCTTCACTAGGCCGAAGCGCGACTCTCTGTCGCGGAGCACTCAGTCCACGACATCTTCGCGGGAAGCGACGGAAGGTGAGAAGAAAAGAGGCCGAGGTTTCCTTCTCGGCTCTCTGGCGTTTTCTTGCTTTAGGGCGGGAGACGAATAAGGCGGCGTGGCTACCCGAGGCACCCCAACAACGTACTTATAGGAGGCAAGCGGGCGCCGACCGAACGGACGCCTCCTCGAACAAATCGTCGCGTCCACCTCGTCCGCACGCCGCCCGTAACTCCCGATTTCCAATTCCACTCGCATTTAATCTGTCGCGTCGGGTTGCGAGTCATAAAGACGCCGCCCGACAGCGTGTCCGTTACCTCTTGGTCTCGCCTTTTGGCGGGGCGGTTGTTCCGGCGCGCGAGAGGCCCATTGGGCATTGCGGTCCCAAGATGGCAAAGCTTTGTGGCTTGCGCCAGGGCCCACCAAAGTCAGGTTCAAAAGGCCTAACCCACGGATGGGCGTAGGGCCGCCCAATGAAACTTGAGCGAGGGCAAGTCACGAGTGAGCCCCACGGTGGGTCCCCTTGGGTCGGTGACGACCAGTCCACTCTACTCGTCCGAGACCATACTTCACACTCTCCCGGAGCTCATCGATGAGCGATACCACCGGTGTGCTCTGGTCGGTGGCGACCCGTGGTCCATCTGGATTGAGTAAAGAAAGGTTTCTTATGGGTCGCCCCACGCCAGGCGGACACCCTACTGGGGACCGTCGCTCGGAAAGGTCCCCTTGGCGAGACCTCCGAGACCCACTCGGACTACCGTTACTAGCTCCAAGAGCACGGCGTTCAAACCAACGCAGTGCGCGCGTCGCTCACCCCTCCGTGTCCCACACTGCGGATGGGGTAAACTTGTGGGATAGACGGCGGCTACTCCTCGCGGCTTCCCTCGCCGGGGGACTCGGGATGGATACCCCGCGTCCAGCTACGACGTTAAACGAGCACTCGGACACCGGAACCTCGCGGAGGCATCCGGTCGTCCTTGCCGACTAAAGCGTCCCACCTCTGACGTTAAACGACCACTCGGACACCGGAACCTCGCGGGGGCATCCGGTCGTCCTTGCCGACCAAGGCACTCGGACACCGGAACCTCGCGGAGGCATCCGGTCGTCCTTGCCGACTAAGGCAGCGTCTAGCTACGACGTTAAACGAGCACTCGGACACCGGAACCTCGCGGAGGCATCCGGTCGTCCTTGCCGACTAAGGCAGCGTCTAGCTACGACGTTAAACGAGCACTCGGACACCGGAACCTCGCGGAGGCATCCGGTCGTCCTTGCCGACTAAGGCGTCCAGCTACGACGTTAAACGAGCACTCGGACACCGAACCTCGCGGAGGCATCCGGCGCGCCGACTAAGGCGGCATCGGACGTTAAGCGAGCACTGCCACCGGAACCAAGGCATCCGGACCACACTCGGACACCGAACCTCGCGGAGGCATCCGGTCGTCCTTGCCGACCAAGGCACTCGGACACCGGAACCTCGCGGAGGCATCCGGTCGTCCTTGCCGACCAAGGCACTCGGACACCGGAACCTCGCGGAGGCATCCGGTCGTCCTTGCCGACCAACACTCGGACACCGGAACCTCGCGGAGGCATCCGACTAAGGCAGCGTCTAGCTACGACGTTAAACGAGCACTCGGACACCGGAACCTCGCGGAGGCATCCGGTCGTCCTTGCCGACCAAGGCACTCGGACACCGGAACCTCGCGGAGGCATCCGGTCGTCCTTGCCGACCAAGGCACTCGGACACCGGAACCTCGCGGAGGCATCCGTCGTCCTTGCCGACCAAGGCACTCGGACACCGGAACCTCGCGGAGGCATCCGGCCGCCGACCAAGGCACTCGCACGAACTCGCGGAGGCATCCGGCGTCGCGCCGACGCGGCCCACTGACGTTAAGCGAGCACTCGGACACGGAACCTCGCGGAGGCATCCGGTCGTCCTTGCCACCAAGGCACTCGGGCACTAAAACTTAGAAGGCATCCGCTCATCCTTGCCGACCAAGGCGCCGATTAGCTACTGGCCGAAACGAGCGCAAAGGAAGATTTCTTGAGGAACAAACCGCGAGTTCGCACGTCCGACCACTCGGAAACCGATCGCCGAACTTCCTAGCGCCGAGCTGATCAAAGCAGAACAAGCAAAGCTAACTCCTTCATGAAGTCATTCATAGAGAGAAAAAGGATTTCATTAAAAAGCCGCAGCTCAAAACTTTACACCATTTTACATGAGGCACACGCAAGACTCTCTATCTACACCCGGACTCTAAAACTCCCTCGACAACGCCGACGGTAGGCCCTTGCTCGCCGACGGGATGGACCTTGGGGTCGGTGGACTGAGGTCGTTGGAGATGACTCATTGGTAGGCCCTTGCCCGTCGTCAAGGTGAAGCCACACCGCGGAATGGCATGCTGCCGCTGCTGTTCAGCGACATCGACGCGGCAGCGCTTATCGCAATCGGCCCTCGCGCCATTGCCTCTAGGAGGGCCCCCTTGCCACTCCAAGCCTCGGATCGCTGAAGTAGCGCGTCAACGGCAGCAACGTCGCGAGCTACTTCTTCTCTCTTTGGGAGTTCGGCTATCGCCTGATCATACTCAACCCAAAGCTCGTTCAAAGGGTCTTCCTCTTCCACCACGATGTCATCACCGAAACTGAAGACTAAAGGGTGTCTTGAACACATTTCAAGAAGGAAAGGATTCTCGTCTAAGAGTCTGCCGCTCGAGCAACCCGTGGCGCCCTTATATACCCATTCTAAGGAAGATCAAACGACTCAGGAATAAATGCCAGCGCAGGAAAACGAAGCGCCCACCACCGGAACCCGAAGCGGTCAAGAAGACGAACGAGCAAAAACACACCTAGCGTGCGCGCGCGCACAACGGCAATTAAGAGGCTCGGCGGTTCGCATACCTCGAGAACGTAATCCGGGCGACGTCGGATGCGTTGAGAGCACGCCCGGCAAAACCGTAGGCCCCGTTGGCCCACCTAGTTGAACGGATCGATCAAACTCAACCCCCGCGAAGTCTGCCAACTCGATTGGAGGTTCGGGGCTCCGATTTAATACTCATAAAGCAGGTGCACCAACGGCCCAATTGCAACAAGCAAAGCCCGGAGCGGCAAGCGGCGGCCTCGAATCGGCCCGGCCTAAGCAGCCGTCCCGGCCGCTACCCAAATGCCTACTGAGACCATTCGGGAGACCATTCCCGACCGGTCCCGACTCGACTTCAAGAGGGTTCCCGACCCCGCGGGGGGAGGATCCCGACTCCGACTTCAGCGAGGTTCCGACCCCGCAGCGGGGCGGGATCCCCGCTCGACCGAACCATGATAATCCCGCCGAGGGCGCGTCACGCGATCGCCGAAGTCCGTGTCAACCTAAGGCCACGTGCCCCACGAACGGTCATTAAGTGGCGAGCGAGGCGGTGGTCCCTTCCCAAGACGCTTTGATAGGCTGCTGAAGCCACGTCTCATCCCCATCACCACCACCACCCAGCAAGGACACGCTCTCCCGAGGCAACTCCAACGTCACACGCGACTCGTCGGCACCCACATGGATCACGAGAGCGGCTCGCCACTTCGGAGGATTACCTAACCACTCGACCACTAGACCACCGACCCAAGCATAGGCTCGGCAGGGCGGCGACGGTCGGCGAGCAAGCGACCGATCGGCGAGCGATTGGCGACGGCGGGCAAGGCCGAAGCCCCTAAAGTAGCTCGCTGCACGCCGCCAATTCTCGATGTAACCTGCCTTCAGATCTTGAATAAAAGGAGGCGGGAACCTCCTAACAGGCGGGAGTAAGAGCTACAAGAGAGTTTTTCCTCTTCTTCCTCTTCTTCTTTTTCTTCTCCTTCCGAGCTAAGTTTAGATCATTCTAGTGTTGAGGCTCCACCTCTCGCTTGTAAAAAAAACTCGGTGCAGTCATCCGCACCCCAGTGAATACAACACCAACGCACGAACTGGAGTAGGGACCTTCAGCCCGAACCAGTATACATCTTGGACTCCAGGGTCTAACCATTCAGGGAGCGGGAACGCGCAGCCCCTTAGACTTACAAATTTACTTGCCGGCGCTCGAAACGCCGACAAGTATGTTGTTATTACTGTATTTTAGTGTTTTATAGCGATTACAGGGGATTTTTTAGGGTTTTGTGTGGAGATTTAGGACAAATATATTATGTGGGAATAGTGTAATAATAATCTTTTTACTGTTAGTTCATTTGATAGGGAAAAATTATCCATACACTCACTATATAGGATCTTGGGCTTGCACTATTTTGGTACTAACTAATATAGCTTTCGATTCATGGTGTTGTTGAGATCCTGAGGATTCCTCTTTGTACCTGCAGTCCTACATACCTTTTGATGAAAACTATCCATTCCTAAAATAGTAAAAAGTGTTTTCATGTTAAGTCTAGGAATTGAGTCTTAAAAAGTTATACAAGCTAGAAGATGGGATAGAGAGGTCAAACACTACCGGCAGCATGAGCTCCCTTTATTTATTTCTAAAAAATAAGCTTCAATAGCATTTTCTACGAACATCATGTCATGCTTTGTGCTTTTTATTGATAATAGTTTGAACTAAAAATAGGTTGGAAAAGTAACTTGAATTTTGTTGTGGTCTGCCTACCATATGTTGGATAGGAATTCTCAGACAGTTTTATTAATCTTTTTAGCCTTGGTAGCATTTCGTGCCTGCTCCCTTATTTACAACTTCTCGTGTAAATATGAATCGTCCTTACTTTACAAGCTGTATTACTATATCATTGTTTTCTGGTTAATATTTTTGCCTTAACTATATTTCTTGGTACATTTTTGCGTTGCCATTCAAAATGATCAAACCAAGTACGTCACCACGTACATGGAGTTAGCGAGAACACATTTCTAAGTATATCCATTTTTCCGAACAAAGTAACGCTTCTTTTCGGTGGGTGCTTTTTCTTCTTATTACAGCACGTCACCACATACATGCAGTTACTAAGATCACAGTTCTAAGTATATCCATTTCTTCAAGCCTACAACAGAGGCATGCTTCTTTTGGGTAGGTGCTTTTTCTTCTGATTACAGTACGCCACCACGTATATGCAGTTATTGAGATCATAGTTCTAAGTGTATCCAATTTTTCAGGGCTGCAATAGAGGCACACTTCTTTTGGGCGGGTACTTTTTCTTCCGATTAAAGACAACTTTGTTTTGTTTTGAAGTGGTGATTACTTGATTAATTATTACTAGGACAATACAAATTCAAAGTTGCATGGTATACTACTATTGATCACGAATGAGGAAGCTAGCACTACTTTGAGCTTACTGAAGCAAGCTGTTCAACTTCTTTCGTGTTCGAATTATTTCTACCTTATCAAACATGCTAGACCTGTTATGAGAATCTAGCTTTGATGCAACTCTTTATACACTTTTTTTTATTGATGAAATATGAGAGCTATGCTTTGATATAATTATTTTCTTGAAAAAAACTGATATAAAGCATATATACATACGTTCGATCTACAACTAATAAATAATCTTGTTGGTCTACACTAAATCCAAATGATGTGAGATTGTGAAGAAGAAGTCAATTGTGTTGCACAATTTGATGATACGATACTTTACTTTTGCAGGTTGGCTATCTGCTAAATTGGATTTTGGCATCAGGGTGTTACACATAAGTTCATGGCTATATAGACTACAGTTGTGTCCTTTTATCAGGTCTATTTCTAATCAAACATTACAGTGCTTTATTGAAATTTGAAAACATGCATGTGACTACGTACATTGCTTCTGTTATTTTCGGTTCTTATGTGTCCTGTATTGTTATACTTGAAAGATAACTTCACACTATGATTTTAAGTACCTTTAGTTTCTATATTAATCATGCTTGTAACCTATACGAATTTTGATAGCACACTAGCGTCACGCACATCCCGGTATATCATCCATCCTTTACAGACCAAAGGTTTCCGGCTCCCTCAGCGAGCCACGTCGCCTCAATCCGTCCGGATCGTCCGATCGCGTTGCTACGGCCCAGATGTGCGTGCGCGACGGAGCCTCGCGCGAGCCTCCTCGCGGCTCCTTCGTACGCGCCGCCGTCGCTGCGCCAACCAGAGATATCTCCACGCTACGCGGCTTCTACAGGCTCCTCGCGATGCCTCCGGACTCCGGAGGCCGGATGCGCGGCCGCGAGCCAGAGGCTCATCTCGCCTCCTGCGCTCTCTCACCACCACTCGTTGCTGCGACCCGACCCGGCTGGTTGCGACCGAGCTCCTACTCGCCGAAGATGGCCGCGCCGTCGACTGCAGCTACCCCTCCTCCATCGCCACGCTCCTCGGCGCCCACTCGCTCCTCCTCACCCGCGGCCCCGCGCACAAGCTGCTCCACTGCCTCACCCTCACTCGCCTCGGCCGCCCAGTTTCACCGCCCCTCCTCGCGCACATCGACCGCCTCATCCTTGCGATCATGCGCCAGTAGGAGCCCGCCGCCACCGTCCGCCTCCTAGACGAGGCTAAGAAGATCACCTTCAACCTCGCCGTCAAGCAGCTCGTCAGCACCGAACCTGGACCCTGAACCGACAGCCTTCGCCGCGAGTACGTCAAGCTCATCGACGGCTTCTTCTCCATCCCCTTCCCTTTGGCCTCTCTCCTTCCCTTCACCACCTACGGCCAGGCCCTCAAGGTGCTCGTTCTTTTGCCTTCCTCCACTTTGTTCCCTATGCACATAGCATTTGCCTTGTGACGAATTGGTGTGTGCTGTTGCGTATAGAGTTGTGCTATTTGATTTGCTTCAGTCGAGAAAGAAGGTGTCCGGGGCACTGCGGGAGGTGATCGAGCCAGGAGCGACCATGAGCGACGGAAGCACGAGTTTCTTGGAGATCCAGCCTGCGGAGCTCTCATTCCCTTGTATTTCCTATTTTTCCCACAATTTTTTTGGGTTTTCGCCCTCCTCCTCCTCCTCCTCCTCCTCCTCCTTCACATCGATTAGTGGGCGTCCTTGTTCTGGCCTTCCCCGATTGAATCCGCGGGAAGCCAAAAAAAAGAAGTTTTTTTCGTTGGATTGGTGTTTTGAGTTCTTGATTTGTTGAGAAGGGATCCGGAAGAGAGCGAGCCAGGAGCGACCATGATCACCGGAAGCACGAGTTTCCTGGTGATCCAACCTGCGGAGCTCTCATTCCCTTGTAACTTGTCCCAGATCTTGTGCCCAGATCGAATTGTTAGATCGTTTCAGGGAATCACTGTGACGCTTCTTTGTCATGGATCTTGGGATGGGGATGAGACCCTTGGTCCTTGTTGATTAGATTCGTGAGTCCGATCAGCTTGATTTCTAGAGTGGTCGGTAGAATCGAGCTTAGCATGTGTTCTTTTTGCTGGGATTTCAGTGGGTCAGATTTTGGGTGTTTCTTGATGTGCATGGTTTGTGAGACTGTATGGAAAGCATACTTCCGATGTGCATTGCGTACAAATTCATCGTTATGGCATTCATTGGCCTTCCAGGAGCTTGGGATCTTGCTGGGTAATATGTGCCTTTTAGCTATATTGATCTGGTCTTTGCGATTCACCATGAAGTTTGAAATGAAATGTGCCTGTCGTTTTTCATGGTGTTTAAGATTTGATATTACAGGTCATTATTAGCTGAACTTGGATTGCATTGCAATGTGTTAGCTTAACGCTGTCATTATTAACAGGCAAAAATGGTTGAAAAGGCTACTGTTTGAAAGATTGCGTTTGTTTGCCATCAAGGTTTGACCGTTTGAATGGGTTAGCTTACTACATCTTTACATTGAATATTTGGTGGTTCAAACTGTCTTCCTTGCTTCGAATGCGTTTGAATTGCTATTTTAGACATGCAGTTGAACTAATGAAGCAGAGCTCGTGCTCCATGCAACTCACCAATAAGACTGACCATTATGTAGCATTCATACTATATGTGTGCTTTGTAGTAAACTTGCATTGAGTCAGCATGTTCCGATTAAAGATATTAGCTATGTAGCCCTCTGTTTATAGTTGGTGTAATCTGTAAGATGTCGGTATGACATTTCATTCATTTTCGATATATCACTTATGGGATTAGCTATAATTGTCTGTCAACTTACTTACTTATTTATAACATTTACTGATGCTCATAATACTGCTTCACTTTCATCCTTGGCAGTGTCTATCTAGGAAGGATTATGAGCAGAAAAAGGAGCTTGCGGCAAATGAGATTATAAAAAAACTTGAAATGAATCTGTTTCCTGGTCTTCAAGATTCAACAGTAATCAAGGAAGTATGTCCTTATAGCCCTTCCATGTTGGAATTCTATAGGTATTTTCAATCATTTAATTTTTACTAATACTTGTTTGAACTTTAAAGTGCTGGCTAGCAGTCTTTAAATTGGTAATGGAGCGCGAGAAAGCCTTTACTAACAAGCAGTGCAAACAAGATTAGCTTACTAACTATGTGTTACTCAATATGATTATGGGTTAGTCCATCAAAACAGCCCATCCGGTGTTTTTGTCATTTCTTGTTGACTTCACTTACAACACTGGTCCAATCTACCCAGTGTGAGATAATGTTGTTAGGTTTGTCCTAAACCGCAATCACTCTGACGACCTTCGGTGAAGAGTGCTCAAAACCTACACAAAACTGTTGAATAAGTTCTTCCAAATGATACAAATCATGTCAAGTAACAGATAGTCAGGTATTAGAATCTGATCTTTGAACCTTCCACTAGGTTGTGACTTCTGAATGGGCATGCAAATACCAGAGCAGAGTTGGAGTTTTGCTTGTTAAGAATTTCCTAGAATTCTTTGCGCGGCAAATTGCTTACTGCATAATGGACCACCTTGCCACTGCGTCACCAACCTGGTAAAAGATGTTATAACAACGGCTCCTATTTATGGAGTGACTCTTATTTATTGACGTTAAAATTTTATCTACTAACATAGTCCATTTAATTATACAAATGGTGTGCCATTTTATTAACTAATGTACCTGTGCCCTTCTTAGTCAACCAATCTTAAGCTGCGCACCACATAAACTTCTTCGTATTGGCAACGTCAGCGTATTTGATATATGGTATCACTTGAATTTGCCGGATCAGTTGGTTGTACATAATTAGATACATAACTACAATTTATACAACTTATTATTACTGACTACTCATATTTCCTAATAATGGCTTGTTTGAACAGCACGTTAACCAGCGCGCCACGCAGTGCTTCCGCATCTAGTGATAAATAGAGTTGAGAGTACTACTAGGTCTCCAGGATTTCTTGATGGAGATTTTATACGTAGGGAAAAAAACAAGGATGCAACAGTTGAAGTAAGGGGTACGATGATGGAGTCAGATGGCCATGCCAAGATAAAAGTTGATCGGTCACATCAATACATCATCATCATGTTCATCTCTTTCCGGTCTTCTGTGCTCGCTGCCTGTCGATTGTTTTCTTCGACACCGCAGCTGCCTGCCTACCTTGTAATACTCTCGAACTAGTCATCCCAAAAAAGAAACTGAAAAAACCTTGTCAGGCTGTCAGCAAAGCTAAAAGCTCGGCATGAGACAACGCGCAGACTTCTGGGCTTCCGGCAGAAGGGACATATGGAGCGGTGAAAGTTAGACATCGACGAAGGCAGAATGGGCCTGTCACGATGGAGCGAGCAGGTTAAATGGACACTCAGAATGGAGCTGCTGCGTGCCGCACGTCTTCCGCCCGCTCTTGAGCCTCGGTTTCTGCACCTGCTAAGCATCAATTAATGCTTCAAAATAAGCGTATTAACTACTCCCTCCGTCCTGAAAAGTAAGGGACGGAAGAAATTTTAGAACAGATTATGGTTTCTATCAAAAGGCTCTAATGCCTCTATTTAATGCTGTGTCTCTATTAATTGGCAACCTACATGCATTAATTAATCACGATTATAGGGAATGGCCTATCTCATTTTTGTTTTGGAATATGTGTGGTCGCATGTATCTGCGTGCATCTGCATGCATAAGCACAATTTGAAAACACAATTTAAGGGAAAGAGCTCTTAATCCCTAATATTGGAGGACACAATTTGAATGCTTCTCTCCCTTACTTTCAAGGACGGAGGTAGTATCCTATATGTCAAGAAAAACCAAATTTCCATTACTAATCACCTCTTTAAACAGCTGTATTGTATGCACACGTACTTTCTTTGGTCCAGGTTCATCATGATGCTATTGTACATGTTGCTTTCTTCGGTCCAGGTTCATGATGATGGCTGGGGCTCCTGTATACACGTATGCGGCGCCTCCGTTTCAAAAGGCGATCGATCAATATATCGGTCCATATGCAGCTCGCGCGCCTGCGTTTTCCTGCTTTTGACACGTACTCCTTTGAACAGTTAATGGTTTGGCGCGCGGTGTTGTGTTGTAACAAACCATATTTCTGGTGCTGTCTGGTCATGACATGCATGCTAGCCCGCAGCCTTTTTGGCGGAGTCTGGCCACCTGATGCCATTATGTAAAGTAAGTTAAAGTTGCACTCTGGTATGTCGGCTTCAAGTGTTCTTTTTTTTTTCTCCAATTCCCACCGATCTTGCCAATCACGAGGGTGAACAGATTTTAGAAGGAGGGAGTCCTGAAGGAGACGGTTCGAATTAAGAAAAATTGCATGTTAATTTGGATCCTCCCTGGCGATTGGGAAAGATCACAAGTGTCAGTTGTCTATGTCTTGGTGGCTGTAGAGTATAGACTCATATCGTGCTAGAGAACTAGAGTAAGGCCAGCATCACTTTACATTTTCCTATAGACTCATATATTGCCAGCTCTTTTCATGCATAATCACCAGTTTAATTAAGCACCAAATGTGAGTATGAAAAAAGTCTCAAAGAATTCTTTTTTAAGAACAGCAATTCCAATTTAGGAAGCTATATATTCCCCTGATTGCTCTACCATAGCGCCTTCGTAAAAATTGAAACTGGTGTAGTCAAACTTTCAAAGCTTTAATTGCTAATATCTTTTTAAATATTTAAATTGGATACATAAAAATCATATGTGTAGATTTGTCACGAAAAGTACTCTCAAAATATTATAGTTTTATTGGATTTTATAAATACATTATAATAAAGATTAGTGATTAAAATTATATTTTAGAGATTGTGTTAATATCCAAAATATAAGGCAGACTGTCGTGTACGTGAGAACACAAACCATCTCATCCTCCACTGAACTCCCCGGTACCGCGCGCATGCATCCGCCCAGCTAGCTCTGATCACAAGTCACGACTCGCAGCACCCCCGCCGCGTGGACCGCTACCGTGTAATGCACGGTGGCAGGGACCATCGTCAAGGCGCCAAGCCAAGCCAGGTACGTAGCTTCCGCAGGCACCAGTACGTACGCACTAACGCATGAATAAGCACACGAAGCGAACGTACAGCAACAGCTAGCCAACGACCATTCCGGGCCACGCATGCAGCTAACTAGCCGCGCGCGGCACATTCACACTCTCACGCGCTATCAAAACTCAAGCCGGTCATGTACTCCTGTCTGATTTGCCTCGTGTACGTGTGAAAGCCTCCAAAACTTCAAACCCCAGCGCGCGCACACAAACATAAACCTAGCTAGAGAAGGGCGCAGCTAGCCTCAAGCGTATATAAATGGTCCCAGCTAGTCATTTCATTTTCTTCAAGACCGTGACATATGCACAGGTTTGACATTAGGCTAGCCATCTCCTCTCTCCTCCTCCTTTCATCTTCTCCACGCCACCAAACCCCAAGATCAAGGAAGCTATATACTACCACCCCTGCAAAGTGAGATCTGTATTTATATCTAGTAGCTAGGGACCTAGGTGTTGATCGGTAATCAAGATCTATGGGGCTGCGGACCTGCAGCGCCATGGAAGGTGAGATTGCTGCCGCCCCTTTCGTCAAGTGGCTCAAGCCAGCGTCGTCGTCGTCCTCGTCGCGAACGTCTTCTTTCTCATCATCGTCCTCGATGGCATCCTGGCATCAACAAGTACCCGGGGAAGACAGAGGAGGAGAAAGAGTTCAAGAAGATGGCAGCAGCATGACATGCTTGCCACTGCTCAGCAGGCTCGAGGAGGGGAAGTGGCCTGATGATCACGAGCACCCTGTCAAAGAAGAGATCACGAGCAGTGCGACCGGGGTACTGGAGTCCGGCGTGGACTTGAATATCGGCTTGCCGGTTGATGGATATTTCACTGATGCCACCATGGAAGAGGAGGACGTGGAAAGGGAAGACGACGACGACGTTGAGGAGGAGGACCTGTATGAGTGGAAACCTACGCATGCCGGCTGCAAGGTGGAGGTAGAGGAGCAAGAGCATGGCCAGGTGGTGGCGTCAGTGGAAGGATCAAACAGCATCAGCGTGGGGGAATTTGGCGGGTTTGGGGCGGAGAGCGGTGTAGTGACGAACTGCCGGTATTGGATCCCGACGCCGGCGCAGATCCTAACCGGTCCGGTGCAGTTTACCTGCCATGTCTGTAACAAGACCTTCAACAGATACAATAACATGCAGGTAAAATTAAGATGTTTTTGCATGGTCTTATCTATGATATGCAGCTTGGATCTTTCTATTTCCCTTTTGATTTACCTAGGTCCCCGTATACGTCATCATTCGATTGTTGTCGCGTTCATCTTGGACACACACAAGAAAGAAACAAATCTAGTTCTCTTGTTGATATTTCGAGACTTTCAATTGTGTTTATTGTTTACAATTGAAAGTATCAACAAGGACGCGCGAAATTGAGTGACTTGATGTGTTCTGTGATGCAGAATTTGCAGTAACGCAATTGTTTTCGGCTATAAGTTGCCACCAAAATATGTTTCGGCACCAAGAATGCATGCGTGTAGCTAGATCTCCATATTTTTTTCGGCACTTCAACTCAATTTCATGCATGATCCATCATATATATAACCACTTCATTCTTCAATTATACAAATCATAACTCACGCTAATCTAGCTTTACCAATCACATGTTGAGTAGTTCGCTAATCCAATGCATGCATGCATATGCAGATGCACATGTGGGGCCACGGTCGCGAGTACCGTAAGGGCCCGGAGTCCCTCAAGGGCACGCAGACGCTGGCGATGCTGAAGCTGCCGTGCTACTGCTGCGCGGCGGGGTGCAAGAACAACATCGCCCACCCGCGCGCGCGGCCGCTCAAGGACTTCCGCACCCTGCAGACGCACTACAAGCGCAAGCACGGCGCCAAGCCCTTCCGCTGCCGCCGCTGCGCCAAGCCCTTCGCCGTCAAGGGCGACTGGCGCACGCACGAGAAGAACTGCGGCAAGCGCTGGTTCTGCGCCTGCGGCTCCGACTTCAAGCACAAGCGCTCGCTCAGTGACCACGTCCGCTCCTTCGGAGCGGAGCATTTCCCCGTCGCCGAGGCCGCCGGCGCTGCCAAGGACAACGACATACGCTTCGAACGGTGAGAGGCTCTGATTCTGATAGGTTGTGGATTGCCTGGTTCTTACGTACGTGACTACGTGCGTACCATGCGCAGCCGGCCGCCGATGCAAGGTCTAAGTTAATTAAGCACTAGTATGCTTATATATATATATGCATGCATGGGGAATTGGGGATTAATCAAGAGGAGCGAAGGAAACTAATAGCACAATAAGGTGGCTTTCGGGTGCCAAAAGCTGTGAAGTGGCTGAATTTTCTTCTGCCACAGCGGGAGCTGCATGCAGGCAGCCATTACTACTGTTAGGCTGTCTCAGTAGTTTTGTAACGGAGAAAATTTATCAGCTTCACAGGCTAATTAAACTAGTAATTTGGAACCTCATATAGCACTTTATGAGACAAAGCAATGAGAGGCTGATTAATTGTGTTAGTTGACATATATATTGATCGATCGGTTGCTGTTATCATACCATATCTATGAATTTCTTGATTACTTTTATGCATGCACATTTGTCATCATCGTCCAGGTAGTATATATTAATTGTTTCTTTCTGCAATTTCACGTGTTGCAAATTTACAATTCAAGGACATACGCCGGCCATGCGCGTCCCTTGAACTAAACTATGAAAAGGCATTCTTTAAAAAAAACCTATGAAAAGGCATGCTTCGTCATGAAATGCAGCATGCAGAAAATATAATTAGTTGTAAATTATCATCAACTAAGCATTTCGGATCTAGTTATTCTCAATTAATGAAGCCACCGTGAGAAATCGACCAACAAGTGTAGTGAATTTTGCGTGGTGTAGCTGTATTCTGAGAAAGAGAGGGAGGGGTGTCAACTATCAAGTGAGGAGCACCGTCATCAAGAGAAAAATAATGGAGTAGAAGTTATTTGCGGTTATAGGGGATAGTTAATTGTCTATTCGTATGCTCCATATATATTCATGTGCTAAGATGAAAGACGCCCAACAAAAATGGACGGAGGGAGTTCATATCAATATATAACCCTAATCAAGTTAAAAGGTAACTTTTGTACCTTTTCTCTTAGCAACTTCATGTGTTATCTGCAGCAATTGGCTTAAGTAGGACCACCTAGAACACGCAGTCGCTCGTATAATTTTGTTTTAGCTGCTTCTGCGCGCTAATTTCTACAGGCAAAATATGTAGGCATGCGGTTAATTAAGAAAGAAAGGTACAAACTTTTCCATTGTTAGCACTTAGAAGAGTCAGGCTGGCTAGCTCGCTAACATATATACGTGGAGCATGCAGGACGTACAATTATATTTTGGCCTCTTATGTGGTGCACGCGTTGTGGGCCTTGTGGCGCTGTAGCTAGCTAGCAAAAATTTCAACATTCTTCGCGGAGGCATACGTGCGGAAGTCAAATTGAGAAAACGACGGATGCACGCGCAGCAAGAGCGATCGTCATCACACACACAACAAAATCAAAGGTTAATTCGGACAAGGATCGCACCAAGCTCTCCTTGCTAGTCTGGACTAAGTGAACGCACCAGCTGGGAATAATTATGGCATAGGTTAGCTTTATTGATCCGATGCTTTTCTTCTCCACATTTCTAAAGCCCTCTACGTGGGGTAACGATCTTTTTCGACCAAGTCCAACTTTGTGGCTCCCTGGACCGCTACCAGGTCTCACTTAGCTTACAAGTATGTTAATTCATCGTCTCCAGCCTTCACTTGGTGTGAGTGCGATAGTAAACAAGAAAAAGGGTAGATCGAGGAAAAAGGCTTATGTGTAATATTACATGTTAGTGCGCTAGCTTGACCAGGTGAAAATGTGCGCAAATAAACTAGTCTATATGCGTGTTTTGCCCGAGTCATATTTATACACGCGGTAAATATGGCCCAGGCATGTATACGCGCACAGTATAGACGATACGATTTATCTCTATACATATGTATATACCCCACATTAACCGCCTGTATGTTGTTCGGGCATGTTTTGAAATTAAAGCTTTACGGCATGTGTATAACGTACTTGTATGTACTATGTATGTATATATATATATGTATATATACATATGTATATATATATATATATATATATATATATATATATATATATATATATATATATATATATATGATTACATGGGACCACGGCTATATATACCTCAGCATGCAGATATATGCCCATCAGCCCCATAGGACGTATATGTAGTGTGTACCCATGTGTTTCGTCGTAAGCTCGGTTTAACATTTTTTTCAATGTCTGTAATATTTTTTTTCAACGCCTGTAATATTTTTTTTTCACACGCATATTTCTACTGTTATCGAAGGAAAATATTTCACACGTATGAAAAAATATTGCAGCGATCCGGATCGACATTTCTACTGTTATCGAAGAAAAATGTTTCACGCGTAAAGAAAAAATGTTTCACGTGTAGAAAAAAATATTACAGCGTTCGAAAAAAAAAGAAACGTGCGGTTCCTAGCAATTCCGCTTAGGATATGGTGATGACCCTGAACCCGCAGTATATAGTGTACGTCTTACGTGGGTTTAAACACCGCCACAGAAGCGTCAAAAAGGCGGCCGCGCGCGGGTTGGCAAACGAACGAGATCGACGAAGGTGGGCGGTGATGTTGATCGATCTTGCCTGGCCCCGCGCGCGGGCGCGCGTATATACCGTACGTGCTACGTGGGGAACATTAATACGTACGCTGCGAACCCAGCACGAGGGATTGTCGGCTCCGCACGACCGACCAGACCATGTTTCCCATTCTGTCGTGCGCCAAGCCAAGGAATTAATCAAGCATTATTATTGGCACATCACGGCTCGCAGAACGCTGAGTATATGGCACGGCGCGCGCGCGAGGGGTATCCACGCGTGCGTGCGTGGGGCACGGCAGATGGGAGCAGCGCGCGCGCGCCTGGGGGTTGTTTGCACTCCGCAAGCAATTCGTGGTGAAGGCCCCACGTACGATAGTCTGGGTGTTCATGCGTAGCAACGACGTTTCTCAAGAGAGCAGTGGCCGCAGCTATATACTCGTTCACATGGAAAAACGGATGACCACAGCTTGCACACACGTTTAATTTGTATCGTCATGTCCACGTAGGAGACGAATTATATGATGCAGCAGTTTAATTAAGATATGACTGCAAATCAAGCCGTACTAACCCTTGGACTAAATTAATCCGGATTGATATATAGTGGCGAAGACCAGGGGACAGGACGTTTTATTTTGGTTAGATCTTTGATCTGGACCGTTGATCGCTTGATGGTATAAGTTCAGCGATATGCATGATTTGGGGACGACAGCTAGTAAACTATATATTGTATTTGTATATATAAGTTCAGTATCAGATTACCACGGGTAGAAGATGGTGTTAAGTAGTAGTAGAATACTTTGCTTCCAGGGTCAGGGTGCACTCGCAATCTTTGTTTAGGTTTGATGCGTCCATATTGCATCTCAATCACGCTCGCAGGTGGAATGATTAAAGAGGGAGATAAGAACAACTTTAACTAAAGCAATTAGACAAGGCAAGCAAAGCATGCCGGGGGCGTTTAGTTTTCACATTTACACAAGCTATCCAATTAAACGAAAATCTTTCTTCGTGTGTTCACAGATCAGATCTATTCTAAAAGAGCCCGTGGCCTCTTCGCTCCACATTTGGTGTCTCTTGATGCAGGGAAAGGGGTGCATCACATTTTCATCTACGTATTTGGCTATTTCGTTATCCAGAACTGTATGTTTTAAGATCCGAATCTCATACATTGTCTTGTCTGTTCTGCCCTCTGCAGCAGCAAAGGCCAAGCCATGCAAGCATCACCCTCTGCTTGTCCAATTGTTCACTTTCTGTCTCCATCCGAGTACTCTAACTAAAGACTGATTTTTCTTGGCGACGCAGTCGATTCGAAGTTGTGCCATACGTCAACAAGAGCAGCGATAAACTCATTAATCACTGAGCATCACCGAGTTATATTCTTCGTTAGGATCAGCACGTTTAATGGAGCGCAAGAGGCCCTCTGCAGCTAGCTCTTGCTTTGACGTACGACAGGTAGTACAGGTGCTATATGAACACGACAAGTATATATATCTTAAATAACCAATTTAGGTTTGCACGCTCGTGTGAGAGAGTAAGCTGTCCTACCTCCTAATTCTATTGAGCCTGCTTAAATCAGCAATCCAATAAATATTGCAGTCAACAGATAGACTGACCGGACGAACAAAAAAATCTCCTTTACAATACAGCTAGCATGCATGGTAGCCAGTGCATTTAGATGGCTAGATTTGTTTCAAAATTTGTAATATCAAATTATATAATTTAGATGCTTGAGAATATATTTACATATATTATAAGCTATTTAGATTTTTAAAACATTGGAAATGATAGTAGAAGTTTGAACGAAAATACAACATGAGGGACATAATTAAAATACGTTAATGGAAGAGAATCATTAGTGCGTGTTTGGTTGGTGGGATGAGGTTGAATAGGATGAAATAGACCTGTATCATTTGGTTCCATTATTTTGGGTGAATGGAATTGTTCAACATCTATAGGAAATATTCCTCAAATTTGTATCCATCATTTAGGATAGGATAGTTCCATTCAAGCAACCAAATATATGGATGACTTTTTTCTTGAACCATCTCATATATGTACCACTTGGTATAAGCAACCAAACACACCCTAAACACAATAAGTTGTTGAGGTTTTTAAAAACCTAACCATTCTGCATCTTGCATGGATCATATAGTTGCATACCTCTATTCTTCCTCTGTTAATACACTTTTCCAAAATGTATGCATGCACATGTACCTCTATTTAATCTCAAGCAACACGTTGATTATGTGTGTGAAAAATTATTTTATTAGTTTACATGCCACTATGGCGAGATCTACCTTGAACTTATCTTTCCTTCACCCCACTGAATTATGTGTCTTCTATCTCTTCTCATCGCCATAACTTTTTTGCTTCAACTTCCAACATCACTACCACAGAAAACGTGATCATTGTTGATTCCAATATCCGGCAGTGATGCCGGATATTGGAAACAGAAGTGATTGGTCGCAGTGATAGTCTGCCCAATGCAAATCCAAAAATCACTTGGTAAAATAAAAAAATGTATTTGCACCTGGACCACCCTATATTTACTACGTCACGCGTCGCAAGTCACAAAAAAATGTATTTGCACCTGGACCACCCTATATTTACTACGTCACGCGTCGCAAGTCACAAGCCACGCGATTTTCATGCGAAATATGCGCACGCGGTTGCTAAGAATCGAACATGTGACCTACAGCAATGCGCCAACTCCCCTTACCATCTTACCACCCATGCACTTCTCAACTACTATAAGATATATTTTCCTTTTATCCCTTCGTATCCGAAAGTTTCAATGATTATTTGGACATCTAAATGAATTTAAATAAAAAATTTGTCAACTACAAAGTTTTAGATCTCATCGAGAGCTACAATTTTCATATAAATTTTATCTCCATCCGACTTCGTATGAAAAAGTTACGATTTTTCAAAAATATTATCACTACCGGTTCAGATCCGAACTGGCAGTCCTCCATTATCACTGCCGGTTCTTCTTCCGAACCGGCAGTGATACTATCATTACCGATTTGTTTTAGAACCGGCAATGATAAGTTACTATCACTGATGCTTCTTCTTTGGTCGAGCATTTGTGCTGTTCTAGCTTATGAACCGGCAGTGATAGGCTGGCAAGAAAGGGGTGTTTTATAGTAGTGCATCAAACCTAATTCTTGATCGATCTCTCTCAATTCCTACCTCTTCCAATGCAATGCTCTATCATATATTTATTTTCTACTTCTCTCTCAATTATTGTTTAGTGGTGATAGTTGTGACATCAAACACGCATACACGTACAACATTTGCCGATCCCTGTCAGGGACACCTATCACGCTCTCTCCGATGGCTTAGAGTCTATTCCCTATGGTAGCGCTATCTGTATTCCAAGCTCTTTGCCCCCCTGCTTTCATAAGCCCGTACTTCTATTTTCACGATGCATGCATGTACATACATATGTATGATGTTATACGTACTCGATGTCCTCTTCTACCGTGTAAGTCGCTCCACTTTTTCGATATTGGCTAACTAAATGTTGTGGCTTCCTCACTAACTACAACAACCTCTCATCTTCATTGATGTAGGCATGTATGCTTTAGTCGTCGTTTAACTATTTAGAGAAATCTTCTTGCCATCATCAGCGACGTTGCGCCCCTTACAAGCAATAACACGTTCCTAGCTACCGGATGACCCCATATCGTCCATAGCTTTTCAATGCAAAGCTTTTATCTCCTCTTTGCCCAAATTTTCCCATCACCAAGCTTCTGTGTCCATTGACTTCTTCAACAACGCCGATGCTAAATATTCATCATCGCAACCCTTAGCTCCTTCAACACTGGCCTTTCTCTTCAACAGCTTCGATAAGTAACACATCATTGTCCTCGTCGAACTTATATGGTAAGCAACACAGCGTTATTCTCATCTCTACCACCACCACCTCGGCTTTGCTTTCCTGTGTGCCAATTTCTTCTTGCACATAGATCGATGCTATTCACTCTTTCATGATCTTGTCTGACATCATTCATGCTATCCTCATCATAACTTTTATTTTATTCAAAATTTAAGTTATTTTCTGTTGGAGTCCATATACAAATCAAATTGCTATTTTTATTTAAGTCCCATCTTCTCAATATGAAATGAAATGGCTGAGGAGAGGAAGGTTTATTCTAAATTTTAGTCATTTAGTGGTTTCACTTTGGAATTTGTATAGAAATAAATTACTAATTTTATTTTATTTTTATCTTAAATTTCAATTATTTTTGGCTGGAATTCATGTACAAATCTAATTGCTAATTTTTATTTGATTTTTATTCTAAAATATAGTTACTTGGGGATTTTACTTTGGAATTTGTATTGAAACCAAATCGCTAAATTTATTTATTTATACTCTAAATTTTAGTTACTTTTATTTAGAGTTCATATATAAATCCAACTGCTATTTTTTAAAATTTTATTTTGAATTATATTTATTTAGGGATTTTACTTAGAAATTTGTATGGGTTTTTTTTGTAATTTTATTTTTTAATCCAAATTTATTTATTTATTGTTATAATTCATATAGGATTAAATTACTATTTTATTAATTTTTATTTATTCAGGAATTTTACTTAAGAATTCGTATGAAAATCAAATTGCTATTTGTTATTCTAAATCTCTGTTATTTTTTGTTGGGATGCGTATACAAATTTAATTGCAATTATTCATTTATTTTATTTTATTTTTAGTTATATTTATTTTAAGATTTTACTTTGAAATTTGTATGGAATTAAATTGCTATTTTTTTATTTTTACTCCAAATTTAGTTATTTTTGGATTGTACTTGACATTGATTCTTTCTTATAATCTACTCGACCCACCACGATCAATGGTATATATCTTTTTGGTTTTCCTCAGATTAACGTCAGAATTTTTAGCCCTTTAGAGCGAATACGATGACTTCTTTTTTCTTTTTTAATAAGATAATAGTGGAAGAGAGATAGATAGATAGATAATTCAAACACATAATTAGTATTTGACCAAGTATGGTGTGGGATATAGACGCATGTGATTTCATAGCATGCCCGCGCGTGACCGCTGCAAGGAAAGGTTGAGCGAAGTAATATGGGAATTGCTAAATGGCACTTAAGTTTGTGAGAACTTTTTTTGTCTATTAGATATTGGTTTTCTTTGTTTGTGAGGACTCAATTTTTTGTCTATTAAATATTGTTTTGTGATCTATGTTGTACTTTAGTATTTTAACTTTGTGATATGTGTTTTTGTTTGTTTTGTTTCTCCTTTTTTTTTACAATTTGTCACATTATTTTTTACATAATTTAATTTATATAAAAGTAGTATATAATTGATGTAAAAGATGTGTTTTCATGCTTTTCTTTTTAACAGTTACACAACTATTAAAACATGAATGAAGGGTTGATGATGATTACTTTCTCTTTCGCATGCTTCAAGATTTATGCAACTTGTATTGAGAGAGAAAGCATGGATAAAAGAAGGCCATGAAGAAAAGAATAATTATTTTTTTATAAATTGTCACATCTTTTTACATAACTAAATTTGTGTAAAACTAGTATATAATTGATGTAAAAAGGCCATGCAGAAAAGAATAATGTTCCTCATCCTATACTTGAAAAATCAAGTGCTTCTTCATAAAATAGTATTCAAATGGGAGGAGATGAGACCAATTAATTTCATCCATCGGATCTAGATTTAAAGACTTAAAATTTGAGTGCTATTAAATAAGAAAACACTTATATTTTCCCAGACACCCAAAGTAATATTAGATTATGTGCAACAACAGTCACGTCAAGCAGATCGCCGAATTGGACGCCTTGTTTAATTTAGTGTCTGCGCTCATAGATAAATAAAAACAATAAAGGGATTGCCTTGTCGTGATATATCCAAAATCTCAACAAAGGAATAAAGCCGTGTCGGTTTGACTTCTAATTTGGCGGTCGTGCAGCTAGTCAGCTACCTCAAGATAAAATATGATAATGTGATATATGCAATCTGCAGAATGTAATCTAGAAGACCTGACCACTTGCGTTGCGTCTGCATTGTTGTTTTTGACATTTTTGTTCGTAGACGAGATTTTCGCCGCATTTCAGCATGAACAATCGAAGGAACGACGACGTCTGGGTCAGTTAACCACTCGATCTCTGTGTTATGGTACATGTACTGATGTACCGGCTCTACATACCTTGACGGAAGCATGGCTGAGTCAATTATGCAGTACGTACCTTTGTCATATGAACTATGAAGGCCTTTTATCTCATCGCCGAAATCAGTCAATGACTCGAAGTCTTCGTATAAAATGACAGTAACGCAGCATCCAAATGCCTATGGCTATCTATAGACTACAGAGGTGGTTCCCAACTCCCAAGTACTCGTAATAATAGACCTTCTGCGAGCTTCCATCACAACGTAGTCACGCTGGCGCAGGCGCACACTTATTGCAAACTGACCTCTCAATTATGACTCGGATTACCTTCAAACAGTCAAACTCTTACAATGGACAAGTTGAGCCCGCCATAGATTGTAGTTAATCAAAGAAGAAAATCGTATACACCGAAGTAAAACTTGTGTCCGGGACTGAATTTGGTTGCAGTCTAATATCACACACTAATCACAAGTCAAATCGACCACCTACCACAGATAAAAAGCCTAAGTTAGCTTACCCTTCAAAGTCCGGTTTCCCTGCCATGGCCACTGTTGTGGGCTTGTGGCATCCGTGGCTGGGTTTTGGGTGGTGATTTGGGCCGGTTGTTGCTGGGAGCAGGGCATTCTACACTTGGACATTTTATGGGCCGTGTGGCCAGCCCTCACTTTCAATTGATTGCATCTTCATCAAGCCCTGTTTATGGCGTTGAGCTCATCTTTAAATTGCGTATGGACCAGCGCCCCCCACCAAAAAAAAGTGGGCTCAACTCATTGCTGGTGCCTCCAATTAGCACCTTTATAGCTGACAAATACGAACTCCAATACATGACTAAGATGTTTCAGAAACTGCAGTTATCTGGGTGGAGCAGCAAATACGGGCATCTATTTCACTACTCATGGAAAGCATGTAATTATGCAGATCAAACCACATAGCCCACTACGTCAGAAAACGACTAGTAAGTGGTAACCAAAGGTCGAGAGATATAATCTTTTTTTATCTAAAAAAAAATGGTAACTAGAAATTGAAGGTACGAGAAATGGAGCACAAAGCAAACGAAGATAAAAATAGGGGAACACAAAGAAGACCATCATCGACAGGCAGAAGCAGCAGCAAGCATGCACAACAGAGCCGGCAAGAACTGGTGGAAGAATCAATGAATTCTAAACATGACTAGGCTGTCAAATCGCTTTATAGGATAAGAGAACCTTCAATTAGTGGAAGAGGGTGCAAAAGTTCCTTGTCGGGCAATTCATCCGAAGCTTTTAGGTAAATGATCGGGTAATTTTATGCTAGATTGCCAGTAGCATCAGTCCTTTTATCACTACTTATTGATGATAATCACAGATTGCATAAAACCCCGCAGATCATCAGTTTAGTACTACTCCAAAACTTCCATAAATTCAGGACCCGTAGCGCAAAACCGAAATGAACATACACGGGCACAGTTTTCCTCAAATTTGGATTGCTTCAGGCTGTAAAACATGATCAAATGTGGTCATCATGGCTGCAAAATACAAATCGCTATAGAAAACATTAACTGCAATATTAACGAAATGCCTCAGAAAAACCAATGTAATAGGAACATCTACTCAAACGACAGATTTGTAGTACTAGCAGATAGTAAGTGTGGAGAGAGAACAGAGAGGTCTACTTTCTCTGTCACGAGGACTCGAGTCGTGTCATTTCTTACGGTCATGTCTCGAATGCTCACCATGACGCTCGAGGAAATTCTATACGCAATCTGATTGCCATGAAAGAATCTGGCAGACTCGATACCAATACCACAGAGGGTGCACGTCTGGTTTACAATCCACTGATTAAATGAAAAACTTGTCAGAAAACAAAAGTCCTTAGGGGCATGCCCTCCTCCTCTCCTCTGCAGATTCTGAACAACCAATAATGATTATTGAGATCAAACAACAGGTGTACATTTTACAGTAAGGCAATCTCCTGCTCCTTTCTTGAGTACTACCAGAAAGACAGTAGATGGTGCAAAAAAAAAAACGCACATTTGATTTATTACAATCTAGTAGGGGGAAGATTAATGAGATTTTAATGATCAGAAAAAATATAAACAGAAGGGTCCTCAAAAGACAAGGAGAAATGCGAAAAGTGATCCAAAGCTGGCAATTAATTTACTGGTTAATGATAAGATATAGTACACTCAATAACATGTAGGGCTGTCCTTTGACTAAATAAAAAAGTAATAGAACAAAAGGTACCAGGCAGTGATATCACTAATATGTAGTGGATGTGTAACATGGTGGACCGAATCATCAAATGCTTCTTGCACACAATGCTCCATCGATTAAATAGCAGACGAGCAGCGGCTATAAGCCTATAATGCAACTTCATCATGCTGAGTGATGAAGTGACCAAGGAGCTGGTGAACTTGCAGAGCCACTGAACATGGTTGATTCATTTCAAATAAACAGGTAGAATATTGTTGTCAGCTTATGAGTTATGACCGGCCATGAGGCCATCTGTTTATCATAGGAAAACAACAAAGTAGAAAGTACACAACCGTTTGGAATATAGGCGGACTTACTGTTAGTGGCAGAACAACAGACTAATGCCGTACTGTTCTATTTCTTCGTGTAATGTACTGATGTCATACCGTTTCCTAGTATCAGCACAACAATAGCATTATACAGAATCCTAGTGTAATACAGTTAAATTCGTAGGGAAGAATATAGAAAAAGAAGGAAATATATCAAGCAAAGGTCATCTTGCTAATACTCTGCAGTCATATTGCAGCAATTGCAACGCAAAACATCCAATCTTCCATTAGCATCATGCTACAAACTACAACTGCTGAAGTTAATGAATTAGTAGAAAGACTTACATACCTCAGTTATTTTCTGAGCTAATACGTGAGTCAATAGTACATGATGAGTAATTGAGTATAACAGGGAGCAAAAGTCATCTAGGAGTAAAATACTATCTGTTCACTAGGGTGAAGTATCTTGGTCGAATTCTACACAGAGACCAGCAGAACTCACATTCAGAATACATAGAGCGCAAAGTGGCAGTGAGGCTGTATGTAGGATATACATTTGATTCTTAAGAAAATATCAAGAAAGACCAGTCTAAAGTTACAATTCCAATCCCAACTAATTGTCGCGGTGAAGCAGCCGAATACCCAAGCTAATACCAATGGAGGATCCTAATTCTTAATGTACACTTTCAATTTCAACAACATACCAAAATTTTGCTATCTCAATTCGCCTATAATAATCTAATTACAATAAATAACCCACCTTACAGAGCACATTTTACATACCAAAATTTTGCTATCTCAATTCGCCTATAATAATCTAAAAAAAAAACACCCGTGGGCCGTGGCATAACGTCGAGCACATTGCGTGCATTGGCGCCTAATGGTAGAACACGACCGGCGGGACGGTGAGCCCGGCGTCCTTGAGGAAGGGGACTACCTGCGGGCGCTCGGCCAGGTCGCGGTAGAAGGCGTACTCCGCCTCGTAGTCGTGGAGGTCAAGCTCAGTTTTCTGGTTGCTGTGGTAGTGGTGCTTCGCGTCGGCCGCCTTTCCGAACCCGAACACGCTCACCTTGTCGCACACCCCCACCGCGACCATGATGGCCTGCATCCCGGACGAGTAGTGGAACATGGCCGCGTCGTGCGCGCGGCTCCACTCGTCGGCCGCTCGGCTGGTCTCGGTGACGAAGCGGCGGAGCGAGTAGTACTTGACGATGCGCGCGCAGAGGACGTCGAGGCGGGGGTCGGTGACAGAGATGGGGGCGGCGTGGCTTGAGGGGGACGAGGCGTTGCAGGCGGCGACGTCGAGGAAGTGGGCGGCCTGACAGATGTAGAGGAGGATGGGGACCCCGTCGCCGTATGGGTGGCAGAAGCAGCCCGGGCGGCGCGCGCAGAGGTGGAGGATGTTGCTGTTGATGAAGGAGAGGTTGGTCTTGGCGCCGACGTGTGCGGCGAAGCCGGAGATGCGAGCGTTGTTGAGGCGGAACACGGCGGCGTGGGAGTCGATGAGGGAGCCGTGGCTGGCGCGGAGGAGGATGCCGCTGTTGCCGACGACGGCGCAGGAAGGGATGCGGCCGGGGAGGGAGAGGAGGGAGGGGAGGTTTCGGAGGACGGCCGGGTCGTGGCGGCGGAGGCGGTGCCAGGAGCGGAGCGCGCGGCGGAGGGACGAGTCGAGGAGGAGCTCCTGGCGCGGCAGCGGGTGGAGGAGGGGATCGTGGTCGTGGTCCTGGTGGCCGCGGCGGTGGATGGGGAACTGGTGGTGGCGGAGGTGGAGGGGGTGGAGCCTGTCGCGGCGCCATCCGCGGGCGCGCACGGAGGAGGCCGGGAGGCGGCCCTCGAGGAGGTCGTCCACGTCGCGCCGCAGCGACGCCTCGGAGGGATCAACGGCGGCCAGGCGGAGAAGCGTGGCGTTGAGGCGAGCGGGATCGAGCGGTGGCGCAAGCACGGGCGCGGGAGCGACGGTTCGGCGGAGCGCGGAGGGAAACGAAGCCGCCCCGCACAGCACGACGAAGAGGAGCACCGCGAACGGGCGCCGCAGCGGCCGCTTCATCGCCGCCGCAGCCGGGGGCTAAGTGGGTCGGAGCAGCATTGGGGCAGGCGCATCAGGGAAGGGAGGGGAGGGGTCCGTGTGGGCCGAGCTGCCTCCGAGTGGGCGGGGGAGTGGGACAGTTTTTTATTGGACGCGATGTATTCAAGTTGGCGAGGTGGAATTATATAGGTGCGAGATATATTTGTGGTTAGTTGGACTTTGGGTTCGGGGAACGGGGGATCCAATGTGCTCTGGTTGGGTTCGGACATTGGGGGGCGTAATGATTCTTTGATGTGGTTGGTCGTATACTAGGATTATCGAAGTTTGTTATGTTTTATCAAACTCGTTTAAGCATATATCATCATAATTGAAGTCAAATTTTAGCTAATAAAAAGAAATCTTGTCATATTTTTTGAGTCATGGACGCCGGTTAGCAAAAAAGAATCTTACTATAAGTACGATTACAAATCAAACTAGTGATTAACTTAGTTAAACTTGTCCAACTTTAGACTGAGGTGATGGGGCCACCATCATAGCTGCAAGAGATGATAGGTGGGCCGTTAGTATTATCTTTTTTTGCTTGAGGTGTGGGCACTTGGCAGTGCTCGCGTGAATGCGTAGTCGAAGCAAAAACTGAACAAGCCTACTACGCCACACCAAATGCCGTTTTGATGATTATATATGGGGCTGTTTGATGATCTGAGGGAACTGCATCGAATCCTTTTCGTGAAGAAAACTTGAGTTTCCAGGCGCGTGAGTTGCGACGCTTCTAACCACATCAAGCAAGGGGAAGAAACTTGACATTATTTATAAATCAGAACAATGAATATGTGCGTTTCCTTAAGTTTTACGCGTCTGTAAAGAATTTCAGGCCCTACTCTCGCAGCCTGCGTTCGTGGACTTGGGGTCAACTTTGGCCGGACCGGTCGGTCGGCCTTCGGAAGATGCATGCCCTGATATTGCCGTCCCCGGTCGTCCCGGTCTTGTTTTCGCCACTAGATCCCATCCGACAAGTGAAGCCCTTCGGATTAATCTGTTTACGTCGCTCTCAGCCCTCAAACTTCTTGTGGCCTGCTGCTGCTCAACTTTTTTTTATCATTGGCATGGCCATGTGGACTCCTCGCATTTGCCGCTGAATTAACCAGTCTCTGTCCACTACTCGTACTAGCCATGGATCCTCGCCGTCTGTTATCCCATCAATGCCCTTGACCTGGCGTTTCCATACATCTTTAGGACTTTAGCCCAGTCGGAATCCACAATGGCAAGCAGCGAGCCAGCGAGAACCTCTAAGCACTTTGAGCAGCCCATGGTTGATTTGGAAATTGGAAGCTTCTGTGCAACTGCACTGCAGACAAAGCTGGACGAGGAAGGTGTTGCTCGGCGTTCGCTCTGAGCCGGCATAAAGGCCTAAGCTGTTGTTGCACCCAAGGTGGATCTACTTACGGCAACCTAAAGACTAAACTTTTTAATTGAATTAATTCTGAATTGTGAGGACCCGAATCCACTGATTCGAACCCACTGTGTTTACCGCACTAGTCCCAGGATCAACGCTAGTGCATACAGCTCAACATTGGTACATATCACATCATACACAACGATAATAAAATAATAGTTCATTCATTGATATATCTAAAGGTATGATCTTATGACCAACTTACATTATTAAGCCACGCAGGGCAAGACTGGAAATATAAACTAGTAATTAAGCAGCGGAAAGTAGAAAACGTAGATAGCTCGTCGATTCACCACAGCAACCGACAAGGCTCGGACCCTAATGACTCGTGTCTTCTGGACTTCTTCTTCCAACACAGTGTAGATTCTTCAACTGTTGATTATTGTTGTTTAGCGGGGTGAGTACTTAAGCACTCAACAAGTTGTGCATGAATGCAATTCTATGTATCTATATGTAAGGCTTATTCCAATGGATAGGCTATCATGGTTATTTTGCAATAAGCGATTTATGAACAAATACATAAATAGATCAGAAGATCAGAAACAAATAACAATAGTAAATTAATTCAAGATTTCTCAAGTAAACCAAGTTTCCAATCCTAAGTTAAATTCATCTTCCATATGGCATTCCGCCATCCCAACCATGTTGTCCAATTAATTCACTAACCCTTAATCAGTAATTCCGAGCATTGCTCAATACTGCGAGCACGGCTATCCGAATAGTTTCACACTCTGCAGAGGTTATGCACTTTACCCACGTGATACAACCAAACACCACCAAGGCGAGTGATTATAACAAAGCCTTTACAATGTGCCGCTTAACCGGATACTACCCGCTAAGGTTTCAACACCGGTGGTCGAAAACCATAACCAAGTGCCCCTCTTGCGCCATGTGAATTACACCATAACTCGAACTCACACCGACCACGATAGTACCAAAATCAAGACATTGCAAATTACTCAGCTAGGCTGGCCCATACCAGACATGTGGTTGCACGATAGACTCAGGTCAAAGGCTTGCAAGGTTAAGTCCTTAGTGTGATCAAGGCAAGACATCCACATACCCTCTGCCCATCGGGCCCACCTTGGCATCCTCGCCTTGTCACTTGCCCCAATCCAAATTATTATCACCGGTTGATTACCAAGCACCACGTGCATCAACAATTCAACATCGTTGCGTGACATGACTCGCCACAACAACTCAATCTTATCATGTGATCCCACATGACACACAAGTTCATAACATTGTTCCATATTCCATTAATCAAGATTAATTATCAATGATTCCAATACATGTGATGACGTGGCAAGGCTAAGCAACTAATACGAACTAATCCTCCAATGTTGATTATAATTATTAACCAACTATATTTAACCAATCTAGGGTGACAATGGATCATGGCATACAATGACAAGGTAGGGTGTAGATCAATCTGGTATATTAGCTAAACCCAATCTAATTTAAAACAATTGTATATTTGAAATATATGCAATAGGGTAAAACAAACATAGCAATTTTATAAACATGGGTTCAACATGATCAAAGCACAACTTGCCTTGGAATAGGTCCTGATCTGGTTCTGGAACTTGCTCTTGAGTTGCTGGATCTTCCTCCGAAGCGTCGCACAATTCAACGTCTACGCGTACCGAATGAGAAAAGCAAATAAATACCAAAACAGAGATCAAATGAACTCCAAAAATCAAATAAAATTCACCATTAAATAGATCTCAATTTTACAAATTTTTAGAAATTTGAATCACTCAAATCCGAGTTAAGATGCAAAAGATATAGCCTTTTGAAGTTTGAAATAAATACTGAAAATACAGAAAATCAGAAAATCGAATTTAACAGATTTACTTTTAAACTGAAAAGGCGATTTATGACGTCAGCGTGACCTCATGATGACGTCATCATCACAGAATTTCCAATCGGATTATTTTTCCAATTGAAAATACCTTTATGACGCAAGCATGACGCGCGTGGCGTCGACCCTTGATCCAATGCCGAACGAGATCTTGCCACGTGGCCTCGGTCTATGGACTGGGTCCACGGCCTGCGCCAGCCCACGGTGGACTCGGCTCACGTCTCTTCGGGCTCCGCGTGCCACGCGGCCTCATCTGATTGGCTCAGCCAACGGCGCGATTTGGGCCTTCCATCACCGATTCGACGGCTTACGCTTGGCGACGACGTGGCTTATCGACACGCACTCCACGCGGCGAAATCTGACGCCCTCGGTCCAAGATCCAACGGCCACGAACTCACCCGAAGCTCACGGCAAAGCGACGGCGAGAAGATCCACCGGAGATGAAGAAGAAGCTTCGGCGACGGCGTTTCGGCGTGTCCCCGACGTGAAGAAGTGGCGTAGCCAACGCGGTGCACCTCGACGAGCTCGAATCTGGAACCAAGGCGTCGAAAGATCACCGATCGGCGATGATCCAAGGAAAAAACCGCGGCGGCTGCAGATTTCAACTCCGACGAGCTTCCTTGCGCTCACCACGACGTTCCTCGCTAAACGGGTCCGAGCAAAACACACGGCTGCTCACGAGGAACCTCGGGCGAGTACCCCCTCCTTTTATAGCCTCGGCGTTCGAGCCCTACACGGCGGGGAAGTCCGGAGTCGTTACGGCGGCGGACTCCGAGTTCGCATCGGAGACGAAGAACGACGATGCGACGCGTGTCCCTGATCCGACGGCCAAGACAAGGGCGCACACGCGGCCTTCCCTAGATCGTTGGATCGCGCACGAACGGCTACTGATCTAGGGTTTTCCCCCGCAGAGGTTCACGGGCCGGACTGGGCCGCGCCGAAGCAGGCCTCAAGCGCACAGTATTGGGCTTCGGCCCAATACTGTTCCGAAGATTTTTAGAACTTTATTAATTTAAATAATTCTAGAAATTCACTTAATTGATTTTAGGCAAATAAATAATCAGGAAAAATCCCAGAAAATTCTCAAAAATACTTTGAGACATTCTGGACTCAAATAAAATATTTTTGGCAAAACTTTATTTTAACTTTGCACAGATTTAAATAGATTTGAATAAAAGGCAATAAACTTGATTTGAATTTAATTCAAATAAATCCAGAAAAATCCAAATAAATTCCAGAAAATCATAAATGCACATTTAAGCAATAAAAACTTAATTAAGCCAAAATTTTGGGATGTTACATGATTTTAGTGGTTTTAGATTTTTGAAATCTTAAAACTATTAATATATGTGTTGGATTTATGATATTATAAAATCATTGTACAAGACTATAGAGTTTTATGTGTGAAGTGTGTATCTCCATAAAAATATTGTACTTTTAACAAAATTTAAATATATGTGTTAGATTTATGATATTGATAAATTATCTATTATATATTAGAAATCTCATGAGGGTCGTTAAGAAAAAAGAGAAATAGGCTAGAAATTCCCACAAAAAAACAAAATATCTAGCCCTTAATCTTATGGGCCTTATTTACAATTGCCATTGGATCTTTGAGAAATAGAATAGAAATAAAGCCCATGAGAGTTAGACTAGAAATTCCCACAAAAAAGGAAAATATCTAGCCCTTAATCTGGTGAGCTTTATTTACAAATGCCATTAGATCTTTGAGAAATAGACTAGAAAATCTCACAAAAAAAGCAAAATATCTAGCCTTTAATCTGATGGACCCTAATAAAAAATGCATCATATTGACCATTAGATGCTATTGAGTAGATATATATATTACTTTGTAGTATAAAATCAAAATAAAAGACAAAACTTACATGGTAGGGGCGGATCGATACATCTAGATCTCATGCGTGATTAAGTCTAATTATAATTTTGATTAGTAAATCGTAACCAACAAATCAGCACATAAACTCTGACATTACATTGGACGCACCTTGGCCTTATACAGACAAAACACACCGATGTGACTCAATGCATGCAATTAAAGAAAATACAAATGACCTCATGTTGGTTCAGCCATAACATAAAAGTCATGCAGCCCTAAAACTAATTTGTATTTGGTTTGGTTTTTCTAAGAACTCCCTAAAAGTAGATCGATTTTGTCGAGAAACAAATAAATCAGGATATTTATTTTATATAGACTTATCCCCTGGACGCCATGGTGTCTGCTGGTGCTCCACGTCCAAGTGCTCCCGAGGAAAGAAAAGAACGGGAAAATAATAACATTGCACGAGCTCGATCGCCCTTCGAATCCTTTTACTTGCGTAGCCAGAAAAAAAAAAAGAAATCGCTGGTTCTTTCTTGACGTGGAAGAGTGCGCTTCCTGATCTCCCAATCTAACTCCCACAAAATCAGGATTCCTTAGATTTGTTCTTTTTTATCTCTTGGTTCGTCTATGATAGATTCAACACCAAGTACGGCACCAACCTGATCAAAGGAAACAAATTGATGTGGTAATAGTGTTCTGAGCTTCATCAGAAGGCATTACGCCCATCCTATACTGGGTCACGGGGTCAAGACCGGTCCTACGGCGCTTCAATAGAATATCATGTAGAGTTGTTAAGAAAATAAAATGCTAGAAATTCCCATAAAAAAACAAAACATATAACCCTTAATTTAGTGAACCTTAACTAAGTTGAACTATAATATCCATTAGGTTTGATGTTACTATTTTAAAAAACATCTAACCGTCTATCTAGCAGATCCGAATTATAACGGCTTAGATTAAAAGAAAGAGTCTATGTGAAGTACAACAAAAAAAATTAACAAAAATTCAGAATAAAAAATAAAAATAAATTAGACATTTGATTTTCATATGAACTCTAAATTAAAACACGTACATTACTAAAATTCAGAATAAAAATTAGGTAACAATTAGCAATTGGATTTGTATTATCAATTGTAATCCAAAACTAATATTCAAAACTAAATAAAAATAAAATCAGTGGCTTAGATTAAAAGAAAGAGCACATACTAAGAACAATAAAAATAACAGGAATTCAGAATAATAAATAAATGAAAATCAACCATTTAACTTTCATATGAAGTCCAAATTAAACATGTACATTGCTAAAATACATAATATAAATTATATAAAAAATACTAGTTGGATTTGTATATGGTTTTTATAGTACAACCGATATGCAAAATTAAATAAAATTTAACAAATAAAAATTAACACAAATTCAGAATAAAAAACAAAATGAAATTAGTCATTTGATTTTCATACAAATTCTAAATCAAAAATTGAAATTCGAAATTAAATATAAATAACATAAGAATAAAAATAAAAGGAAATTAGGGATTATTTTTTAATTCCATACTAAGTGAAAAATATAAATTTTCATTTTATTCAGAATTAAAATTTTAGAAATATGCTAATTTAGGGGGGAAATAAAATAAGGTAAGTAATTTGATCATATATATATATATATATATATATATACATATATATACATACATATATATATATATACATATATATACATACATATATATATATATATATTATTAACTATTATGTAATAAAAGTCGATTACATGTTTTTTATAGTCGCTAAAATAATATAGAATATACTAAAAATTCTCAAAAAAAATTCTAACTCTTTATTTGGTGGATCTCCACGGAACGAAGAGATTAAGAGGGTGATACATCGATAATTGTTCACTCAGTTATACCGGTATGAGCAATATGATGTGCAATAAAAGAAGTACCGAAAGAAAGAGACAAACATTGTAATAATGAAATTAAGAGATGATGATATAAATAGAAAATATCATGTTATGCTATGTTTACTATTTTTCTATGCAAGTATTCGTAGAAGAAAGTTTCGATCACATGTGATAAGTACTGAGAAACGGAGTAAAAATATTCTCGCCTATAATATACAATATCAAAATATCACAAATTGTGTTTTGTATTGATTTATTTTTGAAAAAAAAATCGCATATATATTATCAAGTCATTTAAATATATTTTAAAAATGATGCACGCGCAAATTCACGGACCATCTTGCTAGTTATATAAAATTGTAGAGTTATACCTGTAAATTGTGCATCTAAAAAAATCTAGTTCTCCACTAGTTACACGGGCCCTGTGGCCCAAAATAGTACTGGTGAGCTTGGTGATAATTAGTACGTGTTGGGCGACTGATGTTACACGCTGTCTACCTAAACCAAACTCGACGAACCCGACACGTACTTCTGGAACAGGACATGAGACATTAATCGCACGAAAAGAATTAGGACAAAGAAGGTAAAAGGATACTTCTGCCGCACCATCCTGTAAAGGAGAAGAGAACTTAGAGAAGTGGATGACAGATAGCAGAAAGCTCCATTCGGTAGAAAGGGGCACATGCCCGATTGCCGATTAACCAGAGACTCAAATGCTCAGATCAAGAAAGGTCTAGAGATAGAGGAAAGATATCCAATTCAGTTGCAATTTTAACAGCTGTAAAGTATCCATTGGAGCAAAAATGAGTATATTATAGCTGATTGTTGTTTACCGATTCAGACCGTCCATTACTTCGATCCAAATATACTAAAGGCCGATGACTACAGCTTATAACTACTAAGGAACTCTATCTAAAGATAGATAGACACAGATATAGACTCATGGAATAGCATGCACTGCATACCCATTCAACATTTCATATCCTTCCAATAAATTCCGTGGTATCGGTGCTCCCACTTCTAACAAAAAGTTCAAATGGTCACTTTTTTTTAAAAAAGAATGCATAGATAGGGTACAATATAATCTAGCATGCCATAAAATTTTAAATCTAAATTGAATTTACACATTGAGAAACGAAAAGAACAAATTTCGGTGAAAATGACCTATCTATACAAAAAAATTTAGAATTTTTCATAACCATTTATACTTTTTTTATGAGTTGAGCACAGCTTATTGGAAGCACTGAAAATGTTTTCTACGTACCCTCTAGGACACGCAAGTGTGGCAGAAACGACGAGTCCTGCTCACGCGGTCATGCCTGCCTTGGAACGGGAGCAGCAGGGGAGAAGCGAGGGCGACCTGGGGAAGCTCCACCGCGAGCGCTTTGACGTGAAAAGCCGAGAACCAAGGGTGGAAACAAGCCGAGCCGAGCCGGTTCAAACCAAGCTTGGAGAAGCTCGTTTGAAATGTGACTTAACTCGGCTCAGCTTGTTTTGGGAACGAGTCAAAAGTCAGGCTTGGATTGGCTTGTTTTTAGCCTCGAGCTGGCTCGTGGGCTCGCGAGCCAGATACAAAGGATGGCAGTGTGGTCGCGAATGGCAAGGATGGCGACGGTCGGCGTGCATTGTGGCACGTTGGGACGGCGGTAGATGCGGAGGCGGCGAACTCCACGAGGGAGTTGGAATGATGCGATCTAGAGAGCGGGGGCTAGATTTTGGTGGCAGAGCAGGAGGAGAGTCAAAGAAGGCCGAGAGAGAGTACTAGGGATGGAGGGGGCATGGTGAAGAGCGCCGAGGGTGGAGGAGGATGCAGGAGGGAGGGATGCAGAGCGAAGGGTGGCCGCGGCCACGTGGGGGGAGGGAGAATCCTAGAGATCAAATGCTGACCCACAAAGCAATGCACACACGCTGCGGACATAATACACTGGTGCTCACACACACAAGCATCCGAAAGCAGCGAGACGAAACAATAACAGGTAAGTTCAACCCGCAAGCACGCATGGAGATTGGTACAAAGATCAAGCTGCTCGAATTGCACGCCTAGAAATGAGGATATGCAAGCGTATTTGGGATTTACCGAGGCAGACAAAGAGCATGGCGAAAGACTTCGTGTCGACCTCTGCCACCATCGCCGTGGCGCTCACCTCCGCAACCATCTCCTCCACTCCCATCGCCACCAAGAATCGCAGGCGAAGGTTGAGAAACGGATCGAGAGGGCAAGCCTAGTGGAGACTATGAGTAAAGGTGTAGTGGAAATGGGGAGGTCATTTATTCAATGGGTTGCCCGACTAGGCTACCGAACCCACGAGCCGCTCGCGAGCCGGCTCGAGCTCGGCTCGAAAATTAAACGAGCTGGGAAGAGATCTTGGCTTGGCTTGTTTACACAACGAGCCCGAGCCAATCCGACTCAAGCCAGATTCGACGACGAGCTGGCTCGCAAGCCTCAAGCTTTTTTTCCGGGCCTACCAAGAACTCAATAAACCTCACTGTACCAAGTCACCATCATTTTCTGCAGGTAGTGTCTTGACCACGGTTCAAAATCTCGCCGCTGGTATCTTGCGGGATCTCGCTTACCGAAGGTGGATGAAATTTGAGATACCGGTCAGAGTGAAAAATTCAAAAAAAATCGAATTGCTACAATATCTCAGTATATCTCGGCGAGATACCGCCATATACTGCTGAGATCTCGGTATTTGAATCTGGAATTTGTGATTTGATGACCGAAAATTGATCAATAACCTTTAATGATGTCATATTGAATGAAAATTTGTTGAAAACCCGAATTTTTGAGATATTTTTTAAAAACTGCATAAACACTATCGGATTTTTATAAAATTTTACATGCTTATTCATGATGTGAAAAAATTATGGTATAATCCTAAGAAGTGTAGGATCATACAGAAATTGTTTTAAATTTTTTAACTTCATTTGTTATCTTTAAAAAATAAAAAACAGATTGAATATAATTGAGACATTAATATTGTCAGAATTTTATAAATTTGCTCGAGTGTGATCATGATCTAAAATTTTTAGGATATATTAGAAATTTCCCTATAACCCTTCTGCAAAAGTTTCAAAAAATTTAAACCTGTTTTGATTGCTCAATCAAAAATTATAAACTGTAGAAGCATGCAATCTAAAGTCTAAAGTCCGAGCACTTTGCAGTAAACTGTCACAATTTTAAAAAATTTGTTAGGGTTGATCACGATGTAAAAAATTTATGGGAACATTCTTACCAACTAGACTAGAGCCAGTTATGTGTAAGGGGCTTGAGTAATTATTCCATTTATGTATACTATTCTAACTTGTTTTTATGCTACCTTAATCATTCACTACACACTCAGCTCACTTTACTCATTCTCTCACAGGCCATCAGCTTTTCCCGGAGCAAAAACTCTCCCTCACTGTTCTCCTCACAATCCAGCCATATTCCGGCCATCTCCGGCGAGGAAGCACCAAATCTCAGCCAAATAACCCGAGATCTCGGTACAAAATAGTGAGATCTCGCCCAGAGAAGGGTAAATCTTGGCAAGCAATTTTTTTGGGTCTATGAAAATTGGAATATTTTCTATAGGAATGTTAGCACATTACTTTGCATCAACCCAGAGATAAACCTGTTTATACAGAGACAATGGCAAGTAGTAGCTGCAAAATCTTTATCCTTTTGGGTCATTGGATACGTATCAAGGTTTCGGATTTCGCTTTCGGATAAAATACTGTTCATGGTTGAAAAACGAAATTTCAGCGAAATTCGGTAATTTTGGACTAATCTCGTCCGGAAATTAAAATTCAAAATTTGAATCCGAATTGTTTTCTACCGGTAAATACCGAAATTCGGCGAGATGGGGCGAGATCTCGCCGAAAAGGGGCGAAATCTCGCCCATTTTGACAAGGCCAAAACTTGGTCGAAAAGATGTAGAAAAATTTCGAAATTTTTTGTGGAGAGTTTTGACATATTATTAATGTTTTGACAAAAATTTCAGATTTTTATGAATGATGTAAAATTTTTAAAAATTCAAACATTGGTACTATCGTAATGAAACGCTCACCGGCAATTTTGAACTGAATGAAAAATTGGACAAAGCATGTTATAAATATTTGAAATTTTAATAGCATGATTCTAACATGTGAATAATATTGACATAAAATTTTCAGTTGTTAATGAAGCTCGAGGAATTTTTAAAAATTCGGGTATCGGTGATGTCCGGATGGAAAATTGTTGAAAGTACGTTAAAAAATTTAGAAATTTTTATTGTATGGTCGTGATGCATCATTAACCCCCCATAAATTATTTAAATGATTATCAATGTGTGAAGTTAAAAAAGTACGCCTGTGGTGTAAACTCCACCTCCGCGTTGTCGACAAATTATTTAGATGATTAGAAATGCGTGAAGTTAGAAATTTCGGCAGCATTTTGACTGAAATTCGAAGATTGAGAGTCACAATTCGAAACAATTAATGTATATTGGCATGACAATTAATAAGCATGAAATAAAATCGATACATACAACAAGTCTTCACATATTTGCATATGACAATTAAATGAATGTATGTTTGCATCACGTACCTACGAGTAGTAGAACGCCAGTGGTGCAAACTCCACCTCCGCGTTGTCGACAATGATCTCGTGTTGTTGCTTGTATTCCTCCCAGGTCATGTCTCGTGGTAGCCAGGCAGACTTCCAATGCTCGTAATGAGACTCCCACGTATCAGGTTTCTCGGACTGGTGAAGGTACATGACATTGACAGATGAGTGCCATGCGTTTGGATCGTTGTAGTCAAATGGCAAAGAGATTCTCGATCCATCATAACTCTGTCTGTAACCGTACCCACCCTGATCCCATCTGTACCCACCCTGATCCCATCCGTACCCACCCTGATCCCATCCGTACGGCATTTGACCATACCCGGTATGCTCAACTAGAATGCCCAAATGGCTGGAGGACTCGCTGCTACACCATGATTGAGCACCATCCTGTGGTTGTGCTGCCTGGCGTCCACCCCCACCACGCGACGTGCCCTTCCGCTCTCGCGGTCCGCCGTGAGTCACTTCTCGGGCGATACCCTCGATGCGATCCTCCTGCCGGTGATTGTGACTGTGGACGGGGCCGGAGGGAGTACCGGTCAGCTTCCGTCCCGTCATCGCCGGGAGAGTCTGTCGCAGTCGCTGAGCTACTACTGAGGTACTGCACATTATCAGAAGGTGTTGCCGTGTCGTCCTCACTGCCGACAATAGGCTCATCATCATTTCGGCCTTTTCCTTTTTCCTTAGCACTCTGGCTGCCCGATAACTTTTGCAATCCGCCTAAAGCTCCTGCTAGAGTATCGTCATCCTCGCCGTTGGTAGCACGCTTTCTCTTCCCTGTGTGTGTGTCTCCGATGTTCCACTCCGCCCAATCTGGGAGGCTCTTCCCTCCTGTGGCCAATTAGAAGTAAGGTTAACATTGTTCTCAGGTCTAGACATACATGGTTAAAAAGTGGAATGGAAAACAATTGCATTGTTTACCTGTTGCCTTATACATCTATTCCGCTGGGATGGAGTCAACCACGAATCTCGCTGGGAGGCGTGGGTCGTGCGCACTGTCCTCGTCGAGTAGAGGCTCCCCAGTAGACCTGGACGAGTCGAACCACTCTGCAATTGGGTTATGGCCAGAATGCATCGCATCCTCGATCAGGCGATCCACAGGGTCTTCGTCTTGGGTCTGGCGAGTGGATTCATAGTCTCGGAGGCGAAGTCGCGGGTTGTAGTGCACGAACACGAGCTGTTGGAGCTTCGCATAACTTAAACGGTTTCGTAGCTGCGTGTGCACCAAAGCAAATGTGCTCCAATTGCGTTCACACCCACTCGACGATGCGCCGGGACACCAACCTCAAGGCGAACTTTTGCGTACTGGCGCCTCATTCCCAAGGCCATCCACCATTGAGTCGTGAACAATACGAAGAAAGAAAAGTCGGTGAGTGCTACACAACAACATACCAACCAACCTCGGTTTATGTACTTACCGCCGTCATTTGGTTATCGACGGCGGTGGTGCTCGGGTGGGTGGCAAAACGTCCCGTCTAAGACGGTATGTGTCAGCTTCTCGTAGAGCCTTCACCGCGGTAGCGTCGTCATCAGCCATAATGCTTAGTGCAGTCGAGAGCGCTCCCATGTACTGCGGAGTGCTGCATATGTTGTATGAGAACTGGGACTTCGGGTCCAGGACGGAGGCTATAATTGATGAAAAGATTGCATAGTTAGTATAATAGATGCGAACATTGCATACTTAGCATAATAGAACTGAACATGTTAATTTCACTTACCAACTTGCACAAATGTGGTTTCCCTTATTTCGGCAAATCTCTTTTCTATGACTTGTAGGAATATCCTATACTGTTCTCCATGCTCCCGTAAGTTATTGTTGTACTTATTCCGTTCAATTGCGTACTGCATCATTACACCGCTGATTGTTGGTAACTTGTCTTGATCCGCGAACCTCAACAACTTGTATAAGGGTTCTACGGCCACCACGGTCCACTCCACCCAGGACCAGAAGTCCCTGCCCACGAGGTGGTCATATGCGTACTTGCCCTCCGCCATTTCAGCCCACCTACTACCTATCTAGTCAGGATGTGTCATCCACTGCTGGAACTTTTCCTTTTTGTTGAAGAAGCTATCAAGGAAAACAAAGGTCGTCCCAAATCTAGTGGCATTTGGCCTCACCAACTCTCCACCAATATGTTGCCTCATCTGCACATGTAGATTCTTGTGGTTGTATAAAAATCTGCAGATTCTCTTGGCCTGTGCCACAATATCTTTGATACATTCCACCTCGCACACGTCTTTCAGCATAAGATTTACGGTGTGTGCCAAGCACGGCTGCCATACTATACGAGGGTACTGCATTCGTAACATCTGGCATGCTTTCTTGAAGTTGGCACCTTGTCAGTAACCACATGCACGACATGCTCCACCCCAATCTCCTCGGCCACCACCTTTGTTATCTCGGCTAGCAGGTATTTGTGGTTCTGGACCTTAGCTGCGAATGACCAAGCAAGAAGTTAGTACGTGTGGCAATGACGGTCATACGGAAGAGAAAAAATAAATGAATTTTGTACCTGTGGCATTTACGGTCTTATGGAAGAACATCATCCCATTGCAGTATACCATGAAGTTGATGATACTTTGCTGAGTAGGTCCCGTCCAGGCGTCGCACATCACTGTAACACCAAAGGTGGCCTAGTCCTCCCTGAACCTCCGAAGGTACTTCACAATCTCCTGCTCATTCGCGTCCAAGTACTTACCGTCTATCTCGTATCCTCGTGGTGCACGAACCCCTGGGCCTAGCTCCTGCGTCAGCTTGATTGCAGCTATGACCGCATGCACAAGAGATTAGTATAATCATCACACGACGTGTAACTTACAAACATACAATTGTTTCATACCTGTGAAATACGGGCAGTCCACCTTCCTTCCGGGAATTGCATTAGCATGTAACCACTTTGACCATCCCCTCCCTAGCTTCTCTCGCTTCCCTGCTGGAATGCGGTGTCAATCGAGGTTCTTTGCGGGGCACTAGCCCGCAAGGTCGACATCCATGGAGGCATGGCTTTCCCGTGTCGATTTGTACCGACCGAACATTTTGCTGATAGTCGATTGAATCGAGGACTTCCGTGCACCACTCCCGGAACCCGAACCTTGCGTAAAACCTTGGCTCCTGAGGTAGGCCTCTTCTTTAGAGGCCTTTATGGACATCTTAAGCTGCTCATCCTCCATGCCCATGGTGGCCCATTCGGTGCAAGCCTCCTCCTGACGCAGGCGAATCGCCTGCTTCTCCTTCTTCTTGTCACGGCCACCACGGAGGTCCGCGATCATGGCCTGCCTAATCACTTTAGGCACGTTGGGGCAGACCTTCACATCACCGACGCGGCCAGCCAGATGTTCCTTAAGACGGGTCGCCCCTCCACCCTTCATAACATGCGTGCAGTAGTTGCACCTCGACCCTTAGCCGATGCGCTCCCCGTGGTCCCATACGGTACCCTGAGGCTCTGCCATCACAACTCACTAGAGCCTGCATCATTACGAAAAAAATGCATGATATATAAGCTTGTATGACCATGTGCTTGTTTGCAGGGAGTCAACATTCTTAACTCACTGATGTTTGCTAAAATGCATGATATATGCCTTTCGTTGTCAGGCTTGCTAACTGTACCATACTACCATACAAGTGACTAAGTGAGTAAGTGACATGGTCTTTTGAGTTTTGAAGACATACTGACATATGAATTATATCCCACATGAATACATGCATTGTTAGTTCTTACTAGACTATATCCCACATGACTACATGTCTAAATAAGCAAAAAAAAATACAGCTGCACTTAAAATCCAACAAATCAATTTGTGCATACCGATTTCTTTTGGACGCCCGAAATTTCGCCTATGAAGCCCAAGATTTCGCCTTTGAAGCCCGAAATCTCGCCCTGGGAGGCCGAGATTTACCTCCTGTGGCTAAGGGCTGGCCGGAGAATGGCCGGACCAGAAAGAGAGCAAGGTGGAGAAGAGTCTTGTGCAAGGGAAAGTGAAATGGCAGAGCTCTCGGTGGAATGGACTGTGAATGAACTTCAATGATTGACGATGTATTAAAACCAGTGAGTTGTCAATGTATAAAATGAGTTATTTCTCATCTCTAAAACACATGAGCACACATATCTCAGTGGTGAGGCTAGACTCTATCAAACAAGAGGTCTCGAGTTCGAATCTTCACAACGATATTTCTTTGCAACTTTTTTTTCCATAGTTTGGAGCATGTAAAAATTACCAAAAAATTTTTACATACTTGCAAAGCAACAATGATGCTGTCATAAATTTTTGAGAAGATGATCAAACATAAAAGAATCACAGAAAACATGAAAGTGTTACTTCATAGTAGCCTTTTTTCCAATAGTTTCAACAATGTAAAAATTACAAAAAAAATTGGTACATATTTGGAAAGAATCAATGATCTTGTGATAAAGTTTTGAGATCATGATCAATCACAAATAATTCCCAAAAATATGTGAATGTAGTACATCACTGTTTTCGAAACGTACATCATGTCCTTGTACCATATAAATTTTTTTATTGACTCATCAAAACTGGTTTAATTTTTTTTAAACTTTTACAACAGGGTTATGAGACAATTTTTAAGCTCCCATAAAAATTTTAGGTGATTATCAGACATGAATAAATTTATAAAATTCTAGCACTGTCACTGCCTCGTTTATCCTATTTCTGATTTTTATTTTTAAAACATAACAAATGATGTTAAAATATTTTAATAAATTTTATGTATTATCCTACATATCTTATGATACTCTAATAAATTTTTCATAGAATGAAAATGCTTTCTTAATTTTCTAAAATTCAGAGAGTGTTTCTGCTGAAATGCCAAAAAGTCTCAAAAATCAACTTTTTTGAAATATTATCATTGAAGATCACTTCCTGAGAACTTATTAATATAATTCCGGTCAGATCCGGCCAAAAAAATTCAAATTCTGGTTTCAAATTCCGAAATCTCGCCGAAAAAATCGAATTTACTGTAGCATTTTCATTTTTTTCTCACATTTTTCCATCCGACCGGTCTGTGCAAACTCGCTGGGGTCCGAAATCCGAGATTTCACCGAAATCCGGCGAATTTTGTAACCTTGATACGTATAACATGAGTACTACTGTAGCTGTATATATATTCATGAGTAGTTGAGTACTATTTAATCGATAAGATAATTGATGCAAAAGGGGGTAATCAATTAGCTGATACTAATACTTTATTGGAGGGAAGGAGGCATGTGAGATGGGATGATTTTGTTTTGCCATCCTCTTTGCATACAACACCTTCATGGTGGTTAAGTCATAGCCTCATGCCACTCTCCTCACTTTTGTCATACAAAAAATTCCATTGCCTTTTTCACTTCAGTCTCTTTTGTGTTCTTTAACTACCAAGCTTTGTACAAAGCAAAACACAGAGCATTACCCCCATGCGAAAAACCCATGATCTTCCAACATGCTAATGAAGATTTTTGTTGCTAACTGCACAGAAAATTGATCGATATGATGGATGCATATATGTATGTTTTGTAAATGGCATGAATAATCAATGCATATTTCTATGTTTTGTAAATTGGAATGTCTTACTTTTGAATTGAACCAGTACTACTTATTCTGTGTTTCGTTGTAGTTCTCGTGATGGCAGATCGTGCAGGTATCATATGGGAACATGGGGAGCGCGTCGGACTGGCTGGGTCGAAGTGCAAGTACTGCAGGCATGTCATGAAGGGTAGAGGGGTGACCCGTCTGAAGGAACATCTGGCTGGCCGCGTCGGTAATGTGAAGGGCTGCCCAAGCGTGCTTAAAGTGGTTAGGCAGGCCATGCTCACTAACCTCCATGGAGGTTGGGAGAAGAAGGAGAAGGAGGCGGTGTGCCTCCGTAAGGAGGAGGCTTGTGATGACTGGGTCACCTTAGCCATAGAGTACCGTACAAGAGTAGCTCCAAAGAAGAGGCCTGTCTTAGGAGCCAAGGTTTGACCCTAGGTTCGGGGTCCGAGAGTGGTGCAGCGAGGACCTCGGTCGAATCTACTCTCAACAAAATGTTCGAGAGGTCCAAATCGACATGAGAAAGCCATACCTCCATCGATCCAGACCTCGCACGGAGTGTGCTCCACAGCAACCCCGTATTGACACTGCATTCAAGCAGGGGAAGACAGAAGGTAAGGAGGGCATGATCCAAGTGGTTCCATGCTAATGCAATTTCAGGAACGAAGGCCGAGTGTCCATATTTCACACGTACGAAATGATCATATGTTCCTAAGTTACAACTCTTGTGATGATTGTACTAACCTCTTATGCTCGCGATGGACAAGTACAGTCAAGCTGACACAGGAGCGATGGACATGACCTGGGAAGAATACAAGTAACAGCACGAGAGGAGGTATCACGAGGTCATTGTCGATAACACGGAGGCGAAGTTTGCACCACAGGCGTACTACTATTCGTAGGTACGTGATGCAAATAGACATTGATTTTATTGTGATGCAAATATGGGATAAATTAATTGTCATGCAAATATACATCGATTGTCTGTAATTATGACTCAAAATCCGAATTTCAATCCAAATGCCGCCGAAATTTCTAACTTCACGGATTGATAATCATCTAAAAATTTTATGGCAAGGTTAATGATGCATCACAATCATCCAATTAAAATTTCAAAACTTTCTAATGTACTTTCAACTATTTTTCATCCGGACGTCACCGCTGTCCGAATTTTTAAAAAACCCTCGACCTTCACCATCACCTGAAAATTTTATGGAAAGATTACTGCTATGTCAGAATCATGCACAAAAAATTACAAATATTTCTAACATGGTTTGTCACATTTTTCATTCGGTTCAAAATTGCCGGTCAGCGTTTTATCAGGACAGTAGTAATGTTTGAATTTTTAAAAATTCCACAGGCTTCATAATTATCTGAAATTTTTATGAAAACATAATCAATGTGTCAGTGATCTCCAAAAAAATTTTCAAAAGTTTTTGACTTCGTTTAGACAGGATTTCACGCCATCCAATTTTGCCGAGATATCGGCAAATCTCGCCGAGATCTCGGCAAAACCGGCGGAGGGCTCGGTTTTACCGGTGGCGAAAAAACCAGATTTGAATTTCTATTTTTGCATTTCGGCCGGAATTTATTTGAAATGGTAGATCTCACTGAGATTTCGTTCTCCGGCCACAGACGATATTTATAGCGAAATCGAGATTTCAATCCTTGGTCTTGACTGCTCTTTGGGTATCCGGTACAGAGGGTGAGACTGAGGGATGATACCATGATAACATCTCATTTAGAATACTATAGTCGAACACATGTTTTGGAATACAAATTTGCTGGGATGAAATAGAAGTCTTCCACACATCTGGTAGCAATGCGATGGAATGTCATGTTTAAAAAAAGGGTGCGGGTGAGCTATCTATCACCAATATGCGAAACCGGTACGACGATACCGGTATGGCGATACGACGATACACGATTTTCTAAAAACAAAAATCCGGTGATACGGCGAATATATATGTATTAAAAAAATTTAAAAATGTAAATAGGACAATAATTAATCGATTACCTTGATGAAAACTTGAAAACTATACATTTGTTGCCTCCTTTCCTCCTCTTCATATCTCATGTATGCAAATAAATGAAATATACAATGTAAGAGTTGTCACTAGCCATAAACACAATTTTTATGAGGAAGACAACATAAAGCTAACCTAATTAAGAGGTTGCAGACTGGATACACTAAAGAAAAATAGAGCATCACTCACTTTATTGAAGAGGTAGCAGAGCAACCGATAAGGCAAGTGAAGAGGTGGGCTGGCTTGGCGGCGATTCGTCGGGAGGGGGCATCGGTCGGCACAGAAGTGGAGGGGAGTCGACTGGCAAAGAAGGGGGAGGGGGCGTCGGTCGACACAGAAAGGGGAGGGGGCGCCGACGCCGACGCGATTTGTGGGAGAGGCAGTGGCGGCGATTTGTGGGAGAGGCGCCAACGACCCACTAGGGAACGGCGGCGTGGCGACGTCCCACAAGGAACCGACGGCGCGACGGTGATTTGGGGGAGATGCTGCCGACGCCCAAGTCCCGACGTTGTGCGACAGGAGGCTGGAAGTCTAGAACGATAGTTCTTTAGGGTTAGGATTCCTGAGCTAAATGAGCTTTTTCTTTTTTGGGCTTGGAACGATAAGAAAGTATCGCGGAGTATCGGAGAAAGACCTGGATTTATTTTATTAATTTTTAATGTTGATTTTCACCGATCTTTTCCGATCCAGTATAGGAAGGATCGTGAAGGATCGGAATATCCGATAAGTATCCGATACCAGTACGGCACCTTTGTGAAGGATCGGTGTTTCATAGCGAGTGAGCATTGGTACATTAGGCAAGAGATGCTACTCCGGCAGCAAATGAACTGGCTTGAGAGCATTGGAAGGGAACATTGTCAGCGACCAGGTTTACATCACATTTTCGTAACAGCTGGCAGCATGCACGGAAGTCTAGATATTTGCTACTCCAACTACGTATGCATTCCAAGAGTCTCCTTGATTGAAATGCTGTAATTCTTGGTACTTCACATCACGGTCAGCGTTATACTCCTTGACATTTCCAGTTGATTGGGTATTTGGCATCTCCCTGATCCAGAAGTGGATAGATTTAAATCCAGCTTCCTCCAAGCAATCATTGATTTCTGGTATCGACCACCTGCAAAAGAGCAAAATGAATTACAGTTTTGAAGATATTCTTCCTCTATGTGCACAGAATTACCAAGATGTCTTGCCATTCCAATGCATAATGTCCAGATGCAAAGATAACATGGTGAGGAAGCTTTGCTGGTATTGCAGAAGTGACCACTGACAATAACTGAAGGAACGTCCAAAAGTTCGGTCTTACTTATGAAAAACACAAAGATATGGCATAGGAAAAAGGGTCCTGTCACACAAATAACCACAGCAATTGGCTGGCATCAATTGTATCACATAGATGCCACAAGTCAATCTCATGACATTGCATTTGGTTATTTACTGCACTAGTGCACTGCATAAAACATCAACCTAATTCCACCCTAAACCAGGACTACAGATTTTTTGCAACCAGGACTCTGGGAGACTGGACTAGGGAGTAGGGGCACTATAACAGTTACAGATGGTTGGTCACAGTACCATCAAAGTATCAAGGTAAAATGTTGTCAATTTTTACCTAAAGTTTCTGTGTGAATAATAATTCTTGGAAGAGCAGCAGCCTTGCAGGTTTTCCATAACAATCTACCCAGTGAATGGGAAAATAAGCAGCAATTCTGAACTAAAGTGTTGCAAGTAATATAAGCAACTTACAGGCGCCAATGGTATGTGAAAGCATGCCGCAGCATTTGCTTCTTTCCAGCTTGAAAGTGGAGGCTGATCCTTGTTTGGCGCCTTATGATATCAAAGTCTTCTTGCTCCCATAAATACTGCATCCATAGTTGTATATAAGAACAACAAATTCTAGAGCTAATATTACTCTACAAGATTATGAGCTCTTGCTAATTGAGCAACCGAAGACTGCAGTTCATATCAACTTGCAGGGACAATACAAGGCCACAAATTAAATGATAAGTGTGAAGAATGTTATATGTAATGGAGATATTATAATCTTTATGTACTACCGCATATCCAAGCTAAATTTCATCAAACCCTGCAAGAGAGTTATTTAAGAAATAAACTTAGTATAATTGCCATGTAAACCATAAAAGATAAATTATTTCTGAATTGCTAAGTTCAAGCTGTCTTAAATCTAGCTAACTACATGACAATATAATAGTAGGTCAAATAAAATATGTAGCTTCAAAAAATGGTTTGGTATGTCAGTAGAAAATTGTATTGCTCAGATAGTAAAATGATACACTTGTACTTTTGTATGTCACATATTACTACTACCACATGTTTCTATTATTTATTATAATGTCAGATTTGTTAGCATACTGTAAATTCTTCGTACAAATACAGCAACTTTTTATCAGAAAGAATGCAACCTCACTCTAAAATATAGTAACCTTAGAACATTCTGTGTCTAAGTTTTCTAACTACATTACAAGGTAGGCCTCAATGCACTGTAACTACTATTCAATGCTATAACTCAGACTCACAGTGAAGCTGGGGAACTTCCTCTGGAGACGAAGCTTGCGTTCAGATGATGTGCCACCATATACATCCATTACAAATATACCACCCCTTTTTGAGAGTGCACTGAAAGCATGCCTGAAATACAAAACCAAGTCCTTTCGCCTGTGGAGGCAACAGCAACTGTAGTTGAATGCACAAATAATATCTCTTCCAGGCAAAGCTACATCTGACATAGTCGAATTGGCTAAGCATTTTGGAATAACAGGATCTGACCGCTCGCAGCTGTCACTTTCTGTAGAGCCATTGTCATTGGTTACGTGTAGACCTTGCACGAGATCACTGACCTTTGGCTTGACAAGGCGAGCTTCGTTTGGCTGCAGAACATTTCCATGGAAAAGCAACATTCTTGAATACCCATCAGCCCCAATCTTGTTCAGGTTGTTTTCAAGACACCACTCAAGTGCCTCAAGGTCCAAATCTAACCCGATAGCTGTTCGTCTTGCATCAGTGCGAAGCCACTCAGTACTGCCAACAGGAAAACAATAAATCATGAGCAACACATGATACACTGATGCACCTGACTAAAGCTAAATAATCTCTTTGGTGTTGAACACCATTGATCGAAGTTCACCAAATAGTGACCATTCAGACGCTCAACATGACATCTTAAAAACATGTACGTTAAATGCAATATCAGGGCCATCATTTCTTGCTAACGGGACCCCTAAAATCCTCATCGATAGATGCACAGTGCACACAAGGTGTTTGTGAAAATGATAGACATGAAGTCCATGTAAAGGTATCTGCTTAGTGCTTTGACCTGAGGAGGGCCGTGCCACAGAAATCCTCCTGCAGGTGCAGAGGGACGCGTCCACCGACGTACATCAGGAAGAACTTTTGCAGGTAGCTGATGTCCCCTTTTGGTGACTGAACACAAACACATACGTTACATCGGCATTTCGTCGAACAAGTTGTGAGCACGGAGACTTGCACAGATCTAAGCTACAATAGAAGCTAGCAAGGTTACCTGCACAGAGAGCTGGTATAGGTGGAACTTGGAGGGCATGGAGCCTACTTGCCACTGGTTCTGGTCGCCTGCTTCTGCGTCTGCCTCTTGTTCGTCTTCCGCTGCTGCTGCTTCGTTAGAATCGTCATCGTCGGAGTCCTCTGGGTGGGGCGGTGTCGTGTCATAGGCAGATGAAGGCAAGTCGTCACCGTCGTCGCCTCCGAAGTGTGAGGTACGGCGGCCGCGGCCATGCCGGTGCGACTCCTTCGTCTTCTTCCCGCTCTTGCCCATCGGTGATCGGTGTGTGTGTTCAGCGGACAGGGGTTTTATAGCATTTTAACGATGACTTTTTTGGAGATAGTTTTTTTTGCATACAAGTCCTTATAATTTTTGTATTTGTACCTATTTATCAGATCATTATATTCCTCACTCCTCCCCGTAACGGGCAATTCGTCGGAACACCATGGACGCGCCTCCGCCCGCGCAGCCGGACACGGCGGCGTCGCCGCCCTCCCCGACCTCAGCTTCTGCTCCCCCTTCCGCGCCACCGATTAATGCCACGCCTTCCGCCTCCACGGCCGCACCACCCACCTCCGACTCCGCTCCTGCTCCCACCCCCACCTCATCCCCCGCCCAAACCCTAGAGCCCCCAACTCCCAACCCCGCCAGCGCGCGGCCGCCGCCGCCGCGCATGAGACCGCCGTACACCCATCTGGCCTCACCCATCACGATGTCCTCTCCTGCCACAGCCGCAGCCTCCTCCTCCTCGGTTTCCGTTCCCGCCTCCTCCGCTGTTTCTGCCATGCCAAGGGGAGGAGGGGTTGCCATTGCGCTGCCCGCACAGCCGCGTGGGGCGCAGACACCAGTCGGCTACACCGGGTTCGTGCCGCCGCCGCCGCTTGCTCACCAGTTCGGCTCCATGCACCGCGGCCCCGACCAACCCCCGCCGTCTTCTGCACAGGTCTGTATCTCATTTTTAGCTCGGTCTACTATGTTCTGGCGTGATTAAACTCGGTAGTATTGAGATTTCCATCTGGCGGGGCAAGAAATGAGGTGGATTTTAGTTGGAAGTGATTTTTAGATAGTGACTGCATGATATCTGATCCTATAATATAGTTTTTCTGGACGAAACGATGACCTATGAGGATTAGGTACGCTTGCTTGATGTTTCAAGCTATTAACCTGCAGAATACTGGAACCCAAGTTGGCAATTTTAGTTCCCCTTACCGGGCATGTAGTGTCTGAATAGCAAAGCTCCAAGTCTCTGAGGCAATACATGTCATTTGCAATGTTTGTGTTATAATGATTTGGCTGTGTAATTCTTTCCACCTGCTATGTTAACCCTTGGCATTCAACCACCCGTTCCTGGAATTGTCAAATCCAGCCACGTTTGTGGATATAGAAGAAGTTCTAATGTTGCAGGCAATTCATCCTCTTCATCCATGCTCTGCTGTGAAAGTTTAAATGAATCTTCTTGAGCTTTCATAATTATTATGTTTTAGTGAGTCGCTTATTTATTATTCTAAATTATTATAATTGTGTCCGAACTGCACGTCTGGTCCTTTTTCATTGTCAATAAATTGCATCTTTTTTCTGTTCTTTTTAATTTAGCAAAGATTCCTAATGATGATTATGGCCTTCAGCTTAGGCAACCTGCCCCTGGGATCCAGAATATTGGGATGATTGGTTCCCTTAACACATCTCAAATGAAACCGCCAGCACTCTGTGGTCCGCAGCAGCAAAGGCCAGGTCTTCCATCATCAACAACACCATCTCCATCTGGTAGCCAAATGCCAGGTTCACAAGTAAGAAGCCTTTCACTTCTAAAAGCAAAGTCCAATTTATCTGTAGGCAATTCATCTTTGTGTTTCAATTATGTGCAATATACTCCAGACACAAATACACGTCGTTTTGAGATACATGCAGTCAAACTTTCAATACTTTGGCTATCGATATCTTTTTAAATATTTAGATTGGATACATGAAAATCATATGTACAAATTTGTCTCAAAAAGTATTTTCATAATACTACAATTTTATTGGGTGTTATAACTATATTACAATAGAAATCATCAAAGTTGCGTTTTGGTGACCGTGATAATGTCTAAAACGACATGTATTGGTGACTGGAGGGAGTAACTGATTATGTAAGTTTATGAATCCACAAAAGCATTGGCTGAGTTCGGTTTATTTTATACAATAATGAGTTTTAGTGGAACTAGGCAATTAGCACCTTCGTTACTTTTGCTTATTTTCTATTCTACCTTTCAATTACAAGGGAACACCACTTATTTATTCCAGTTCGTGTCATGATCTCTGCTTGATTAAACTATTTTCCCACAGAAAACCCCCACCCATGCTTTAACAAGGCCACTGTCTATGGGTTCTCCTTCTCCTTCAACGGCTTTACAGCAAACTCCGCCAAATGTATCTTCACCATTTAGGCCCCAACAGAGGCCACAAGTTCCACAACCAAGACCGTACCATGTTCCTCAATCTGCACCTGCGGCTTTGCATCAACAGAACGTACTTTCAGCACAGCAGCAGCAACCACAGCACCAACTTCTGCAGCAGCAGCAAAGTCAGCCACAACATTCCTCACAGCAAAATCAGCAAAATGCAACACTAAAAAACAAGCAGCAGATTTCCCAGCAGCAAGCTGTTCGGACTCCTGTGTCAATGGCTCAGAAGCCTGATCCTCCCGCTACACTACAACCTACTAATATGCAACTTATAGACATGGCTTCCATTGATGTAGATCCTGGTGAATCTAGTAATCGGCTGCTCTCCAAGCGGAGTATACATGAATTAGTTGCACAGGTATGCTGCAGCTTTCTGAACTGCCATGTGAAAGGTGCAAGATAATATATTTTTCAAATTTTAATGGATGTTATATTTTCAGTTCTTCATGAATCTCAACTAATGTGATTAAGGTGCATGTCAGTGTCATTTTGGTTTCTCTTTAATACTTCATTCTGTCTACACTCTTTAAAATGTATGCTCCTTTTTTTTCCGTCCACATATTAAATCAACCTCATCTTTCGCTAGCTCTATGCATAGCTGCATCATGGAGGACAAGATGGACAACACTTTGGTAGTTTAGTAATCCTTTTATCAAAATTCAAAATTAGAACAACTGGATTATTTTCATTAAAATCATATCTAACGTTCAAAGATTACGATAAGGCTATGGATGCAAACAAAAAACACCATATCACGACATACTTTTGTGTAATCTGCACTGTGCAAGGACCAATTAAAAAGCTTTTCAAAATACTGCTATTGATCCAAGTGCTTATGATGACCTGTGCTGAATCTTGACAGATAGAGGAAGTAGGTTTGTTTGTAGAACATTAGTTACTCGTGTGAATAGTTGCCCATAAATTTTAGCTGGGTTGTCCAACTAAATTTCAGAAGACATTGTTGACTTTACGCTAGTCAGTATGAGTTCTGTAGGACTAGGATTATAAACCTTGCCACAGGTGATGGATTTAGCTGGCTCGTTTACTAGTTTGCTCTGGTTAAGGGTTTCAACATCATCATAGTAGTACAAATGCCAAGTAATTTATTAGATTGCTTGCATCAGTTAACAGCACTGCCATAGATTTCCCATAATGTGTTCTTCACACAGATCGATCCTTCAGAAAAGCTGGATCCTGAAGTTGAAGATGTTCTTATTGACATTGCAGAAGATTTTGTCGAATCTGTAAGTTCTTTCCCCCTCTGTTTTTTCTTTTCCTTTGGTGATTTTTGTCTAAGTATGCTTATTATTGAGAATATGTTTTCCTTCTGTAAGAAAATACATATGATTACTCTAGCTATTTGTGTATTCTTATGCAACTCAAGCATGTGTACATTGGTTTTTAATGATTCCATCTTCTTGGTTCATAGGCATTTATATTTCTTTGATGCCCAGCTTCTTTTATACTTGATCAATAATTCAGTTCAATGGCTGTTTTGCTTGTTTGTCATTTTTTATCTGTAAATAACTGGTACCCACCGGCTTGACCAGAAACTGCCGGTTTTCTGAACCCTGGTTGAAACTACGTTATCTTAAAAGTCGAAATAGAAAAGAAAGTTGTCACCCTTAAATCATTGGCAGATGTGTAAAGTTCTGAAATTTGTCACCCTTACATACCCTGAACTCCTTTTTGGCAGGTGTTTAAATGTTTTGTTTGATGATAACTGTTTTAAGCAGGTCTCGACATTTGCTTGTTCTTTAGCAAAGCATAGAAAGTCAAGCACTTTAGAAGCAAAAGATGTACTCCTCCATGCAGGTAACCAAAATATTATTGTTCTTCTAAATGTTTGTGCTAATGTTCTCCTGCCATAGCCTTTCAATAGCAATTCTCTTATAGTTTAGTATCATCTATTGCAGAGAGAAGCTGGAATATCACCTTGCCAGGCTTTGGTGGAGATGAAATAAAACTATACAAGAAGCCGGTAATTCAGAATTGAACATATTTATTTCTTGGTTCTTGATTGCTTGAAATTTCTTTCCGTAGTTATTTCTTTTAATACCCGTATTGACCTTTTCTTACCTCATTTACTTGATGATTTGCAGCATGTCAATGATATTCACAGGGAGAGGCTTGCTCTGGTACCTTCTTTTTATTGTTTTCCATCAATTGTCCATTTTAACTCACGCATGATTTCTTCTTGAACTATGCATATATTCCCCATCTTATTTGTTGGAAACATATTATTTTCATTGCCTCTATTCAAGCATTACTTTTATATTGGTAAAGATCCCAATATATGACAAATGCTGTTTCAAAAATGATCTAGTGATGGCCATCCTGCATCACCGAACACAGCCACCATCTGCTTACTGTCATCGCATTCATTGGATGCTTTCTTTACATGTTGAGTTGATGTGTTACTGTTTTTGTCTGAATCTATCCAGATCAAGAAGTCAATGGCGAGTGAAGGTAACACAAAAAGCTCTGCTGCTCAAGCTGCAGCTAACCAGAAAAATCACACTCCAAAGCCACCTGCTACAGGCTCTCCGTGAAAGAGATCCACTAGCCCGCCAATCCCAGAGAAATATCAGTGCATTGGCATATTTGGTGTTTGGACAATGCGTATTGCAATCCAGCTTCGATTGAATGTCATAGGGTTGTTGTATTGTAGATTGTACAACCAGAGGGTGCGGTAGTAGGACAGCAAAGATAACGTGTACAAATGGTTTTCGCAAAACTGGAACTATTACAGCGCTAACACAAGTATTTTTGTTCCGTATTTTCATGGTACGGTTCAGTTGCAACGCTGGTAATTTAGACCCTGAAGACTTTGATGAGGTATCAATGTTTTGTGTTTCGTTCAGCAGAAATAGCTAGAGGGGAAGAATCCAAGCATTGCTGTGTTGCTTCTGTCTGGTCTTCTCGCCTCAACTCAACTGGTCTGTCATTGGCAGCTCCATGTATAGCCGTCGAACAATGGGTCATGGATGCTATTTTCAGACGCTTTGATTAAGTTTATTTGCTATTGATCTCAGTCCAGGTGCATCCGTATTCTTTCTTCGCCTCTCTACCATCTCGAATTGTACAGATAGTAGTCTGCACTGTTTTCTGCTTTGCTGTCGTTCCTGTTTAGGTTTGCCTAGAGAAAATCCTGTCTGGACTGATCACCTGTAGAAAATGTCGATGCATTCGAGTCATTATGTTTGCAAGCCTGCAGAGTCTGCTCGTGGAATTTCTGGGTCCTCCAATAGCCAATAGGATACCAGTAACAAGTGTTGCTCCCTTTGTCACGTCTCGTAGATACCTTTGGAGCATTGATTTTCTCACTGCAGACATAACCATGAGCGCCCTTTCTGCATGTCTTTTAGCTCTACGATTGCACAGATCATGCTTTGCAAGGTGAGCCGCCGAGCCGGTTCCCCTCATCCATCCATGGACCTATGGACCTCTATTTTGGTGATGATCTGTACCTCGCTGTTATCTCGACATCACAGGTATAGACCACAGACATCCCGAAAGACTGGAACGGCTGAGTCACTAGGCAATGACGTTTCACTGATGCTGCTCGCTCTCTACCGGTCCGCATCACGACCGACCCCCAATCATTTTGTTCTGGAAGTACGAGGCGCTGCCTCCGCAACCAACCATCACGCCGAACAATTGATGCCTCAGCTGAACCACCGCGCGGACCCCCGACCTCGTCTTCGCCGGCTACAAAGACCGCCGGCCGAGCACTTTTCCCTTCCCACCCCGCGACAGATCTCATGGTGTCACGGTGTTTTTAAGTCGAGTGTGAGGTGAAGTGCTGCGAAAATGCTTGTGACACATGGAATCGGAAGAATCGAGCTGAACCCTGGACTGTTCTGCGGTGGCAGCTGGCAAGCACGAACCAGAGCCCGCCCGGGCCAGTGCTGGTGAGGTGAACGGTACGTCCGCGCGCGGCTCAATAGTGTGCCGTTACCTCCCACCAAACACGGGCCAGGCCACACCCACACGGCGCACGCCACCCGAGGGAGGCCGGGCCGATTCCGGTGCGAGGCGCCTTTCGCGGCGGTACGGGCCTTGCCCCGGCGCCTACTGTTGCGTCCTGTACCAGACACGTACGCGAGCGCGCGCGCCTCGTCTGCCACCGCACCGCGGTATGTACTACACCTACAGATTCTACACGAGGCGGACGTACGAGCGATGGGTGCCTGTACGTGATCCAGATCTTCCGGCCGGCCGGCCGGCTAGTGAGACGTCGCTGTTAGCTACACAGGGTGGCAATAGGTTTAGACCGGTATAGAATTCTAGATTAGGTCGACCAAAAACTACAGAGGGATTAGACTCTTTTTTGGTTTTATAACTATTTAGATTAGATTAGATCAGGTTTAGATATTATATTTCAGTAGCACACTTTAAGTTATAACTTTTAATATATGTTTATAGTAAGTGAGATATGTAATTATAGATCTGATTTTATCATTTGAATATTGCATCGTAAACTATCAATTCATCAATTAAACAATTTATTTAGATAATGACTTAAATCAAGATCTAGGCTTTCATTTGGATACAGATCAGACTTCAACCTCACTCTTTTTAAATTAAATTAAAAAATTAGATATAAATCTATAAAAAAAATATTAGACTCTTTACTAGGTTTCAGCTACTACACGCGTGGTATGGTACGTGCGCCCCCGCGCGCGCGTTTTTCTTGTTGCCGATGATGATGATGATGGACGTGGCCCGTGCGATGGTCCCTGGACTTTAAAGTTGCGCCACGACTCAACCAAACTATGTCCCATTAAACTGACGCTGCCTGCAGAGTCTGCATGCGCTGCACAGCCTTTGAAGTGATGGCTCATAACTCGGCAGGCAGTCGTTGTTGTGACCATCTCGTGTCGGAACTCGGAAGTCGGCATCGATCGCTGATTCGTCCGTTCTAGCGAAGAGTCCACTGGAGAACGGAACGGAGAACTAGTGTCACCTTCAGAACGAGAGGAGATCATCAAACGACACGAGTACTCGACCAGGTTAGCAAATACTCCCTCCTCGTAAATAGCTGTCGTTTTGGATATCGAAAGAGTCTTTAAAACATAGTTTTAATCATTAATTTTTATTATAATATATTTATAAAACCCAATAAATTATAATATTATAAAAATACTTTTCAAAATAAATCTACATATATTATTGTCATATATTCAATTTAAATATTTAAGAAGATATTCACAGTCAAGGTTTCAAAATTTTAACTATATCAATATCGAAAACAATAACTCTTTTGACGGAAGGGAGTATGCATAAGCAATGCTGCTAAGCCTAGCTTGTTTTCCCAACTGCTCTGCTGTTCTGAATGACCGAATCGAAGTTGGGGTTCTTAAAAAAAATTGTACGGGTAATCGTCTTGTATGAAGGCTGATACTGATTCCCTTTACTACGGGGCTAACAGGAAGCAATGTCCTGTCTATTGGACGGACTTTGCTCCTTGTCAGGTTGTAGTCGTCACCTGTCAGTACCGCGTCACATGAAACCTAGGCCTCGGGAGCTCTTGATGTGAGGGGTTAACGGATGTTATTAAAGCCTCCATCCCTCTTATTACGGATCACGATTAGACGTACTCCGCCATCGGTGTCTAGCAAGAAACCATGGAACAAGTAGACACCAATTTATGTCGAGTTGTCCACAGGGTCTAATCCTACATTGAACTTGGAACATAAGATAGATGCTTCCAGATTTTACCTGGCCCCATTGTTTGTTGCCTTTAGACTTTAGCTCGTACTAGCCACGGTTACGTGCTACGCTGCGTCGTGCGGAATTTAGTTGCTTGACGATGTGTCGTGCGAAGTTGGGAATTACGGTTGCGTGACGCTGCGCCACGCGAAATTTGTTCCGACGGATATTTCTAGAAAAAAAAACCCGCATAAATTTGTTTTTCTTGTTTTTTAAGAAAAAAGGCTGCTTGTTTTTTTAGAAAAACAACTGCTAGGAGCCATCGACGAATTCGTGGATTGCTCGTTTTTTTCGTAATTTCGATTTTCTTGTTTTTTTAAAAAAATGGGTCGCTAGGACCCGTCAACGAATCTGCGAAGTACTATAAACCGTCGACAAATCTGTTGCCCGACGGATATTTCTGAAAAAAAGTTGTGTGTTTTGGTTTTCTCATTTTTTTAAAAAAAATAGGCTGCTATGAGCCGTCGGCAAGTCTGTGGATTTTTTTGAACAAAACCGGGGAATGACCTAAACATATTTTCGTTTTTTCCGCAATTTGGGTTTCTTGTTTTTTTAAAAAAAATGGGTCACTAGGCCCCATCGACGAATCTGTAGACGGCTATAAACCGTCGGCGAAACTGTGGTTTTTTTTTTAGAAAACCGCGGAGGGATCTAAACGTAATTTCATTTTTCTACGGGTCCAGCGTGCTAAAAAACGATTTCTTGGGACCTAAACGTATTTTTTTTCAGGTTCATTTTGCTAAAAACCACCAGAAGAACCTGAACATAAACCGCGGAGGGACACAAACATATTTTTGTTTTTTTGGTCCATTTTGTTAAAAAAACAATAGAAGGACCTGAACGTAATTTTGAATTTTTCAAAGAGCCTTTTCGCGAGGGGGGCTAAGGTGGCATGGCTGGGAGGGCACCAATTCCTCCCAGGATAATATAAGGTACTAGAAATGGTCATCACAGATAGGGATGGCAACGGGGAAAATCCCCGCGGGGAGCACCCTCCTATCCCCGATCCCCGATAAGCAAAATTTCCCCGTCCCCGTCCCCGACCCCGTACACGGGGCTTAATTCTTCCCCGTCCCCGGTCCCCGACGGGTTTGCGGGGCCCCGACGGGGACTAATCCCCGAAAATGCTATATAAAATATCACATGTTACATGAATAAATCACTAGATTAATGGTGCATGTGTGATTAAGTGTGAGTGAATCACGAGAGTAATTCATGTTTAGCATGTTTATTAATAATGACCTCACATATATTTTTTTTCTTTTGAGAATAATCATTTGCTCCCACCTAGAAGTAATAACGCGGGGACGGGGATCGAGGATGGGGAATGGTGGAACGTCCCCGTCCGTGCGATCCCCGACGGGGACAACATTTTCCCCGATAAACCCCCCGCGGGGCGAGATTTCCCCCATCCCCGTCCCTTAATAGGAGAATTCCCCGCGGGGAAACGGGGATCGGGGCCTCATTGCCATCCCTAATCACAGATAGGGGTGGAGCCAGCTGGGCCTTGAGCCTCGGGCCACTAGCTGTGCTAGCACTTGCTCTTAATGAGTTGAATAGACAACATAGGTACCATGTACATGGGCTTTTTTGCCAGACCTCGGGCCCAGGCCCGAGTAGCTCGAGGCTTGGCTCCGCCCCTGATCATAGATGATTTTAGCTAAAAATCATATGTGATTTGGCTAATACCTATCTCTCACAGCTTTTTTATAAAAAAGAGTTAGTGATAAGGTGCCTAATATAACTACTTTTATAGTAGTAGAAAGACGTACATCTATACCCCTTTATAATGCACCTAAGCATTCTTTTCTACGTCCACCCTAAATAATGCACCCTACTAGAGATGACCCAACCTTCATGCACCCAGCGAAACGTCCCCAGAAATTTGCCTCCATCAAAATTAACCTCTCAGATCTTTCCTCAGCTTTACTCACCCACATCCGATGGCCATTGTTTAATGTGTCTAACTCATCCCTGTGGCCCACAACAGATCTCCCCTCACCTCCAGCATCATCTCAAGAAAAAAGAAACAAATATCCTGGAATTAAGGAAAAGGAAACAAACGTTCTAGAAAAGGAAAAGACCATATATTACGTGCTGGGAAAAGAAAACCGGAAAATAGGGCACTATACTAGTGTATTGTAGTATCTCTGGCTGGTGAGTATTGTGTGGCATGCCCAGCAAGTTTCGCAGGGAGAAAGCAACACTCGTAGCGACAATGCATGCATGCAGTGGCACCGTCATATCACGTATGTACGTATATGCTATGTCCCTCACGACCCTTCTGATGCACATGCACGGCTGCACTGCAATTAATCTGTTCAGGTCAGGTCACAGGACGCCGGCCTATCGGCTCCCGGCTAGGCTACAAGACTCTCGATCCGACGGAGACGCACGGAGGCGCTGATTGGCCGCAGATGACGCCGGGCTGACGTGGAGCGGTTGAGAGCGTGCCGATTCTTTCCGCTATAAGAAAGGTATAATATATATATATATATATACATATATCAGTACTGTTCAGTACATGAAGCAAATTGTACGAAGAGACACCTACGTAAGAGGCTCTCAGAATGTGTTTTGCACTACATGCCTTTTTGTTTAGATGCTCCAACTAGGTTATAGAATAGCTTCGCGGTTCTCGTAGACTCATTTCTTCACTCCCCACTGGAAACCAACCAGCCCACGGGTTTTGTTGCTTACACTGAATCTGATTACCTAAGACGGTGGGAAACATAGTTCTTTCTCCAAGTTGGAAGCCAATTTGCAGCTTATTTCCAGGATAATGTATTAGCTAAGCCAGCTAACACAGTTCTGATTTCTAGTACTGGTTCTGCCTGCCTGCATGTCCCTCACTGTTGCAGCATGATGAAGCGTCAAATTGCATTCAGAGGTAAGAAAAGCAAGCATCAATTGGGTGCAGATGGTACGTACCCAGCCTTAGTGGGTGCTTAGCTGACGAATTCAAGCCATCCAATGAGGGACCGGAACTGGCTTGCTCGACCACTCTGCCGCTGGCACGTGGCCGGTGACTCCAACCTATCGCTCTTTGCGAGCGAAACTGAAAGATCATGTGAAAGTCTATCTATATTTGTGATGAGTTATTAATAGTGTTTTGAGCGTGAAATGCTTGAGTTTGAGCTTGATTCGAATTCTATTTTGAATTTAAAGCGATTTGAGGGCTATCAGGTTAAGGGTTGTACTACTGGCCTTGTGGGAGCGGTAGTATTGGATGGGCGTTACTACTCGCCTAGGACAGCGGTAGTATCAGCCTTGCAGTGCTATTGGTCGTGGGTGCGGTAGCTTTTTCAATAGATGTGTTTTCTTTGAGGTGTCCAAGGAGCAGTACTATCGGTCATCTGGGAGCGGTAGTACCGGGGGTGTGGTACTATCGGTTCCAGTGGCGGTAGTTATTTACCAGAGAGTGTTATCTCAGGGTGTCTTAGGGCGAGCGGCACTACCGGCCAACCAGGAGCAGTAGTACCGGGCTTGCGGTACTACCGGGCTCTGATTGGCGGTAGTACCGGGTTTGACATCAATTTATGAATTGTTGTTGGGTTTTTGTGATGATTGTTGCATACATTGTGAACAGTGTTATGTGATGGTGTGCTTATTTGTGTTGGTTGTAGGACTCCAAGGCTAGGTCATGGTGAGGCGAAGATGAGACCCGAACTAAGCTAGGAGAGCTGAGGTCCAGAACGTTCAAGGGACACCAGAAGATGACGAAGGCTAGGAAGTGGTTGCAAACCGGGAAGACAATGATCCAGAGCATGAAGTATTCGTGATGGATATGGCGGGCAACAGCATGGACCGAGACTAGACTCAGGGAAGAGTTGAGGTCCAGAACGATCAAGGAAGCCGGTGTTGCCATGGTAAAGTTGATGAGGACACGTGGTGCATCAAGTGACTTGGGCCCATTTGCAAGCGAGAACGGGTCGAGGGAGTCCAGACGCGTGAGACGCTTGGCGTCAAGTCATTGGGCGAAGTGGAAAGAGATGAAGCATGAGCGATGCTTCGAAGAGAAGGAAGACCGATTATTAGGGCAAATTGGTAATTTATCCAATGCCGGCGATCGAGGCGATTTGAAAAACTGCGGTGGTGGCCTAAGTGGTTTAGGTCACACCAAAGTAGAGTTGGACGCAAATTCGGGCTCATGGAGCGGATTTGACGTCAATGTAATGGCCACTTTGAGAATCATGCTTGTGAGTGAAAACCCATTAAGAGTGTTGAGTTTCAAGTTAGCCCATATAAGAGTGGATGGTATCCACCTTAGTGTCCAGGTTTAGAGTTAGGGTTGCCTCCACTATATAAGGAGATATAGTGGGAGGTGAGGACTTGAGATCTTATACTTAGTCAGTAGGAGTTTTATGTTTCCTATAAGATTTTGTGTCCTTGTGTAAGTGTGTGAGTGCTCCTTGGGAGCTTTGCCCTCAAGTGAGAGACTTTGTAAACATTCCTCATGATTTGAATGCAAATCATTTCTTCACTCAAGTTTTTGTCCCAAGTTTTGTTCTTTTTCTTGCTTGGCTCTTGATCTTTTCTTGTGGTTTCTTTCTTGCTTGATCTAGTGCTACCAAGGATATATGATTGATAGATGTATTCTCTGTAGATCATCTCCTCAATCATCTAGACAAGCTTCTTATGATCATTAAAGTTTCTCCAAAAAACCGGTTTTTTAGTTGAGAAGGAAGTTCCTGAGGTAGATCTTAATCTTCTACGTTTGAGGGTTATTTCTTTGTAGTTCTTGCTTGTTTTGACATGTGAGAAGCCATCTAAGATCATCTTGATCATCAAAACCCCACGAGCAAGCTTAGGGCAAAGTTTTGGATTTTGACCCAGTTTTGGTGCAATATTCGGTAAATTTGAAAAAGGTCAGAACTTTGACGTTAATCCTTACGATTGAAGATTGGAATAGGTTCCTGACACCCTTAGAAAGGTGCATACACAGTTTCACAGGATTTGGATCAGCCAATCAAAAATTACACGAATTTTTGATCTTGAATTCGTGCTGATTTTTCTGGTCATACCATGTTTTACTGTTCACCGATACTACCATGCTACTATTTATCCTGGTACTATCGGCCATCTAACAGCGGTAGTATCGTCTCTGTGCTGATTTTCAGAAGAAATTTTGTCTTCCGCTCTTATGAGGTCTTGAGAGGTTTTGATTAGATTCTTTGGAGGGGAAAATTAGATTGTAATCATTCACCCTTCTCTGATCATTATTTTTTTTTAGATCAAAAGGACACCAACCTGATGCCCAGTTTCATTAACAAAACCAAAGATAGTAACATCACACGTTTAACCCATAGCACCGTTGACATAGCAGGACAAAAAACATTTCTCACTAAGAAACTACATTACATATCACCATCCACCAGCTTACTAACATAATTAGCCAACACCCTCAATTCTTCCGGAAAGCATTCTCCCTTTAGAGTTTCACTTATCAGAAGGTCTCTCCCTGTCAGATCGCTCCATAGCCCAAAGGGAGCGGAACTCGGGGCTTGATTTCTAGAAACTCGTAGAACTGTTCCATCTTGCTCACCATTTCCTTCCTGTAGATTGGCCTCTAGTCCTTCAAAAATAGCATAAATCTTCTCCAAACTGCTTTTACACTTATCCAACACTGATAATGAAAATTCAAGTCATTTCTATTTTTCCACAAATTCCAAAGAATAGCAGCACAAATAGTATTCAAAGAAGCATTTTTCTTATTGCTAAGCCAAAAACGAGCCACGGATTCAAAATTATGACCAATACTCAAATCAAAAAAATCCCCGATCAAGCCCCAAGTTATTTTGGCAACAACACAATCAAAGAAAAGATGGACGACAGATTCAACCTCATTACACAAACAACAAGAAACCCCTCTATCCATCCCCCTTTTAAGCAAATTATCTCTAGTCATTAACTTGTTATGTGAAACAAGCCAAAGAAAAAACTGAACTTTGGGAGGAACCACCAGGTTCCAAACCGCTGGGATAAAAACTGGAACCACACCTCTAAAATTTATAATGGCATAAAGAGAATCAACTAAGTAAATACCATTACTATTATATTGTCAAACCAGGGCATCATCATCATTAGTGAGCCTCCATTTCTCTGATCGTCATTTCCGGTCCTTCAGAAACTCCATGTCCCTGTACACTCCTTTAGCACTTATAATGTTGCTTGCTGAATCTTAATCGAGTAGGCCATTCGTCGAGATGGAATGGATGCATCTTCATTTGCATATCTGGTGTCTCAGGTATATAATCCGCAGAAGCAAATTGTCATCGGGGGCCGAACAAATTTCATATTGGGTTCGGACCGAAGATTTGTCATACGGAGCCTATAGGTGAGGGGGAGGCGCGGTCCGACGTTTAGTATGGGACAAAACCTGTTGGTGCGCGCGCGCTCAACTGCCAGGAGTTAAGTTGGTTTACGCCGTGTGTCGCCATGCGGTTTTTGCCGGTTTCAGCCCCTTGTTTTGCTGATGATAGGTTGTTTTCGTGCTGTCGCTACGTCCCGCCTGCTTTACAACATTGCTTCCTGTTCAATCGCGTACAATGCTGCGGTGTCTCTCGTTTCTGTTTTCATACCCAACTCCAAGACTTAGATGACCCAGACGCGTGAGTTCATGTGCAGGAACAGTCTCTCCGACAAATGGCGCCAGAATTCTCTCACAAGGTGGCTCATCAGTTCTTGCTGCCATTTCTTTATCAGGTTTCATGCCTGATGTTGCACAGGGTACCTAAACGGCTAAACACCTCTTTCAGTAATGAAAACGAGGGACATGGCAACAGTAGCGGAAGCGGTAGCGCTCTGCTGGAGATCTGTCTCACTGTTCCACTAGTCGCTGCCTGCCTGCCTGCTCCAAGGGCCCTACCACGTGAGCAAATGCATGGCGATTTGGCAATGCAGCACTGCATATTTCACCTTCTCCCTTCAGCTTTTGTCTCGTACCAAATTCTTAACCGATTACAGGTCCCAGAACCAACATAAAGCGGTACGACCCATCCAAGGAAAACACAGCAACTGTTGCGTATAGAAGACTACCGGCCGTGGCATCGTATTAGACTGGTCACCTGACTCCTCTTCGATTCACATTTCATGTCGATTCCAAATTAAACTGCTGGTTTTAGCTTCTAAGTGCACTGACTAATTACTTCAGTTTGTGCTCGATAATACTTTGTAGTCCGTATATAGTTCTGTTATGGAGTTAATTAACCAACTAGCAGCCGGTCCTCCTTACCATCGGCTTGCTTAGAAACTTCACCCTGATCGGTGGATAGGGATGGATGGATGGATGGAGAGCGAGCGAGGCATCTTATGGCGCAATCCAATTCGTCACCGAATAAGGTCATATCTCAGGGAAGCCATGTCCAGTACCAAACAACACGAGACGTCGCGATATTGTGTGATGAGAATTCCAACCCTGATTGGTCGCCATCACCGAGGGAGAGAGTAGGTTTTCACCCGCTCTCCTTTCCTTTGTCCAATTTGCCCATCACGGCAATTTCTTCTTTTCGTTTTCGATGCTCCTTTCTCTGCTTTTACTGCAACGCTCGTCTTCTTGTGTCATGCTTGCCGGCTGGTGATTAAACTATGATGTGGTTCTGGCTCTTGTTTATGCTAATTATAGGGTGTGCGTAATTTTTTTCCCCTGTCAGCGAAATATGCTTCAATGCCACCTTGTCGTGATATTGTAAAGTTCTAGTCATTGTCCTTTGAACAGTTGCTACCTGCTATGAATAAAATAGCAGGAGAACACAACCGTTTGCGTCTTTGATGCAGTATTAAACTGAAAACAGAGTAAGAAGTTAACAAAAAAAAAGTACAATATGACAAATAATTCTTTAATATGATGACATGGATGGATTGGAGCATATACCTAAATGAGATATGCACTAGCTAGCTAGGGAGGTCACCAATCAAATCTTGGTAACAACGAAACAACTATGAAATAAACAAGTAAGAGAGAAGTTAGTTGCCCTGATCTAGTGAATTCCTAGAGATTTTCTTCAAAATTGACACTCTACCTCTCTTAATCTTAACCCATGCTTACATTAATTCGCTACGTTGAGGTTACACCAGGACTAACATCAAGACCGATTAGAAAGGCGCCTACCCAAGGCAAATTTAGGGACTTATGCAAGGCGCCTACCCAAGGCAAATTTAGGGACTTATGCAAGGCGCCTACCCAAGGCAAATTTAGGGACGGCATAAGTTGGCACCATGCTTGACAGTGCTAACTCAAGCAAAGCGTGCAAAGGAAAGAAGAAAACATGAACGCTCCATTTAACCAGCACTAATTGATCTGGCATAGGTCCTGCCGATCTTGGTGCAGATCTTTCACCTTTCACGTCTCTCAAACAGCAAATAGCAAGACCGGTTGTTGGGGCAGTAATGGTGCAGGCCTCACCCACGAAAAAGACCCCGCCGGAATCATTTCGTTACGGAAAGATTGGTGTAAAAAACACACAAGAAAGGGACACTCGTTTCGCTTACTTCTCAACGCTAGAAAAATATGCGAAAAAGGAGATAAGTGAGAGATAGAGAGCGGGAGAGACGACAGAGACAAGTCTAGATTCTAGATGCATACAAACACAATCGACGTGTTTTTCTGCCTACGGTGTTGACAACTGAATTCCTTTTTAAAATTATATATTTTTTACATTCAATTGGCGACAGTGTTTCGCTTAGAGATAAAAGCCTACCAATCAAATAGACCTATTAGCCAAATAAATTAATGACAGATGGGTCTGTCGGTCAAATGAATCAACGGCAAAACTATCGACTAAATAGAACTCTATTGCCAATTTATTTTACGACATGAGATCTATTGCCAAATGAATTGACGACAAATGTATATCTATGTAATTGATTTTTCGAATACTTTTCTGTAATTTTTATTCAAAAAATATGTTATTAAAAAATCGATGACAAATCTCAGCTGCAGCTCGAGCTGCACAGTGGCAATTGGCACTGCACATGTGTAGCTCGCCTGATCACGCCGTGATCGTTCAAATGGTAGCATCGGATCTGAAATCTGCATAGCCCCTTATTTTCTTTCCTGTCACGTGTGTACGATCTGGAGCATCAGTTTTGTTACCCATGCCATGTGTCCAGGATGACTCTAGTACTGAAGTCTACAAGACTACTGCTACGACGCGGAAGGAGCCAGCCTTGTGTTTCAATTCAATGTGCGTACCGAGTGTGCGTGCGCGACATTCGGCTCCCGTGGACGAACCGCCGGTGTCCGGGGCAACCCAGATCTCTCGTTTTCCAGCACGTGCCGGCGCCTTTTCTCCGCTCGCCGTGCGCCAGCTCGGCCTTCTCGACGTGCCGCCCGCGCGTCGGCCTCGGGCATATCCTTATCCATCCTTTTCTTTAGCTGCGCGGCTCGCCTTCTGGAATGGCCATGCCGAGACGTTCCACTTGCGGCGTCGATGACTCATCGTTTCCCCGCGCCGCGGGGCATCCTCTCGCGCGCGCCGTCTGCCAACACCGCGCGCGGTGACCAGTCAGTGACCACACCCGGGCCTTTTGGGTCTCAGGCCCGGCTGGTCAACCCAACCGGGCACGTCGCGCCGCGCCGGACGAACGATCGGAGTCGGACGGTGCGGTGCCCGCGTGCTAGCTAAGCTTTGCCTTTGGCCGGTTGCGGCGGTTGACGCGTAGGTTTTTGTACGGTTGGTGGCGGGGGTTAGCCAGCTCTAGGGCCCCGGCCGCGCGATGGAGAGAAAGAGGATGGGCCACGGGAATTGGCAACGCAACCGCTGCGTGCCGGAATCGTGGCGAGTGGCAGGCCTCCAGTGCCCGGAACGGAAAACTGCTGCGCGGCGCGGGCCCGCGCGCCGGCTGCCGTGTCGGCCCAGGCCTGCCGATCTAGGGCTATCAGCTGTCAGGTGATCCGGATTGGATCGGTTCGTGATTGGTTCCTTCGATGCCATAGGCGTAGGCTAGGAGATAGCGCAGGTTGGATGGAGGCTTACCGCAGAAGTTGGACTGCCGGCGCGGGAGACCTGGGGCTGGAGGCAGGGCAATGCACGGCACTACGACCCGCAGTAAGTATGCTGCCGGCTAGCTGCAGCAGCTTCATCACCCCAACGTAACGATAGTTACAGCTTCATCTACTCCTAATTCCTAACAGCAGTAGCGTTGGTAGCTTCTTGAAATGGATAAAAATGGCACGGAAGACTTGCTTCTTTCAATACATGTGCTTGGTCCCGATGGACATGTTCCAACCAGAATCCATCATTGGTGTGCTCGGGAGCCGTCGGGATCGATGCATGATAAGTCACATGAGAACGTGATTGATCACAAAACTTATCTGTCAGATCATGCATGTACGTCCGTGAGTTCAGACAGAGAATGGATTTCTATTGAGTAGAGGTTATCTCGGTACTGTAGTCAAGTGTGTGATCCCAATTAGCAAATTTACGACAGATATTTTGTACAGCTAATGGAACAAAACATGACAAATCGATTGGCCAATCGGTGAACAGGTGTAAGAAAAAGGAGGTTCTCTTTTATCTCTAGCTAGTGACACTAGGCTTCCAGACAATGGCCGATCACACCAGGTCTACCGCTTCTCGTGTTATTACTATCATATCCCTTGCAACAAACTATTTCAAAGATGACGAATAGGAATCTTTGTCTCACATGGTTACATCGACAGCGACCTAATATATACATGTGATCTATATACATCTTTCAAGACGATACTAGAAATAATCATTGAATGGCAACAAGGACAACAACTATAGAATACATATCGTGGGACCTTGCATTTTTTTCCATAAGCAGATACGTCCAGAGAATCATTAATCAATATGGCCAACCACTTACAAGCTCATACTCGCGTTCTACAAAAGAATACGAGCTCATGCTAATGTTTCCCCATTGAAAACTCACCGCAGAGTGCAGACTAGCGCCAAAGTAACACGTGTCGACATTAACTCAACTCTATCTCTTCCTCACTACAATTTTGGCTCGTTAGGCATAGTACATCCTTGGTCCAGCATCAGCATGTGTACACCGCACCACACACCTGAGAAAAGTAGTATATTCACGAGCACACACATTCACACTGCATCATGGCGTTATCACGTCGTCTTCTATCATGAAGTTCAATATTTCATTTGCTTTTAGAAAATATAAAGAATACTGACATCCTAATAACGTCAAAATGTCAGTTGCAATGGGTTAATATAACACATCCTCCTCCCACCCCGACCCCGCCCCAAAAAATAAGATTATTTTTGTTAAATTTATTTTTTTTGTTTTGTCGACATTCTTGGACTCTCTATTTTTAAGGTACAACTCATGTTTATTATAACCAGCGAAATTTCCAGCATAATTACACGTCTATATATTGCAACATATTGTATTCGTTATATATCTCAAATACCTTTGAAAAATGTAATTGTATTTATTATACAACTGTAACCATACATATTATTCCGCATAGTTATATTCTGGTCTCATCGAAATAAGTTATATAGATCTTTTCTTTTTCTCTCGGTTAATAAGAGAATTTCTATGGATTTTTCATTTGTTGATTTATGGACTATTGTGAGACTTTCTAGACCTCTGAAACAAAGGAGATACCTTAAATATCATCCATTATTTATAGATATATAGATGAGCTTCTTTGTATTTTTTTACCAAGGTAGGCGGTAATGGTGTAACATCATATTTAATAAATACAAACGCTGTATGTTTTGTTACTTACAATGTAACTTTGGTGAATATATGTGAAATTTCTCTTTAAACCATCAAAATTTGAAAAAAAAAATTTACTAGAAGCTCTTGCATTCATTGTTAGAAGAACAATGAGCACCAAACACTGAGCCGAGACTTGAATGCTAGTGGGCAATGGCACCACCCACACATCTAGCCAACTGATCTTGGGCCAGTTCTCAAACTTAATTGCACCTTACAGACTGTTGTACTCAATTTTTAAAAACGGATCCGTTTTGTAGCTGAATGGTAAGAGGTTTGTCGTGATCCGCCCACCTTAATTTGAATCCTAGTACCTCCTTGTTTAGTGACAGAGCTTGCTCCTGGCCAATTTTTAAACAATAAAAACGAAAAACATTTACTGTATTGCGGTTCATGATGGACTTCACAAGTTTCCTCTTAAAATGGTTGGAATGGATACTGTTTTTCTTTTCGTCCTTCAAAACTTGTTACGAGATTACTAAGTCAGCATTTTGCGAATTTATTTCATACTGGCTATGATAATCTACACTCCATGCTCTCAAAAGACAAGCGCCAACGCTAGCTTATGAGGTGTGTGCCATGCATGATTGAGTTGTCAATCAAGATGATAGCTAGATGCCTAGATCTGAAAAACATCGTATTCTTATATCTTTGTGCAAATTCAACATATGCATAGGATAAATAAATGTAAGGTCTATCTGATGCAACCAAAAGTTTGTCATTTTTCGAAAGGATAACATTCATAATCACCTATATAGAAAATAGAATAAAATTTTATTCTCATAAACAAAGAAGTCGAGATCTAATAGACTGATTAGTTGACACGAAGACATCACAAAAGCAATATTGAAAGCATATGCCCTGTATTGTAGTGATTAGTTAAACGAACACGAACTCTACATGATGAGTACGCACGTTGTTTTGAGAATCTCATCTCCCTGGATAGGGTAAAATACTGCAGCGATCCACCTATTTGCATGCTTCAATAATGCGACATGCCGGCTCGAATTTAAGTAACGCATCAAGTCAAGATGTCACCTGTGCGCTAGATTCGGTGGGTGTCGATGTTTTTCATAACCTGTCCGGTAATGGCCGGTAAAGGGGTAAGTAATATATCTTTCATTTATGTTTTTATATTTGTACAACTTTCAAAAAGAAAGGTATAGAAAAATCTCTCTTCGTCTAAGTAATTAAGATGAGCAATGCTTCAATGCTTTCCCTTCTAATACAAGTTGCACAAATCTTGAAGCAAGCGAAGGGGTAAGTAATCTTCATCTACCCTTCATTCATACTTTAATATTTGTGCAACTGTAAAAAAGAAAAGCATTGAAGCACCTCTCAATTAAGATATTGCCGAGTTCACGTGTTGTAAACAGTAAGTTTATATTGGTTCATAACTCTATCTAGTATATCGATGGCCTAGCTAGGTGCAGATGCAGATCAATTCATGCTTGATGCATCTCTCATTTACTAACCAAACACTTCAGGAACTGTGTTTAATTTGGAAGTAGCAGTAGGATATGTGAAGCATCAAGCTAATTTGCCGCTTGTATTTCTCTTCTTGAGTTCTCCCTCCTTGGACTGATGTTTTCCACAGGTTTATTCTTTACATATCATATATGAATCTTTTTGGAGATTATTCAGAAGGCATAGCTTACATGTAGCACTACTCTCTGTTTTCTTTACCTAGATTTCGATTGCATTCAGATTCACACAATTAAGCTGCCACGTCGTCAGTTCTTAACGGGCTAGCTCGACAACTTAGATATCAGTGGTTACTACTGTAAAAGCCGAACGACTTAAGACTGCACTGCATAACATAATCAGGTGTAAAAGCCGAACAACTTGCATTGCATAATATAATTACATCTTGCCGGTGGATTGATCTATCCAGCTGCAGTGTCGTCGCTGGAGTCCGAATTAATCGACACTGCCCAGTGTCCACTGCCGTTAATTTGCAAGAGACGTCGCACGCGCGCTCAACTGCATGCAAGAACCTTACTCGTGGAACCACCGCATTAATCCGCATCGATCATGCAGGCCCCGCCGGCCGACCGGCAACTTGCGGCTCCTCCACCCCCGTACGCATGCACGACGTATAGTATTATGTACAGGAGATCGACTAGTACCATCGTTCACATCGGACTCGATCAGCCAATGCCCGACGTCAAGGAATAATCACTGCCCTGCCGATCGGTCCCGGCGGCCGGGCGGTATCACCACTCATGGGTGCACTGAAAACACGGACCAAATCGTACCGCAGTAAATATTCAGCGTTTCACTCGCCTCGAGTTCAGCGAAACTGCAGCCCGATCGACCGGCGAGGCTTACCTCTCCGCTGCAATCATGGATCGTCAGTTCGTCACGTAAGGGTGCGTGCGTATGCTTGGGCAGAGATCGCACTGGAGTAGTGCAATCAATAACTGCCCAAAGTAGGAAGGTGTGTGGGCTTTCCTGTTTCCTCCTGCTATTTATGTTCCTGGTGCTAGAGAAATTTACGTCGCGGTCGGGTAAAAACGACCGGGAGGTAGGTGATGCATGGCCCAAGCGGCAAGCACCTTTAATTCAAGCGCATCGCATCGATGGAACAACGTGCAGATTAAGCCTATCAAGCACATGTTCTCCAGCTCTCAATCGCCAACTGTAACACTCCCACACGACACCGAACCAAAGTTCGCTCCAAAATCCGAAAGGACGCCGCGAATCAAACATGGGAACAACCAGAGGAGGGGAGAAAACGAATGTGCTCGATCAAAGCCTACTAAAGCAGCTGAGACTGAGAGGTCAAACTAACCAAAGAAAGCATCGAGTCCTTGCACATACGCACACATGACACGCCACCTCTTATATATACCACCATCCTTAACACGAGTGACGAGGCGTTCGGTAGTATAAAACGGCCTCCTCAGGGGACGCCATGGCACGAACGCACGCACTCACCCCCCGCATATGAAAGCCCGCGCGCACAACGCACACGCGCACGCGAAAAGCACCGCTCGTGCTCATGGGTGTCGAGGCAGAGACGTTACATGAAGTGGTGGAGGCCCTGGCGAATTCGCTGCAGCCGCACGTGGCTGCCGTCTTCTTCGTGTTCTCGGCGTGCACGGTGGCCCTCGCCGCCCTCATGGCCTTGGTGCGCCTGCGCCCGCCGTGGTGGTGCGACTGCGCGGTGTGCGAGGCCTACCTGACGGCGTCGTGGGCCGGAGAGTTCGACAACCTGTGCGACTGGTACGCGCACCTGCTGCGCAGCTCGCCTTCGCAGACCGTGCACGTGCACGTGCTCGGTAACGTACTCACCGCTAGCCCCGTCACCGTCGACCACATGCTGCGCGGCCGCTTCGACAACTACCCGAAGGGCGCGCCGTTTTCCGCCATCCTCGCTGACTTTCTCGGCCGCGGGATATTCAACGTCGACGGGGACGCTTGGCTGTTCCAACGCAAGCTCGCCGCGGCCGAGCTCGCCTCCCCGGCACTGCGAGCCTTTGCTGTGCGTGTGGTGGCCTCTGAGCTGCGGAGCCGCCTCATTCCCCTGCTTCATTCTGCCTCCCGCGAAGGCAACGGCAAGGTGCTCGACCTGCAGGACGTGTTCCGTCGTTTCGCCTTCGACTGCATATGCAAGATCTCTTTCGGCCTCGACCCCGGCTGCCTCGAGCTGTCCATGCCGGTATCGTCGTTCGTGTATGCTTTCGACACGGCGTCGACGCTCTCTGCGAGGCGCGCTACCGTACCCATGCAGATTATCTGGAGGTTGAAGCGGTTCTTTAACGTCGGGGACGAGAGAAAGCTTCGGGATGCGGTACGCCTCGTCGACGAGCTCGCCGTGGAGGTCATCCGACAGCGACGCAAGCTTGGCAGCGCCGCCTCTGGCAGCGACCTCCTGTCACGCTTCATGGGCTCCATCAACGACGACAAGTACCTTCGCGACATCGTCGTGAGCTTCATGCTCGCCGGCCGCGACACCGTCGCCTCGGCTCTCACCGCCTTCTTCTTGCTCCTCTCCGATCACCCTGGAGTCGCCGCCGCCATCCGGGACGAGGTCACCCGCGTCACCGGCGATGGCGACCGACCCACGGCCGCCACCTTCGACAAGCTGGAGGACATGCACTACGTGCACGCCGCGTTGTACGAGAGCATGCGGCTGTTCCCGCCTGTGCAGTTCGATTCCAAGTTCGCCGCCGGCGACGACAAGCTCCCGGACGGCACGGTCATCGCGAAGGGCACCCGGGTCACCTACCACGCCTACGCCATGGGCCGGATGGAATCCGTGTGGGGCCCCGACTGCACCGAGTTCCGGCCGGAGCGGTGGCTCCGGGACGGCCGGTTCGTCCCGGAGAGCCCGTACCGTTACCCGGTATTCCAGGGCGGCGTGCGCGTCTGCATCGGCAAGGAGCTGGCCCTCATGGAGATGAAGGCCGTCATCGTCGCCGTCGTCCGGAGCTTCGACATCGAGGCGATTGCGCGGAGCTCGCGCCGGCCCAAGTTCGTGCCAGGGCTGACCGCCACGTTCGCTGGCGGCTTGCCGGTCAGAGTTCGCCGGCGAGCACGTGTGAGCGTGCACAGCCCGCCAATCTAAATAGAATAAACAACTGTTCTTGTCATCACGATTTGTTCTTGTTTGCCTTTTTTTCCTCTTCCCGTTTCTTTCAAACGGAGTAGTATTAGATTATATCACGCGCTTGTAAGTTGCTGTCAATTATGAGCGATGACTCTGTGACCACTCGCGAGTGCGTTGGCACTTGGCAGCACCGAGCAGCTGGTGCTGGACGATTAGTCATTAGCCTCCACTTGAGATAGATTCCTCCATTCGATAGGAAATTAGTCGGATCATATCTGGTTTTACGCGCGACTTTTCTGCGGTTTGGAAAATGGGAGGAGAAACCGCCGGCTCAAGTAGTCATGTTTTGTCTCAAGGGGGAATAAGGCATTAAGGCAGATGCACATTGAAGAAGAATGGGTAGACTATTCTAACATGAATTCAAAATTTTCTACCGCGTAACTAAGAAACCACTGCAAGTTATAAATCACAAAATTACTACTAGACGTGCAGACGCGTAGTGCATTGGTGCAATTGTAGTCGTTCTAGGCTCGCGCCTGCTCCAACAACTCCTCGTGGCCGTCACAAATTGCGGATCGTCCTAACGTTGAAGCCTCGCAGTAATACCTCCAAGGTATCCACACGTATGGGCAGGAACACCACGGGTCCGAGTGCTAGTGTTAGATACGCGGTTTTGGACGAGGAAGGTGTGACGGCTAGTGTTTCAAAAATTCTGAATTCCTATGGTATCTCTTAACCCTAAAGCCACCACCCCTTATATATAGATGCCCTATAATAGATCTCTACATTAGAGACCTATTAGGAACTCAAACCCCATCAGAAACTCGAAGCCATTAGAATTCAAATCACCATCCGAATTAAGTACCAACTGCTGGGGAACGGGTAGGCTATTATAGCGAAAAAATAAAATTTTCTACCACGTAACCAAGTAACCACTGCAATAATAGATCACAAAATTATCACTAGACGCGCAGACCCGTAGCGGAAGTAGAGTCGATGTAGCGCGGTGGTGCAGATGTAGTCGTACTAGCCTCTCGCCTCCCCAACAGCTCCTTGTGACTGTCGCAGGTTGCGGATCGTCCTAGCGTTGAAGCTTCGTAGCAACGCCTCCATGGTATCCACACATACAGGGCAGGAACACCACGCGTCGGCTGCGTGGTTCTGGGTGGAGGAGTGGCGGCTAGGATTTTAGGAATTCCGAATTCCTATTGTGTTTCTTCGTGTATTTATCACCCCTCAAAGTCACCACCTCCTCCCTTTATATAGACGTCCATAACGGGTTTCAACCTTTGAAGCCCATTAGGAACTCTATGCCTAATACAACTCAGATCCTATCCGAATTGGTTACAACCCCTTAAGCGTGCGACTCTATAGGTTCACGTGCACTCGAACATAGCTGGAGTACCCCTATCGATGTTGAGTACTTCTACTCGATCATCGGGTATACCTTCTCGACTATCGAGTACTCATACTCGATCATCGAGTAAACGATCAATAGTCGATAGCGGCCCTAGCAGGACTTATCGACTCCCGAGAACATGTAAAGATCAGACGAACCTCAACAATATCTTATATGCATTTTCTTTTGCCTCACGATATTGGTCAAACCCAAGGCGAGTTGTTGTCATCCCTATTTGGATGGCTCGATGACTCTTTCTCGATGTCGTGACTCGGATCTCCGAATACATCGAGTTAACTCTTTGACTCGATGACTCGAGTAGCATGGCCATGCATTTATAGAATACGACCACTCGAGAGGCCTAGAGATATCTCTCCCGTTGTATGGAGGGGTAAATTCTATCTTGATCGACTACGCCTCGAAGCATGTTTCATGACAAACTCGAAAGCCATCTTTATAACTACCCAGTTACAGAGTAGCGTTTGATGACCCCTAAGTAAGCCATTACTTATCTTGAGAACATGCGACAATCTCAAGTCGAATGATATAGCATAAACATCGTATGTGAGACGAACTGATGACATGAAATAAAACAACGTTCTCACAGTGTCTCATAGTGGGTCGATGTCCAACACCATGTTCTCTAACATGTGTCCATATTATTGGTTTGATATCTCCATATCTATGATCCGTGAAACATAGTCATCGACCAATACATATGCTAGTCTACTCATATGTGTCCTTATATGATTATCGATTAGGGACCCCTTTTAGAATGAATATCATAAAGAAAAACACAGAGTTTTACAAACAAGTCACATACTTGTTAATCAATTCCATGATGTTATTCAAAGAACAATCTCATAGTTTATAAATATTTATAGAAATATAATCATCTCTATGATTGCCTCTAGGGCATATTTCCAACACCAACTCTTTAAGCATGCAACCCTATAGGTTCACGTATACTTGGATGTGGCCTAAGTATTCTTACTCGACCATTAATTGGTAGCGGTCCCCCTAGTATGACGTGTCGACTCCCAAGTATATATAAAGATCACATCGGACGAAACTTAACAATATTTAGTTATATGTATTTCCCTTTGCCTCACAATATCGATCAAACGCAAGGCGAGTGTGTGCCACTCTTGTTTAGTTGGCTCGGCCACTCTTTCTCGATCATGTGACTCGAAATCCTCGACTACGGTTAAGTATTTAACTGCAAGTAGCATGGTCATGCATTTTCGGAATCCGATCGCTCGAGAGGCCTAAAGATATCTCTCCTGTTTTATGGAGGGGCAAATTCCATCTTGATCGACCATGCCTCGCAGTATGCTTCACGATAAACTCAAAAGCCACCTTTATAACTACCCAGTTACTAAGTAGCATTTGGCAACTCTAAGTAAGTCATTACACATCTCAAGTACATGCGTCAACCCCAAGTCTAAGAATATAACATACATATTGTATATGAGACTAACTGATGACAAGTAGGATTACAATATTCTCGCAGTGTCTCAAGGTGGGGTCGATCCAACTCTATGTTCTCTAATATATGTCCATATTATTAGTTTAATTTGATATCTTCATATCCATGACCCGTAAAACAAAGCCATCAACTAATACATATGCTAGTCTATTCATATGTGTCCTCATATGCTTTATCGACTAGGAATCACTTTAGAATAATCTTATCATTACAAAGTCAAATATATAGTTTCGTAAACGAGTCACATACTTGCTAATAAAATAATAATGATATTATTTAAGGAACATGAATATAAGGAAATATAATTATATCGATGATTGTCTCTAGGACATATCTCCAACACATACAACCCACGCATACCACACATGTATATACACGTGTGCGTATCTCCTACGTACGCTAAAAAATTAATTCTATTAAACGTTCACGCGTGTATACATATTTTTATTATCGGTAAGCGCACATATTAGATCAGAGACGAATGCGGACGAACAAGACGCTCAACGACGCCTTTGACAACCGAGCTGCGCTCGGTCCTCGTTCATGTAGTCATGTTTGCACACTCCATTCAAAGAAGAATACAGACATATATGGAACGTATACCATTCCTGAAAAAGATATGATGGATAGGGCTGTAAACGAGCTGAGCTCGAGCGAGCCTGACCCTCGAGGCTCGAGCTCGGTAAAGCTCAAGCAGAGCTTGAGCCGAGCTCGAATTAGGGTTTGAGCCTCGACCCAGACTCGAGCTCGGCTCGGTCCAAGCTCGAGTAGGCTTGAATAAGCTTGGTAAACTCGAGTAAGCTCGGTAAGCTCAAGTAAGCTCGATAGGCCTGGTAAACTCGGTAAGCTCGAGTAAGCTCGGTAGGCCTAGTAAACTCGGTAAGTTCGGTAACAAGGTCGAGTAAACTCGACTAGGATTGTGAGCTATTCGAGCTCGACTCGGTTAGGCTCGCGAGCTCGAGATTAAGCTCGAGTTCGGCTCGTTCGGAGCTTGAACCGAGCCTCTCGCGAGCTGAGCTCGAGTAGCTCGCGAGTCCCGAGCTTTTTTTTACAACCCTAATGATGGATGGCAAATCCGAAAAGATAAGAGAAATGCTACGGTGATTCTGTGAATAGCGATCAATTCATTGTTGCTGGAGCGAGGTTGTCCTCTTGGCCCAAAAACAGAACTCGAAATTAATGCATGTTTTTTCGGTGGAAAGAGAGAGGAGAGAGATGCGACACACGTGTTTGGTACAGAATCTGGGGTGGTATAGCATGCAATGAGTAGTGGCGGAGTCAACCTACGCTCAATTCTCGGATCGGATCACGTCTTTTTGGAACGATCTATAATTTTATTGATTTTCTAATATATTTTATATAGATTTTTCACATTAGGCCTTAGCCTACAGCCCTAATGACCTGAGACCTGCCTCCGCACCGCTTTTGGGCATAGTTTTGCACGTATGCATGTACGGCCACATAAACAGATGCTAATTCTTGGTGGTCGGGTGAGCCAGAAGGAACCACCGCACATGTGCTCGTGGGCGTTTGTGGGGCGGCCATTGTTAGATCCTCCCCGGCCGGCCCATGGTCCTGCCGTCGCAACGTGTTCCTTCCCCTGGACCTCTCGCCAGCCAATGGCCATTAACTGACACTGCTACCACAAGCCAGGGAGCACGTTTTCTTCTGTATCGATCTAAAAAAATTCCGTATGTTTTTGTTCTGATTATCTCTGTGGTGTCACGAGGCATCAGTTGGTTTACACGTTCCGCCGCACTATTGGTCCAAACAGATAGGTAAAGGGGAGCTTTTACTCACCTTTTGGATCTACAGGAGCAAGGCAAATTCCGTGCTGCTTCCTGCATTCCCGATCCGGTATTCCGGTGCATGCCAGGGCGGCAGAATTCTATGAAGCCGGCATCTACTTTTGTGTATAGGTTCGTACAATTGTACTGAGGGCATGTATATTACATGTGCCTCAAGATAGGCACAGCCGCACAGATCCCTCGGTCCTCGAGACACCGTTTAAACTTTCACCCAGCCAATGCATAGTGGCTTTAAATGAACTCGCAAATAATTTTGCACTTCAGCCCTCTATTTTTTTTAGCTCTTATACTATTTAATTACCGTTTTTGTTTAAACATTTACAATAGATAAACCACACAAATACCCCTTGACCCACCTGCCAGTCTAATATTAAAATCCCAACCCATTTATTTTTTCTCCCCCCACCTTCCTTTCTCTCTCCCATTCACAGCTTCGTCTCTCTCTCTCCTGTTCGATGCTGTCACCAGCACTGCTCCTCGCCCAGATCTAGTTGGGTCCATCCAAACTCGGTCGGATTTGGTTGCCGATGTTGTTCTTCGCCTTCGCTGTCAACTTCTCGACCGAAGTGCAGTCAGTCGCCGTCGTCGGCCTGTCGCGGCTTAGCCTCAGTGACACTGGCTCGCCGTCTTCTTCACTATCCGCCGTCGTCCACCACTATTCGCGCTCATTGTTGTTCACCGCACCACCTATCAGGATATATTGATGGGTGACGACGGTAGAGACCTGTAGATGCGACGGCGGTAATACCCACTATTATCTCACTCAACACTGAATAGATCCGTCGCTGCTATGGCCTATCGGCGGGGGAATATGGCAGTGAAGGTGCCACTCCTCTCTCTCTTACCTAGGACCACAATCTCTTTCCCTGGAAAAACTTTTCTCCCCAAACCACCAGTCTCTGCAAGACCATACTAACACTCTGTAAGCCACCATCTTCGCTTTGTTTCCCTTCCACGGTGGATTGAATATGATGTAGACCTGCGAGGCCACCATCCATCTTGGAGTGTTGTACATGCGCTCGTGCCAAAATGCCATGTCCATGCGTGATTGGTCAGTCATATGGCCAGCTCAGCTGAGATCTCTCTCGAATTTTCATAAGCCGAAAATCAAAATAGTTTAAGTAAAGGTTAAAGAGAGAATCTATCACAAATCTAAAGAGATAGAGTGCGTCATCCCACCTTGGCTTTTATATTGTTTTGACGGATGGGTTTGACCTTTCACCCGCTCTAAAACTGCCAAGTGATCATTCTTCAGTAGCCATCAGATATGTTATCCTTTTTGAAAGAAAAAAAGGTGTTTTCATCCAGGTCCCAGTCAGCAGAAAAGTATTTGTTTTTCCATATATTGTTGTGGCTCGGTAATTAGGTAATGGCTCTAGCTAGTAATTAAGGGCTTGTTTAAGGGAGCTGTAGCTTTTCTGAAAAACTGCCTTTTGATTTTCTGAGCTGAAAAGCGACGGTAGCTTTTTATAAGAGATCATTTAATAAATAGCTAATTTTCCTCAGTAATAAGCTGTAAAAGCAGATCCAGCCCAACTTTTCAGCTTTTGTTTTTTTAGTTATATGTGGCTTTTGGCTTATATCAAAAGCCACTTAAAAGCTGAGCTGTTTGGAGAGGGGTCTTGCTGGTTTTTCAGAAACTGAAGTTGGTTTTAAGCCCCCAAACAGACACTAAGCGAATCATTAGACTGCAACATAACCCATACATACGACCACATGTCGTGTGTGGGTCTTCCCACACACACACTTTTTTAGAGGGAATTGCATATACTACTTTTGACACCGAAAATATGATGAAGGATTTGATCGACTCAAACACACGCAAACGCCGGATTTAAGAGGTTCGTGGCGTGCCAGCCGATTTAATCCTACAATCGGCAAGAAAATTATAATCTAAACAACTATATTAGCCAATTAGGTTTTTTCGATCTAAATCTGATATAAATAGATATTTAGCTGATTAAATCGTGAGTAACGATAAATCTGACCAGCTTATTATAGTTGATCGGATGATTTGATAAAGGTCGATTTTCTTGAAAAAGGCGATGCACAGCAAGATCGGAGAAAACACAAACTTGGATAAATTGACGTAATCGAAGATGATCAACAATCGACGATGCACAACTTTATTGATCAATAACGAATTACAGAGTCTAAATTACAAGAGTTACTCCTATTCGACGGAAAGTGACTAAAAGTAGATGCGAGTTGTTTGATTGATTGTTGTTTTTTCAGCTCGCTTCTGACTTCTTTTATAGCCTATAGGCCGATCATATCCTTCTTCGATCCGTCATATGAACTGTATCAGCCCCCAACTCTTAACAGGTAAAATTCCATATCGAAACCGATGTCGGCTAGATATCTAAATTCAACTCAAACCTGACAAATCGGTCATACATCACGCCAAATTTTGGTGCTAATATATGCCTCTAATTTTTGGGAGATAACAGTTTATCTTCCAAAAAATTTCTGTGTCGGCTTAAACACGAATTTGCACACTATTTCCGTCGCTTTTCTTGGTAACTTCCCCATTAACTATGCCGCAAATCCCAAGCCACATAAATTTCCACCATAACCGCTCGCGAACCGTCGGGAAAACTTCCCGCCTTTTCACCATTTTCACCCGCCTATAACTATGGAGCCCATTTTTCTGTCATTTTTACGCGCTCAAGCTCCGACCTTTTCATCAACCTCAGCATTGCCAGCTTATGTCTTCATTGGCTGAACATCAATGGATTCCAAGCAGGTATTTACTCCTGTTCTCGATTGTGAAGATCAATATTACTTAGGGTCGTTAGGAGACCTAGACCCGTTGGCTATAATGGAATAGGATGTGCCTAGACTCCCCCTTCACGCTCCATAGTATAATATCATTGGATGGGGTAAAAGTTTCAGAGCATGGCCGACAGCACTAAAGGGTTGGAGAGATTGGTTCAATCGGATAGCAGCAGAAAAAATGCCACAATAGGAGCAGATGGGCATCGTTGAGTGTCTTCCCCTCTCTTTAATCGATCAAGAAGCCAACAAGCCCTTAGTGGCCACGGCATGTTATTTTTGATCAAATACATTTAATGCCTTTATGTTCAAAACCGACCCTATCGGCCCAACTTTGCTTGATGTGGCGCAGCTATGTTGCTTAAGGCCAGATGGAGATCAACTGTCGGCTTTCAGTACCATGGGTGATAACAAAGTAATCGACCCAATATCCGATAAAGAACATGTAGCCTTCCTCAATATTTAGCTTGACCGATTTCTATTTTGCGGTGCTTCCCTTAGACCCACTCAAGTATATCAGGTTATAGCCAAAAACTAGTAGAGGGCCATTGGCTTGCACTGGGGAAAATGTTTCTTTGCGCAGTTTATCAAATGATGCATGTGATACGCAGTCGGCTCTATACGAGAATGGGGTCATATACCGTCGGCGACGTGGGTGGTCCATTACTGTTTATCCAAACTTGGATTTACTGCATATTTAGCTGACCATTTGAAATTGATTCTTCTGACATAACCCCGTTCTCTCGTGAACAAACCAAAGAAGACCAGGAAATAGAGTACAGGAATAGCCGATCTTTTGGCAAAAAAATTATTCCCTGCTCTTGTGAGGAATCGAAGATTACGCCTATCGGAGCAAGGAAGTATCTGATTTTCCTCTTTCAACTGGACTATGAAGATTTTTGTTAGAACAAAGAAGCCGATAGCTATCCCTACCCATCTTTCCTTCATTTAGTAGCCGATAGAAATGAAATGCTTGAAGACACTATAAAATTGTACTGAATTTCTCTCTCCAAGTGTGATTTCTGTCGGCTTACACTCAAAGGGCCAAACATTTCAACCATCATATGAGTTCTATCACCCGGCAGTATATACAAGGCATTTAGGATTTGGACAAATTCCCCCAAGTCTGAGTCTCTTTAATCGGCTACATCCCAGAGACCGAGTATGTTGGGCTTCATCGGGAGAAATTGTTCTTCAGATAGCCGATGAACTCCAATTCCAAAAGCTTCCTCGTTTTGTACTTCACAGTCGACAATCAATATTGTTTCATGAATGGTGGTCGGCTATATCTGCTGCATTGTATCCCGAAGAACGTACAATATTGACTATCGTTTCGGACTTCTTCCTGGGTCTTGCATCGGAGCCAACAATTCAGACTAACTCTAATAGTAGCAGCTCTAGTTCTAGCGACGGTGCTAGCTCAAGCTATACTAACTCGAGTTCTGTCGATGTTAATGGAGATATATTGGCTAAGGTAGTCATTTCTTGTTGATATTCTTCAAATATTTGTTGAACTTCACCGATCGGCTTTCCTTTTTATTTCACAGGCCAAGCAAACGCGTAAGATTGTTGCGAGCAATCCATCGGGCACCGGCCTATCAAGCAAGCGCCCTCGCCCAAATGTTGGAGTCGGCGTCGCCGGCTACTCTCAACCTCCTTGGGCATCCAATCGCCCTCCTTGTCGGACGTGGAAAAGCAACAACCTTGTAAGTATTCATTGATTTTATTTTCATATTTTTGCTACCTCTTTTGTTAACTAACTCTTCTAGACGATTTATTGACAGAAAAGAAACGTGGCCGACCCAACAAGAAGGTCTTGGCCTCCAGGGAACAAAAACCACACGAACAATCTGCTGAGGTTCTCCACGTGCCTCAGGCACAGACCAGGTAAAAACACTTTTCAAGCCAATTCTGAAACCAGGTAAATAATTTGATCTAACAAACTTCCTTGACATTTCCTTACAGCCTTCACTTTCTCCTTCTGCACAAATTGCCGATGTCTTGACCGATCTTCCACCGCCACCATCATAGTCAACACCTTAGGCTGTTGCTGCTGCATATCAGTCCGACAATCCAATTGAATCCCCTACCAACATGTTAGGGTTCAACTTGTCGAACTTAGAGGATGAGCCGGAATTGGACATGGGGTCTTGTCCTAAGACAACCCAAAAATATTATTTCGACTTCTAAAGATGCATCGGTCATAGTGGAATCGACTCCAGACACCAAGGAAAAGCTCAAGCACCTCTTCAAGTTGCTTCACACTATATTGGCTTCACTCCTAGAAATTTCACAGCCGATACATGAGGTGATGAACGCAGTCAAGATTGAGTTGCCAAAGGAAGCTATTGCAGCCAAGCTTGACGTTTGCTTTTTAGACGACAAGAAAGAATCATTCCAAGTGGCCAAGGCAAGAATAGAGCAACGGTCGGTGCATCAGAAGGATAAAAAATTCCTTGACAAACTGGCAGTCGATGCTAAGGCAAAGAAGACAAAATACAACGATGATATCAAGGAGCTCAAGGATATTAAGCTTTCCTATTCCAACCTGGAATTGGCCAAAAAGTCCTTAGAGGAAGAACTGATCAAAGTGAATGTCCAACTGGCCGATGCATAGCAACATATGGAAAATGCCTCATCAGCTATCAAGGCTTAGAAAATCTTCATTGCCACATCGATTGCAGATGTTAAAAAACAATCGGCTAAGGTTGCTCCTGTGCCTGGTAACCAGGAAGCTGACAAAAAGATTCTTGATGATATTGAAGGAACTATTGCAAAAGTTGTGGCTGTTGTGTTTGGCTTGGTCCAGGATATTTAACTGTCCTTGTAATCTTGTTGGCCTCCAATGTTTTATTACTGAACAATCTGCAACCGGTTGCTTTTCTATAAACAATGTTCCTTGAATGCTTGTAATGTGCTTGGCTTTAATACTTTTTGGATGTTATGTGACAATATTTATAATTGGCTATTTAATCGATTAATGTTTTAAGTTCTTGTTTCCTTCATGTCAAGTATGGTTTTTTTATCATCGGCTATAATGCTTATTATTAAATCTCATAGCTAGAATTAACTGTAATGATAATTTAGCTTTCAAAGCTGATAGTTATCTCTAGCCGATTACGATCCAACTCAAACACTATGATGATATTTCTTCAATTATTTACCGTTGATTGCTTTAGGAAATACCACCCCTTCAAGTGTCTCCAGAATATAAGATTTACCATCCACAAGATGATGAATCTTATATAACCCCTCCCAAGTCGGAGACTATTTGCCAAATCGGTTATCCCTAGAACCAACAGGCAATATAGTTTTCTAGAATAGATCGGCTTCATGAAACGATTTGGGCAACACTTTTTTGTTATAAGCCCTTGCAACTCTTGCCTTATTTTTCTTTAGCCGATCCAATGTATGCAGTCGTAATTCTTCCAAGTCATCCAAATTATCGGTAATCAAATCCTTGTAGTCTTGAGCTGCAACCCATTCTGCCTGGCTATTCTGATCGAGTCAATATTAATTTCCAATGGTAACACAACCTCTTGTCCATAAACTAACTAATAAGAAGATAGCTTTGTTACACCATGGCAAGCAATCCGATATACCCACAAAGATTCTGACAATGTCTTATGTTAATTTCTTGGTTTTTCCTCAATTTTCCTTTTGATCAACTTGATCAATGTTTTATTTGACGACTCGGCCTGACCGTTGACTTGTGCATAATAAGGCGACGAGTTCAATAGTTTTATCCCTGGACTTTGAGAAAAACCTTGAAATTCATCGGATATAAACACAGTGCCTTGATTAGTCACAATACTTTGAGGAATTCCAAACCGATGAACAATATGTTTCATAACAAATCCAACAGCCTGAACAAAAGCTACTTTTTTCATAGGTATCACCTCAACCCATTTATAAAAATAATCAGTTGCAGCCAAAATATATTTATGGCCTTTAGACGACAGAGGGAATATTTGTCTGATTACATCTATCACCTATCCTCTGAACGACCAAGCCTTGATAATTGCGTGCAAAACCGATGCTCGAGCTAGTTGTACATTGCTAAATTTTTGACAATCTTGGCATCCTTTGTAATATTTAAAACAATTTTCTAACATTGTCAGCCAAAAATACCCAGTACGCCTTAGTAGCCATTTCATCTTATGGGCCGATTGATACGTTCCACAGATACCTTTATGCACTTCTCCTATGGCCACTTTGGCTTCCTCTGTCCCAAGATATCTTAATAACAAACCCTCCAATGTTCGATAATAGAGTGTATCATCAAGCAAAACATATTTCAGAGCTTGTCTCTTTATTTTCCGATTTGCAGGTTGTGATGGATCGGACAAATAGCCAATTAACTTCGTCCTCCAATCGGCTGTATTAACACACATTATCTAAGCAGGTAAGACCGTTTTATCTATCGGCTCATAATCCCTTATACGACTAAACAACTTATAGCCCAATGCTTGTTGAGCTAATTCATTAGCCTTAGTGTTCATCTCGCGAGGGACATGATGAATTACAAAAAAACTAAATGAGCCAATAAGGTTAAGGCATTCATCCAAGTATCAGATTAAAATTTGATCATAACAATTATACTCTCCTCCAACTTGTTGGACCACCAACAAAGAATCACCAAAGGCCTCAACAGAGTCAACTCTAGTATTATCGAGCAACTGTAGGTGTTTAAGTAATACTACATATTCTGCTTGATTGTTAGAACATTTACAATTTAGCCCGAATGCAAACTTAAAACTGTACCCTTTCGGCAAAACTAAAACTATCCCGATACCAACACCTTCTTGGCATATTGATCTATTAAAAAATAATTGCCAAGGGGCAATAGATATTAAATCGGTATTCATATTGGTTTCATTTCCTATTATAAAATCGGCAATGGCTTGACCTTTAATGGCCTTGGCCGATTCATATGCTAAGTCGAACTCGATGAGCATACATGCCCATTTACCAAGTCGACCTCGTAAAATTGGAACGGATAAAATATATTTTATAACATTGGTTTTATAAACAACCTTATAAGTCGATGCTAAAATATAATTTCTTAACTTAGTGCAAGCAAAATATAATGATAAACAAAGTTTTTCTACAAAATGGTACCTGGTTTCTGCATTGATTAACTATCGGCTTAAGTAGAAAATAACTCGCTCTTTACCATTGATCTCTTGTGCCAAAACAACTCCAATTATCGTCTCCTCAGCAGATGTATATAATTTAAATGGTATGCATTTTCGAGGCACAACTAAAATTGGAGGTTTGGACAAATACTCTTTTATGTCCTCAAAAGCCTTCTGTTGATTGGCCTCTAAACAAATTCTTGATTTTCTTTTAGCTTCAACAATGGGGCAAATGAACTAATTCGGCCAAACAAATTTGAGATAAAATGACGTAAATAATTGATTTTACCAATCAACTTCTACAATTCCTTTTTGCAGGCTGGTGGCTTAGTATCGGCTATAGCCATGACCCTTTCTTGATTGACTTAAATCCCTTTTTCATGGATCATAAAGCCTAAAAACTGACGAGCCAATGCACCAAAAGAACACTTGTATGGATTCATCTTCAAGCCATGTCGGCTAGATGTTAATAGTTTTACTTGGATTTTACAACAACATCGTCAATATAAATCTCAACAATATGGCCGATAACATATGGAAAATCAAATTCATGGTACGCTGATATGTTGCACCAGCATTTTTCAAGCTGAAGGTCATGACCACCCAATCAAACAAACCTATGGCACCAGGACACCTAAAAGATGTTTTAGGGATATCGATTTCGGCCATGAATATTTGGTTGTATCTAGCATTACCTACAAGGGAGCTAATAATCTTATTCCCTGATGCAGCATCGATAAGCATATCGGCTATAGGCATCGGGTACTCATCTTTTGGTGTAGCCTTAGTTAAATTTTTGAAATCAACACACACTCTCAATTTACCATTCTTCTTCATTACGAGAACGATATTAGAAACTCACTCAGCATATCGGCATGGCCTGATGAACTTGGCTTCCAATAATCACTCAATTTCTTCATTTATTTTATCATACATGGCCAGATTAAACCATCTAAGTGACTGTTTAAACGGCCTATAACCTAATTTTATAGGTAGCCGATGTTTATCGGCTTAAACTAGGCATCTCATGATACTCGATGAGCGTACATGCCCATTTACCAAGTCGACCTCGTAAAATTGGAATGGATAAAATATATTTTATAACTAGGCTATCCGTCGCTTGCCGATAGCTTTGCATTTTGCATTGTGAAGCTTTTATTGCTGATTTGGACTCTATCGGCGCAAAATTTCGTCTATCCGATCAAATGTGCTCGACCTTATATTAATCAGGACAAATCCCATCTTGTTGATATAGACAAAATCATAATCGTCTATAGTTTTGCCCGATATGCATTCTGCTCCATCATGTTGTCAATTTGTGTTTGAACTGGCCATAGTAATATGAGCTGATGTGTCGGCCTGAATAGCTTCCACTTTATCACTATTCCATTGGACTAGCATTTGGTGCATGGTCGATGGAATACAACAGTTTGCATGAATCCAATCTCGTACCAACAAGACACTATAATTTCCTTTAGCGTCAACTACGAAGAAAGCAGTCGACAAAGTTTTGCTACTGACTGTCAGTTCTGTCACCATTACACCTTTTGCCTCAGTGTGATCTCCTGAGAAGTAATTTAAAATCATGTTAGTTTTAATAAGATCTTCATCGAACTTACCTAGCCTTTTGCATGTAGTATAAGGCATTAGGTTGACAATTACTCCTCCATCGACTAGCATCCTGGAGATCGGCTTACCATTAATATAACCCTTCAAAGTATAGTGGCTTTAAATGCCGATGGTCTTCTCGTGGCTTTTTAAAACCCCATCTTGTGCTTCTAAGCACAATTGAGCAAAAGATTATTTAGCTAGCATGGTGCTTATCTTGAATTCAACCGGTAGGGTAAACACTATATTGATGTTTATTGAAGGTGGGGAATCATCTCGAATTACATGATAATCTAAATCATTGGCTGAGTCGAATTCAACCTCAATCGGCCCCTTTTCCTCTACTCTAGTTTAGAAATCTTGATCGACCAGAGCTCGTTAAAGGCTTCATCCCTTTGTTTTTCCTATTCAGCCTCCCTCATTTCCTGGGTCCTCAGGCGTTGTAGTCTTTTTCGTTGCGATCGGCTTAACCTAGGACGACACCATCTAGGCTTTGGCTCAATCGGCTCCCGTATCTTTCCCACCAAATCGACCTTAGTTGCAAAACCTAACCCCTTATTCTGGTCGTTTTGTTCTTGAATCGGCATGGAAATCCTTTCGTTGACCGATCCCCTGTTGGTCTATTTTCCTTGATGGTCTCATATTGGCTCGGATATCTTGTCTTTATTCGACCGTCGTTGCCAGTCACCTTGACGTGGGTAATGCTCCATTGGACAGGTGTATGGTGATGGCAACGCTAACCCCCTCTCACAATAGAATTGCCGAAAAGGAAATCGTTGGTGGGCCCTTTCAAGGTTGTCGGGCCAATACATATTATCTGGCCGACGAGCAAGATAGTATGACCTATCACTTCTCCTTTCGTATTTCTCCAATAATTGAGAGAAGGTTAATTTCGGCTTGTGAATCGTTTCCGTGGCGGCGATGCTCTTTCGGCATTGTACCACTTGCCGATTTGCAAGTCGCCCTTTAGCTTGATGGTTCTTGATTTTTTTTTCCCTTCACGTCAGTTTATGTTTGAATTGAGCCTATCATAATCTTCAGGGTTTCATTGGCGTCGAAGACTGCCTACAAATTAATTTGACGCACTACTCCCATAGTTGACGACATATGTGTTTGATCCTCGGGGTTTTGCCTCTTGCATCATTCCAGCCTTCCTCCCATAACATTGGACCATTTTGATCGAAAAAGGATCAGCGTCCACCTGCATCATCGGCTCTTCTGCAAATTTCAACTGGCCATCTTCTATAGCCGATTGTATCTGTTGACGAAAAATATTGTAATCGTTAGTTTTATGGAAAAAAGAATGATGCCATTTGCAATACCTTCGCTTCTTAATCTCGTCAGCCGATGGTATAACTTGTCCCTCAGGCAACCATATTATCTTTTTATGCAACAATAAATCAAAAATACGATCGCACTTTGAGACATCGAAAGCATATTTTACTTTCGATCGACTTTTGGTCGACTTAAGCCATGAAAAGATTAAAGACTTTTTATTACCCTTAACCCACTTGGCTATGTTCACTTCAATCTTTTCGTCGTCGAATGAATCGTTTAACTCGTACTCAACAATATTAATCTTAGTCTTTTCTTTTTCCTTAGTTTTGAACTTATCCTTAAAGGCTCTATCGATAAAATGGCCTTCTTGAGCCGATACTCGATGCAAAAGATGACTTAAATCGGTGAACTCCTGCCCACCGAATTTCTTCTTTAGTTGGGGAATCAACCCTTGGAAGGCTAAATCGGCTAGCTGATTATCGAGTAGAGTAACGCTGAAGCACCAATTCATTACTTCTCTAAAACCTTAAATGTAATCCATGAGCGATTCTCCAAACTTCTGTCGAGTAAAACTTAATTCCGAAATTCTAAGTTCTAGACTCTCACAGAAAAATTACTCACGGGACTGGCTTTTCAAATCGGCCTAAGAATTGATCGAATTTGGGGGCAGAGTTGTGAACCACGTAAAAGCAGCCCCTGACAAAGATAACGGAAATAATTTTACCCTCAATCCATCGGTCTGAGCTGCTTCACCGCATTGTGCGATGAAATGTCTGATATGCTCCAAGGTAGTAGTAGAATTGTCTCCCAAAATTTTTGCAAAATCAAGGACCTTGAAGTTATTAGGGTAAAGTATCTGATCAATGTAATCAAGGTACGACTTCCGATAGCCAGTAACCTTTCCTTTAGGCTGTATGGCGAATTGGTCTCGTAATAAGACAAATATTTGATCGGCCCAATTGACTGTCTGAGCCAATTGTGGTTGAGAAACTTACCAATTAGGATCATAATTGGCATGCTACCCACGTGTTCCAATTGTGGTTGAGAAACTGTTAATACGTCATAACCCTTCATGGAGCCAGATTCCTTTATGGGATCGACTCATGATATTGTGGACGTACCTAAGGTATCGTCGACGATAGAGCCGATTGTGGATAGATGTAAAACGAAGCAGACGGGGTAAATTTTCCTAAGAGCCTAATTTAGCGCCACTAGTGTGCACATGATATTGTGGAATCACACTTGCACCCGGATCCTGTGGCAAAATCACTGTCGGCTTTGTCGGCATTGGAGTCAGAGTCAAGACCGATTGCTTAGGATTGGCTACTAGACCAGAACTCTGTGTATTTGTCGGTATCGAATAGACCGGATAATTTGGTAAAGCTTGCATCGGATCTAACAAATTTCCAACCAATGCTAACTCCTGAGCAACGACTTTAACATTATTAGCAATCATCGGCTTAAGAGTTGTTACCAATGTCGACAACTAGTTGATCAAAGCATGAAGCACATATTGATTAATAATAGCAGATAATTCAGCTTGCGCATGCATATACCGACTTACCGATGCATTAGCAGTCTCCGTGTCACCAAAAGGATTAACCATTGGCAGCGCTGTTTTTTGAGTAACGCCACGTCAAGTCTTTTGATAACAGTTCAACATCATCTCCTCAAGCGCCGCTTTCCGATCCTCAATTTCCTTGCACTGTTATGTTGTTAGATCATCCATTGTTAGGACGATTATAGCATCGGATACGACGTCAAACGGCGGAATCGACTTACCGGAAGAAGACATCGTGTCCCACCGGACGTGCCAATAGTGTGTTGGCGCCGAAAATATGATGAAGGATTTGATCGGTTCAAACACATGCAAACGCCGGGTTTAAAAGGTTCGTGGTGTGCTAGTTGATTTGACCCTGCAATCGACAAGAAAATTATAATCTAAACAGCTATATCAGACGATTAGTTTTTTCTGATCTAAATCTGATCTAAATAGCTATTTAGTTGATTAAATCATAAGTAACGATAAATCTGAACAACTTATTACAGCTAATTAGATGATTTGATAAAGGTCGATTTTCCCGAAAAAGGCGATGCACAGCAAGTTCGGAGAAAAAACAAATCTGGATAAATTGGCGTAATCAAAGATCATCAACAATCGGCGATGCATAAATTTATTGATCAAGAACGAAATATAGAGTCTAAATTACAAGAGCTACTCCTAGTCGACAGAAATTGAATAAAATTATATGCAAGTTGTTTGATTGATTATTGTTAGTTTTTTTAGCTCGTCTCTGACTTCTTTTATAGCGTATAGGCCGATCATATCCTTCTCTGATCCGTCATATGAACCATATCGGCCCCCACCTCTTAACATGTAAAATTCCATATCAAAACCGATATTAGCTAGATATGCAAATTCAACTCAAACCTGACAAATCGGTCGTACACCACGCCAAATTTTAATGCTAACAACTATGTGCTGTAGCTGCTTACTATATACACTCAGGTAACTAACTGATCGCGATGGTAAATGGTAAATGCCTAAATAGTTTTAATTTTCCGGACAAATATTTCGTTTCATTGGTAGACCGGTCAGTTAATAATAACACGGCGCATGTGTGTACACAGAAAAGCGATGCCACGTTAAAGCTAAACAAAAATATACTTCCTATGTCCAAATTTATTCGTCATATTTTTTCTTAGTATATAGACTAAAGAAATATTGAAAATGGTTAGACTATTCTTAATTATTATCTGTAATCACTATATTTAATGTATGTATGTAGAGAATATCAAATAAGTCTAGATATTTAGTAGGGGTATAAAAGGAATATCGTATTAATTTATATTTAAACATAAAATACGTCATATATTTATGAGCAAAATCATTAAAAAAATACGTACTATAAGCTTGGATAAATAGATAGTTATTAATCGTGTTGATAACACCCAATCACAATCAGGATAAGAATGGTTGAATGATCTGTTCCTGATGCGTGTGTCCAGTTGCAAGAAGCCAAATTTGTAACTACACTGCTGAGTATTGACAAGTGGCGACGACGACTTGATGACGACGCTGCTACTATTTCCACTTTTCCGACCAGCAAAAGAATTACGTGATGATGGAAGTTCAAGTAATTGGATATTGTTACTTCTGTTGGGTGGTTGTAGGGAGGAGCTAGAGCCATCTCTCTCACACACACAGATCCACACACCAGCTTGACATGTGATGGCATTATGTACGCTCTCTTCTGGATTGCTAGAAGCCGATCAATCAGCTAGTCTAGGAACTAGTTAGTACTGCTCAGTGGCATGTAAATTCTGCAACCATAAGTCACATCCCATGTCTCTTCAACGATCGGTGCTGCTTCCTTTACACTCGTCACATTGTATAGCACGACACAACTCTTCGCCTGACCGCGCGCAGTTTCAACTCCATAGGTTTCCAATCGAGTATGCTTTCCTACCAGCATTCCATTCGACAGAGGCAATCAATCACAACACAACGCCCACCGAAACCGGTAGATCGATCGATCTCGTGATGCGCCATGATGCAAGGCGGGCTGATCTCTCTGCCTGTACGAGCGCGCGCCACCGTCCCAAGCTAGGTAGGGCGGGTCCCCTCCCCGTCACCCCAGTACGAGAGAGATCTCGAATCGAAAGCACGCATCGGGAGGCAGCCACATACAGCCGGCTGAAGATTCAGGGGCTCATCGCCATCGCCTGTGATCGAGAGCCGAGCCGGCCGACCTGGAAAACAAAGCAGCTTTCCCCGGCCGGACGGTCGGCATGTACGAAACGACGGTGCATTTGTGCCCAATCACTCGGCGGCGTACACACAAACCCGTCCGGTTGCATCGGCCGCGCGCTCGCGGAAGAGGATTCGTAGTGGTACCCGCGCGCGCGCGTGGGGCACATTTCACCAACCGCGGGTGGTTGGCCGTGTACCGGCCGTTCTTCTTCTCCATGTGCCCGAATGGGATCCGAGGCTAATCAACTGCACGATTACACGTCGCATCCTAAGGCGTGGAACCACGTGGACATGGAACCTAATTCGGGGAGTCGATTTGACGCCAGCAGTCCGTGCCGTGCCAACCATATCCACCAGTTACGGGTCGCTAGATTTGCCATTTTCTGAGGCATGCAGACATGAAACGGCAAGGGCGAGTGCGTTGCTAATGGCGATCTTTTCTTTAGAACATTGCTGATGGCGATTCTCGATGGTCAAGAAATGACACTACGGAAATTATACGATGGCAAGGTTCTCTCGGAATGATGATGCAAGTGCTGACCTTTTTCCCATATCCCATTGGTGTAGTGTGTTGTCCTCCGGTACTTCCATTCGTGTCCTTTCGATTGATCCTACAGGTAAAATTCACAAGACAACGTGTAGAGTTGGCATGCATACAGAAACACCTTAGCTCTCCAGTGCTGAAATTGAAATGTTCCCGACATATTCTCTTTGTAATCTTTACATACTGAGTAAGCCATTAGCGCTTTTTCTTTGATGAACACTAAAAAAAATGTCACCCAATTACCGTATCACGACTAAGGTGTCCACGATCTTGCGTGCGCATCAATCTTAAAGCATGTTTAAATTACTTGGCAATACATATGTAATTATATCTTTTGAAAAATAAATTGTTGCAGAAATCAATTTGTGATATTTTAATATTATATACTCTCTCCGTTGATAAATACAAGGCCTATAGTTTGAATGGTCTTGTTGAAAAATATAAGACGTGCAGGTAGATTTAATGAGTTTTTCCATATATACCCTTATTTATTCTCTCTCAACCATATGCATTTATTCATTACCACCTACACAAAGTATTATCTCTCATCTTCCAAGACAATTAAGAGGGATATGTAAGTCATTTCCTCTCATGTCTTCCTCAATTTCACCACAACCTTAATCCTTATGCCAAGTCAAAATACGCCTTATATTTATCAACGGATGGAGTATTATATGAAAAAATATACTCACTTTGTTTCCGAATACTTGTCATATCTTACATGTGAATGAAACTTTATTCTTCAAATACTTGCGTAGCAAAACAGTAAGAATAGCATAATATAACATTTTTTATTTATATCATTTCTTTAGTTCATTATGGCAACACTTGTCTCTTTCTTTCCGTACTTAATTTAATGCACATCACATTGCTTATAACGGTATAGCCGAGTGAACATCGATGCACCACTCTCTTAATCTCACCAATTCACTGAGGTCCACCAAATAAAGGGTCAGAATGTTTTATTTTTTTAAGAACTTTTAGCATATTATGTTTTTCTTAGCGATTTGCAAAAAAAACTTGTCATAGACTTTTATTATATATATAATAGTTACTAATTTATATATATTATTCAACGCTTCGATCAGAAAAACGCATGCAAACCATCCCACGTATGCCCGCGTGTTAACTAAGCCAATCACCTACGTAGCCAAACTAACTAGTAAATATGTTTCCTAGTTTGTACTGGAATATGTTTTTTTCTTCGATTTAGCCACAATTTTTATTGATAACTCTGATTCACAAATGGTTTTCACCACTAGTTTACTGACGATGAGAGCAATATATTGATATAAGTCTCGCCAATAAACGCCACATGAATCAGATTTTACTATCCATATCCATATATTTTACTATCATGCTAGAGGGTTCAACATCCTACGCGGTAGTAAAATCTTACTACACATTCGATAAATTGGCAATAAAATCTCATTTATGCGGCATTTATTAGCGAGACTTATATCATTATGTTACTTTCGTTGTCAGTAAGCTACTGGTAAAACCCATTTGTGAATTGGACCTGTCAATAAAAAGTTATGGTTAAATCAAAGAAAACAAGATTTTAGTACAAACAAAGAAATATATTACTAGTTTACACCGTATGACCAACTAGTAAACGTGTTTCTTATTTGCACATAAATTTGTTTTTTTTATTTAGCCATAACTTTTTATTGACAACTTCGATTCACGAACGGGTTTCAGCAGTAGCTTACTGAAGATGAGAGCAACATATCGATATAAGTCTCGCCAATAAACGACGCATAAATCAGATTTTACTATTCGTATACATCGATTTTACCATTGATATGCATAGATTTTACTATCGTGCCAGAGGGTTCAGTAGTCTGTGCGGTAGTAAAACCTTACGATACATTGGTAGTAAAATCTCATTCATGCGATATTTATTAGCGAGACTTATATCATTATATTGCTCTCATCGTCAGTAAGCTACTGATAAAAACCATTCATGAATCTAAGCTGTCAATAAAAAGTTATGGTTAAATCAAAGAAAAAAGATTCTAATACAAACAATGAAACACATTACTAGTTTACGCCACATGACCAACTAGTGAATGTGTTTCTTGTTTGTATAGGAACCTGCTTTTTCTTTGATTTAGCCATAACTATTTATTAAAAACTTCGGTCCATGAACGATTTCCAATAGTAGCTTAGTGACGATGAGAGCAACATATTGATATGTCTCGCCAATAAATGCTGCATGAATCAAAATTTACTATCCGTATACATGGATTTTACTATCGAATATATATATATATATATATATATATATATATATATATATATATATATATATATATATATATATATATATATATATATATATATATACTATCACGCAGAGGGTTCAAAGACTTTTACGTAGTACAGTCTTACAACACATTCGGTAAAATGGCAGTAAAATCTTATTCATGCAGTGTTTATTAGAGAGACTTATATCATTATGTTGCTCTCATCGTTAATAAGCTACTAGTAAAAACCGTTCATGAATCAGAGTTGTTAATAAAAAATTATGGCTAAATCAAAGAAAAAATATTCGAGTATAAACAAAGATACGCATTACTAGTTTACGTTGCATGGCGAGCTAGTAAATACGTTTCTTGTACATAAATATGTTTTTTCTTTGATTTAGCCATAACTTTTTATTAACAGCTCCGATTCATAAATGATTTTTATCAGTAGCTTAGTGACGATGAGAGCAACATATTAATATATGTCTTGCCAATAAACACCTCATGAATCAAATTTTACTATCGGTATATATAGATTTTACTATCATACCAGAGGGTTCAACCGCCTGTGCGGTAGTAAAATCTTACGACACATTCGGTAAATTGGCAGTAAAATATCATTCATGCGGCTTTTATTGGCGATACTTATATCAGTATGTTGCTCTCGTCGTTAGTAGTTAATGGTAAAAACCGTTCGTGAATCAGAGCTGACAGTAAAAAATTATGGTTAAAATTAAAGAAAAACAGATTCCAGGACAAACAAGAAATGCATTTACTAGTTGGTTTAGGCCACATAACTGATGGGCTTAGTCAATAAGGGCAATTCTGTCACGTTGATTAGTGGGATGCATGGCTCGTTCGGACTGGGTTAACTGGCCCAGACGTACAATAGGCTATTCTACATGTAGGTACAGAATAGTGTGTGTGTATATATATATATGTATATATATATATGTATCTATATCATATTCCTTAACTTATTTTTTTCTCGAATTAGAATTTGTTTGTGATTTTTATTAAAAACCAAAATTGATATTTTTCATTTAGTATGAAATTAAAAAAACAATCCCTAATGTTATTTTATTTATTATTTTTGTTGTTATTTTTATTAAGTTTCCAATTTCAGGTTTAGGTTATAATTTGCATACAAATTCAACTACATTTTCATTCCAACTTTCACATATGTACAAGTTTAGATTCATAGTTCGTATGAAAATCAAATGGCTAATTTTTTTATTTTTATTTTGAATTTCTGTTAATTTTCATTGTTAATTTTTTATTTAATTTAGAATATTAGTTTTAGGTTAGAATTCGAATACAATCCAATCGCTAATTTTAATTTTGAATTTCAGCTATTTACATATTTTAATTTGGAGTTCATAGAAAAATGAAATGGCTTATTTTTTCTTTTTTCTTTCCAAATTTATTTTATTTTCTATTTTATTTGGTAAGGACTCTTTCTTTTTATCTAAGATATTAATTATATTGTTACTTCTTATTTAAAGTTGAACATTAGTTTTGGGTTAGAATTGTATACAGATCCAATTGCTAATTTTTATCAAACTTTTATTCTAAATTTCAGCAATGTTTGGGTTTTAATTTAGAGATCGTATGAAAATCAAATGGGTATTTTTTTTTCTGAATTTTGTTTATTTTTTATTTGTATTTACTATTGACTCTTTCTTTTAATCTAAGTCGTTATAACCTAGGTTTGGTAGATAGACAGTTAGATGTTTTCTTTAAATAATAACATCCAATAGCTACTATACTTCAACCTAGTTAGGTCCACTAGATTAAGGGTTAGATATTTTTTTTAGAATTTCTAGTTTGTTTCTCTTTTTTCTTAGTTGCTCTAAGAGACCTGCCATGAGCTTTTAATATTATACTACCTCCGTCCAAGTATATAAGTCATATTTCTTCTTGGCATATAAACCAAGAAGATATTGAAAATAACTAGATTATCCATAATTATTACCATGGAGCACTATATTCGATACATGCATGTAATGAACATAAAAGCGGATATTTATTAGAGGTATAGATGGGATACTACTAATTTTGCATTAGAATATGAAATACACCTTAATTTGTGGATAAAATCATAAAAAATACCTTTTAAACTTGGACGGAGGGAGTAATATAGATAGATGTCGGATGTGACGACAAGCTTAGAGTATGTTAGTTTCTTAAAATCAAAATACATTGTATAGTGCAAAATCCTGTTTTTGTGACCTCGAGGATACGAATTCTTTGCTATCCAAACATGCATAGGATTTTTCAGAGTTAAATTCTAACCGTTTTTTTAAGCCTACAAACTTAAAGGGGATAACATTTCCGGATGGAGATTATTTTAGGTACTTTTTTTAGGATAATTCATATTATATCACTCTAAAGATTGACACTTCAAGAAATACTACTCGTTCTCTTAATGACATGTGGCCTCTAGACCTACATATCATTAAGATAATAAATGATATTTTTTGAAGTGCCAACAAATAAAGTATTCTAGTACGATTTTTTAGATGAGCTATAGTTACCAAGAAGGGCCTTAGTATAAAAGCCTAAGCCATCAATATAATCGAAGCCAATCGGCCTATTAGCCCATCACATTGCCGCCTAAAACTTTAGCCCATAACCCACATATAGTCCAAGTCTATAATTGGGCCCGTCTCCCCAGATATTCCTCCCTCTCCCGCGGCTCTAAGCCCTAGATACAGCTCTCGCTGCTCGCCTCGCCGGCGATGGCCGCGCCGCCGGATACGACGGAGGCGCCGCCACCACCAGAAGGAGAGGAGAACCGGGATGGCGTCGAGGTCTGCCCGTTCGACGAATCACCGGATGGGTTCTCCAGAGCTGTGCGCGTTATCTCGGAGCTTGCCGCCGGAGAGCCCGAGCCGGACTTCCCTGACGCCGAAGTCGAGCGGCTCGCCTCCTCAATAACGTTCCTCAGGTGAAAAGCCCTCTCCGTGCTCCCTCTACTCCGCTGCCCAATCACCGCGGTAAAATCGTTAACTTTCAGTTGGCGGCGTAATGGCCGTAGGGTGGTGACAAAATTTAATGGTTGCTTTATCGGTAAGACTTTAACTCGTGGTGCTGGATAATTATGTGGGTACATGTTTCATGGAACATGGAAACGGGAACCTCTGATGTGGCATATATGAATCAGTTCATCACACACACACACACACAAATAAAATAAATTTAGCCGCAATGTGCATGGTTTGGCAGCAGTTTATTATCCCCATTATTATGGTCACGGGAATGATACTGCCACTGCATCTGATCATGTTGTTATCTGCGTGCTCCCCCAACCACACACACACAAAAACCCACCACCACACCCACCCACCCACCCACCAGTAATAGTGTTTTTTATTTTATCTGCAATTGATTAGAAGCACATTGTGGTACTTGTTATGTGATAACTAAATGAAGTCGTGCTGTGTGATTACTTAAATTTTAGAAAATTTAAGTCACTTGTGTAGTTATGTTCTGGGAGATATATTTTCTTCAATCTGCAGGCAGTAGATTGTGTTGTTTGACGTTTGACTGATGGATGATGATGATAAGATCTTTTGTTTTCAGTTTCTGGACATTGTCAGTTTGTGGCTTTCCATTGACCACTACAGCTCTAGTTATTTTCATTGTGGATCAAAGCACAGGGGAGTAGTTGAATTGGTTCCCCTTAATTAGGAGTCAGTGAGACACCTTATTTCAGCAGACTACTATTTAGCTATCACTATGTATTCAGGATTGACCGGTTTAGTTAGAGCTTTGATGTTAACAACTTAGCTTGCTGTAATCTAGTTAGTGTTTGCTTTGACTTCAATTGAATCTTAACTAAAGTTAGAACCAAAACTTATTGTAGCCAGTGTTGACTAGAAATGAGTACAGCAAAATGTAGTTTTTAGTGTCAAATATAGTTTTAGTACCTACCAATATGAAGCTGTTAAACTCACCTGAGACAGATCAGCTTCTACAAGGCTGCTCATGGCCTTAGCTTTTTGTCAGTCATCTCATTGTATGTGATCTTCAGCACCTGCACCTGCTTCTTTTTGTAAGTGTTGCATTCACCATCCCCCTTTTGAATTCGCATAGACACTGGCTAAAATTTCCAGATAATCACTTATAATTCTATTCAATGGTTTGGTTTTAATCCAAATGTATTAACTATTGGCGGACTGGCGGTTCATATAAGATAAGTTATCTGCATTTTTTTAACCATCAACATTTTTGTGAGTAATCTCGAAGGAGGACAGTGGCCTACTCCTGCCATTAGGCCGCTTTCATTGAATCAGTATGACTGGGCTGGATTTTAATTTCACTTTGTTCTGCTCGCCTAAGAATGCACAGGACTCTGTGAAGATGGTTCTTTTTAGCTGTATGCAAACTGTGAAAAGTTGCAGTAGTTACATTGCCATATCACCTTTTTTTCTTTTTTTTTTAATGGTCTAATCGGTTCATTTTTTTAAAGAAACTTTGATATTCTTACTCAAAATTGAATCTGCCACTCTGATCTGTTGATCATTTCATATCTCTCCAGAGAATGGAGGCACTTCTCTTATGAGCCAAAAGGAGTAAGTTTCACCTGTGGCACCGGATCAGATTCATCCAGAGATGGCACACACAAGATAACCTTACCACAGTTCTCATCTGCATCTGTTCCTCAGGTTAGTGAAACTCAATAGCGGTTGGTGCTAACTTCTGAGGCTAAATTTCATTTGTTACATTTGGAGGACTTAAGCATTATTTCATCTGAATAAGATTTCTTTCTAATATTATCTCATCCCATTCCTCTTGGTTGATATAAGTGCAAATAAATGCAGATCACACACTCGGAAGGTGGGAGGGATAATACAAACAGGTATTATTTGTAGAACTTAAGACTTCTTCAGTACTGTTTTTAGGATCAACATATCTTGTTACCTGATCAAAGTAAAATAAATACTACCTCCGTTCTCTTTTACTTGTTGTTTCAAACATCCACATGGTCTCTAAATACACACCTTTGACCATTACCTTTTCTAATTATATGTTAGTAAAATATTAAAAATACAATGATATGGAAGTACTTTCGATGAAGAATATACTAATATCATTTCCATGTGACAAATCGAAATACTTCTGCTTATATTAGTGATCAAAGTTTTAAAATTTTGACCCCCACGTTCTAAAAGACTAAAACTACATGTCTGCATCTATTCTGGAACGGAGGGAGTATTATCTCGGTCCAGAAGAATCATCCTGTCAAATACTGCAGAGTTAGTGGGATTGTCAAGCACGCTAAACCCGTACAAGCTTTTGTTGCCTTTTGATGAATTGTCAATGGCTGAACAGTGAAGTTACTTGATGAAAACAGAGCTGTTCTGTTAGCATTCTGCACCATTGCTCCTTCATGTTATCAAGTAAAAATTCTGTAGTGTCATAAACTTATGAGACATGCACACACTGTTCAATTTGACTTGCATATTTCTATCCTCTTTCAATTTGTTCTGCACTTCATTATCCATATGACTGTATAAAACCATCTGGACTAAATGTGATAAAATGTCTTCGACTGTTGCAGCTCTGATTTCATTTTGTTTGCTGGGGGGAACGTTTGGGCATTGGACTGGTGCCCAAGGTTGTACGACAAGCCTTCTCCTTCTGTAAACTGCGAGGTTGTGATCTGAACTTAGTAGTACTCTTTTAGTGACTTCAGAAGAGTTTATGCATCATCTTATTATTCAATAACTGCCTTGTTATACAATATATGGAGGAAATCTTTGTTGGATGCCACCGAAAGTTTGTGATTTAGAACAACGCTACCTTCTGTGAACATGACAAATGGGTCCCAAGCCCACATGTCAATGAGACAGTCATTTTACTGAACCACATACTTTATGGTGGCGTATATCTAAAAACTCTTCCAGACATCTGTTGCAGTACTTTGCTTGAGTGCGTCTTTGCATGCGGGCTAATTGCATGATTGCACTTATTTGTTCAATGTCTATAATAGTACCTTATTCATTTTTTTTGGTTTTTAATTGCAAGAATTTGCCAGGCTTTAAAAAAATGAGAATGGCCTACGAGTTATTTAGAGCTGATCATCCTAATTTGATGTCTTTTATCCATTGCAGTATCTTGCTGTTGCTGCTCATCCTCCTGGTTCTTCTTACCATAAACTTGGTATGCCATTAACTGGGAGAGGTATCATTCAAGTTTGGTGTCTCGTAGCACCCTTTGAAGAGGTAAATCCTCATCAGCAAATGGTTGCATGCAATAAGAATAATCGTAGAGGAAGACCTAGGAAAACACCAGATGAGAATAATTCTGTTGAAAGTTCATCCAATCCACCAAAACCTAGAAAGAGAACCATCACAACTTCTGATGATCACTTGGAACCAAGTCTGAAAAGACCAAGGGGCAGACCAAGAAAATATTCACTACCAGTTGCCAAAGTGGAAGATTCATCCCAAAATAGAAAAGGTGAAGATTTTAGTCTCATTGATCCTCTTGTCACTTCAACAGTTGTTCCAGGTGAGCTTGCATTAGCTTGTGTCATGCCAACCGTGATGTCTGTGGAATCAACTCCAAGAAGTGGCAGAGGGCGGCCTAGGAAAAAACCAACTGACAAAGTAGAAGGTTCATCTGGCATTGAATTAAAAGAAGATATGTCTACAGCTCTAATCTGTATGGAGCCAAAGGTAAAAAGGGGGAGGCCCCAGAATTATCCAGCTCCAAGTGACTGCAGGCATGTTTCAGGCACTGATATTGAATTAGGAAAAGATACAACTTGTCTGCCTGCTTCAGTTGGTCGCAGTTTGGGCCCCATTGGTTCGGCAGAGTCTAATGCTAATTTAACTGTTGTTGCAATTGATGCAACATCACCAGTTCCATCTTTATCTAGTGCAGCTTGTGAGAAAAAGTCCAGAGGTCAGAGGGGTAGAGGACAACCTAAAAAGGAACCAGTTTCTGGTGCACTTTGTTGCTCAGTGGTTTCTGGTGTTGAATCACAGAGCATGAGTTCCAGGGAAACCATTTCAAATGATCCAAAGGTCTATGTTGAGAATTCTTTGCCATATGGGCAGTCTAACATAGGATCAGTGACAAGTGAGTTTCGTTCTGTTAGCATGCTAAGCTGTGAGGGCAATGTGCATACAGGTGTCGTTTCAGATGATTATGTGTTACCTACACATATTTCACCTAAATCAAGTGACAAGAGAGAGTCAAGTGGTAGGATGGGGAGAGGGCGGCCTAGAAAAAAACCACTTTCGAGTGCAACCGACTGTTTATTGGCTTCTGGTACTGAGTCCCTAAAGACAGCTTCTACACCGACCAATTTAGACAATCCCACATCTTTGGCCAAGAGTGATCGCAAAGTTATAGCAAGTAACCTTATTTCAACTGATGCCGCACCACAGTGCAATGCAAATTGCAAGGAACAATCAAGTGCCAAAAGGGGCAGAGGCAGACATAGAAATAAGCCTGTTTCAACAGAGTTTAGTTGTTCTACAGCATTTAGTTGCGAAGAACAAAAAACTCAGACAACCCCCAAGTTAAGTGACAATGTGGCCCCAGTTGAAAATTGCAAGAAAGAATCACGTCCCAGAAAGGGTGGAGGGCAACCTACAAAGGAACCTGCTTCAAATGAAAGTAGCTCACTGGCTCTGAGTGGTGAAGTACATAAGATGGAGAGATCTTCGACATCTACCGTGCCAAATAATCATTTATCTTCATTTGAGAATTCCATGCTACTGGGATCATCTATAAGTGAAGACATGGGTAATCAGGCTGGTTTGATTGGATCTAAGAGTGGAGTTGTTAGTTGCGAAGGCATGAAAATGAATGGAAGCAATACTGCCAATGATACTTCTAATTGTGACATTGAACATGCAGAGGAAAATCAAGTTGTGCCTGTTCCTTTTGAAAACAGTTCCCAGGTTATTGATGAAGTGGAAGATACAGAACTGGCTCCATTCAAAGAATCAAGTAAAAACAGTACTATGATTAGTTCTGCAGAAAACTCGAACATTTCTCCAATCCCAAAAGATATTTCTCTACCAAGGGTTATCTTGTGTTTAGCTCATAATGGCAAAGTTGCTTGGGACATCAAATGGAAACCCCCTTTACTAAGTCAGTCAGAACAGAAATCACGTTTGGGTTTTCTTGCAATACTGTTGGGGAATGGCTCACTTGAAGTGTGAGTATATCCTATGCTAGATCATCAATTTTATTTGTTATATCATCTACTTCTAATTCATTCCTTTGCACAGATGGGAAGTTCCATCTCCAAGCATGATCCAGAAAATATATTCCTCTTCTTCCATGGAGTTTACTGACCCTCGTTTTCTAAAGCTGCAACCTGTATTTAGATGTGCCAGAGTGAGGTGCGGGAGCAGACAAAGGTATTGCGACTTTTACTTGTGCGCTTCATCAATTTTGATATTAGAACTAGGTGGCACATTTTGATTTTCTGCTCAATTACTCGTCATGAACTTTCATTTTGAAGCCATTGCCTCTTTATAATGGTAAACAGCATTCCCTTGACAGTTGATTGGTCGCCTTCTCCTCATGATATGATATTGGCGGGATGTCATGATGGAACGGTATCTTTTCCTCCTGTGGCAAAATTATTTTCTTAGCTCAAACCCTGTGAACTTGAAGTCTTTACCTGAGAACTGCACTGTTTGGTTTGAAGTTACAATTCTGAAAGTTTCATGATTGGATTTTGTTGTTCCAGGTTGCTATATGGAAGTTCACTACAAATTTGTCATCTCAAGGTATGTACATAGTTTCTTAGATAGCTTCCTTTTTCAAGGGTGTCTAACTGTCTATCACTTATGCTTTGCCGAACGACATGTCTTGACTTTGAAACTGCTTATTTCACTGGTTAAAAAGCAAACTATTGGAGTTCCTGTACTGCATATTTCTTATTTTATTTTGTTTGTGAATAAAATTAATCGTCTATCCTACTTAATGCACAGATTCAAAACCTTTTATGTGCGTCACTGCTGAATCAGTTCCCATCAGAGCCCTCTCATGGGCACCATACGTAAGGTACTCAGTTTTATCATACTTCAGTTCCATTCTAAAAGGTAAACTCCGAGTTCTGACTCCATAATATCATTTCGACAGTGAGGAACCCACAAATACCTTTGTTACTGCTGGCGAGGATGGTTTAAAATTCTGGGATTTAAGGTAGGCATAGACCCTACTAGGAACTTTGTTCTGACAAAACTATCCTCCGACAACTATTTCTGATATTTTGTATATTAAGATGTCCTCAAAGGCTTATCTCGATCCAATTTCTTTCTCTTTTTTGCTAATGTTTCACTGAGCACAAGTCCAGTGAATTGAGTTCTCTGTTTTTTACTGTCAAATGAGTTAAAACGGCAGTTTACAATCTGGGAACCATGTATCTTTATTTGTTTTCTGTTTCCTAATGGTAAAATTGATAATACCGCTGCTTCTAAAAGCTGTAGTATGTTGTGCACAGATATACTGATTGTTAAGATCAATCATTAACTGGCAGAGCTCCACAATTTGCATCAGCTGGACTTCAGTCACTGTTGAAGATCTAACTGACAGTGACCACAAGTGTGGCAATTACCATTGAAGAAACATTTCATCAACATAACCTTAATCAAACAATACTACGATTGTTGGATCCACCACCGTTTTTGCTATGTTTTTTTATTGGTCCGTAATATTTGAGTATTGATGTGCATGTCATGAAACTCTTTGCTGCAGAGATCCATACCGTCCTCTTTGGGAGCTTACTACTGCTCCAAGGGCTGTATTAAGTCTTCATTGGTTAAAGGATGCAAGGTAATATTTTGTTCCATCTGGAGTAAATAAATCCTACTCAGTTTCCTTCACTACACATAATTTACTCAGCTTACATCACTAACCACTGGGATCGGAACTTGGGTTTACCTTGTCTTCCTTGTCATTGAAACACTGCATTAATTTCAAATGCAGATCACTATTTTCATTTATGTTAAAATGCACACCACAGTTGCAAGAAAGTTGGGATTGATTTAATGTTCTTATGAAACCCATGGCCCACCTGATCTGTATGTGTCTGTTGGCAATTTAGCATGCTAAGGCAGCTATCTTATTTGGGTATCTATTAATTCTTCTATATTGTTTTAGTCTTTCAATTTGCACTAATTGACATGATCTTTTTAGCACAAATGCTTTAATGTGCTCATGTACGGTGTACCTTCTATATTTATGCAATATTTTCACCCTTTCCATGAAAGGTTATTAATGTATTACTAGATCATTGATCCAATTTACAAGTTACAACATTGATTGTTGCTAATGGACCAAAGCTAATGTGATTAAAAGCCTCATTCTTTCTGATTTATTTTTGTGTGTGGAGAGAGTATTCTTGAATTTTGGCAGGTCATCTGTATCTTTTACCCTGCAAGCACCAGGTAGCCCTTTTTTTTGTGTGTGTGTGGCTATAAAGTGGTAGGATGGCACTTTCCAGGTGGAGAAACCCCTGAGAAGCATAGGCATGAAACAAATCCAGGAAGTGGTCCTTTATCTGGGGCTTGCCCTAGACATAGTGAACCTGTAGGACACACGTGGCGTGTTCAGTCAGAATAAACATTGAACAATGGCTAATTTAAAACTTGCTTATACCTCATGATAAGTTCCATTTGTGTTCATTCATGGTCACGTTTACTGTATATATGTGCAGGTTACTATATCTTTTTTGTGCATTTGAATAATAATGTTAACTGTTATATTTTTTATCCTTTGTGTTCAGAGGTATTGTCATCTCATTGGAAGATGGCACATTAAAGTTCCTTAACTTATTGAGAACTGCCAATGATGTTCCAGTAACTGGAAGTCCATTCATTGGAACTAAAACTCAGGGTGTTTCTACTTATCAATTATCAGAATATTTGATCTGGAGTGTCCATGCCTCAGAAATTACAGGTACATTTTTATAATCATGTGTAACCATAGTCTATATCCTGCCTAATCTGTATTCAGTCTCAGATTTCCTAATAAGTCGCACTCCTGGATTGTACCTTTTTTTAGAGATGATTTTTTGGACTTTGGAACTATATTATGGAAGGAACGGTTGTATTAAAGAAAAAAGCCTTTAACTTATAGTTATGTTCTTTGTTGTATATACTAGCATTCGAATAATTTATTATTTTACTTGGATTCACCTCTTGTAGGATTTCATTTTAGACAATATTAAAGAAATTTAAATGGATCTCCGTATAGATCTCTGGGAGCAGTGGTGGCTGCTCATGAAAATATCTATCTGTAGATGATGCGTAGTTCAACACCAGTGGAGACAGATATTCGTGATGATCCTTAAATTTGTAACATTTCTTTGCCGTTGTCCAGGTTATGCAGCTTATTGTGTGGCAGATGGTACTGCTGTGCGCTTCCAGGTAAACTCTATAGTGTATACCATGGACATTGCCTTTTTCTGCTTGTGATTCTGAGTCTATGCTAAACAAATATTTAACTTGTTGTAGCTTACTCCAAGATTCTGGGAAAAGGATCCCGGGAGGAACCGTGTACCTTATTTCCTTTGTGGTTCATTATCAGAGGAGAGAACAGTTATTAAGATTGGTGTCACGTTGCAAAACTCTCCTTTATCAAATGTTCCAATGGTGGCAAAAAAAGGTCCAAGATCATGCCAGGATGTAGATCAAGTGCATGATATAGAAAAGGAGAAATTACCTCTTACCGACTCAGGTAAAACCTTCTCTATTTGGCTGCAACTTGTATAATTGGTTTGCTGCCTGACATGCCTGTTCAACCATCCTACAGGATACAATTGCCCTGTAAATCCAGACCTTGTAGATGGTCAACAAGATGGACCTGATGAAGGACAAGAAACTGGTGCGATAGTTTTAGCTGGTTCTAGAATGCAACAGAATGCTGGCATATACAACAGCAGCTACGGTAAATCCCCTCAAGACTTTGAGGTCTTCCCTCCCAAAGCTGTAGCATTGCATCGATTGAGATGGAACATGAACAAAGGTAGCGAGAGATGGTTGTGCTATGGTGGCGCTGCAGGCATTATTCGGTGTCAGAGGATCTAAAAAACAAGAGCATAACCGGGAATGTTTGTCCCAAACCAGGATAATCTGGTCTCCATCTACACAATAAGCTGCTATGGCATCTGATGTTACTTGCAGTAATATATGGTATGCTTTATCTTATTCTTTTCATCTACTTTTGTCGTTGTGTCCTTATTTTTATGACTCAGCTACTTATTCTGTCTTGCAATATAACAGAGTTGCGTATCTTAGGAACTCCCAACGGAGATCTCTGTAGCTTACCGAACTCGGGTTGAGGTAATATGAGCTCCCAGACAAATAATAACCGTTTGGTTCTGAAAAATACCAGTGCATGCAGTCCATTTCTGGGCACCAGTGAAATAAGTGCTGGTTGGCGTTCCAACTTCTCTGGACCTGTTGTAACTGTCACTGATCTTTTTTTTCTTCTAGTAACATATGTAGAATTGTAGATGACACGTACTAGCTGTGCAATGAAAAACCGAGCAATGTTACGTTGGTTATGTGGTGAATCTGGTGAAAATTCATGTATCAATGCTCTTGATTTGAAAGCTGTATTCGCCATGTTGTTTCCTTGTTGCTTCATGACTACTTTGTATTTCGGAATGCTCAATGAGTTTGGGAGTTCTTTTAGGTAAACGAAATCAATGGTAATGAGTTGTGCTATATTCTGCTACCTCGTGGCTGTTCTGCCCAGGAACTGCTTCAGCTAGACACTACTGGGTTCTGCCAGATAACAAAAGATAACAATAACGAGGTTGTGCAGTATCGCAGCTGTGTTATGTTCACGACCTCTAAATTTCAGGTAAAGGCTTCAACATGAACAATGCTTTACCAACGGACAATAAGCTTAAGGTTCCTCTAGTACTGAAATAAAACACTTGGGTGAAGCTGACATGACTTTTTTTTTCCTTTTTTGGGATAAAATTTGACAATAAGCTTAAAGTTCCTCTAGTACGGAATGGCCGTCGAGACGGCGAACTTGTGGCCGTGCTCATGCTGCTTGTCCACAAGCAGAATGCTCCTGTGCTTGGCTATGAACCCGGCTTCGTATTCGGTCGCATTCTGCACATCGAAGATAGCGGTCGACCCATCGGATGCCCCCGAGAGCAGGTACCGCCCCTCTGCCAAATCAACCTCTGACCATATTGTCAAATTACAAACACCGGCAACACCGACTCGCACACCGCGCAGCAATTAGATCTTTCCTAGATGTATTTATCGACAGGATTAGCACGCAAATCAAACTAATCTGTGCTGCGTGCAACTGATGCGACGGTGACGAAGTAATAGCGGCTGACTGGGGAGTCGGGGGGAGGGGGGACTTGGATGGAGTTGACGGTGCCGTGGTGCGGGGTAGCGAACTCCTTACGGTTTGAGAGCGTGAGCGAGGTGGCGCGGCGCGCTCGAGCGAGGGCCTGGAAGCGCCGCGCGCTCCCTCCGCCTCACCAGCTCCCACCACATCCACTCTGTTACTGCGGCGTGTCCGTTGTCTGACTCTGAGGCGGCGGACTGTGGGGTGGGGCGCAGAGGGAAGAGCGCGCCGCGCGGCGCGATCGGGGCGGTTGCTGTGCTGGCTGGTGAGGCGGTGAGGAAGGAGGACTCCGCTGTTACTCGCATGTACAATGCCACGTGTGAGCTGTATATAAGACTACGTCACCTAAGATTTTAGGAGACGTACAGGAGAGAAAAAGCTGATGTCTACTATTTAACAGACGATCTTATAGACGGTTTTATATTTATGTACCATTGTACAGACAGTCTGTTAATTACATGAGAGACTATTATAGACAACTATATAAACGATCTATTATATGAATTGTTTTTAGTGCTGTTTGTAAATAATACGAAGATATATTATAAACAGCTACTCCCTCCGTCCTTGAAAGTAAGGGAGAGAAGCGTTCAAATTGTGTCCTCCAATATTAAGGATTGAGAGCTCTTTCCCCTTAAATTGTGTCCTCAAATTGTGCCCATGCATGCAGATGCACGCACATACATACGACCACACATATTCCAAAACAAAAATGTGGTAGATCATTCTCTATAATCGTTATTAATTAATGCATGCATGTTGCCAATTAATAGAGACACAGTATTAAATAGGGGCATTAGAGTCTTTTGGCAGAAACCATAATCTGTTCTAAAATTTCTTCTGTCCCTTACTTTCCAGGACGGAGGGAGTACTTACTACTAATTTGGTAACGTCTACAAAAATTTAATATGATATGCAAATAAAATGAGGTCCACTTACCAATACTTTGGTAATGCTAAAATTTGGTGTGGCCACAATACAAACAACATTCTTTTTGTTAATATTTAATTTTGCCCAAGTTTTAGTTATATAAAATTTTTGGTTTGGCTCATTTTAGCTATCAAGCAAACAACCCATTATACTTCTCTTATCTAACACGTTCGTAGGATTAAGGATATGGAAAATCAATTATTTGTCACCCAAACAATGACATTGTATCAATCCTGGCGTATATTGACTAATGAAAGATTATGCTAATACTAGTTAAGTGCCCGTGCGTTGCTACGAAAATTCTCAAACACAACCTTATTAAGAAAAGTTTTTCAAAGCAACAACCAAGTTGGTTGATGAGAAAGACATGTATGAAATAAACTTGTTAGCTACTTAAGAGTGCTTCAAATCATCAGTTAATCATTTATGCTAGTATAATTTTAAAAAGCCTCAACATGATAGTACAACAACAACTTTAAAGAATTTGGTCTTTTTTCTTTTTTTTTCTCCCCTTTTGTCTCGAGTGCAATCTTCTGCACCTTATAACTTTAAACTTTGTTTTCTATTCTCATAATTTAATCACAGCTTTAGCTGTCTTAAAAAAGAGAGAGAAGGAGCTATGGCCATAGCCTCCTTCCATATCGTTTCTTGCGCCCCTCTTGAATCTTTTGTATTGCTTCTTTCTCTCTTTCTCCTATGTGTGTATGAGCCTTTCTTTGCTCTGTCTCTTTCTGCGTCTCTTCGTATGTCCTCTATGATGGAGATGAAGGTGGCCTTTTATAGGTAGAGGAGAGGGCAGCCAGACGTGTGAGTGCTCAACCTCTATGATACGGTGCCTTGTGATCTCCGGAATTGGCACGTGATTTGATTATGCAATTCTTGCCTTTTAATCTCTGTATTTCCATCCGAATGAGATACAATGAAATAGGATTTTCATGTTATGGGATAGGGTGAGTATGTCATTCCATCCAAGCGGGATATGATAAGGAAACTCTTTTATTTATAAGAGATGAATAAAATCCGTCCATTTTAAGGAGATGTGATCAGTAATATTTCCATAAAATAGAGGGAATCCGGATCGGGTAGGGGCGGGCTGAGCGAACAGAAGGAAAAGGTGAACATAGATCAAAGATGATGTGTACAGGTTAAGAGCCAGCTGACATGGTCTTATTGTACATGCCCTAATGTGACGCTACAAATATGTTTGCGAAGTTATTCGATGCATTTAAAAAAAAAATCTTTTGTCACCACAAAGATTGACTTTCATGTTTTGTCACCAAAATATTCAACATTTGCTACTAAAACAGTATTCTAAAATCATTACTTATATAATCCTATGTATTTTTTTAATCTAGCCCCTCGCACATGCATTTGCAAATTTAGTCCCTCCCTCACCACGGAAGGCATGATAGACGACACTTGTCCTCTACTGCAACCAGGAGCATGGAAGGTCACCGACGCAGCGGTAGGGCAAGGGACCGCGAGAGGAAGCATTGTCATGCTCGGGTAGCATAGAATGTTAGTTAAGTCTTGACACATGCACTTTCCATTCATGTTTTTTGCATGCATGGCAAGATTAGATCGTGCATGTCTTAATTCACGATTGACGCAAAAATCACTGCGATTCCTTTCCTTTGTAAGCTTCCTTTCCTTTGTAAGCTTTCTTTCCTTTGTATGCAAGCTCGTTTTCCTCCTATAAATAGAGGAGAAGAAGAATAGAAAAGTATCAAGTATTGCAAAGACAAACTCGGTGTGTGTTTAGTGTCCACTTCGTGTGCACATTCGTGTTCTTGTGCAGAGGAGTTCATCCCCACCGGCGGCGTTCACGGGCGATCCAACAAGTGGTATCGAGCACATTATCGGCGTTGGCGCGTGATCGTCGTCGAAATGCCTCGAGCACGAACAGCCGCCACCACCCTCTAGCTCGCGATCGCTCCACGGAGGTGGAGACGACGGGCGACCATGGTGGTCGTGTACCGCGTGGTCAAGGAAGGGGGAGGCGGGCCGGTGAACTACCCCACGCCGACCAAGACAAACTACAATGACTGGGCCTTGTTGATGAAGATCAAGCTGCAGGCCGAGAACCTCTGGTGCGCCATCGATCCGGCAACGACATCGACGTGCACGAGGACCGGATGGCGCTGACGCTATTCTGCGCTGCAGCAGATGCCACCGGAGATGATCTCCACCGCCGCGATCAAGCCGTCCGCGAAGGAGGCGTGGGAGTGTCTCCGAGTCATGCGGATCGGCGACGACCGCATCCGAAGACGAGCGCCTGGCGATCGCGCGCGCCAAGACGAGCACTGGTGTTCGGGGCGGCGAGGCGTCGAGGACTTCGCTCTGCGCCTCACGGGCCTCGTCAATCAACTCGCCACCTCGGCGATCCGAGCCCCCGTCAAGGTCGCCGAGAAGTACCTCGCGCGCGCGTGGCGTATAAACAATTGGTTATTTCCATGGAAACCCCGCCGACATCTCCACCTCTCCGTCGAGAGATCACCGGCCGACTTCGCGTCGGAGGACGATCCCGAGCCGCCTCCACCCAGGCGGGGCAAGTCGTACCTCACGGAGGAGCAATGGTCGGAGCGGTACAAGCGTAAGGAGCAGAGAGCCTCAACGGCCGGCGGCTCCTACAACCGCGCAAGCGCCGCGTCCAAAGGAAACCGCGCGGCGGTGGGAACGCGGACGCTGCGGAAGGGTCCACCCGCGGCCGCCCACAACGGCGACAAATGTCGCTATCGCGGCAAAATTGGCCATCGGGCCAAGGAGTGCAGGAGCGGGAAGAGGACGAGCGAGCCCACGTGGCCCACGTGGCCCGAGACGACGAGCCCGATCTCCTCTTGATCCAAGACGGTGCCATCCTCACCAAATCGCCGCCACCGCTACAGAGCTCACCGTGCGAGCCCGGCAGCTCATGCGCGCTAAGCCGCCTCAATCCGGGGCACTCGCACCTCATGCGCACCTCATCCACGACCACCGTCTAAGCATGTTGAGTGGTGGAGAGCAAGGTGTTCGCGGCGCCGACGGTGAGGAGGACCGCGACTCAGCGATGGATCTTCGACATCGGGCCACCAACCACATGATGGTCCCGCGGCGTTCTTCGACCTCGACATAGGCATCACCGGCTGCATGCGATTCGAGACGGATCTATGGTCCGGATCGAGGATGCGGAACCGTGCTCTTCGCATGCAAGAACGGCGAGCACCGGACCCTTCCTAATACCTACTTCATCCCGCGCCACCGCCAACATCGTCACCGCGGTCAAGCCGGCGAAGGTGGGTTCCAAATCTGATTGAGGACGGATATCTGCGGTGCGTGATGACCGGTGGCGCCTCCTCGCCAAGATCCACCGGAGCGCGGGTCGGTCAGACGTGCTCGACATCAACATTGCACGGCGATCGCCTTGCCTCGCGTCGCGGTGAGGACGCTGGCGTTGGCACGCTAGGTTCGCCATGTCAACCGCCAGATTGCGCAAGATGGGGCGCGAAGGCCTCGTTCGTAGCCTTCCCATGCCGCCCAAGTGGAGCGGTGTGCGAGGCTTGTCTCGCCGGCAAGCATCGTCGCGCACCGCTTCCGCGCCAAGCACGCGCCGTTCCGCCGGCACTCGAGCCGATCCACGGCGATCTTTGCGGCCCGTCGACCTGCGACACCGAAGGGAACCGCTACTTCCTCCTCCTCGTCGATGACTACAAAGGTTCATGTGGGTGGTGTTGCGCCACCAAAGACGTCGCACCAGACGTCATCAAGCGCATCAAGCGGCGGCAGAGCGCAAGAAGCGGCAGCGGTGCGCGCGCTACGCGCACGGATCGCGGGGAGAGTTCACGGCGGCAGACTTCAACAGATACTGCGCCGAGCTCGGAGTATGGCGTGAGGTGACCGCGCCGTACGCACCACAGCAAAACGACGTCGTCGAGCGGCGGAACCAGACGGTGGTCGGGACCGCCAGAAGCATGCTTAAGGCGAAGGGGCTCCCGGGCAAATTTTGGGGGGAGGCAATCACCACGGCGGTGTACATCCTCAATCGAACGACAATGAAGGGTACTGGCGGCAAGACCCCGTACGAGTTCTGGAACGGGAGTACGCCGGCAGTACATCACCTACGCACGTTCGGATGCGTCGCCCATGTCAAGGTTGTCAAGCCCAACCTCAAGAAGCTGGATGACCACAGTCGGCCAATGATCTTCGCCGACTACGAACCCGGCTCCAAGGCATATCGGGTCACGACCGGTGGCGGCGAGTCCACATCACCGCGACGTCGTCTTTGACGAAGAGGCGCGGTGGGAGTGGAGCGGTGATCAGCGGCGACGGCGATGCGAGTTCGTCATCGAGCACGCCATCGTGGTCCGGCTGAGGTGGTGACCACGTTTCGCCAGCAGACCTCAAGCGAGGAATGCGACGCCATCATCGCCACGATCACCAACACGCGCCAAGCCCGGCGGGTCGCCCAAACCGCACCGCACACGCTCCGATCGAGTTCGCTTCACCGCCAGCTAATGTGGAGGAGGCCCTGGATGCTGAACACGATGACGACGTCCCGCTTCGTTTTCGCGCTATCGACAACATTCTCGGTCCAACGACACCACCCGGGATGGCGCGTCGGGATCTGGACGAGGATCTGCTCCTGGCGAGCATCGACGAACCGACCACATTCGAGCAGGCCCAAGCGCACGAGTGCTGGAGGACGGCCATGCTCGATGAAATGACATCGATCAAGTCGAGCGGCACTGGAGCTCGTCGACCCACCACCGCGCCAACACCCAATTGGGCTCAAGTGGGTCTTCAAGATGAAGAAGGACGCCACGGGCATCGTCATCAAGCACAAAGCCCGGCTTGTGGCAAAAAGGTACGTGCAACGTCAAGGGATCGACTACGACGAGGTTTTCGCGCCGGTGGCAAGGCTCGAGTCTGTCCGACTCCTGTTGGCACTCGCGGCGAGCGAGGGCTGGCCAGTCCATCACATGGATGTTAAATCGGCCTTCCTCAACGGGAGCCGCGGAGAAGTCTATGTCGCCCACCACCGGGGTTCGTGGTCGCCGGCAAGGAGCAGAAGGTGCTGCGTTTGATCAAGGCTCTCTACGGCCTACGTCAAGCGCCGCGCGCATGGTACGCCAAGCCGACGCCTCTCGTGTCGCTCGGGTTCCAGCCAGCAGCAGAATCGAGCATGCCGTGTATGTCCGCGAGCGGCACACACCGATTACTCGTGGGCGTTTACGCCGACGACCTCGCTCATCACCGGCGGTGACAACATCGAGCTCAGCGGTTCAAGAAGGAGATGATGAACACATTCCGGATGAGTGATCCGGGTCGCTCCACTACTACCTCGGCCGAGGTGAACCGCATCGGCGAGCATCACCATCGACCGGTGCCTACGCGATGAAGATCTTGGAGGCGCAGGTCGGCAAACTGCAATGTCAGCATCACACCCATGGAGTCACGCCTCAAACTCAGTAAGTTGAGTTCCGACCCACCAGTTGATGCTACTGAATATAGGCGGATCGTGGAAGCGCTACGCTACCTGGTGAACACGAGACCGGATTTGGCGTACGCAGTGGGCTATGTCTCCCGGTTCATGGAGAAGCCCACCACCGAGCACCTAGTGGCCGTTAAGCGATATCGCGGATGTCGCGGATAAAGATGCACTATGGTTGCCACTACCGGAGGAAGGAAGGAGGCGTTGCTCTTCTTGGCTACAGCGACAGCGATCATGGCGCAGACGTCGACGGCCGCAAGAGCACCACCGGAGTCCTGTTCTTCCTCGGCGACAACATCATCACCGGCAATCCCAGAAGCAGAAGGTGGTGGCTCTGTCTAGCTGCGAAGCTGAGTACATTGCCGCCGCGATCGCCGCTTGTCGGGGTTTATCGGGCGCGCCTCCTTGCGAGCTCGGGGAGAGGAGGCCGACGCCACACACTCAAGATCGACAACCATCTGCGATCCAATGAGTAAAACCCCGTCTTTCACGCATCGATAAAACACATCGACGCCAAATACCACTACATCGAGAGTGCGTCGAAGAAGGCGGTGTGAAGGTCGAGCCAATCAAAGACCAAAGTTCACCGGCGGACATCCCGACAAAAGCTCTTGGGCGAGATCAGTTCGTGCAGCTGCGGTCCAAGCTCGGCCTCGTCGACATCAAGCAGCTGTGCAGGGCTTAGGGGGAGATTTGTTAGTTAAGCCTTGACACATGCACTTTCTATTCATGTTTTTTTGCATGCATGGCAAGATTAGATCGTGCATGCCTTAATTCACGATTGACGCAGAAATCACTGCGATTTCTTTCCTTTGTAAGCTTCCTTTCCTTTGTAAGCTTTCTTTCCTTTGCATGCAAGCTCGTTTTCCCTCCTATAAATAGAGGAGAAGAAGAATAGAAAAGCATCAAGTATTGCAGCACAAACTCAGTGTGTGTTTAGTGTCCAGCTCGTGTGCACATTCGTGTTCTTGTGCAGAGGAGTTCATCCCCACCGGCGGCGTTCACCTGGGCGATCCAACATAGAAGGGATCCTGTCGCGGTGGGTCATGCGTTGCTCCTGCGGTCAATCGAGCTCACGGGGATGTGGTGACCTTCCACGCTCCCTAATCGCGTTAGGGGACATGTATCGCCTACTGTGTCTTTCGCGGTAGGGGAGGGAGAACTAAATTTACAAATACGTGGGGCTAAATTAAAAAAGAGAGATATTGATGGCTAGATAAGTGATAATTTCCACTATTCCATCCATTTTATTTTTTAAAAAACTAGAATTCGAGTTGTGAAAAATCCAAATGCCCTCTGCTTCCTCCCCTCCCCTAACTTCCTTACCCCGATCTCTTCCATTTCCTCTCCTCGTCTCTCCTAACTCTGAGCCAGGGTTTCAAAAACCGAATTTCTGAAATTCGAACGGTTTTTGATTTTCAAAATTCGGTAAAACTCAAGCGAAAATCGGTAGAAATCGAAAAAAAATGAATTCAATTTTTTTTAAACTCGAGGGTCAAACAATGGCAAGAAAAAACAAAAATCTAACGATTTTACTAGTTTACGTCGGCTTTGTGAATCCTGCTCTGAGCTTGCCAACCAGGAAGGCCTGTTGCCGCCACTGCTGCTGTTATTCCCCGTTGCCGGAAGGAAAAATGGCAGGCGGCATTCACAAATTAGACCCCACAAAAGGCGAAAAAAGAACAGATTTTTATTGGAATTTGAGAAAGTAGCAACAAATCAAGAAGCGATGTTTCCTAGGGCCAAATCAAGAAACACCTCAGCAATTAGCACAGATCAAACCAAGAAGTATTGAAACAAGCTCACAATCCTAGCAACCTACGAGCTAATTACAAGAACCAATAGAACCAGGAAATTATGCGAATAAAAGAAGAATCAAGAGCTGGATCAATTGAGCCATCGACGCCGTGCGTGCCGCAGCCGCACGTGAGCTCGCGTCGGGTCACCGCCCCCGCGCGTGCCGCAGCCATGGGCGAACTTGGGCCACGCCGCTGCCTCGTGCGAGCTCGCACCAAACCATCGCCGTTGCGCGCGAGCTTGTGCTTGGCCACTGGCACTGCCTTGTGCTGGGCGGCGCCGGCGGTGACCTCGACGATGTGGGAATGGAGTGCATGGGGTTGACGACAGCTGGTCCGCGCCGTCCCAGCGTGACTCGGCGTCGGCCATGGCGTGTTGGCGGCGGACGGTAGCCAACTAGCCATGGTGGGTGGAGAAGAGGATGGGGAAGAAGACGTTGAAGAAGGAAGGCAAAGGTGTCCTTTCACATGCGAGTTTGAGGCCAAAAATAATTTAGAAATGCTTAAATACGAAAAGAATGGTAAATACTGGTTATTCGTGTGGCAAAAGATAAAGAGCAATCTTTGTTGTGGCAAAATATAGAGTGACAATCTTTGGGATGGAAAATAATTGATTTTTTTTAAGGATTTGATTCAGATCGAGGGAGGGTTTAATTTGGTAAGTATAATACAGATGCAGTGAAGCTTATGATGTTTTCGTGATCCAGCGGAACAAAGCCATGTTCCCTGGTGGTTGTCATCGATGAGCAAAAGCGAAATTAGTAGTCCGTTACAGAGGTTACGTGAACCATATGCGATGGCGTATTTTGTTACTATCTAATGTATTGGGCCTCAATTCAAGCCTAGTCGAGATGTACAGATTGGTTGTAAGGCAATGATTAGGTTGTGTACTTGTATCCGGCCCAGTCCCTCAGTTCTCGAATCGGGTTGGAATCAGGCCCCTGTTCTAGAAATGGGTTGTCTTGACTCTTGAGCTCAGGGAAAGGGAAAACTGACGTTAGTAGCAGACTGGTTCAAAAAGAGAAGGAAAAAAACCAGCCGCAACTCGTCCAAGCCCGTCCCCTCTCCCAGCCTCCTGCCCCACCGGAGCTCAGGCGAGCGGCGGCGGCATCTCGGAATCACCGCTCTCCCGCGCTCACAGCTTCTACCCGGCGGCTGCAAACTCCAAAGGTTGGTTCTCTTTTTGGCTCATTTTTTTTATAGTGATATGAATTCGTTTCCTATTTCGTCTCAAATCTACCCTATACAAATCTACTATGTATGACTACAAATATATTTTTATAGTTTAGAATAAGAAAAAAAAACTGTATTGTAAATGTCTTCTCGTATAGTGATATTGCTATTGTGTGTCCGAGATTTTCTCGCAAAAGTAAATCCCTTTCGTCCTCTCTTTCGATCCTATATTTTGTCATGCATTTTGTAATACCCATGATTCCCGATTTCTTTTGTAAAGGGGATTTGTCGGGTACTCTCCCGCTTCTTCGCCTCGCCTCCTCGGCTGTCTGCTGCCTAGTGGTTTACTTACCGCCGTCGCCGTGCCTCGTTTATTCCTGCATGAGCTTTTTAGGATTTCACAGTTTCATGCGGAATTACCTAGGGTTTAGGTAACCTTTTGCTCAATTTTTAACTTGGTGAGTTGTGTGGATGTTGGATCGTCGACTCTCCGGTTCGAGATGGGTATAACAATTACACATCTCGTGAATTAGCGCTGGACAAGCGCAGTTAGCACGTCGACGCAATACAGTGTTACCGGAATGTTTCTTTTTGTGGTATAGAGTGTTCAGTACTGTTTCTATGTGGTACTTGAAGGACATTGCACGGTAGCATGCTAGCGTCGCCACAACTTCATTGGGCTAAAATCAGTGTAGGAACATGCATGTAGTCTCCATTACTGTGTGAATCCCTTGCTTTTATAATTTTAGCATGAGGTCAGTGGAAGAGTATGATGATATAAGTTGTGTATTTTGTTAATCTTACCCCTACCCTATGTTTTCTCAGGTTTGTGTTCCTTCCAAGCGAGGGCATTCCTTGAGACAGCATGCCTAAGATAAAAAACAAGCCGTGTCAAATATCCTGAAGGATGGGAGCTTATTGAACCAACAATCCGCGAGTTGGACGCCAAAATGAGAGAAAGTATGCACGTGCGCTTATCCGTTGATGCACCGCACCCTCTTCAGATGTTCATTGACATTTCCTACCATAGGATGGGTACTAATGATTCACATGATGGGAAGAGGAAGTGCGAAGCTCTCTGGCCAAGTTTCCATATTTCTCACCAAAGAAGTCGCTACATATACGATCTTTATTATAGAAGGAAGGAAATATCAAAGGAGCTGTATGAATTTTGCCTGGACCAGGGTTATGCAGACTGTAATCTGATTGCAAAGTGGAAAAAGGTTAGTATCCTTAGTTCCATGTCATTTGCATGTGCACTTAAATCTTTTTATACTTCATACTACCTCAGTAGGATGCTTTTCCCACCTCACATGATCTTTAATTGATACATGTACAAAGTTAATTCAAATGAGTTAATAGACACACCATCAGGTTTTTCACTTTCTCTGCGTACTTAACAATTAACATAACATGTTTTGACTTATTTTTTAAAAAAACTATACCTTGAAGAAATCATCTTATTGTTACTTTTTTTTTTGTGATTGCACACTAGCAGCTGGTGTAATCATGGATAGATTTCTGTCACCCAATAATATTCTTTAGTCCAACGTTTTGGTTCTGGACATCTGGTATAATATAAATAAGAAGACCTCATTAGTGGAGTATTTCATGTGTATTGTATATTCAACTTGTGCTTTATATAAGCAAAATATTTTTTTTCTAAAACAATGACATGCAGGATAGCTTCCTTCACAGCTGCTATATCATTTCAATAACCCTTACCGCGACGAACGGTGAACAGTGATAAAAAAAAACCATTACAGTCCAGCCAATTGATTTGTTGTCTTTGTAATTGACATCGCGCATGTAAATATCTGGCCATGCTATATTACACTGAAAATGGAGTTTCCAGAACATATTCATGCTATTTGTTTTCTCGATTCCCTATTGAGTTGGTACTTGTATTAAAGCTATTGTGGTGGCTGTAAATAATTAAGGTGGCGTTTGGTTGGGTAGATAAGGGTGGATGGAATATGATTATCCATGAATTTAGAGTCATCCAATTGTTTGGTTAAGTGGATAGATGAGATACAGTCATCCAATTTTTTTTTAATATTCCCTCAAGATGCTGGATAGAGCCATAAAAAAAAGGTCGGATGAGCTCATACAGTTTGTTGCATGAAGAGCTGTATTCGGTCAAATTTTGTCCGAAATTTCAAATTTTGTCAAAAAATAAATAAATCAAATTTTGTCCGAAAAATCAAATTTCAATCAAATTTTATCCAAAAAATAAATTTCTGTCAAATTTTATACAAAAAATTCAAACCAAAATTCGAAATTTTGATTACAACTAGCCCATCTATCCTCATCCATCCAACCAAATAAAAAATTGACTCATCTTATCCATTCTCATTCATCCAACCAAACAAAAAATTGACTCATCCCTATTCACCCAACCAAACAGCTACCTGAATGACTCCATCCCATCCAGGCTGGATGGCCATATCTCATCCAACCTCATCCAGGCAACCAAACGCAAGGTAAATGAAGACAGTCGTTGTAGCACACAAAATGTAAATGGCCTATCTATGTTATTTTGGGAGGGAAGGGATCCAATACAATACTTCTCCTATATTGAAGAACAAATCATGTGAAGCTTAATTTTGCCTAAAGATATTATGTGGCATGTAAGTGTTGTTAACTCAATGAATGGATTCACCTGAAGATAGAAAGTTTCTCAGCCAAATTTTTGAGTGCAGAATCTCTCTTTATACTTCTTTGTTATGTTTTAATGTTTGTCCTTTTTCCTTCACTATTTTTATTCCTACTGATCACTCTTAACATGTTCTATTTTATTACTAGAATTTGTTTGACATTATTATATCAATCTACAGTGCTTACTGCATTTTTCTTTGCGTGTATTCACAGCCGGGTTACGAGCGCCTCTGCTGCCTTCGATGCATACAGACACGAGACCACAACTTTGCAACTAAATGTGTCTGCCGGGTCCCCAAGCACCTCAGGGAGGAGAAAGTCATAGAATGTGCCCATTGTGGCTGCAGGGGCTGTGCCAGCGGTGACTAATTATGTTGCCGTTATGTTGTTGAATCCATGGTTTCAAACTAACCACTCAAGATGTTTCTTGAGCGTGATCTGTGGTGAAAACAAGCGCCCTGTCGTCAGGTGAAAATAAAAAACATGTTGTATACCTATCTGGTAGGGCACTTCTGAATTTCCTGATATTGATGTTATGAATCGGTGATTTGCTATGTGTAGGCATTGCTTTATCACGAGCCTACAGAACATGTCTATGAGAAAAATAAAATAAAATAAAATGCGTGTCTGTATTTAAGCTTTTTAATTAATAGTAACGTGTGTGGCTGGATGTTTTCTACCCTACAATTTCTCATGGTCCTTGAAGGCTACTTTAATTTCTTATGTACGACGAGCAGACTTCGATTTGAATGAGCTCATCGAAGTCGTTGGAAGGCTCAAATGTTTCCATGCGGTATTCTCCAGACATTAGAAGTCGTCCGAAGTAGGCGAGGCACCCCTTTCAAGCACAAAAGGATTCCAGTTGAGTTCCCGGCGAGAGGACAAGCGCTCGTGCGTGATCCGACCTGCAGGTTATTCCTCCCAGCGATATTTTGAACACTAGTAGTAGAGGAGTGGGCGAGTAGTTTGGCTGGCTTCGTGGCGTTGCGCAAACATGGCAAGCTGTACCACGCTTGCCCGTCCGTCCCAGGAGCTTACGTTGGTATCTCGACAAATCTAACCCCATAAACAACAGCTACTGGGGTACACGTTGACAGGATGCCAATCACGGGACCGGAGGCCCGATATATCGATCGATTAGGTGAGGCATCGCGATTCGCCCTTGGAAATGGATGGCACCGTTGCGGTGGACTCGTCAGCTCATGGTCCTCGTGCATGTGTCGAGCGTAGCTAGCTGTCGGTGCGCGCGTGGGGTACGAGTACGACGTGCGTTGCGTGCGCCTCACAGGAAACCAAGCCGTTTTTAATACGAACGAGCACGAGTAAAGCGCAACCGGTCGAGGCACCGTCACGTGACGGTGTATAGAGAGTTAGTACTTGTGTGGTGTCCCCGGATCGAGTCCACTTCAGTGCAGCTCGGCGCGTGCTCCAGTGCGGCAGAGGCAGCTCACGCAACGCAAGAAACCGCGCCGCGGCCGATCGCTGCGGAGTGGAAGGAACCTAGGTGTATGGCGAGACGAGCGGGAGCGGGAGCGTTTGACGCGGAGGGCGCTCTGCATTAGTGCGCGCCGATGGCGGACTCCGCCGCCATGACCATCGACTTCCTCCGCGCGCGGCTGCTCTCCGAGAGGTCCGTCTCCCGCGCCGCCAAGGAGCGCGCCGACCAGCTCGCCATGAGGGTACGTATGTTTGTCCGTGCCAGCCACCCGCGCCGCGCGCCATGTCTCCTCCGTTCCTGTCGCGCGCGCATTGCTGTTAGTGTCATTAACTACATGCGTTGCTTTTAGGTTGCGGAGCTGGAGGAGAAGGTCCGGGCGGTGACGGTGCAGAGGCGGCAGGCGGAGCGGGCGGCCGCGGAGGTGCTGGCCATTCTAGAGTCCCGGGGCTTCGGCGGCCACTTCTCGGACGTGGTCGACTCGGGCTCCGACCACGACGGCGAGGAGGACGAGACACGCGAGGCCAAGAGCGGTGGCGACAACACGGCCCGCTCCCACGGGGAGAATCAAGAGCCAGTGGCGCAGGGCGAAGCGGACGACGCGCTGTCCGGAAAGGCCCACCCCGGCGGGCTGTCGTGGAAAGGCCGCAGCGTGAGCCCGCGCAAGGCCAGGCAGCTCAAGCAGAAGCACCGGAGGAGCTACTTCTACTTCTTGTCCTCGGATTCCTCGCCCAAGTACCGGATGGGGCAGTCCTGCCGGAAGAACAAGCGCAAGGACCTCAGGTCCCACCATTGCCGTTAGTTAGCACCAAATTCTGCATGCCATTCTTGGCAAATTCTGATGCTCTGCGGTTTCCTTCAACAATGCCAGGTCGGCGGCACCGGAAGAGGAGGCCAGCAACGTAGTAGTTTTCGCGGAGAGTCAGAAGAAACAAAAAGATGGATCGGATTGCACCGATGATGGCCAGGCTGACTTGGACGGCGAGGCGGGTGGAGACGAGCGGAGCTCAGGGGATGGTGGTGATCAGTATGTGATCAGGTACGAGAAGGATGGAGGGATGGAAAGGGTGCTCGAGAGGCAGGCCGAGCTGATAGGGCAGTACGAGGCCGAGGAAGAAGCACAGAGGGAGTGGGAGAAGCAATTCAACGAGAACCGGAATTCATCCAAGGTACCCACTATTAAGCAATTAAAGATGTACTTCTGACTTCTCACTTTCTCAGTTATGGCATCCTGTTTGCTAGTTGATGCAGTATGTATACTTGTACCTTTCATAATACTACAGCACTCGAACCGCATCAGATTGTTAAGACATTAATTCTACAATTTCAGGCTCCACCCAATCTGTACAAGTACGAACTTGATAACTAAATAATTCGTTCTGTCACAATATTGCAGAGCTTAGTATCATGAGAGAAAGCTGGCTGTTTCGGTTCAGAATTTGACATCTCACTAGATGAGATACTACCGGAGCTGACATTCTTATTGATTTGAGCCATTCTTTTGTCTTCCAATTTCCAGGGTGATGTCAAGGTAGAGAATAAGGCGTATCAGCTTGAAAATTGTCAAGAAGCAAATCGTGATGAAGAGGCGAAATCAAGTGATAAAAATCTCCCCAGCACCAGCAATCCCTCAGCTGGATGTCTGTTGAACGGTTCCCTTTCCGAATCACCCCAAAATGCATCAGAACAAGGTGCTGCACAGCAACGTGAAGCGCATGAGGAGCATGGCCACGATTCTGCACAGACTGTTGCTATTTCAGCACAAGGAAGCTCAGACAACAGCACAGTTACAAGACAAAACCAAGAGCAAGGAGACGAAAATTCAGACGGCTGTTCAAGCTACCACACAAACGCTCGATCTTCTCGGCACCGCGCTATCCAAGCGCCATCAGATGGGAGCCCCTCGAGTGATAACCTTATCAGCAAAGTCTCAGACTGGAGCTCGTCACACTTCCATGATCATGCCGACAACCAGCTTGGCACACAGCCATATCGACAGTCATGCAGCAACGTGGATGTGGGGAGTGTCCTAGAAGCCCTTCAGCGTGCCAAGATTTCACTGAGAGAGAAGCTGAGCCGGCCAGTTCCACCCAGCCAGGTGACGCTGGCGCTTCCAGCACCAGGGGATGACCGTATAGAAGAGGACTTCCCGGTCGAAGATCAGTACAACTCGGCCAGAGATGAACTATGCAGCTCAAGCCCATCTCGTCAGGAAATACTGGCTCTCCCAGCATTAGAGGATTACCATGACCATGGAACGGTGGATTTCCCTGCCAATGACGTCGACATTTCTCTCGCAGAACAACTGAGCAGTTCAAGCCCACCACGGCAGGAGATTTTGGCTCTCCCAGCCCCAGGAGATGATTACCAAAGCGAGATAGAGGATGACATGAATATCCCTATCACTATCAGCACCGCAGGTTTGTTTCGGTTGCCAACAGACTCATTTCCCAAGGACGAGATGCTCTCAAGTAGTATTAATGCCTATGATTTAGGGTTCAGTTCGAGAGAAACTGCTCGACACAACGCCTTCTCGAGCAACCCTGATACTCATGTTGCAGTATCTCCATCGTTCTACAGAGATGCTTCTGGGTTTTCAGCAGAGCAATATTATGATCCACACAGTTCTGTGCTGCTCAGAGTTCCCACTTCAGGTAAGTGCAACATTCCAAGCTCAGACTTGACAACGGGGGGCACTTCTTTCCTCTCTGGAATTCCAGGACTTGGCGAAGATTTGAGAAGGGGAAGGGCTCTTATAGATGCTGATTTGTTCATGCAGCGCGGCTGTGATTACACCATCTCTAATAAGTGGATGTTGTAGCCGTACATGTTTTGTAGATGTCAAGTTCTTGTTGTCTGCTTTGCCTGTGGTTTGATAACAAAGCATGGTCTGCAGTGATGTAACCAGTAACGGCCTTCGTTCACAAGCAGTACTGGTCAAGTGGTAATGGAGATGTCTGCTTTTGTTAATATCCTAGTGAAAATGTACCCTACTCGAGATCAGTAAAGAGAAAGAAATAGGCAAAAGTGCGTCGCTTTTCTCCGAATTGGCGTGGGCAAGTGCGAGCGTGCAACCCCTGCAGGTCACGAAGAAACAGCCAGTTCGAGTGCCCTGCACTGCAGTGTCCACTGTCCGCGATTAGACGGTGTCTGCGGCTAGGCATTCATCCTGGCATACCTTCTTGCGCCTTTCTGTCTCATACCCCTCTTTGTTTATGTGGCATGCACGGCATTCATGATGGCAAAGTGTTGCGTGGCTTCTGGAGCAACCTTCCTGCGCCTTTTGTCCCACGACTCTGTCATCATAATGTTTGGCATGTGCCAACCGTCATCATCGACGTACATACGACGTGCTGGCGTACTGCTAGTTGTACGTGCTTACACCGCCGAACACCTTAGCCTCGCCGACGCCGGCCGGCGCGTAATTTCGGCAGGAGCCTGCTGAGGAATTGCCCAGGGCACAGCAGGCCGTTCCATGTGAATGTCCGTGTCAACCTCGTCGTTCGCGTAGGCCGGTTGCCGCAATGCCGTACGTGTACTGCGAAGCGGCCAGGCCATCGGCTTGACCTCTCAGACGAGAGCAGGCCACCGGGGTAACGCGCTCTGCAGTATCCGTGCACGCCAGTGTGCACCCAACACAAGCGTCCTCTGAGGTATCGCAAATACCATGCAGGTACACGTGGAGGCTCGTTTTAAGTTCCCGTGAGTTACCTCCATCTTCGAGTTAGGTTGTACGAGTGTTCGGGTTAGACAACAAACAAGGAGTAGTCAGCCAAAATGTTTAGCAAGAATACGGGCAGGGTGGAATGGATAACCGAGTTGGGAGGTGGCAGACGGCCGACCATAGTATTGCAGCCTCGAGTCGGCGATTCCTCATCTTCTTGCAGTGAAAATATTAGTACTACAGGTGTCGTTGAGTTAGGAGACATAATTACATTCATATGCTCGATAAAACTCCCTCTAATTCCAATCGAAATATAAGTCATTCTAGACATTAACACGGCCTCCAAGTTGACACTTTGACCATCCATTTCTATGGAATATGTTGCTTAATATGAAAGTAGATTTCATGATAAATCTAGTAATACCAATTTTATGTTCTCAATCTAGATAATTTTTTAATATATTAATAGTCAAACAAGCATGGATTGGAGAGGATTTTTTTAATAATACATTTTCTAGAAGGAATTGTAGCATTAATACGCGAAACAGAAAAATTGCAAAAATAATATGCCGTCGCGAAACGGTACGGCGAAATAAGAGTAGTCGCCAACGGACTGGATGAATACCCTATTGTCGCCATACCGTATAGCGACAACTCCTTAATCCCATACGGTATGACGACAAACGCGGGATTAAGGAGTTGTCACCATACGGTATGACGATAATAGGATCTTCGTCCAGCTCGCTGGCGACTACTCCTATTTCGCCATGCCGTTTAACGATGGGGGTATTATTTTTGCAATTTTTTTTGTTTCGTGTACTAATGTCGCAATTTCTTTTAAAAATGTATTATTAAAAAAAAATCTGGATTGGACAACTTATATTTGGAATCGGAGGCAACAATTGATACAGATGCCAGTCCTTAACACTGTACCTGCGATGTAAATTCCAAAAAAAAACGGCCATAAGAAAGGCCAGACCTTTGCTATTACTACTAACCAAGTTGAAAGTCGGATCTCTCATTACTGTGAATCTAAGCTAACTCAAAACCGAAGAGAGTTCAGGATTAGCTCAGACCATTTACCGCCTGTACATATTGATATCCCTAAAGCCAACTAAATATCAGGAGAAGAGCAAAAATCCGTCAGTGATGATACACGGTAGTCTATAAATAATCGGAAAACCGCAGATACATCTAGCATCAGGAGAAGACAACTAACCTAAGAGCAATTCGGGATATACAATCAATACCTTAGTTGGGAAACGGTCGGTCATGACTCGTGACCAATCATTTCTTTCACTTGAGATTTCGCAAGGAAATCATTTCAAACTCCAGAGTTGCAGAATATTTGTCGTGCACTCGCCCAAGCTATAAAATCACACCAAAACTGTGCTATAGGCCAATGCACTTCACCCACCTGAATGCCCTTCCAATCTTGAAAGGTAGTTCATAGTCTTTCATGACAGCTGATTCTCTCCTTGCTGCCTCTGCTTCTGACCATACATACAAACCTCGCTCTTGGCGGCCACCAGGCACTGTATTGTCAAGTACCAGAGCAACCAGAAATGCAATGACCATGTTGAGTGACAGTAACGTGTTGAGGACATAGTTTACCTGAGACACAAGAAAATAAAGAAATAGCAATTAAATACTTAACCTATAACATGATTACAGATAGTGATATTTTCTTTGGGACAATTGTGCACAAAATTTTCAGTCTTCACACAGGAATGAGAATGGTAAATCTGATTGTGTACAATACACATTGAGCATCTCTATGCAGAGGATTTAGCAGGCAACATATCATTCATGGGAAATTGCGAATGGGATTGATTGTATCATGTCATGAGGCCCATGATATCTAAAAAAATATGGTTCCAGACCATAGTTGTCACGGCGGTCCGGCTAGGCACAGCGAGCCCGAAGAGCCTGGACGCCTAGGCGGCCGCCTAGGCGGATGATTAGACGATAGTATCAGCAGCAAGGAGCATCATCAAGCATCAGCAACATCATCAGCAAGCATCAGCACTTCAGCAGCAGCAGAATCAGCAAGCAGCGGTGGCGGCGGCAGCATCAACAAGCAGGGGCAGCAGCAACAAGCGGCAGAGCAGTAGCGGTGGCGGCGGCAGAGCACAGAGGAGCACTGACCTGGAAGAAGAGAGGAAGCACAGAGGAGCACGGCGGAGGAAGTTGGCCGGAGAGGGGTGGCGACGGAGGCGGAAGATCGGATAGGGGCGGAGGCGGAGGCTGCACCAGCTCTCTGTAGCTCTCTCCACTTCTCCTGATCTACTTTCTCTCCCCTCCAAGCGCTCACCAGCGTCGCGGCGACGACGCCTAGGTGACCACAACGCCGACGGCGGCCCCAATCGCTCACCTAAAGACCTCCAGCCTAGGCGACGGGCCAAGTCGTCGGCCCCCGTGCGACTGGACAGCTTGGCGTCGCCAAGGCGATGCCATGACAACTATGTTCCGGACTACTTTCCATGAAAACACATGTTCTATGTAGCGAGAAATTGCACCGGAACCACCTCCAAGTTAGCAATTTAGCATTTAGCACTCAATTCAGGCACTTAATTTGTAAAGCCGGCCACTCGCAAGTTACAAACCACACTTTAAGCTTCTCTAGGTGTCACTCTACAGTCCAGACTCCAGAATCGTGAATATTAAACGAAAAAATCTTTATACTTCAAACTCAAAACTAACCAACCAAACAAGTCTTGGGGTAGATCCAACAGCGGGTGTTTTACCGACTAGACATTGTGATAACCCCGGGGGTTATCAGTTAATTAAAAACAGTAAAACAGTAATTAAGCAATAAGAATATGATTAGGCAAGATAATTAAAATATAAGGGATTTGAGAAGTGCTGTCAGTCCCGCAGTGAAGGTATCGCTTATCGAGGTATCTGACCTGTCCGGGACCCAGGCAGGCACCTCTCGCTAGTTCTAGGTTCATCATTCGGCGCTTTAAGATCTTACCTAGTACGGTTACGGGTACCGTTAAGAGTTTGAGCGAGTTATGACCGTAATGCCCTTAGAGCCAATAGCCACCAGTGAAAGCCCAAGGGCCATAAAGTAAAATGGCAGCAAGAGAGGTAAATAAAGCTAGCTTTTGCCAACCGAGAGCCAACCCAAAGCCAGCCATTTCACTTCTGTCTTTGCCTCACAAACCGAGACATCAAGACTAGTTCCCCCATTCCCACACCGAAGCAAACAAGCTTCCAACCGAAGCAAGAAGAGGAGGGGAGGAGTTCCAGAAGAGGAAGTAGTGGAGTATCTCCAGAAGAGGAAGATCATCCAGAAGAAGGCCATCCCGAAGAGGAGATTATCCAGGAGCTAGCCGAAGGAGGGGAAGCCAGAAGCTAGCTCGGCCAAGAGGGAGACAAGCTAGTGATTGCAACCTCTTCAACCTCATCATCAACCCCATCCCCAACTAACTCTACAACCAACCGAACCCCCAGGTGCATTCACCAGTAGAGTAGTCGGTAGATCGGGTCATCCCAGTGGTCTCAATCGGTGGGGCAGCCACTAGGGTTAGCATTTTCTCTTCAGTAGATCAAACCTTCCCAATGTGCATCATAGACCCCTCATTCTCAAGCAGTAATCAACAAAAGCAAGCAAAGCAAAAATCTGTAAAAGTAAAATGGGTAGAACCCTAGAATCAGTAGAGGAGAGAGAGCTGCGATCTAATGCCGGCCATGGAGGTAGCCGACAAGAGGGGAGTTCGACCGGGCCAGAGCCGGCCAGCCGCAGGCCGAGCCGGGCGCAGGAGGCAGCGGAGTAAGGTCGGCGCCAAGCCGTGCGGGCTAGAGGAACAGGCCAAGGCCGCTCTGTGCGGGGAGGAGCCGCGGTAGAGGTGAGGCCAGCCGGGTAGAGTAGCTAGCCGGATGGAGAGGAAGAGGTAGCTCTGCGGCAGGAGAGGAGGTAGGAGGAGAGGAGCAGTTGGCAGGAGGTGAAGGAGTAGCTCGGTCGGGAGAGGAATACTGCAGAGGATCTGATCGGCAGGGAGGAGTAGCTGAGGCAAGAAAAGAGGCGAGGCAGGCCGAGCGATGCAGCCGAGAGGCTCTCGACCAAGGAAAAAGAAAGCAAGGCAGAGAGAGAAGAAAACGAAGGAAAATGGGAAGAGAGGAAAAGTGAGGGGGAAAGGGTAGAAAAATAATTCGTGCCGCGAACCGCGTTGGTTTTGTTAATCAACTTGCGGATCGCGTAAAAATCCAAAAGGTGCATTAATTAAATAGTGCCAAGATAAAATTGTACGGCAGATCAAAAATTGGTTGGTTGCCAGAATAAATTATTCACCTTAATTACCCTAGTTAATGCTTTTTGCTTTCAAGGTCAGACCTGAGCATTCTAGCCAACCAGATCCAATATACGGGTGAGGCCGAATATATCGATCCTAATCTAGGCAAGCTTCCCTTCAATCATGTCTTAGTGAATGCTTTCAACTGCTTTTATGCAATTATCTATATCATCACTGCATCAAAAATATATTTTCCAAATGGATGTGAATCTGATGTGGATGATGGAAGTGTGTTGGATGAAATGGAAAATGAAGAATGGAATGGTGTGTGGTCTTGGAAATGGTAAAATGGTGAATGTGGTAATGTGGTGTTGGAAATGGTGGTTATGTTGTTAAGGCGTCCACGAATGGAGTCGTGGACTTGTTAATAGAAATAATTATGGTTGGTAGAGGGTACCGATGAGAGATGAATAGCCAGTGGGCCCCTCTACATAGGCTATAATTTAAGGTCAATCAATTACACTCGGGCAATGAGTCATATTCCAGTATCAACCATAGTGAGTGAAATCGGTCAGAAAAGGTTGTCGCTATGAAGGCATTATGATCTCCACATTAGTGGTTATGTAGATAACTATGAGTGTGAAGCTGGGTATGCCGGGAGTCCCAGTGATGGACACAATATCAGCTGCGGTTAATCAGGCGCTATATGTAAAGCCTAGGGGAGTATCAGCGCTTCTGCGGTAGCATGGTACAACTGGTACGCTGAGGGTATGTGGGGAACAGTCGAGGACACCACTACTTGTCGGCTACCAGTGTTGAAGATCTAATGCTGGATTGGTGATAAACGTTCTGGGGCCTCACAGGATGGGGTCGCTATGGCTAAAAATGATACGAACCTGCGCAGGGTTAAAATCTTGAATTCAAGGCTATCTTCTGGATTGGAGGCTACGGAAGCTAAGTCTGCCTCATATACGAGTACTAGTAGTTGGTTTTGAAGTTTAAAATAAACAACCCTTAAAGAAAACCAAAAATCTAATTTCTGTAAAAGTGGATGTTGAGGGAAGGTGAGTATTAGTTGGAATTGGTTGGTTTGAGAGAAAATCATTTTCTGCATTTGCTAATAATGCTTATTGAGTACTTTTGTACTCACTCTTGCTAAATCCCCTTTTTTAGAGAATGGCCCCGGTGCTCAAGCTTCTGGATGGGTTGACGAGGTGGTTGAGTTCTACCAGGAGGAATAGAAGGGATGGGTAGCCGTGCATCGGCTTTGTCAGTCTTTTGGTATAATAGTATCTATGTAATATCCTTTTATTGCTCAAGGATCAATATATCTATGTAATAGACATATAGCCCTGCGTGGTTTGGTTTGTAATATATCTACATTCAGTCTCTAATTATTGTTCTGTTGCAATACTCTGAACACGGCGTACTAACTGATAAAATATCAAGTGCGCTCGAAGTTTTGATTAGCTAGTATGAGTAATAGCAGTGCTACTGTCGTTACCCTAGACTAATTATGCGGGTCGCCACAGAAATTTATACCAATTTTCAATTGAAACATATCATTAAGTGACAAATTGCCCCAAAAAAACAAGCACAAGAGCTTTTGTTTGTCAAGCGAGAAGTCCAAGTGGTCATGTACCAAATCAATAATCAACAAAAACTCTGTGAGCAATTTCATAATTTCTGGTTCTTTTTTATTTCCCTTGATTTATGTCTTTCTAGCTATATTTTTTTGTGCAGTACTTTTATTTTTCTTTATCCGTTATCTTTATTTCTCCAATTGTATAATATAGTTTTTGTAAAGCTTACCGGTGCTCCAATAAGACACTCCCCTACAGTTCTGAAAGAAACCAAATATCTGCTTGTCTACCTATGTAGTTACTACGAAGAGTTCTAGCTGACAATAGATTATCCATATTTGTACAGAAAGTAAGTGTTAAAAATATGGATGCATACCTTTTTAACTCTAGTGTACAGATACCTAACAGCAAGGAATAAAGCATATTGGTACAAAAGATGGAAAGTTCGGTACATACCCCACTGGATCTAGTGTGCACAGGTCCATGAGATGCAACATTGTATGGCTGAAAGTAGGTCGGAACTGATGAGTTTGCATTATGATGTAATCCGTACTGTTGGAAGTATGAAGGGACTGATAGGGACAAAAACAAAGCTAGCCCAACTACAATACTGTTCCTGGAGCTTCCTGTGGCACTATAACGAAGATTGGACAAGCCAAGAGAGCAGAGCATGGCCCACATAAAACAAAGGAGAGCAGCAACCATAACATCAGGAATACAAGCAAGGAAGGCACCAACTTTTCCTGCAAAGGACATACAAGAATAGTGGTAAGCAAGAATCCTGCATGTTATCACCAGTTAAATGATGTTGCTCTTCCAACAGATGTGAGAACTTTGTAGAAAAATGCATATAGTTGCTTACCAACAAAAGAAAGCAGTATAAGTACAATAGCACCAAATCCAACTGCCTGTCGGCTACCCATTTTAGTAACAGCAATTGTGTGTACATTCTCTGTTATTGTCGCCGACCCAACTCCTGTTCCCCAGAGACCAGCCAAGATTGTGGAGACACCTTCAACGCCTATACCCCTGCTAACAACCCCAGCTGTTGGTGGTCTTGTGGCGACAAACAAAGATGATGCATGGTAGGAACCAACCTTAAGTAAAAAAAGTACAAAGAATTGTTAGTGGATGGTTGCTTATAGAATGCTATTTACTGAGCGAACCAAATTCAGGCAAGAAACAAAATAGTAAGACAATTGTCTGACAAGAAAGCTCATGTCAAGTTGATGGTTAGCAAGGGGTTTACAGTTTAGATCATTTCCCAGGCAATGCATAATATTGCAAGCTTATTTATGAAAAGTAAGATACCAAAGTAAAGCAAAGCGGATATGAGCAAACTTCGAAGCAGTTATCAACTTACAGAATCGACTGATGCAATAACTGATACAACACACATCACAAGGCCCATTTTCCAACTAAAAACTGGAGTGCCCCATTGCAACGGATATGGAAATCTGACCCAAGGTGAAGATCTTAAGGCATGTGAAGTGTCTACACGGCAAGATTTCATCCTCAATACATGCTTCCGGCAAAAGGCTGATACATCGTTTGAGGCAGGAATATTTGCTTCACAACCTTTGTAGCTATAAACTCCGGTTGCTGTCAGAAGGAAAGCAACAGCCCATGTAATTCCTAGACCAAGAGGAACCTAGGTAGGCAGCATCAATAGTTCAGAAATTAGTATCTCATACAGTCTTACTAACCACCATGCAGCATAAATGAAAACATTAAATCAATAATATAGCCCATATCTTACCGCATAAATTAAAAACACCCGGTAGCCAAATAACTTTATTTTCCGGAGGTACTGCCACAAGGAAATTAAGAAAGTGATCAGCATAGAACATAAGTTTGTAATTCACATTATAATGTGTTGCATTTAACAAGTCTTTTTACTGCATACTCACTAAAGCAAAGATAATGACCATCAATAACTGCAAAATGCCCATCTCTATACATGCTCCTACTTTAGTGAACCCATAAGTGAAAAATGAAAGCCCAACGGCTGCAACTGTTGGTGAGACGACAATCGGATTTATCAACCTGCAATAAACAGAGTTTAATAGTGAATGAATGCTTAGACAAGATTGAGATCACCTAAGTAGTACTATTTGTCACTAGAACAGATAGTGGACTGTACAAAAACAAAAAAGATGTTAGCTTTGTTTATGGTCATAATGCCGCACCAATTCTTGCATCAATGAATGAATTCATCAGTCATAGTACATGCAAAGGATGTTAATGGATGGAAACAAAACCAATTCATAACTGTGATGCTCAAAAGCGGGAAATGACCACTTGAATGCTTTTTATACTCGATGTTCATGAATATTCTGTGAGTACTGTACAATATGTAGTTGCTAGCCACCACAAAATGTAACTATTTGAAATATTTGGCAGCCAGGAAAAAACTTTCAGTGCAAACTTTTGTTACTTAAGTGTATGAATCGTTCCAAACTAAAACTTGATTCATTAACTAACAAGGCCAATCAGGTGTTCATGGTTAAAACCGTTACTATAACAACCTGTAAAGTGACAGCAGCCAGCTAGAGAAGAAAATGTTTTGTACCTTATTAATGGCCAGTTCTAAAAGGCGGCCTAGGAGGCTGCCTAGGCACTCGGAGCCACCCGGTCGCTGCGATTTGACAATAATCAACCGGCTGGACAGCCGGAACACCTAGGCAGGTCTAAGGGGGTAGAAGTTGCTGTCTCTACTTGATGTCATTCCCATTTGTGTAAGGCGAAGTAAAACTTCATGAGAAAAGCATAGAAGTTGCACAAATCTTGAAGCAAGCGAAGGGGTATGTAATTACCATCTATCATTCATTCGTGCTTTAATATTTGTGCGACTGTCAAAAGGAAAAGCATAGAAGCACATCTCAAACTGAGCAGTGCTTCAATACTTTCCCTCCCAATACAAGTTGCACAAATCTTGAAGCAAGCGAAGGGGTAAGTAATTATCATCTACCATTCATTCGTGCTTTAATATTTGTGCGACTGTCAAAAGGAAAAGCATAGAAGCACATCTCAAACTGAGTAGTGCTTCAATACTTTCCCTCCCAATACAAATTGCACAAATCTTGAAGCAAGCGAAGGGGTAAGTAATTACCATCTACCATTCATTCGTGCTTTAATATTTGTGCGACTGTCAAAAGGAAAAGCATAGAAGCACATCTCAAACTTCATCCATATGTTTCCTATCTTTCATTGATACATGAAGTGTCATCACTAGTACTAGCAAAAATCCCACGCTCCCACATTACCATATTCATCTATGTGTTTTATTGATCATGAATTTGCTATTTGGCTCTGTGTTTGCTATAAGCCCTAGGCACTAGGTTGCCACCCACCTAGCGCCTAGAGCTTCCTAGAACATTATAAAAGCAAGGGAGGCACACCTTAGAAATAGTGACATGAGACCTGTATATCCCAACAGCACTTGGAACACACCTCCTATTATGATAGCTCCCTGCAGGTGCTTCATTATGTGTTTAAAGCTCTGCAATGAAACACGACATGTTAAGCTCTATGAGATGTGGTGTAAAACAAAGAACAAGCAATCCCTGCATGACAACAACATGTGCCACTGTCATGTTATAGACACTGCATCACCATAACACAAATAAAAAGATATGCGTACATTGTCATTGAGCCCAAAGAATTCAGAAGAGTTGATAATTGCAAGCGCAGGGGCAAGGTATACAAAAGATGGCCCCTGCACAAGTGGCAGCCTCGTTCCGAAGAATGTGTGCAGCAATGTGGTTATCCCCGAGATGAGCAACACCGTGGACACCACCGCTGCCATGTCATCCTGAAACATATGCATCCGAAAAGCACCTATTAAGTAACACGCCACCAGATCAGTCATACTATAAGAACTACTACAAATTCATAATGACACACTCACGGCTGAGCCGCCCATTGCAGGAACCATCACAAGCGGGATCAGGATTATCGAGCCGAACATGGCGATGTAATGCTGGAATCCGTATATCACTAGTGGAACTGCAACACAGCTTAAAACCCCCTACATTAGCACGCCATACAGCACACATCACAACGTGGATATTTCTTTTCCTCCAACGGGTACTTACACACTCCAGGAGTGTCACGGAGCTCGTACTTCACATGCGCCGGCCGTTCCGGCGCCTCCTCCTCCTCCTCCTCCTGTAGCTGCGGAAGCGGTGCAGCGGCCTCCTGCCCATTCGGCCTTCCGGAGTCTGAAGCCCTCCTCCGCGTCCTCGAAGGAGGAGGAGGCGGCGGCGGCTGTTGCTGCTGCTGATCGGCATTGGCCGCCACGGCAGCGGGAGGGGGCGGGAGTGCGGAGTTGGGCCGGGGCGGTGGGCCGGACTCCAGATCGGCAGGGGCCTCAGCGGGGCGAGGGAGGGGACCCTGTCCGGACTTGGGGGCAGAGGCGGTGGCAACGGACTCGCCGGAGACGCTGGCCTGGAAGCCGGTGCGCTTGGCCCAGGAGAGGGGCTGCGGCTGCGGCTGCGGCGGCGGCGCCGGGGGCCAGGGACCGGGGCGCATGCGGCGAGGCTGCGGCGGCGCGCCGGATGAGGAGGACATGGCGGAGCGGGGATCACCGCCGGCGCTTGGGGGAAGTAGGGGCGAGGGTTTTAGGGGGAGTGGTGGCCATGTGGGGGTGGCGGAGGTAGTGAGCTGGACGCGTACTAATCCGTGCGTGGGGAGGCGGAGATTTCGCAGCGGGTGCGTATGGGGGTTGCGCGGCGTGCGTTTGAAATCGGGATAGGGTGACGGCCTGACGGGCGATGTTTTCCCGGTCAGCCGTGGTCGAGTGGTCGCGCTCGGATAGTCGGATGCAAGGTTCAAAATTTCGGCGATTCGCCGAAATTTCGGATTTCGGACCACTCCGAGATCTCAAGTACTGGCCGAGAAAAAAAAATTAAAAAAATTTCAAATTGCTACAGTAAAATCCGAAATTTCGTTTTTTTAAAAAATTTCGTATTTTTTGACCGGTTTTGAAAGTTTTAGACCCAGATTTGGTCCAATAACCCTTAGGAAAGTCATCTCCTATGAAAATTTGTTGAAAAAACTAATTTTTTAAACATTTTAAAATTTTGGCAGAAACACTGTCAGATTTTTATAAAATTGTACAAGCATGGTAATAATCTGAAAATTTTATGGTACTATACTTAGTAGATTAGGATCATACATAAAAAATTTCAAAATAATTTAACTTCATTTGTTATCTTTAAAAAAGCAAAAATAGAATGAACATAATTGGGACAGTTATATTGTCAGAATTTTATAAATTTTCTTGAGTGTGATTATGATCTAAATTTTTTTTGAGAGATTAATAATTGACTCAGTAACATTATATAAATTTTTCAAAAAATTTCAACTTTGTTTGTTTGGTCAATCAAATCTATGTAAGCATTGAACTTTGTTTGTTATATTATATTTCAAAAATCAAAAAGAAAAGAACATAAATGGTACTGAGCCTTGTAAGAATTTTATAAATTCACTGGAGTGTGATCGTGAATCATAATTTTTATGGGATATTAAGAACTTCCTTATCACCATTCTTTAAAATTTTCAAAAAAAATTATGGTTTACATAATTTTTCATTTTTCTCAAGTTTGTCGGTAAGCCTTTTAACATGGCATTAGTACTGTTCGAATTTTTAAAAATTAAGACAGTTTGATCATCATCTGAAAATTTTATGAGAGAATTATAGATACATCATAACCATGCACAAAAAATTTCAACAGTTTCTAACTTCATTTGTATCATTTTCCATTCGGATCAAACTTGTCGATCGGTCTTCTATCAGGACAGCGCCACTCTCCGAATTTTTAAAAATTCCTCACATGTGATAATCAGATGAAATTATTATAATAACATTAGTTATGGATCATAACCATGCAAAAAAAAATTCAACAGTTTATAACTTGATTTGTACCATTTTCCATTCCGATCAAACTTGTCGGTCAATATTTTATCAGGACAGTACCACTCTCCGAATTTTTAAAAATTCCTCAGGTGTGATAATCAGCTGAAATTTTTGTGAGAACATCAGCATTGTGTCAGGAATCTCCAAAAAAAAATTCAAAACTTTTCGATAAAGTTTAGACCACTTTTCAGACAGTGCAAAAAACCCAAAATTTCGGATATTTCGCCCGAAATTTCTGCTTTTTTCGCCGAATTTCGGTTTTTTTTCCGGATTGGACCGAATTTGAATTTTCAAATTCAAATTTTGTCCGAAATAATTTCGAAATTTCTCCGAAATTTCGTTATCCGGCCCGGGGCGAAATTTATTCCGAAACCGAAATTTGAAACCTTGGTCGGATGTCGTTTGTTCCTCGTTGTCACTAGCAGGGTTACGTTACATTTACATTCATGAGATGCATTGGATGAAGGACCTGTCTGTTAGAGCTCCAGATCTCAGCTTCACTTGAGATCTAAAACTTATAGGCTAAAATAAAGTGAATTAAGTTTATATATTTGGTCTAAAATTTGAAATGATGATCCATCTAAACACTCTTAATATACTCACAGATCCAGCTCCACGGATCTGGTGGAGCTAGGAATACCCAGCTCCACCAGATCCACGGATCTGATGAAGCTGGAGCCTACCAAACACACTATTGGTATCATTTTTTTTTGCCGTAGTTGTTAAAAGTACCGCGTGTCCACGCCGTAGAGCAGACGTTCTATGGAATCAAATGATATACTTATCTGATCTAAATAGTTATCGTTTTAAATACGGATGTAGTTAAAATTTTAAAACTTTAACTGTCAATATCTTTTTAACCATTTAAATTGGATACATAAAAATCATATGTGGAAATTTGTCTCGAAAAGTACTTTCACAGTAGTATAATTTTATTGAGTTTTATAAATATATTATAATAAAAATTAGTGGTCAAAGTTGTGTTTTGAAAACCGTGTCGATGTCTAAAATAATAACTATTTATGATTGAAGGGGTATCTTTATAATACATTACGTGTTCATATTTTTATTGTATTTTGGTACAATAAAACTTGCTTGAGTGCCTGTAATTGAAAAGAAAACTATAGAATTATTACTATGTAGATTTTTTTTAAGGCTGGGAGATGCGTCCGCGAGAAGGAGAAGTAGATGGTGTCCGTCAATTAGCAATTTTCATTTTATTTTTATGTATAGTTCGATACTAGCAGTTTTGTGTAAACTTTTAAGTGAAAATGTAACTTTTAATATATGCACGTGAAATCTTGCTTTGAATATTTAAATCAAATTGGATTGCATACTAAGGGCGCAAAATAATGTGGGATGGTGAATAATAAGCCTATGTAAAGCCTCCATATTTAAAATGTTTTCCTTCTTAATAATAATCCTAATGAAGTTTTGTAAATATAGTCAACTTTTCCAAGATTTTTTGATAAATGAATGACATTTTAGTTCCAACTCTAGGAAAATGGCTTTGCTATTGATCTTGTGTTCCACTTGGTATAGTATCTTATATAATTGCACACCACTAATAGCAAATTTCCATGTCATGCTCATACACCATGAGCACACAAATGCACACATAATGGTGAATAATTGTTATGACGCTACTATATTACATTATCTAATATGTGAATTTGACATGCACTATAAAATATAGATCTATAGTACCACACACCCGCGGAGTTTTTTTAACAAAACAAGCAAGGAAGGCCCGGTTTGTCATCCGTTAAGATCCACCGGTTTGTCTTTAGTGTGCCACTATATCAAAAGCATGTTGTTACATTTTTACATCTATTAACTATCAAGCCAACCTAGATGAAAATAAATCATAACTTAAGATAAGTTCAAAATATACATTTTAAACCAATGGAGTGCATTAACATACAGAAATGTATAGCTCAAGTAAATTGCAAAGCAGCAGATTGAGTGCTCACCCGCGGTGACGACTCTGCATCTTTAGCTTGCATGTTGGCTTAGTAGTTTGTGCAAAGTCCATTGACCTTAAGATGTTTTGAACATAAGAGAAGAGGAGAGTGAGAGAGAGAGAGAGGGAGAGGGGCCCTCTGTTACGTTGATGTTATATTGTTATGCCATCTCACAATTGAAGTCACGCGTGCGTGCCTTGCATAACCGACGTTGTGTCGCACCTTGGCGTGGGTACCCAATAGATATAGGCATTGGACAACGCCATGGTGCCACCACCGACCTTCGGATCACGCCATGGTGAGATCGATGTCGTGCCGTGCCTTTGTGAATGGTTGCTGCCCGCTCGATGGGACATACCATGTGTGTGTCATTGTCGTGTGCCTCGCCGTGGAGAGGACAACGGAATGCCATCAAGATCGCACTGTGGCGTGACTCGCCATGGCCATCGCCACCATGCCGTGCGCACATACCTACGATGCCACACCAAGAGCATGGGGTGTCACTGTCATGCTCACCATGGGTAAGATGATGGGACAACGTAGTGCCAAGGAGAGCATAGGGTGCTTCCTCCGACATAGCCATGTGCCAGAGCGGGACGGACTACGGTCACCACGCCGTGTGTGTGTATTCTACTGATGTTGCTACCGTTCATTGTGTCGAGGACATGAGATCGGAGTTGCACAGCTACCATTCTACCTTGTCATGGACGTCGTGGTACTATCATACCACCTGATCACCATGCGCGACTGGTGTGATGTAATGTGTTGTGCCTTATGTGCATGTGCCATTGGGGGTCGTCGAGCCGATGTGCCATCGAATGCAAGGATGGGCTCCACCACCATTGTTGAGTGGCACATCCGCTGTCGCCTATTGAGCAACCCATCATTGCTGCTCTCTTGCTAGGCAAGATAGGACAGGATGAGTAATACTGGATCATGGATAGAATCAAGTAAAAGAAGGGTACGTGGACATCAACCTAACCTAATAGGATCACAGTTTAAAATGTTTGCATTTGAAAATAGAGATCAAAACAAAAAAATGTTTGCATTTGAAAACCGAGATCAAAATAGTGTTTTGGTGCACAACTGAAGTATATCCAACATCGAATCAAAGAATAAAAGAACGAGAGAGTTCTTCACAAGTTCAAATCAATCTACACGACATTGATCCAAGTTTGAGATCAATATATGAAAATAAGTTTCAATCATGTTTTAAAATAAGAACCGGAACAGAAACAGATGTGATCCTCACCTATCTAGTGTAGATGTCTACACCGACCACCGTATTGCACCGAATCACATCAACTCCATCACCTTCGAAGTTGCAGCATACATTAGCACACTGGCATGGAAGACCGGTGGCATTGTAAATAAATTTGCCACATCATATGATGATTTCATATACCCTTGATATTCAATTAACCTTAAATTGAGTTTGATGGATTATAATATGTTCTTAAGTGTAATGTGGCCAAAGTAGGCAAGGGAATTGGGATTCCTTGAATAGTACTTTGAACTTAAATCCACATGATCTTAGGGAAAATCACTTTAAGATATAATTTGCCACCTCCACCCATTAGGCTTCACACCAACAGATTTGATACCTTGATAGTACACAATATGGTATATTCTGAGTTGATTTCCACATATGCCTAGGGCATATGCACTCGAAATTTTTATGGTTGGCGTGAAGAGAGGGATAAGGAAGTGGAACATAAAGAGCAATGGGTATAATGATGAGTGATGAAAAATAACATGAGAAATCTCATATCAAAATAAAAGTAATATTACCTGAGGCAATAATCAGCCTACTAAGCATAAGCAAATCAGTAGTGGAATTGCTTGAGCACACAATGGGATATTTAAAAATCACCAAGTTGATTGATTTTCAGGCATTTGAGATATTGTAAAATTGTATGGTTTTTGATATTTTATGCTATACAAGATTTTCTTAGAGCCATCTTGATTCTCAAATAAAAGATAATGTCATAGAGGACAATATTGATCATGAGTGATCTTAATTTCACATAAGTATACTAATAATTTTGTTCTTAGTTTTGAGTTAGGTATACATTGAATCACCTTCTTTTGGTTAAGATGTATATTCATGTTGAAACACCATTATTAATCTTTGGGTGATCAAGTTTAATGTTTTGAAAAACATTTAATTCCATGCTCCTATTTAATCTTTAGGCATTGAGTGGTCGATTGTTTATGTTCTACTTTCGCATGTGATTGCAAGTTTGCAACTGTATGTAGCATTGTTTGATATACTCTATATGTTGTTATATTAGAACATATTTTTGTTGACCACCTATAAACATGTTGCATTGGAAAGACCTCAAATCATACATGTGTGATATGATAGATTGAAGCCATTTGGGTATTGATAAAATAAGACTAGACTATGAAAATTTTCTACTGGCCATAACGTTAAAGTATGCTTCAGTTGTCTTAATGTTGATATAAATGTTTGGGAGATCTCGAGGGCTATGATTTAAAAGGCTAAAATAAAATCCCTAATCTTTTTACACTTTAAGTGTAGCACCACTGTTGAAGGTAACAATTATCATTAGAAATAAATTACCTGATTCCTTGGGAGGATTCAGACGAGAACCAATTGATTGATGTCTTTGTAGTACTGATTGATGTCTCCACGAGGTGGAAGCAAGTGCTCCTACTGTGCGGATATTATTAACTATCAATTATACTCATAGAGAGAGAAATTGAAATAACTCGTAGAGTTAAGAACCTAGCTCTAGTATTTTAGATATAAAAGTGGAAGACTGATATGGTTATATAAGAAATCTTAACTAGCTGAAATGTCATTAAGGAGACACTATTCCAAAAAAGTGTGAGAGATGAGAATGTCCATTCTGAAATAAATTCATCCAAGAAGAGAGAGAAACAAACAGTTGGGATCTTTTGTCAAACGATGCATTAAGAATGAGTCCAGTACACTGCATATATCCCCAATGATTAGTGCATAAAAATCATCATGGAGACTCTGATCCATAGAGTTCAACATATGAGAATGTCCATTCTATAAGAAATATAACATTTCCCACATAAATCAACACCATAGTATAATATCATGGGCACTCAGAAAACCATGATAAGGGATTTTTGATACACTATTCTGATGAGGATTAAAAGTCTGTTGTTTATTTGGACCCTCAATTATTCATGACCATACTATATTAATGGGCTTACGACACTTGAACCCCATGCTTATCTGGAAGGTTAAGTCTCCGACCAGTTCAGTTATTATATTACTTCATATTGGTCGTCCCTGACCAGTGAAATAGCCACCCCAATCAGCGAACTGGTCGGGGGATAAGTGGTTATACCCGCATATGTCTCCATATGGACAGTTGTCTGACAGATGCACATAACTACCCGAAAGTTATCACTGGAAAAGGCACACTTTGGCGAGAAGACGCCATTTAGTAAGAAGACATCTCTCAATTACACAACACCCCATTTGAAGAACAACTGCCGCCTCTTTATCCAACATAAATAGGGAGCCCCTTCGCATTATCAAAAAAGGGGGAGCAATCTGAGAGAGGCAATTGTAATCACAATTGTAATTAGACTTTCAGTCTCTAGAAAACTCTACGATCTGTGTACTCTATTAGACCACTTGGCTAATAAAGAAGCAATTCCCATATTCGTTTCCACCATCTTGTCTACTAGGAGCTCACAGTCAAATTTTCATAAGCTTGTTTAAGAGACCCCAGGTCTTGGACATCGACATATTCGTTGAAAGATGTTTTCCTAGCATTAGCGGAGGATAGAGCCCATATTTGGAACACAGCGATGCGATGAATGAAATATATTTAATTCAAAGCTGCCATGATGAGCAGAAATTAAAATCACACACTTGAAAAACTAAACTAAGAGTCCAGAGGATACTCTTGAGCCTGATGAGTGGAGAATCTGCCATATATTAGTAAATATGCATGAAGTGGAGATATCCTAGGATGAATGTACACCCACTTATGCAAGAGAACTTATAATGTTAAAAGAATTTACGGGGATGTCTGCAAATTTAAGATCTATGATCTACGAGGATGCCTCTAGATCCACGATTTATTAGCATAAAGTCATGTAATTAATGAATCACTATATAAAACTTTTATGATAGGATTTGACTATCAGGAGAGAGATCTCACAAAAAGTTCATTAGGAGAATGAACAACCCAGCACTTCTACACGTATACCTTATAGCGCTGGGACTGCGGAACAATCAAGAATCTATTGTTTGAAAAAAAGCGAAAGTTAATATTGAACTATCCACTTGAGAAGATGGATATGAGAGAACAATAGAAATATTATCAACAAATGTACCTCTATAATTGCTTATGTGGATCCAAAATCTAAAGTATGCGGTAGAGTACTTATGATAATCATAGATAAAGGGTCAAAAGGGATGAAAGCAATTGGCCCGCCGAAACACAGCATGGCCCAACCAGAACGGGTCGTGGCCGGCATGGCCCACCACCCGTCGCGTTGTGCTTGGGCGCCAAGATCGCCGTTTACAACCGGGCCCAAGACGACGACGGCCCAAATTTAAGACAAAGACGCAAGACGCAAGACGGCACGCACGCACGCACGCACGACACAGACATTTAGCCTATTTAAAAAAATAGCCGTTGGAGGTTTAAAAAATTTAAAAAAAATCCCGATTTTTTCCCTATAAATAGGTGGATGCCCCTCATTTCCACACCAACAATCTTGCATTCTCTTCTACTCATTCTCTTGTGGAAATTCTTTTGCTCTTGGTGGTAATTTGGCAAAATTCAAAATAGTTTTGTCAAAAATCCAAAATTTAGCTTTCGGCTTCGGTCAAGAAATCAAGGTGATAATTGTGATTTATTTTTTCATTTTGTTAGTATTTTAAATCATATTTTAGTATTAATAGCGTAATTATTTCTTGTAGTTTGCTTTATGGAGCCCGGGGATTTTCCGTCGTTCCCAGCTTCTGATTTTGGTATTTCACTCGAGGAGCTTCTTGCATCATATCAAGCCCAAGAAGCTATAGGAGCTGTGTCATCCTCAGGCTCTACAAGTGCTACTGTGTTGACAAGCACCGGGGCGAAAAGAACAAGACGCAGTACATCGGGAGTCTGGGAAGATTTCGAGCAGATTTTTGAGACATCAAACGACGTCCAGAGCAGGTATGCTGTTTGTAAATATTGTAAGCATAAATTAACTGCGAAATCTTCAGGTAGAACGGGGCACTTGAAGAGGCATGCTGAGAGCTGTAGAAAAAAAAGGGGATGGCTTTGAGACAGAAGCATCTGCAGTACAACCTCGACGGTACGATACGTAACTGGGACTACAATCCTGAGGTAGCTCGTGAATCTCTTTGTCATTTAATCGCTTCTCAAGATCTTCCTTTAAACTTTGGTGAGTCAACTGCGTTTAAAAGCTATATTAGGACCGCTCATAATCCTAGGTTTTCTGCAGTTTCTAAACAGACAACAACTAGAGATTTGATTAAATATTATAATAATTATCGCAATAACCTAAAAGAAAATTTTAGTACATGTACTTTTTCTATGTCTTTGACATCTGATATATGGAGTGGTAGAGCTAAAGAGGATTACCTTAGTGTAGTTGCTCATTATGTAAATGATGATTGGCAACTAGAAAAAAGAATTATAGGATTCAAATTAATTGATGTAGCACACACCGGTGAAAATATTACTGATTGTATTGTAAAAGTTGTGGAAGATTTTGGTCTTAGTGATAAGATTTTTGCAATAACATTAGATAATGCTTCTGCAAATACTTCTACCATGAACATTCTTACTCCGCTTTTTAATTCTTATGCTGAATCTTTCTTATTACATCAGTGTTTTGCTTGCCATATTATTAATCTTATAGTTAAATCTGGTTTGAAGAGGTTAGATAAGTATCTTGAACCTTTTCGCACTGCAATAGCTTACTTAAATTATTCTAATCAATGAGTAGCAGCATTTAAGCCTTATTGTATTGCAATGAATGTGCGTCCACGTAAGTTTGGTTCGGATATGCCTGTTAGATGGAATTCTACTTACTTGATGCTTAAGAATCTCATACCATATGAGAGCACATTTTCTGTTTTTATTAACACGCACTGTCGTACACGGGATGGTCAGCCGCTACTCACAGAGCAACATTGGTATATTGCTAAATACTTGCTATCATTTTTAGAACTTTTTTTTGAATCTACTGTTGCTTTATCTGGAGTTTATTACGCAACCTCTCCTTTAATTGTGCATCATATTTTAGAAATTGCTACCCACTTAAAGAGCCACGAAAATGATAATATCTTGCGTGAAGTTGTTTATGCTATGAAAACTAAAATTTTGAAATATTGGAAAGAAATTCCTATGTTATATGCATTTGCATTTATTTTAGATTCTAGAGCTAAAGTTCGAGGATTCTATAATGTTCTCTCACTTCTAAGTGATGCGGTAGGTACTGATTATTCTAGTTATTTTTCAACTGTCCGTGCTAACTTATCACAAGTTTATGATAAGTATGATCGGAAGTTTGCTGGAGTTCACATGCAGCGACCTCCACAAGCACCCACAATAGGTAAGAAGAAAACCGCGTGGGAAAAGATATGAGGTGCAGGTGGCTCTTCCTCAAGGAGTTCGACTACATCAACGTCAAGTGCGGACACATCAAGTGGTGGGGAGCTAGCTGCCTATCTCAACAGCGATACTGTCAACTACCAAGAGCAACAAGAGGAGGACTTCAGCATTTTGCAGTGGTGGCACGAGCACAAGATAACATATCTGTTGCTTTCCATATTAGCACAGGATGTGTTAACAGTTCCTGTCTTCACGGTTTCTTCGGAGTCTGCTTTCAGTCTATCTGGAAGAATAATCAAGGAGAGAAGAACAAATCTGACAAGTGAGATGGTGGAAATACTTCTCACTGTGAAATATTGGGAACAAGCTGATCTACGAGCTCAACATACTGCAGAAAATGTTGAGCTGGCGGAGACATTCGAAAATCTTTATCTAGATAATGAGGAAGAATAATTGTAATCTTCACTTTTTTCTTATATCACTGAGCTATAGGTTGTACTCTTTTTTTTGCCAAGGTTTTCTCGTGTTGAGTTTTTACTTGGCAAAGTTTTTAAAGAGGCAGCCAAACATCAATAAAACTAATTATTTAATTCAAATTATTTATCTCATTTTAGTATTTATCTCATATTTTAGCTTTTTCTTAATTTATATATATATTTAAAAAGTTTTTCTACATCTTTCGAGTTTTTCTAATTATTCTAAATTTCTCCCATTTTTCTGAATTTTTTCATACTTTTTCTGCATTTTCTGTCATACTTTGTCTATTTTCTATTTTTTTCTGAATTTTTCGAATTTTTCTGGCGCTACCGGGCCGACCCGACTCGTTAGGTGTGTGAAGGACCGGGCCGGCATGGCACGGCCTGTGAGGCTAAAGAGCCGTGCCTAGGTTGGCACCCCGGCACGTGGGCCGACACGGCACGGGCCATTTACAAGTCGGGCCGAAACGGGCCGTGCCATCCCGGGCGGCCCATTTGGCCATCTCTGGACCCATCTAGATCATATGTGAGAAGTATTGGCACAGGTGATTCAATACTTGTGTATTGCAAATCATGTCAATTGGACATATATATATGGGCAAGATATAGTGCTAAACAATGATATGGTATCGAGCACATCATCAAAGAAAAGAGATAAGACCCTAAAGTGAAGATAACATTTAAAAGCACTAATATAATTCACGAACTGTATTCATGATTGTTTGTCGATACTATATATATAGTGCATTCACATACCAAAAGGTATGAGAGAAATGATCTTATATACTCTTAAAAGTTCTTTGAAGAAATTGATGACATTGGTGGTCATTTGGACTTTGCCAAACATAAGTAATCCCAAAAATATCACGTCATAGACTAGATGTACATCGGATATTGATTGTAAATCTTGCGGGAATCACCCAGAGATAGTTGCAATTTTTAAAGCCCCATATGATTAAAGACCAGAATGATTATCAAGCAATATTAAGGTAATGCAACTAATACCCCATAGTCTCAGGAGAGAGAGAGCATGTATACTTGTATTGCACAAGTCAAGTATGTGGTAATGCGAAAGGGTAAATATGATAAACAATATTGCTCAATGATTATGCACTCTCATGATTTTCTATAAGGGTAGTGAGATGTGAATTTAACATAATAAAACTTGTGATTGTTTATTGAGCATGTTCACATAATCTTTGCCTGCTTCTAAGGGATTTATCTGAGTCAATGCTACGACCAGACATCAATGGTTGTTGTCTTCAGGGGGAGCGGATATCGATTCTCATGCTGAAGACTCTTTTAAATCTTAGCATAAGTGAAATCTGGAAAGACCAGGTTAAATATCCTATATCTCACATGGTGAGGAGGAGCTTAATTGCTTAACTTTGCAAAAGGTTTATGCAAATATATACCACTTGAACATTTTGATCTTGGAGATCAAAATTCTGGGATTGTGAATGACACAATCAAATCTAAGAGAATTAATGTTGTACTCCTTTTCTATTAATTGAGTTTTCTCAATTGAAAGTTTTTAATGATACAACATATGCAATGCAAATTACGTGAGCTATGTATTATTTTCTCTTATCCGTTTTTCTAGTGGATTTTTGGAATGAGTTTTTAACGAGGTATGAGCATGACGTTGGAAAAGTGTGAAGGAGGAGTGTTGTGGAATATTCTAATTTCATATATTTGTGTACACTTTCCTAAACGGATTTCTAGGAGTTTCCTAAAGGAACTCACGAGAGTTTCCTAATGATGACTAAGGGTTCGTTTGGTTCAAGGGCAAAAGGTGGGTGGGATGGGGGCATCCACCGTGGTAGGGATGAAACTATCCAAGTTCATGTTTGGTTGAAGGGGTGAGAGATAGATGATATGAGCCAATTTTTTGTTGGTCAGAGGGATGAGAGTTGGATAGTGGATGGGATGAGAGCTCAAATTTGGTTGGTGAGATGAAAGTTGAATGGGCTCATCCAGCCAAATTCATGAGATGTCATCCAACATCTACGAGGAATATTTCTGAGAGTTCGTTGACCTCATCCACCTATCCATCCAACCAAACAGCAGGATGGGTGAAAAAAGATAGATGGAACTATCCCATCCACCCTTTGCCTCTGAACCAAACGCACCATAAGAGTCCTAATAGGTTACTTTAGATCCTTACTTGGTTTATAAGAAAAGTATCTTTCTCTTCCACTATATATAAGTAAGGTTATAGGGTATATGGTACATACAACATAAATATAAATAATGGGAGAGTTATAAAATTTCTTTCTATTCTGATTTTGTGTTTATTTAATCTTGATTAGTCGTCTATGCGATCTCAATTACACAACAAAAGTGACGTGAAGGTGGTGTTTTTTTTCTACTTTAGTATGGCTGTGGTCTATCGGTACGTTACCTAATACTCCCTCCGTCCTTTGAAAGTAAGGGAGAGAAGCGTTCAAATTGTGTCCTCCAATATTAGGGATTGAGAGCTCTCCCCCTTAAATTGTGTTCTCAAATTATGTCCATGCATACAGATGCACGCAGATACATGCGACCACACATATTCCAAAACAAAAACGCGGCAGGTCATTCCCTATAATCGTGATTAATTAATGCATGCATGTTGTCAATTAATAGAGACACAGTATTAAAAAGGGGCATTAGAGTTTTTTAGTAGAAACCATAATCTGTCTTAAAATTTCTTCTGTCCCTTACTTTCCAGGACGGAGGGAGTACTTTAGTACGACTATTCCATCCACGTGTTACGGAATACACGGCAACTAGTTTTGCTGTAATAGGCCGGATTGGGGAAGCCCATTGGGCTTTGCCGCCTGAAATTTATCTCGTTTTTGTCATATCTGTTCAACCGAGCTTGCAAGTACATCTAAAATTTCGTTAACGCCTCTCTCTCTCTCAAGAAAAAGGAAATTAAGTTAACTCTGCGAGTATGAGGCAAGCCTATCATTAACTGGGTATTCAGTATGTACCATTCCATGCACCATAAAGGGGTATGGTTCCTTTTTTTGAGCCTAACCGTGGAGGGGTAATTGAAATGCAAAATTGAATGTGGTAGTATTAAACCGTAGAGAAATACAGCAAATTTTCAGAAGAAAAAAATAAGTCACATTCGCACTTATCATGAACCTGATTAAGAGCACCACTTTGGATATGCATGTTCTCAAAGCATGATACATTTTCCCTTGCAACACACAGTGGCGGACGCATGGGGTGCGCGAGGGGGCTAGCGCACCGGCTCTGCCCCTCGCGCACCCCGTCACTGCCGGCGCCGGCTCGCCGATTGGGCCCACATGCCTGGGTGGGCTCCGAGCACCCGACGATCCATAAGGGAAAAATTACGCGATGCGATGCGGTTTGCTAGCTAGCGAGCTGCTTGACTTGCTGCTATGTTAATATAGCGTGGGATCGAGGCCCGTCAAGATGCGACTAGGAGTGCTGGCGGCTCTGCCCTCGCGCCCCCCGAGTTACCGAGGACATGCTCCCTCACCGTCATCTCTTCCACAACGACGGTGCGCAGCTCCAACACCTCTGCATGCCTCATCTTCCACCGCGGATTCTCAGTGATATGGTTCGAGTCGATCCCGATGCTGATCATCAGTAGCAGGTTATTGTCCTCGCTGGCGAATGTACCAGACTTTACCCCTGTACACATCGACGGTGCGCAGCTCCAACACCTCTGCATGCCTCATCTTCCACCGCGGATTCTCAGTGATATGGTTCGAGTCGATCCCGATGCTGATCATCAGTAGCAGGTTATTGTCCTCGCTGGCGAATGTGCCAGACTTTATCCCTGTAGTCCGATTCAGGCAAACATGTACTGTGTAAACTAATCGCATGGGTTTCAAGGCATGTAAGAAGTGGTGATTGTAGCTGATCGATCCGTGCTGATGAACCAATTGCTAATTCTTGATAATTTCTCTGATTTTTTGTGAGAATTTTTTTGAAAATGATAACGACAGAAAGGGTAAGAGAGAAGGGTCTAAGCAAAGGACTTACCGGTAGTGGCAAACGTATGGGGTCTATTTACATTTGAATTTAGAGTGCGCTAAATATTTTGAATTATATGCATTTTGGTACGATTTTTTTATGTTTCCTAGCACCCCTCCATTTTAGTGCTGCGTACGCTACTGGCAATACGTATGCACTACTGTATTTTGCCGTAATGAATAGCAGGGTTAGAAAAGGCTAGCAGGGAACATATATGAAACGTGCACCTGCCCGTATCATGCGTGGACAGGATGCTAGCTGTACCGAAACATTGTTCTTGGCTATCACGCAGCCTACTTTAAAATGTACCTGTAAGGAATTCACACCCACTGAAGAAGTTTAAGAGAAGAGCCAAAAATTGAGACACTATTATCTTTACTAATATCTAAATAAGAGTCGATGGTGCCCGTTCTCTCCTTTTATCTAAGAAAAGCCACACGTGTCTCTCTCTTTCCATCCACTTATCTGAGACAATTCAAGAATACAATTTTATTTTTATAAATACGAGTATTATTTGATTATTTGGTTTAAAAATATATTTTTGCTGCAAGGGCATGGACATATGACTAGTTACCACCGCCGTCGTATGGTTCTCCTCTGACGTGATCACCGGTTGACGCACTAACCAGGCCGGCTGCTCCTGGCTTTGGCACTGTTTTACCAGAACCCACTAATGGTGATCACTGATCAGCAGATGCACTTTCCACTGCAAACCCAAGCTTTTCTGAACCTTTCTTGCCTTCGGATCACCAACTTTAGACGACCGCCTCATCTTTTACGTTAGAAAACATGCGCTTTGCCACTCATTCGGAAGAACAGCACAGCATGCATTCTTTCGCCTACTACTTCGACCTGTCAAGATCGTAGATAACTCAGCGTAAATTATTAATGTGAGGGATAAAAGGATCAGTACGTTTGAAGTCACAGAAAGCTAGTGCTGCAATGCTGTACATTTTTTTTCCAGATATCTTCCTGTCTTTCTTTATTTCTTTCTTTCTTCTGTAGCGGCGTCACCTCCGTTGAGTGGTGTACACTGACCGAGTACGTAGTGGCGAGCAGCGTGTACCTGCAGGCACAAGGACGTGTCTATATTATTCTCTGTAGCTAGCAGCCCGTGAGTACTGAGTAGCTAGTTAAGTTATAATTCCTCCGTTATGCTATAGGTACGAACCAATGAAACGCTAAATCAAAAAATAATTAACGAAAAATGATTATATATATCTCTATTAAATAGTATATCATAACCATTTAATCCCTTCCAAAGTATTTAAAGGTTGATAGGAAAAAATTGTAATAACTACACTCTAGCTTCTTTAATAGATATACTCCGAGGCATCGAAGAAAAATAATGATATTGAGGGAATATTAAGTTATATTACATGATAGGCATAATGTGTTCGAGATACGCAAAGTTATTGTTTCCACAGAGCACGTGGACCTAGTCGGCTGAAACGGTCAGAAAATATTTTAGCGTGGAAATGGGAGCACATTTAGCTTATGAAGTCAACATATGTAGCTAATCATATGACAGCATCTATAGAAGGATGCGTATCCAGCCAGTGTGCCAATATATAGTTTTTGCGATTGCTTTCACATACTAATCATACGCTGAATGCTTCCACCCTACAATAGTCCACGAGTCTTTTTCCCCTGACAACACCACAAAATAGTTGATTGGATCTTAATTTTTAAGTTTTAAATTCATGAGTTGTCTGACTGAAACTGATAGTTTGTCGGCCCCAGTCTCTGTTAGTTGCAATAAATACTTAAATTAAGGGGGTTTTCTGAAGCTGACTGCCCTTAAATTTATGGTTTTGGTGATCATATATGCGGTACCGGTACAACGGTTGATTAATAACCCGACCTACAAAATTATGAAGTAAAAGGCCCAATATGTATGCAGCATACCAGACCACCTTCTTCCGACATGTTGCATCCAAGAACAATTTAGCATTATTGAGATACGACAGCGAACGCTACTTACCCAATATCAACACGGACACGTCACTTCCAACATCTTGTAGATAGGTACGTACTACCAACGAACCATTTAGCACGATATAGTCGGTAACGAAAACAAGTACTTCCGCCATAGTTCATCTGTGGTTAAGTTGGGATGCCCACAAACGCAGCGCACATAGTGAACTTAAGATATTTTTTATCATCTTTAGAAGATATCGAAATATACATTAAGTTAGTATTAAGATATACAGAAGATAAAATTTTTAAAAAATAGAGATACAGAAGATGCAAAAAAAACTAAGAATAATTCGGTGGTACTTCTCGAAGACGTTAAACACTCTTGTGAACTTATGTATACCTCTCGTAGTCCCAGGCCAGCCACTAGATTCACCATTAGTTTGACCCCATCGTTCATCGACCCGTCGACGCTGGCGAGAGCAGCGCAATTAAATCTGGAGTGCTGCGTGCAATCATACATCCGTTCCAACCGTGAGAACCACATGCCCGTATGTGCGCGCGCGCGCGGCCCGCACGGAGATTCTCCACCGTAGCGCGAGGTGCACGCACGTCGCCCTGTCCATTTCGTCAGCGCACTCAGTAAAAAAATTATACGGCACTAGGTGTCTCGTAGTATTTATAGTATTCTTTTTTAAAAAACAAAGATATATGATATATATTAAGAGAGAAAAAGATTTATTTGTTTTGAAATCTGTATTTATTATGTGTCTAATCTATCTATTATAATATTAAAATAGAGTCAAAAGAAGCCATCACGTTCGCTCTCAAGGTTAGAAATTCCCACATTAATCTAAGGAAAAAGAGAAAGATCTACGCCGTTAATTGTGGTGGGTCCAGATTAACAATCTAGATTAAAAGAAAGAGTTTGTGCCATATACAACAAAGAAATAATTGAAATTATAACGTACACCATTAATTGTGGGGTCCAGATTATAATAGTTTATATTAAAAGAAAGAGTTTGTCATGTACACCACGAAAATAACTGAAATTATAATAGATTCGGAATAAAACTAAACAAAAAATAGCAGTTAGTGCCTCTGCTCAGGCTATGTTGAGAAGCCACCACGTTCACTCTCAAGGCTATAAATTCTCACATTAATCGAAAGTAAAAGAGAAAGATCTACACCGTTAATCGTGGTGGGTCTAGATTAAAAGAAAAAGTTTGTGTCATATACAACAAAGAAATAATTGAAATTATAACATACACCATTAATCGTTGGGTCCAGATTATAATGGTCTATATTAAAAGAAAGAGTTCGTGTCATGTACACCACAAAAATAAATGAAATTATAATAGATTTGGAATAAAACTAAACAAAAAATAGCATCTAGTGCATGTGGCTTGCTCAGGCTATGTTGAGAAGTCACCATGTTTGCTCTCAAGGCTAGGAATTCTCACATTAATTGAAGGAAAAAGAGAAAGATCTATACCATTAATCGTTGTGGGTCCAGATTAACGGTATAGATTAAAAGAAAGAGTTTGTGTCATATACAACAAAGAAATAATTGAAATTATAACGTACATCATTAATCGTGGAGGTATAGATTATAATGGTCTATATTAAAAGAAAGAGTTTGTGTCATGTAAACTATAAAACTAACTGAAATTATAATAGATTTGGAATAAAAGTAAACAAAAAATAACAGTTAGTGCCTCTGCTCAGGCTATGTTGGGAATCGTGACAAGCTCTTCACGTTTTATTTTCTATATAGATACCAATTAGCACATAATAAACAATTCGAGTCCAATTAGCATTCGTGTATCGGTAGGAGACTAAAGTCTTAAATATTGCTCTATATAAAATAAATCCACAATTCACAAGACAATAGACTCTATCCACTAAAATCAACCAGAGAGCATTATCACAGTATATCTTTTTTCCTACACTTTAATCCTTATATTTACCCTATGCTCTAACTACTATATTTTATACTCCTAATTTCCCTGTATTTACACTACAGATTTTCAAGAAGCACTATTTTTTTTCAAAGCAAGAATCACAGTACATCTTTTTGCCTACTCCTTAATCCTTATACTTACCCTCTGCTATAATCACTATATTTTACACTCCTAATTTCCATATATTTACACTATAGATTTTCAAGAAGCATTTTTTTCCAAAGCAAGAAACATCGTTCAACGTTGACAATGTAAGTAAATCGTAGCAAAAAAATATACAAAATTTCCTGATTAGCGACATCGTTTACCATTACTTCCATTAATTACAACTCTAATGTTTTCATACGAACTTCAAAGGAAAACTAAAATTCAGAATAAAAAATAAATAAAAAATAGTAGTTCGATTTGTATATGAGCTCCGACTTAAAACTTAAATTCGGAATATAAATAAATAAAATTAGTAATTTTATTTCCATACGAAACTCCAAAGTAAAAGTACCTAAATAGCTTTAATTTTGAATAAAAATAAAATGAAAAATATCGGTTGAATTTGTATATAATTCCAACCTAAATCTAAGGAAAAAAACTCTATGCCATGTACAATCCAACAATATGCCTTTTTAGAATAAAATCAAATGAAATTAGCGATTTGATTTTTTAATAAAAATTCCAAATTAAAATCCTTAAATATCTAAAATTCAGAATAAAAATGGAATGAAAAGTACTTAAAATGATAGAAAAAGAAGCCACCACATTCGCTTTGAATGGCTAAAAGTTACCATGTTGATCAGAAAAAAGGAAAAGATCCACGTTGTTGATTTTGGTGGGTGCAAATTATAACCATGCAAATCAAATAGATATATGTGAATAAAATTGTTATATTAAGCTAGGAAAATACCATCTATACCATATAATTTTGGCCATTTGTTTTACGAGCACGTCTCCACAAGTATTATCTGACGCGTTCTACGTGTGCCTTTTTTTCCTTCTTGATCGATTATGAAATTACATAGGATCATGACTCCATGAGTATATCAAGGACTCAAAACTAAGGACACCATTCACCATCTCCAGCGGGCTGCATCGAGAGCTATTGGATGCACATACTAGCCTTGGTGTATGATAAGATTAGAAATCATAAGTTGAATGAATACAACACGACAAAACAAATCTCATATTATTGTGCATGTAAGATTTAAGAAGATAGATATGAAGAAGGGAGAAGGACTTAGCAGCGACATTGTCCATATCGCGTCATCGCACGACTTAGTAGCGACATCGATGCTGTTCAGCAAACGATGATGGTGCATGTACAAAAGATCAACCTGGCATGAAGGCAATGCTCAGACAAGGTAAACCATCAGTGCTCTTGAGCTAGCAATGATGGTGGACACCAGTTCGAATTTCTGCATGAAGGCAATGCTCGGAAGAGATGAGTCATGGCTTCAATGAAATTGTACATGAGCATGCAAACCGTAAGCTTCAATGAGAGAAAGAAAAAGTTGGTGATGGTCAATATTTTTGGATCGATGCTTCACCTTATTTCTTCTCTTGATGGAGGTATTTAATTATGTGCATTTATTTTATGTTCTCGTATTTGAGTTAAACTTTATGTTTAAATCAAAATAAGAGCCACATAGTGGAAAGAGGTATAAATTATATCTTTCTTTGCGATAATACATAATACAATGGTCTTAGGCAATCTTTGTTGGTGGATAAATTATTATGCATTTTATCTATAGATTATAATATTGATTGGAGAATAAAAAGATCACCGTCACCAGCTTTTGTGTGTTCAGATTATAATGGTATGAATTAGTTTGATCTAAACAACTATAGCATTGGATTTTGGAATATAACTCTATTTTTAACATTCTAACGAGATAATAGATACGTATTTGGCATATGGTTAGTACGACAATTTACACTTCTACAATATAGAGATCACAAAGCCTGACATTGGAAGGAAGGAGGATGCATTGAACTATGTGAGCATGATCGGGAATCCCCGGACGGTGGTTGCTGGAAGCATAGGCTACGCCAGCGATTGGGATTGGACGGCGCTGGTGAGCATGCTTTCATTGAGAAGTGGTGAGATGAGTCGTGTCAAGGTGGAGATAGATCTGGGGATATCGCTGAAGAGGTGACAGGACGATGAATTAGTGTAATGCAGCAAGATGAGGTTGGTAGGAATGCGCCCCTAGAGGCAATTGTTAGAGAGATAGAATAGCTTGAGGTTGGGAAGCACCCATAGGAGCACGTTTCGCAAGAGTCCAATGAGGACACACAACTCGATGAGTGGTGGGAAGAGGGTGGCGGTCAGGGAGTTAGTGATATTGAAGTTCCAAAGGATGAGCATGGTGACATGGTCACACTAACGAACGTCGGGTCAAGTAGAACATGAGCTGGGTATGGTGATCGGGACATGATTGGAGTGGTTAAGTGTGGACTTGACCGAGGACGCACAGGGCATCTGCTACGCCAGCAGTGAGAATAAGATGCGCGGGTTGTAGAGCAAGGTGGAATAAGTGAAATACGAGCAAGTATGGCCAGACGATTCTTATAGGCATGATATCATGTTAATCAATTGTTGCAACTACAATGCGCTGAGTAGTGAGGCATGCAGGTGGAGAAAGAGGAGACAAGGTTTAGCAATATTCCGTAAAAAACCACTAATATTTTGCTTTGATTCTTGGTGGAAAGATAGGTGGTGAGGGCGGAGAAGCAATAAATAAGGGGAAGCTAGAATAGTGAAGACAACATAAGATTTTGCATGTCAATACTGTGTATGGTGGACCACGATGCCATTGGCCTAGATGCCTCTACTTGCCTAGCGAGACTAAAATGTGAAGAGAAACACATTCAAAGGGAAACAACGCATGTTAACAATAAGATTAAAACGACGTAAGCCTTACATTAAAAATATACTTTCAAATGAAGGTTAATTTGAATAAGACATTTATAATACCCTAAGAATCAATGTACTGCACCGATGAAAATTTTATATGATAACTTCACTCAAGTTTCCTTAGGATGTATTCCATCTACAAGTTTTTTCTTTACGTAAAATGGCTATTGGATGGCACGTCATCTAAAGACTAATGACCATTGAAATCGACTTATAATTAGGAGGAAAAAAATTTAAATAACAAATTTAGACAAATATCAATACTTAAATGTGAATGATACATAAATAATCTAGCCCCATCTGGCCAGCGTGGGCTCCATCGCGTTGCAAAGTCTTTTTATGGCTAGCCCATCATAATCGCTTATGGACGGCAAAACGACTACAGCATTGGGGGTGGCCAAATCAATATTTCTGTCCAATGCGTTGCTGAAGCCTAGAAACCGTGCATCATCTTTTCATAGAATGCCTCCAGACTCGAAGGTTGTGGCAGGTCATAGCAGGATGGGTAAGGTTACCATCTCTTTTATCGGATCGGTGGGATTAGGCCACAACCCTCAACATGGTGGATTGGAATCTGTACCACGTAAACCATCGGCCAAGATTGCGAAAAGGGGTTAAAACTCTCATCATTTTAACATGCTGGTATTGGTGGAAAGAGCGAAACAACATAATCTTCCGAAACACATAGAAAACCAATGACGAGATTTTTCAATCCATCAAGGATGAGGCTGCCAACTGGATTCTTACAGGAGCAATTCATCTAAAAAATCTAGTCGACCGGCCGAACTGATATTTTTTTCTTTTCTTTCTCTTTTCTTTCGCTTACCTCCTTTGCTCTGTGGCCCTGTATCTTTCTTTTAGTGCAGTCTCCTGCACTCTCTATACTCCTCTAATTTTCCTTATCTAATATAATTCTCAGCCTTATGGCTTCAAAAAAAAATCTAGCCCCGCAAATACGTGGACACCCAGCTAGTTTTTATAAAAGATACTACAGACACTGATGCTATATTTTTTTTCCGCGAGCTCGATGCAGCAGGCACCACCGCACCAGCACGCTGCCACGCTCGCGCGCCTCTACATAGATAGCTATCGCTTCGAATCCAGTAACAGGCAAAGGCGAGCCTTCTCACTTTCTCAGAGAGATCAACGTGTAGCCTGGTACTAGTAGCTCTGCCACCCTTCGTTCCTTCTTGTTCTGCCGGCCCTCTCTATCAGGAGCTAACGATCGGCTACATGGGAGCTGCGAGCTGGGAGGATGAGGAGGCAGCGAAGAAGATGGAGGCGGGCGGCGACACCGTCGGCCAGAAGCTCGACGCCGGCGCTCTCTTCGTCCTCCAGTCCAAAGGTGCCTGAAAATAAGCGCTTCTTCTTGTCACGCATCATCTTTCTTCTTGGCGCATGATGCAGCATGCCGGTCGAGCATACTTCGTGCCTACAACTTATTTTTGCTTCTCGAGCGTGCATCAGGAATTCAGGATCATGGTGCGTTAGGCTATTGATTGACTGTCCCCTGCTATTAATAGCCAAAGAGCTAGCTAACTACTAGCAACTACCAAGAACCAATAGGTGATTTTGGCTAGCTAGTAGCAACATGAAGTTGCTGTGCTACATGATTATGTATGCCATTCAGCTGATTGATCCGTATGTAAATGATTGAAATCCTATTAATTAGTAATCGCAACATAGAACTCATAAAATTTGCGGGTGCACACTCACCAGCTAGCAAGATAGCTAAAGATCTCCCAAAAAAAAGGCTAGAGAGGAGAGAAAATGGGGGGAGACTACGGTTTGCACTTCTGTTTTTTCCTTGACCGCATCATGCATGCCCGGCAATGATTTGCTCATCTGATGGTACTGTGCTGCCTCTGGCATCACCTAATCAAAAGTTCTTGGATAGTGGGTGTTTGAATGATCTTGCCCATCTACCCTTTCAAACTTTTTTTCACCGTTTTACTTAATTTATGGTAGCGATGCTTTCTCCCTGCTTTCTTTCTTATCTCCCTTTTCTTTTTTCTCCCCTCTTCAGTCTGCATGCTTAATCTGTTCTTTTGCAACAAAGAAAGAAGAGACAAAAGAAAATGTACTTGCAGGGATGCTGACATTTCTGGCTATCAATAGTCGTACCCTACATGTGCACTTCATATTATTGAACTCCAAAGCCAGTCCCCCAATCACAATTAGTCAACTTGGATGTCCATAAAATAGTTGCTAGTTTATTTTGCCTTGTTTTACGTATGAGTTATCAGCGATGATTAATATTAGAGAAATTTTTTGGTACATTATACTACCGTTTAGTGAGCAGTAGAAATTAAATCGTAGAGAAGATGTATTATCTTATTTCAACTAAATTAAACATGAATCTTGGTCGTGGGCTATCTACAGCCGTGTGTACTGTGTACTACATGTCACCGTCTCGTTAATATATCAATTCACGCATACGCTGGAAAGCAATAAGTATTGCAGAAATAGACCGGGAGGTTGGCCAGTAGCCTGGTATTCCCCACTAATAATCGTACTATTTGAACCACTTTAGACAAGAATAAAAACCAAGTGCGAATATACATATAGTAGTGGGTTTGAGTCACTTACGGACAATTAGGTATAAGACTCGACAACGCAAATTTCTCTCTCCCCCAAAGTCGTTTGTGTTGACCCGAAACCCATATAGTTTACACTTTTCTATTTTTTTAGCTTTCGTGTTGCGAGAAGCCAACGGATGACGTATAGTTTTTGGGCCTGTTTAGGGAGTGTGCACGGACCGAAAAAAATACTTTTTAGTTTCTTTGACAAAGAATCAGAATATGTAGTGGCCAATGTGACTTTTCTTGTTATCTTTGTTTGGCTAATCTGCTGCAATTGTAGCTTTGAGACCTAACCAAAATGAAAGGTAGCAACATAGTGAAGTACAGCGGCATCCGAGTGGGGAGGTGATGTGGAGGCGGCGAGGCGGGGTGGCAAAGGTTGGGAAGGCGGAGTGAGCGAGTTAGGAGGAGTTCAAGTGAAGCTACAGCTGAAAAGCTCCTCCTCAGCAGCTGCAACTTTAGGGGTGCTTCAGTTGTGGCTTAACTTCTCAGCTGCTTTGCAGTCATGCTGTTTGGATGGAGCTTTTAGCCCAAAACTAAGGCATAACTCCCCAAACAGGCCCTTTAAAATTAGGCATAGGTATAGTACAAGACTTTTTTATATGGTTTCTCATGGCAACATAATCTGCACATTTTAAGCTTCTGACTAGTTAATTTATATGGCATTTCTATTTTTTTTACCATTTAACCCCCTTCTCCCCTGTTACTTTCGACTGATTAATTGCTGATGTGTACGCGCAGGGTCGTGGCTGCACTGCGGGTACCATCTGACAACGTCGATCGTGGCGCCGCCGCTGCTGAGCCTGCCGTTCGCGTTCGCGTCTCTGGGATGGTCGGCGGGGATCATCTGCCTCGTCATCGGCGCCGCCGTCACCTTCTACTCGTACAACCTCATCTCCCGCGTCCTCGAGCACCACGCGCAGCAGGGGCGCCGCCAGCTCCGCTTCAGGGACATGGCCACCGACATACTAGGTCAGCAAATTTATACATGTCACTACTCGCGACAGTATGCTCCATTACAGCACGCCCAAATGCAAGTTTATAACTGAGCACGAGTCCAAAAGTGATTTAAGTAGATGGTAGTACCTAGTACGCACTCCTAGCTAGTTGATGGACTCATCTGCATAATTTCATTGACTGGTAACTATGACACGTGATGACGATCAAGTAGACTAATCATAGCGTAAGTGCATAGTGAACTGTAACAATCACACCGAAGCAGGCAAACATTCTCTCGCGCACCTCATTGCCTGTCTCGAAGCGCGAAATGAAGGTAGCGCTGAACTTTCTTAAGGAGTCCATGTCGGTACGTACGACGTCGGCAGCCTGAATATGAGGGCCCGAAGCGTCATTTGTCAAAGTGTAACCATACATAGGACAGAGTTAGTCATTGATGTATACGCCTAATGTAAACATAAATAAGGGCTTAAATAGATCACAATTAAGCAAATTGGATGACCTAAAAAATGGTGCGTACTGCGAACACTAGCAACCCATTGTGGCCCACTGCGATATTTTTCTGTCACTTAACTCGTGGTCATGGATGCTAGCTACTAGCTTTCGCTCTGTCCCTGTATCTTGTACTACTAGCTAGGTGGCATTGTTTTGCCGTCATCGATTTCTACTGTGTTATATAGAAAGTCAGCGGTCTTTGCCCAATCAAGCATCAGTTCCCATTGGTGTGCATCATTGATGGGCAATGGATGGGCCGGGTCGTTGTTAAGAGCAGTGTTTTGGATTTCGGTTTCGGATAAAATACCGTTCATGCCCGGAAAACGAAATTTCGGCGAAATTCGGTAATTTCGGACAAATCTCGTCCGAAATTCAAATCCAAATTTTGAATCCGGTTTTTTCTACCGAAATGCCGAATTTCGCGAGAATTGGCGAGATCTCGCGAGAAATGGCGAAATTTCGCCGATTGACAAGCCCAAAATTGGTCCAAAAGATGGAGAAAATTTCAATTTTTTGGAGAGTTCGACGTATTATTAATGTTGTCATAAAATTTCAGATTTTTTGAATCATGTAAATTTTTAAAATTGAAACATTGGTACTGTCGTAATGAAACGCTTCACGCAATTTTGAACCGAATGAAAAATGGGACAAAGCATGTTATAAATATTTGAAATTTTAATAGCATGATTCGACATGTGAATAATGTTGCCATAAAATTTTCAGAGTTATCAAGCTCGAGGAATTTTAAAAATTGGGGAATTCGGGTATACGTCGTGAAGTATGAAATTTCTGAAAGATTTTGACCAAAATCAAGATTGAGAGTCACAATTGAAACAATTAATGTATATTGGCATGACAATTATTAAGAATGTAATAAAATCGATACACACAACAAGTCTTCACATATTTGCATATGACAACTAAATGAATGTATGTTTGCATCACATACCTATGAGTAGTAAAACCAAGATAATCTTACATTTAAGGAAATGTGACAATGTTGTAAGATTTGGCAGCTCGTTAGGCCATCTCCAGCAGCGTTCTCTAAATTTGGATCCCTACATCCACATATACAGAATTCCCTTATGGCAAAGTTATGGAGGGGTGTAATTCAGCAGTGTTTTAATTATGTACTAACTTATATGTTATATATGTTGTAATAGGAATCTTTAAATGAAGAAGTTTATGACTCCGTGACCTACTAATCTTATTGTATATTGAAATCTTATTCATATGATCTACATTGATCCTACTTGTGTTTTGAAAAGGTTTTATCAAAATATCACATTTAGGGGGAGTCAAGTTTGCTACATGTGCAAATTTCGTCCCTGTTTCTTCTATATGTTTTCTTGAAAAGGTTCATCGAAAATGTCTTATAACCAGTTAGAATTAAATTTCTCATAATTCTACGCCGGACCACTTGAATTCTTTGTCTAGAAGTTTTTACTTCTACGCCGGACTAGTTAGCGATACTAGTCGGTTCACGCCGACTAGTTAGCGATATTAGTCGATTCACGCGGACTACTTACAAGTGGTCCGCGTGAACGAACTTTACGGGACCACTTCCAAGTGGTCCGCGTGAACAATGTTTATCCTATTTACGATTTTTATTTTTAAAACATAACAAATGATGTTAAAATATTTTCATAAATTTTATGTATTATCCTACATATCTTATGATACTCCCATAAATTTTTCATAGCATGAAAATGCATTCTCAATTTTTAAAATTCAGAGTGTTTACACTAAATGCCAAAAGTCTAAAAATAAACTTTTTCAAACATTATCATTGAAGATCACTTCACGAGAACTTATTGATATAATTCCGGTCGATCCGCCAAAAATTCAAATTCGGTTTAAAATTCCGAAATCTCGGCGGTTTTGCGAAATCATCGAAAAAATAAAAATCCGAAATATACTGTAGCAATTTCAAAAAATTTTCGGATTTTTACATCCGGCCGGTCTATGCAAACTCGCTGGGGTCCGAAATCCGAGATTTCGGCGAGATTTCGCCGAATTTCGGCGGTTTTTGTAACCTTGGTTAAGAGTAGCAGAATCTTCATGAACTGCAGTGTCTGAAGCTGACGTTCTCTTGATGCCAGTTTTGGCCACACGCTGCTGGATGTTGTTTGCTGGGGTTTCAGACTTCAAAGCACGTGGTCAACGATCGACTAGCGGCGCTTTAGTCCATCTGCTAGCGCTCGTATAAACAATACTGATACACCAGCTAGCGCTTGGCAGTTGGATAAAAGCCAAAAATGTTCATAGGACATGCAGAACATGTTGTGGACTCCGCAGTTCCTGCGAAAATGTCTGTCAGGTCTTAACAGATTTGTTAGGAGCCCTATGTAACTAATGACTCCAAGTGCATGCCTGTCAAACCCGACTGAAACTTGCAAGCAGAAACCAGCAGTAGCACTGACCGCAATCTCTTTGCCACATTTTCAAACCTTAAAAGAGTACTAGTGTTAGCACCTAAATTTGGCAAGGCTTAACCGATTTGTTAGGTCAAAGATGAAATTAGATATTTCGGCGATATCGGTTAAAAGGGAAAAGATAAGTTACAATTGGAATTATAGCCGATATCGGCTCAAAGAGTAATTTGTCTCCCAAAAGTTGAGGCCGATACACATTGTGGATCTTGAGTCGGAGAAAGATACGATCAGTCTAAGTGATATTGTTGACACCAAGATTTAGCAGATGTAGCCGATTCAGAAAGATAAGGTTAAACATGAATAGTCTTAGCCGATATCGGCTCAGAGAGAAGTTAATCTTTTGGAAGTTGAGGCCGATACGAATCATGTGTTTGCAAGAATTGGAGGAGGATACGATCGGCCTAAGTGCTATATAAGAGGTCTAGAGGTGATAAGAAAATGTGCACAGATCCAATCAATCAACTCGCATCTGCTTTTTATTTACTTTTGTCAACTAGGAGTAGCTTTTGTAACTTAGAATCATCTCTGTAATTCGATTTTTATCAATAAAGTTGTGCATCGCCGATTGTTGGTTATCTTCAATTACGCTAGTTATCTTAGGTTTGTTTCCATACAGATCTTGTTGCGCATTGCCTTTTTCGGAGGAAAACATACCTTTACCTATCGTCTAATCGACTGTAATAGTCGTTTAGATCCATCTAGCTGATCGTACCATCTAATCGGTTGAGACGCTCATTTATCATGATTTAAGCCAATTATATCGGTTTGCACCTATTTATCTTGCCGATTACAAGATCAAATCAGCCGGCACGCCACAAACCAATTTAAACCCGGTGTTTGCGTGTGTTCTAGCCGATCACCTTTATCATATTTTTTAGCACCAACACACTTTTGGCACGCCCGGTGGGACGCACAATGTCTTCCTTAGGAAAATCAATTCCTCCATCCGATGCTATAATCGTCCCTACACTGGATGATTTAACACCAGAGCAACGAAAGGACATTGAAGACCGAAAAGTCGCGCTAGAAAAGATGATGTTAAACTGCTATCAGAAAACTCGGCGTGGTATTACTCAAAAGACCGCACTGTCGACGGTCAACCTCTCCGATGACAAAGACGTTGCGATGCCATCAGATAATCAGCCGGTAAGCCGATATATACCTACGCAGGACGAATTGTCTGAGATGATTAACCAATCTGTATATTACACTCTGATCAATCAATTATCGGCTCTGGTAACTACACTTAAGCCGATGATATCTAACAGCGTCAAAACCATAGCGCAAGAGCTGGTATCGGCAGGAACTGTACTCGACCCAATGCAAACCTTGCCAACATACCCGGTCTATTCCGTAGCTCGGTACACTCAGAGCTCAAAACCAGTAGCCGATCTTAGGCTATAGGCTCCAATACCTACTTTGCTACCAACACAGCCGACCGTAGTTTTACCACGGGAGTCAGGCACCAGCAATATTCCCCATTACTAGGCACACACCGATGGTGCCAGGTTGGACCCCCAAGCCAACTTACCACCATCAGCTCCATTTTACATCTACCCAAAATCGGTCTCCCAGCCGATTGAACCTCCAATACATCCACAGTACGCTGAGCTGATTCTACAGAGGAATCCAACTCCATATAAGGTCGTAACTTACTCAAAGCCCTTTGTTTCGTTGTCAGAGCCGATGGCTAGAAAGCATACCATTGGCTATGAACCACCTTATCAGCCTCCATCAGCTCAGGTGCTATATCAGGCCGATTCTGCACCTGGGGGCAACATGCCAACTATGATTGTATTTGGCAAACACCAGAACTACCATCGGCTATTACAACCGCTTGGATTGATCAAATAACCACAGTATTGTGAGACCAATTTGGTATACAGCCTAAAGGGAAGGATTACCGGCTATCAGAAGCCGTATCCTGATTATATTGATCGGATACCATACACCAATAATTTCAGAGTCCCTGATTTTGCGAAATTTTCGGGAGATGATTGCATCACCACCTTGGAACATATTGGCCGCTTCATTGCGCAATGCGGAGAAGCGGCCCACTCCGATGGTTTATGGGTGAAATTGTTCTCACTTTCTCTATCAGGGGCGGCTTTTACGTGGTTTACCACATTACCCTCAAATTCGGTCAACACTTGGGCCGATTTCGAAAGCTGATTCCACGAATACTTTTTCTGTGGAAATTTAGAGCTTAGTTTTTCAGATCTAAGTTCTGTCCAACAAAAGTCCGGGGAATCGGTAAATGATTATGTTAAGAGATTCAGGGAAGTGAGAAATCGGTGTTTTAGTGTTACCCTACTTGATAATCAGTTGACTGATTTAGCTTTCCATGGGTTGATACTCCCATTGAGAGAGAAATTCGACCGGCAGGAATTCACCAATTTAAGTCATCTCCTACAATGAGTATCAGCTCAAGAAAGTCGTTTCTCCGATAATAAGGACTTCAAAGATGAATTCAGGAATAACAAATACAAGATACAATCGAATATAGATGATGACCAAATATAATTCGCAGAAGAGCCGACGATGCAGTTGGACGCTGATCCTTTTCCAATTAACATGGTCCATTGCTCTGAAAAAAGGAAGATCCGACACAAGATGCAGAGTCTAAGGATCAAATTCATATATCATCGGCTACAAAAATGACAAGTCAAGCTGATGTACAATCAAATTCTGATGGCAATAAGACCTCATGATTACTGTTGGCTTTATACAAATGGAAGTCGACCGTGAAGGGAAAAATTTAAGAACAATCACGCCAAAGGGTTATAAGGCTAAGAGAGCATTGCCACTACGTAAGTCGATACAGAAGCCGAAGTCCACTTTTTCTCAACTACTGGCAAGATATGAAAGAAGGAATGAAAGGCCACAACGAAGTCCTCCACATCGGCTAGTTAATGAATATCAACCAAGCGGCCATGAAAGAGCTCACAAGTGGTGCCCTTTTTGGCAATTTTGCTGGGAGAGGGGATCAGCTTTGCCGTCACCAAACACATGTCCGATGCAGCATTACCCTTATCAAGGTGATAGGTAGCAACGGTCAGCTAAAGATAGAATTTCTAAGCCAACCGTAATTCAGAAACAAGATCAAGACGAGTCTGGTTTAAGATCGGTCGAACAAAGGATTTCTAAACCGATCATAAGTCACTAACAAGACCAGGATGAGGGGTCTGGCTCTGCGGCTAGTATGGATCTGGTAGTTCCACGAAGCCAGTTTTGACCGATGATTTTAGTTCCACAAAGCCGATCTAGTCTAGAAAACCATACCACCCGTCGGCTCGAGAGATAGCCGATTTGGTATGTGGTCAACGTGGGATCGTATAGTGTGCATCGATTTGTCCAAGGTAACTCCTACATTCGAAACATTAGACGGTGTGGTATTCCCTAAAGTAATTAATGGCAAATACTTGAAAAGGTATCACCTAAGGTACTGGTTGGATCTTGATTGGCTAAAACTCAAATCGTTAATATCAACTACAAATATATGAGTCGGCCGGTTACCGATCTGAAAGTCAAATTAACTCGATGCAGTTAAATTTTGGCTGTGATAAGAAAATATATGTTCAAGCCGATGAAGAAGATTTTTGTAAGATAACATGTTATCTCCCAAAATGGGGGCATATGTTAGCAACTAAATTTGGCAAGTCATAATCGATTTGTTAGGTCAAAGATGATATTAGATATTTCTAACCGATATCGGTTAAAAAGTGAAAAGATAAGTTACAATTGGAATTATAGCCGATATGGAGTTCAATATGGAGAGTCTTAGTCGATATCGGCTCAAAGAGGAATTTATCTCCTAGAAGTTGAGGCCGATACGCATTGTGGATCTTGAGTCAGAGAAGGATACAATCAACCTAAGTGATATTGTTAACACCAAGATTTAGCAGATGTAGCCGATTCAGAAAAATAAGGTTAAACATGAATAGTCTTAGCCGATATTGGCTCAGAAAGAACTTAATCTTTTGGAAGTTGAGGCCGATACGAATCATGTGTTTGCAAGAATTGGAGAAAGATGTGATCGGTATAAGTGCTATATAAGAGATTTAGAGGTGATAAGAAAAGGTGCCTAGAGCCAATCAATTAACTCGCATCTACTTTTTATTTACTTTCTGTCAACTAGGAGTAGTTTTTGTAACTTAGAATCTTCTTTGTAATTCGATTTTGATTAGTAAAGTTGCGCATCGTCGATTATTGGTTATCTTCAATTACGCCAGTTATTTTAGGTTTGTTTATATACCGATCTTGTTGTGCATTGTCTTTTTCGAAGGAAAACATACCTTTACCTATCGTCTAATCGACTGTAATAGCCATTTCGATCCATCTAGCCGATCGTACCATCTAATCGGCTGAGACGCTCATTTATCTTGGTTTAAGCCGATTATATCGATTTGCACCTATTTATCTTGCCGATTACAAAATCAAATCGGCTGGCACGTTACGAACCAACTTAAACCCGGTGTTTGCGTATGTTCTAGCCGATCAACCCTTCGTCATATTTTTCGGCGCCAACAACTAGCATCTGTGATATATAAAGCATCCCAGCTGATAAGACTTTCGTGAGATAACACAAGTTTTACAGACGTGTTGGAAAAGAACATCCGTAGTCATCTTGTAGCAAACTCTTCGTACAATTGTTAGCACGGGCGACGCCCTTGCGGGCTTGTTTGGATAGGTGTGGATTAAGCTCAATCCTTTCGGACAAGCCCTACGGGGAGATTCCTTCGCTGATTCCAGTTTAATTTTCATGACGCTTCAGGGCCTGGATGGGGACGTTACTACATCGGGCCGATTCAATTCTTGGTGTGCTTGGGAGCAGTCGTCGCTTCCACTCTTCTGGCTGGACAGAGCATGAAGGTACCAAAGTTAATTACGATGGATATCTTGCCGGATCACATCTTGGACAATGCACGCATATGGAACGAATCAAGATTCACATGTGCATCAATTCCTACTTGCAGGCTATCTACCAGATCGCCCAGCCCGGCGGCACGATCAAGCTGTACGTGTTCGTGGCCATCTTCGGCGTTTTCATGATGATTCTAGCGCAGCTGCCGTCGTTCCACTCCCTCCGGCACGTCAACCTCATCTCCCTGGTGCTGTGCCTCTCTTACAGCTTCTGCGCCGTCGCCGGCTGCATCTACCTAGGTACCCCATCTTTCAGCCTCACTTGATTAGCAGTGTGCAAACTGCAAATTCAATAAGACGATCAGGACGTCAGATAAAAACTTCCACTGATGAACCCTACAATGCACGACAGGAACCTCCGATACGGCGCCCCCCAAGGACTACTCGATCACCGGCAACACCCAGAGCCGTGCGTTCGGCGTGTTCAACGCCATCGCCGTCATCGCTACCACGTACGGCAATGGCATCATCCCCGAGATACAGGTAACTGAATCATCAGATGCTCCGAACAATCCAATCTTAGTAACATATATCGTAAATAATTAGTGTGCTTACTTATAAGTACTTACACCTATTAATGGTGAATGTGCTGCAGGCGACGGTGGCCGCGCCGGTGACAGGCAAGATGTTCAAGGGTCTGTGCCTGTGCTACGCCGTGGTGGTGACGACGTTCTTCAGCGTGGCCATCTCGGGGTACTGGGCGTTCGGCAACCAGGCGCAGGGCACCCTCCTGAGCAACTTCATGGTGGGCGGCAAGGCCGTCATCCCCGAGTGGCTCCTCCTCATCACCGAACTCTTCACGCTGCTGCAGCTCTCGGCCGTGGCCTTGGTGTACCTGCAGCCGACGAACGAGGTCCTAGAGGGCCTCCTCTCGGACCCCAAGGTGGGGCAGTACGCGGCGCGGAACGTCGTGCCGCGGCTGCTGTCCCGCACACTCGCGGTCGCGTTCGGCACCACCATCGCGGCCATGGTGCCCTTCTTCGGTGACATGAACGCGCTAATCGGCGCCTTCGGGTTCCTGCCGCTTGATTTCGCCGTGCCGGCCGTGTTCTACAACGTGACGTTCAAGCCGTCCAAGAAGGGGCTCGTGTTCTGGCTGAACACGACCATCGCCGTCGTGTTCTCCGCGCTCGCGGTGATCGCGTCCGTCTCGGCGGTGAGGCAGATCGTTCTGGACGCCAACAGTTACAAACTTTTCGCCAACGTGTGATCGATGAGGATCGACGAGAGGAGTGTTACATAATCCTATCTCGTTCTTCCTGGTTTCCAATTTACCAGCATTTCCTTTTGATCCTTGTTCTGACGCGTGCTTGGTCCACGCGGAACGTTTCCTTCTTTCCTCCTTTCCAGGTTTCCATGTTTCATTCGTGTGAGCAAGGCAAGTGCGCGTCTGTATTTTTCTTTCCTGCTTTGATTATTTCCTGCTTTGGCGTGGCCTTGATTTGTGGAGGTAATTAGGGCCGCTAAAGTTTGTTTCCCTTTCTATTAAGCTTTGTTTCTTTTTAAGTAATGGAAAGCTTTATTTCTTTTTAAGTAATGGAAAGATCTCAGAAAAGTTGTAGCAAGTGCGCAGCACAAAATCTTTCCTGGTGTTCTTCATCTCGCATGTGTTGAACAAGCGGGGATTGCTGACATTTGGTATCAAAGCCTGATTCCGGTTCTAGTTTCGTGATTCGGCGATGTCACACTCGTTGCCAACATCCTCCGAGCGCTCCTGTTCATCAGCACCTTGTCCCTGGTTCCGCGCCGAGAACAACGACGATAGCGGCGGCGACCGCAACCAGGTGGTACGGCGTGTGGTGAAGGAGATAGGGGATCAGCGAACTACCCGACATTGACTCGCACGAACTACGGCGACTGGGCGCTTCTGATGAAAGTGATGCTCCAAGCGCGCAGGCTATGGGACGCTGTCGAGCACAGCGACGCCGAGCTCCAAGAGGATCGGATGGCATTGGAGGCCATTCTCTGTGCTGTGCCGGTGGAGATGATCTCCACCCTCGCCGTTAAGCCGAGCACGAAGGAGGCATGGGACACCATCAAAACGATGCGCGTCGACGTCGATCGTGTGCGCAAGGCGAATGCCCAATAGCTCCGCAAGGAGTTTGAAGGCGTGGCATTCCGAGACAGAGAAACAGTCGATGATTTCGCCATGTGGCTCACCGGGCTCGTCAGCCAACTGAGCATCCTTGGCGAGATGGTGGAAGAACCGAAGGTTGTCGAGAAGTTTCTCTGCGTCGTGCTGCCCAGGTTTTCGCAAATCGCACTCTCGATTGAAACTTTGCTTGATCTCTCGACTCTATCTGTTGAGGAGGTCACTAGGAGACTCAAGGCTGCTGAGGACCGCCTTGATTCCTTTGTTTCAGTCGACATCGATTCTAAACTCCTCCTCATCGAGGAGGAATGGATCGCACAAATGAAGGAGCGATGACAAGACAAAGGGTCAACCAGCGCCAATAAATACCGGGGAAACAATCGACGCCGCGGGAGACTGCGCGAGAAGAAAGGTGACAGTGGTGTCCGTGATGGCAGCACACGCAATGTATCCGGGACAAATGCTGCAACTGCGGCAAGCTTGACCATTGGGCCAAGGATTGTCTTAAGCAGAAGTGCGATGAGTAGGTTCACGTAACGCAAGTCGACGACGATGAGCCCACACTTCTAATGGCTAGGGAGTGCGTTGTCTCCGATTCCCCGCCGCCGGTGTCCAAACCACTATGGCTGGTCGAGGCAAAGGCCTTCACGCAGCTCGATCGGGAGGAGGAGCGCAACGCCGTTATGTGGTATCTCGACACTAGCACCACGAACCACATGACCGGGTCCCGTGCTGTCTTCTCCGAGCTCGACTCCAGCGTCCTCAGCACTGTCAAATTTAGGGACAGATCAAACGTCAACATCGAAGGACGCGGCACCATCCTGTTCACGTGCAAGACCAGGGAGCATCGCGCCCTTACGAGGGTGTACTACATCCCGCGCTCACCACCAACATCATCAGCATCGGGCAGCTCGACGAGAATAGCTGCCAGGTGCTGATCAACGATGGCGTCCTGAGGATCCGCGACCAGCAGCGACGTCTGCTGGCCAGGGTGTAGCGCTCCTCCAACCGGTTGTACATGCTCAGGCTCGACATCACGCAGCCCATGTGCCTATCGGCAAGGAGTTCGGAGGACACATGGCGCTGGCACGCAAGGTATGGTCACCTGAATTTTCTGTCCCTTCGCAAGTTTGCACGAAATGCCATGGTGCGAGGGCTCCCACAGATTGATCAGGTGGATCAAGTCTGTGATGGGTGCCAGGCTGGCAAGAAATGGCGGGCATCATTCCCTAAGCAAAGCAAGCTTCACGCGGAACATCTCATCGACCTCGTTCACGGTGACCTCTGTGGCCTGATCGCACCAACGATGCCCAGTGGCAACCGCTACTTCCTGCTACTGGTAGATGACAAAAGCCGCTACATGTGGCTTCGTCTTCTTGCAAGCAAGGATAAAGCTTCATCGGCAATCAAGCAGTTTCAAGCCCAGGTGGAGGTGGAGATAGGGCGCAAGCTCAAGACTCTCTGCATTGATCGTGGCGGCGAGTTCACCTCAGTGGAGTTTAGCGAGTATTGCGCGGAGTGCAGCAGCAACTCACGGCCCCATACTCCCCTCAGCAGAACGGAGTCGTCGAGCGCCGCAATCAGACGGTGGTCGCCATGGCTCGAAGCATGATGAAGGCGAAGGGGCTTCCCAAGATATTCTGGGGAGAGGCAGTCACCATTGCCATCTTCATTCTCAACTGCGCGCCCACACGCAATGTCGACGGGATGACGCCCTATGAGGCCTGGCATGGTAAGCGACCGGCGGTGCATTTCCTCCGCACCTTTGGCTACGTCGCACACGTCAAGAACGTAAAGCCGCATTGAATAAGCTGGACGACCGGAGTACACCGATGGTGTTCATCGGGTATGAGGCCGGATCTAAGGTGTATCGAGTGTTCGACCCCGTCGGCAAGCGCGTCCATGTCACGCGCAATGTCGTCTTTGACGAAGCAGCATAGTGGGATTGGAGCGCAATGTCATGCTTGCAGCCGGCTTTCCGCGAGCGTGTGCACCGAGGGACTCGAACACGGGCGGGCGGGCGGGCAGCTCGCGCCCCTTGCCAACTGTGCTAGCGCGCAGTCCTCGAAACAGCAGGAGATAACGTGACAAAAGTTGAAGAAATTACACATTTTCCTTAAATGGTATAAAGTGTTGTTAGTAGCTGGTGCTTTTAGTGTTCTATTGAGTATTGACTATTGACGTTATATAAAGAGGAATATGAAATGTTGTTAGCTGATTCCTTAAAAAATGTTGTTAGCTGTAACGAGTATAATTCTTGTTCATGTTCATTTATCGTTTGGCTATTTCAGCTTGATGAAAGAGTGAAAACATTGCACCCAAGAATACATGGTGGTATTTTTGCTCGAAGAGACCAGGAGCATCATTTGAAGTCATTAAAGGAGCATGGAATTGGTAAGTTTTATTAATCTATCCATTCCGTATTATCTTATTTCAACATTGCATACGCCTTTTAAATGTTGCATGATGAGGTCACAATCTTGCTACTCACTTGGTTCGCCCATTGTACTATATGTGAAGTACTAACACACACTCTTTTTCAACTAAAACTCTTTTTTGGGGTGCAAGGACATTTGATGTGGTTGTGGTGAATTTGTATCCTTTCTATGACAAAGTCCCTTTGGTGCCATTTCTTTTGAGGTTGGTATTGAAAATATTGATATTGGTGGACCCACATTGTTCAGAGCGCAGAAGGTAACTAACTATCTTGGTCCTTCCAAACAATTTACTGAGCAAAATTTATCGGAGGATTGAAATTTATGCAACATATATTCGATGTAATATATGGTGCTGATATTGCCATTTGAAATGGTCAGTGTTTTTTAGCAATGGCAATTTCTGTTCAGTTTGTTGGTCTATGTTTAACAGAACCATAAGGGCGTTCTTGTTGTGGTGGATCATAATGATTACCCTGCTCTACTGGAATATCTTCAAGGAAATCGAGATGACCAGCAGTTCCGGAAGATGTTGGCATGGAAAGCTTTTCAGCATGTTGCTTCTTATGATTCTGCTGTTTCGGAGTGGTTCTGGAAGCAATCCCCACAAAGGTATTGGCTCTGCAATCGATTGAAGAATTCTATTGCTTATATTGACTAGCGACTATTTGACAATTCAGGGAGATCATCGTGTTCCACAAAAATCATGAATTGATGTCACGCTAAGATGAGGCTCTTCAAAAATTTTGAAATTCCATCTAAGTCCGCTTTTTCAAGCAGTCTGTACCGAAAAATCCAGGGATTATATCCAAATCCTTTTTTTCCCGAGAAGACCCCCTAAAAAATATGGAATATTTTTTTTGTGAGCCACGCAATTTTCACCCGCTAGACACGTGACAGCTGGCGCGGCGTGCGCCCCTCCCACGCATCTAGTTTTACATGAATTTCATAAGAAACAGCGTGATTCCGTAGAGTCAGAGGAGGAAACAGGTAAAAGCCCTTACTGATTTGGAAGGCGGAAATGAAAATAGCGCTTTCTACTTTTGAAGGCGTAAGGAGAGGGTACGCGAATTAACACAGTTTAAGGAAGCAGGGATGAGCACCACTGCTCTTCGAACGCTTCCTTCCCGTGTAAGTTGAACTCGAACCCACTGGACGCGACAACGGGCCGCACACTCCACCGCCGAAACACCAACTCCTTCGTTGGACCGGCGGCGAGGCTCCATGCGGCCGGTCCGTACGCCAGCATTGGTGGCGCGCGGAGGCTGGGCTCTGTACGAGCTGTACAGGGCAGCGAGCCGCGCTGCGACGCCGGCGGTGCTCATGTGGCGGCGGCTGCGCGGGCTGGAGCACCCGTCGCGTTGGCCAGAGCGGCCGGGCCGGCCGTCGGTTGCGCGGGCTCTGCCGGGTTCGCCGCTTGTGTGGTTCCACGCCGTCTCCCTCGGCGAGGGAATGGCCGCGCTCCCAGTCGTTCGCCACTGCACCCGCCTCCACCCAGGCCTCCTATCCTCCTCACCACCACTACTCTCTCTTCCTTGTAAGTTTCCCCCACCACCATAACACAAACTCTTCGCTGCTTCATTTTCATATAATGCGGCCGTGCTCTAAATTTCCTTGTTTGTTTTGGATGCAGCGAAGTGATGAAGGATTTGCTCCCGGATGGTGTCATATATCAAGTGATTTTGGTCGAGATTGCTCCCATACCTTCAGAGCCCTGTGGTTATGCTGTAGTTAATTTAGTGGGGATGCATAACATGTTTTACACTTTTAATATTTGATAATTTTGAATTGGATTGGCTTTGTTCATCTGTGACTGCTTCTAAATATGGCTAATGGATGCTGTTTGGCAATGATATTACTGCTCAGCTGTATCACTTAATTTCATAGGATTATGCTGTACTCACTTAACTGTAATTGTTAGGTTGTAATATTTTATAGCAGTATAGCATAGACACAGATCAAGCAAAAATGGGGAAATGCAGCTTCTTTAGGTGCGGGAGTAGAAATTCTTAAGGATAGTCTAAATGTCTGACTCGTTCGATTCTGCGAATTCTTCCTTCCTATGATACTTTATTTTTTGGGTAGTTTGCACCGCTTGACCATCCTGATGCAATAGTAAGTTTCATTGGATACTGGAAGCCAAGTTTGATACTTCTTATGGAAAGTGAACTCTGGCCAAACCTCATTTTGTCTGCAGCAGAGAAAGGGGTGAGTTGTTCTATCGTAATTCTTCATCATCACCAGTTCTCTCTTCATGATCATTCCTATTAATTTCTAGTGGTTGAGCTGCCTTTTGTTTAATTTGTCTGCATGTGTGAGCAGACTTATTGCCTTTGTTGTTCAAAGGTGTTTGCATCATTTCCTAGTTAATTGTCTGTTATGAATGACCTGCCTATTTTCAGATTGCAGTTGCTCTTTTAAATGCTCGCATATCATTGAAGTCTTTCCACCATTGGTCTGTTCCTCTAGGGCTGCCTTTAGTCTTTCTGATGCTCTCTAAACTATCGCTTGTTATCCCATTAGTAAGTAGCAATGGGGGTTTAAGCCTTATTTTTGTGTACAACTATTACTGCTGTCATCATTCATTTCTATCTGTTGCAGAGTACTATTCAGGCTGCTCTTTTTCAATTGCTACATACACCACCACAAATCATCCATTTTGATGGCGATTTAAAATATGGTATGCCCAATGTCATTTTTTCTCCAGTCTTCCTACGTTTTGATAATGTATTTGGAGTGAACATATAGTGGTGTAGTTCTAAATGGTTATCTCAGGAGATTGAAAGATAACCAAGTTCACAAGTGAAGTGATTTATAGAGAGATTCATGTGGTTTGCCTAACTGTTGGTGATGCTAATGATGGGGAGAAAGAGGTCTATACAATAAAAGATCTTCAGCAGCAGTTCAACAATAGGCCCCTCTGGATGGCAGCTTCTATTCACAAAGGTGAAGAAGAAGGTAAGCACACAGGAAGTGCACCTTTTTGTTGTTACCTGGACTCATAATGTATCGAACCTTGACCCTTCCAATGAGCTGCAGCAGGACTAAAATTACATATGTGGTTGTTTGGATTGTAATTGCATTCCATATGGCCATAATGATGGTTACTCACTTACTCCCGAAATCCCTAAAATCTTTTTTCACTTCTTTACAGTCTCCAAGATACAACTATGACCATTATTTACCACCCCAATTTGTTGATAAAATACTGTTGAAATCTAATATTAAGAAAATACTTTTGATAATAAATCTACATATGACCAATCTAGGGGGTCAGAGCTGCAAAGTTTGACTGATTGTACCAAAGGAACTTAGATTTAGGAACAGGGAGTAGGCAAGCAGATTGCATTTGTAAATTATCGTATTCATGAAATGTATCAAGATATTTAGGGGTGCTGAGTCAATGGACACTTCTATACTCTCCAGCTTGCCAACATTTATTACTATAACTGTCTTTGTTTTAAGAGTTGCCTTTGCCATCATTTCAATTATTTTTTGTTGATTTTGTGTCAAATCCGTCGTTCTCCTACTATTCTGGTAGTACACTAATCAGGGAAAAGGATGTTGCTTGCAAAATAGCTTTTACAAAAGTATATCTTAGATTTTGCATTTGTCATTGTAGGAATTGAATTCCTAGATTATTGTGCTTGTGTTCTTGACATAAAAAAGGTTTTCACAAGCCACCTTAACTTTTCTTTTCATTTTCAGTCATTCTCTGGGTACATGATGAGTTAATCAAGGTGTATCCTACTCTACTTTTAATTCTCGTGCCAAGGCATCCTCAGGACAGCAAGATTGTTTCTTTAGTATGTTAATGGTGCCTTTCTTACGCTTTTTATTCGACCCTGTTTAGTTATAAGGCAGTTCGTGAGTACACTGTTAGTTATTTGGCTACTTCTTTCTTACCAGTTTTTTAATATCATATCTTGTTGAGTATTCAAAAGTCAATCATTGTAATGCACAAAAGAAGTTATGGGAGTAACTGAACTTATTATATAATAAAGTTATGGGAATAACAGAACTAATTGTATACGCCTTGACAGTTCTCTAGAGTATGAAGAGCTTATGATATATTTTAATTAAAAGTTATAGTATAATATGTCCGAATCACATCTTTCTATATCATCTTCCAGGCACTGAAGAAATAAAAGGTCAATTTTGTGCTGAGGTCAACAATGGAAGTGGTGTCTTCAAACACTAGGATATACGTGGTTGATACATTAGGTTCGTGTAATCTCTAATTTGTTTCTGCATTCTTACTGTACAAATTATGTATATCATTTTGAACTATTAGTTAATGGCAGAAAATATCATGGAAAGCAGGGGAGTTAAGAATGCTCTATAGGGTCAGTCCAGCAGCAGTTGTTGGGGGTTCTTTTTTACCTAGCTTAACTGGCCATAATATTTTTGAGGCTGCTGCAGCTGGCTGTGCTGTTCTGGCTGATAAGGAAAAGGTGTCTACTTATTTTTATTTGCATAATTTCTTTGACAAAATCAGAATATCTAGAGTTTCATGATTTGCACTGGCTTTCAGGTTCCCATGTTGGACACTTCTATCATATGCTGGTTGAAATGTGGCAAATAAATCCTTTAGCTGTCAAGCAGGTGACAAGTTGTTCTGTACTCTGCTGTTTATTTAAACAACATAATTATGGTGCATCATTTGCATTGTGTTTTTTATAACTGTCTCCTGCACATAACTAATCGATGTCATGGTTAGTTGATTAATGAGTGGTAGTATTTTGTTGTTTCTGGACTTAGCTTTCTTCCTACTTCTTCCAGAAATTAGTCAGGGTGGTAGTATAAATGTTTATCAGGGTGAGTTGGCCCGTACCATATTTTCACAGATTGCTCTTTTGAACAAAGATGCTTGTGATGTGTCCTTACTGGGAGGATAGGTTCTTTTACATCTGAACATCATGAGGAGCTACTACTTTTTCTTTCATTCTATAAGAGGACTGATGCTAATGTTTTCTTCAGGTGAGAGGATAATTTGAACTTTTGGAAACGCAAAAAGAACTGTTTGGTGATTCCAAAGCTCTGAGAGCACGACAAAGAGCTTCACAAGATGCATTTTCGATTATGTCAGATGGAGTTGTGAACCGTGTGTGGAATTTAGTCTGCACGTTGTCGATTCCCGAACAGATGGTATAGTTGATTGAGCCCCTGTAAGTCTCCACTGTGTGCACATGGAACAAAATGTTTTCTTATTACTAACATCTAACATATTGACCTCTGCCAATTGTATTTCAGGGACTGCTTCAGATATCAGAACGCATGTGGCCCCTCTCTTTAGGAAAAGTAGGACGTTTCAAGAATTTCTTTGTACGATTAGATGTACAGGAGGACAACCTTGGATCGTGTTTTCAGTTTCCATATACCGACATCACATTCTGGTGAGTGGTGACAAAGGACACAAATCTCAAATTAAAGGCCATTAGTCCAGACAGTCACTTGAAGGAACAGTATCTCCATTCCCTCTACTCGGTTTACTCCTCTCGGCAATCTAATATTTGTGACAAATTCAGCTAGGCTGCCTATCATCATTTTCTTCTGTCTTGTGGCGTGGGTTAACTGTTGCAATTATCTAGCGCTCGCCAACATGGCTGATAGCCTGATATGTTGTATACTTGTATTGTTGGTCTCCATAAATTTAGGGTTGCAGAAATTTCAAAGCAAACCCGCACTGGTTTAATTTTGGATGTTAACAGTTAACTGCACATGATCTATCAGGCCTGTCATGTGTGACTCGTGTCCTTTTCTAGCTTGTCAGGTTACTTTACTCGTACAGTTTCAGAAAAGGAAAGGAAAAATGTCAAAACGAATGGTGGTCATAGATATCCTCGCGTTTCAGCGAGCAACCGCATGTGCAGTTTGCAAATTGGCATGAGGTAGCTACTCTTCTCCATTTCGTCGTGCAAATGCACAGTTCGTGCTTTAACTGCCTGTCCATATAGGTATTTCAAGCTGTTTTTTTTTATGGTAGAGAGATCCAAATTTATAAGACTTATTTTTTAAATGGTTTTATTTATAAATAAAAGGTTTGTATGTAGATTTAATAAGATCTTTTCTTCTATATCTCTATTTATTCTCTCTCAACCATATGCATTTATTCATTACTACTCACACAAAGTATTATCTCTTATCTTCCAAGATAATTAAGTGGTGCCATCTAAGTTATTTTCTCTCATACCTTTCTCAATTTCAAGGCAATTTTAATTCTTGTGCAAAGTCAAAATACGCCTTATTTTGTTGGACGGAGGAAGTAGAGCAGAGCATTTGGGTCCCTTTTTCTGAATTAAAAACCGCTAGCTATGGTCGCGTGCTACGCTGAGTCGTGCGAAATTTGATCCGACGGTTATTTCTGAAAAAGGTATAAGGGTATAAACATAAATTTATTTTTTTCTTGGTTTTTTTTTCAAAAATATGCTAGCTAGGAGTTATCGGCAAATTTGCGGCACCATGGGTCCTCTTTGTGTGATACGAAATTTGGTCCGACTGTTACCTATGAAAACAAGGTATGAGGACTTAAACATAATTTCAGTTTTTCTCGGGTTTTTTTTTAAAATATGCTACCTAGAGCCATCGGCGAATTTGCAGGAGGACCTCAACGTAATTTTGGTTTTCTCGTTTTTTTTTTAAAATAGGCTGCTAGGAGTCGTCGACGAATTTGCGAAACTGCGAGTTCTTTTTTGCGTAATTTTGGTTTTTTTAGGGTTTTTAAAATAGGTTGCTAGGAGTCAGCGGCGAATTTGCGGAAGCTCCTTTTTTTTTTGGGAAAAAACTGTGGAGAGACCTATACGTAATTTTGATTTTTCGGGTTCATTTTGTGAAAAACCGATGGGTGGACCTAAACACAATTTCAAAATTGTCGGAGGATTTCTTCGCGGAACTGTGACGTGGCGCAGCTGAGCTTGGGCTGATTCTCTTATTATTATTATTATTGTTATTATTATTATTATTACTCATTTCTGTTAAAAACCGACCGGATGATCTAAACGTAATTTTAAATTTTCCAAATGACTTTTTTGCGAATAGCTGACGTGGCACCGTTGGTTGGGCTTCAAATCTCCTTTCGGTTAAAAACCAATCTGAGGATTTAAACGTAATTTCGAATTTTCCAAATAACTTTTTTGCGAATAGCTGACGTGGCACCGTTGGCTGGCTTCATATCTCGCCGCTACAAAAAATAGTCATTATTATTATTATTATTATACATTTGATTTGAGCGTTTGGGTAAGCTCTTGACTCTTGAGCCGACCAAGAGGCCCAAAACGAGAGCTCCCAATCCCATGCTGCTCTCCCACTCTCCAGCTGCTACTGCTACCCACCAGCAGCTACCCTCCTCCTCCCGCCGCACGCGCGTCGCGGCGGCACCATGCCCGTGCGCCGGCGCCGCGCCGGCGGCCGAGGCAGCGGAGGTGCTCCTCCCAGGCGGGCTGCGGGCAGAGTCGATGCCGCGGCACGTGGCGGTGGTGATGGACGGGAACGCGCGGTGGGCGCGCGCGCGTGGGCTGCCGTCGGCGGCCGGGCACGAGGCCGGGCGGCGCGCTCTGGAGGAGACGGTGCGGCTCTCCCGCGCCTGGGGCATCCGCGCTCTCACCGCCTTCGCCTTCTCCCACGAGAACTGGAGCCGCCCCAAGGCACGACTCTCGCGCGCATTTGCCTTCTCTCCCTGATGCCGAGCTTGACTTTTCTTGGAATTTGCAGGTGGAGGTTGACTTCTTGATGAGGCTGTTCGAGCGGGTGATCCACGATTGTGTCGCCGAGTTCTTAAGGTACACATTTTTTACTGCAAATTAATGGCCTCAACTTTTGGTCGTCTCTATTGACATAATGACATTTCCGATAAGATGCATTTGAAAACTTGGCTTCATGGAACTGGAGACTCGCATAGAACAATGCAACTAACCTCTCTATTAAGTGATAAGCACCATAGGATTATGAGCTAAAGATCATCTCAATTTGTCCTAATGGATTACCGAATGAGAAGGTAGAATTTTTTGTTTTGTACAGGGAAGGAATTAGGCTACGTGTAATTGGTGACTGCTCAAGGCTGCCGGTTTCTCTGCAGAAGACTGCAAGAGAGGCCGAGGAGGCCACAAGGAACAACTCACAGCTCGATCTGATACTGGCAATCAGCTACAGCGGCCGAAGGGACATAGTGCGAGCATGCCGAAGCCTTGCCCAGAAGGTGCATGGCAACCTACTCAGGCCGGAGGACATCGACGAGTCGCTGTTTGCGGACGAGCTCGAGACGAGCTGCGCGGACGAGTTCCCTTACCCTGACCTGCTCATCAGGACCAGCGGCGAGCTGAGGCTGAGTAACTTCTTGCTGTGGCAGTCAGCGTACTCGGAGCTCTTCTTCACCAATACGCTGTGGCCTGATTTCGGGGAGGCTAACTATCTCGAAGCGCTGAGCTCCTTCCAGAGCAGAGATAGGCGGTTTGGTCTAAGATAATTGTAGCACAAAGCGACAGAGGTAGGTGTTTTTAAATGCTCAATAGCAGATAAGCATTGGTCAATGAAACAAGGTGAGCTTAGGATTTGGTTTTCTGCAGGACTATCGATCAAGATGCACAGGAGGTTACATTTTCAATAAAAAAGCACAGGAGATCAATCCCCAACTTCTCCATTATTGTAGGGAGGACTAAAGTTATTCATGGGAAAGGTGAACACTGAATATAACAGTACAAGAAGAGCGAAAAAAAAAAGTAGGGAAGGCAAGTGAACAGCATGACGGCAAGTTGATTGAGCAGCAAAATGTAATGAAATTGGCGGTAGATTAGCCAAAACAATAATATTCTGCATTTGATTCATGAAACCACAATTAGGCAGAGCATAAGATTGCCTGGCCTCAACCATGTTATTAGCTGCGATGAATTATTCACTGCAATAGAATTATGAACTACTATAGACTTCTATGAAGTAACTTCATGTGGTCTGACTCAGTTCTTGTGCCCATAGATTCCTGTATTTTCTCTGTTTATTTATCCTCAATTCTGGCCAGTATCGATCAGTATTAAGGCACTTCTAAATGGAACTACGAGGTAAGTGACTCTAATACCAGTACTACTGTTTTTTTTTTGTCCTCTTTGCTAGTAGAATATTCACATTTGATGTTTGTGAGCTCCGCACATTCCTCCATGATTGATGAGCTTACCAATATCACTGTATGGTGGAAGGCATGGAGCAACGAAATGACAGTGCCATTCTGAACTCCACGATTGCAAATCCTGGTATCACTCTCGGCTCCGGTTCGACGCTGAAAGAAACAACGGATTGTTCGCAGTTGATGGATAATGTTGCCAGTTGTCGGCTAAACGAACCAGCCAACCATAGTCCAGTAGAACACTCGTTTCACATACTTGCTAGTGACCGATACAGCTATGTGGCATAGGTCCTCCGATGTAGTTTCGCCCAAGGTTCAAAATTTCGGTTTCGGAATAAATTTCGCCCAGATCGGACGGCGAATTTTTTAGATTTCGGAAATATTTCGGACAAAATTTGAATTTAAAAATTCAAATCCGGTCCATTCCGGAAATTAAAATCCGAAATTCGGACGAAAAACCCGAAATTTCGGGCGAAATTACCGAAATTTCGGGTTTTTTGCACCGGCTGAAAAGAGGTCGAAACTTTAACGAAAAATTTTGAAATTTTTTTTGTAGGTTCCTGACACATTGATGATGTTCTCAAAAAAATTTCAGCTGATTATCACATATGAGGAATTTTTAAAAATTCAGAGAGTGATACTGTCCTGATAAAACACTAACCGACAAGTTTGATCCGAATGAAAAATAATACAAATCAAGTTATAAACAGTTGAAATTTTTTGTGCGTGGTTATGATCCATAACTAGTGTTCTCATAAAAATTTCAGCTGATTATCACATGTGAGGAATTTTTAAAAATTCGGAGAGTGACGCTGTCCTGATAGAACACTGACCGACAAGTTTGATCCAAATGGAAAATGGTACAAATGAAGTTAGAAACTGTTGAATTTTTTTGTGCATGGTTATGATCCATAATTAATGTTCTCACAAAAATTTCAGATGATTATGAAGCTTGATGATTTTTTTAAAATTCGAACAGTGGTACTATCTTGTTAAAAGGCTTACCGACACATTGGAAAAAAATGAAAAATTGTTGTAACGATGTTAGAATTTTTTGAAAATTTTGGTAGATGGTATTGATGTAATATTAATGTTTGTATAAAATTTTGAGGTATTGATCAAACTTAAAGAATTTTTAAAAATCCTGTGAAGTTAGAAATTTCGGCAGCATGTTGACTAAAATTCGGAGTTTGGGAGTCACAATTCAACACAATCAATATATATCTGCATGAAAATTAATAGACACGAAATAAAATCGATACATATGAGAATTTATTGCATGTTTGCATCACAATGCGTATGACTACCATAGACCATGCGAGGCAAGTGCTTGTTGTAATGCTTCTGGGTAAGAGTGCTATATGATCACCATATGCATGCCAAGTCCAGGCAACATGATCAAATTTTGGTCACTCTAACCTTCAAACAAAAATGGCCTAATTAATTCTTCAAGTGTACCAATAAATGCTAAGCCTTTGAGAGACCACTGCATATGAGAATGAAATTAATATATATTTGCATGACGTACCTACGAGTAGTAGTAGGACTGTGGTTGAAACTCCACCTCCGCGTTGTCAACAATGACCTCGTGATACCTCCTCTCATGTTGTTGCTTGTATTCTTCCCAGGTCATGTCTCGTGGTAGCCAGGCAGACTTCCAATGTTCATAATGAGACTCCCAGGCACTAGGGTTCTCGGACTGAAAAAGATAACTGACACTAACAGATGAGTGCCGTGCGTACGGATTGACGTATGGATCAGTGTAGTCAAATAGCGAAGACATGCTAGATCCATCAACACTTTGTTTATAACCATACGCACCCTGATCTCCTCCATATGGTATTGAACCATACCCACTATACTCAGTTGAGAACCCCAAATGGCTGGAAGACTGACTGCTATACCATGAGGCTGCGTCATCCTGTGGTTGTGTTCCCTGTTGCTCACCCCCACCACTCGACGTGCCTTTCCCCTTACTACGGGTTTGCCTCCGTGAGCCCCTCCTGGAGAGGCTAACCCCATGTTGTGATGTTGGTGGAGATGCTGGCTGTTGTCTTGGCCCATAGTGATGCCGGGGGGGTGCGGGGGGGGGCGAAGCCCCTCCGCGGTATGGAACGTTTTTGACCTAGGCATTACACTGGATCCTATTTGGTTAAGCACTTATGTTTTTCTACTGGATCATCTTCATGTTTTTGTTGGTTAATCTTTTCTGTTTTTCTACTGGATCATCTTCATATTTTTGTTGGTTAATCTCTTCTGTTTTTCTACTGGATCATCTTCATGTTTTTGTTAGTTAATCTCTTCTGTTTTTCTACCGGATCATCTTCATGTTTTTGGTGGTTAATCTCTTCTGTTTTTCTACTGGATCATCTTCATTCTACAGAGTACAGACTAGAATACATGAATTAAACCGAAAATTAAACAAGTTTGCTCGGAAAAAGCGACTACTTGCGATTTGATGATTCGACCAAATTTCGCCAAACCAACCCGAAATTTCGCTCAGAGGCCGAAATTTCGCTACTTATGCCCGAAATCTCCTGCAGACGGTAGGAAATGCCCGGATTGGCGGATTTTGGGCGGATCGAGGAGAGGAGGTCGCCGGCTTGGAGAGGCAGGAAGTAGAGAAAGTGAAAATGAGTGCACAGTGCATGCATGTGAAACGAGCTGCCTATCTTCTATAAAGCAAGGGCCAATTATTGCGGTGCATGCATGTTTTCAGTGAAGCCAAGAAAACGTGCTGTAAAGCAAAGACCAATTATCCTTGCCATTAGGTTTTCTTTGAAATTTTGTTTCTCATAGTTATAAGTACGAAAAAATTATGTAAAATTTTTTGGATGTTCTTAAAGCATTGATCATATTCTCGTAAAATTTTGACATCACGATCAACCATAAAAAAATCTCAAAATATATGAAAATGCTACTTGACATTACATTTTTTTGAAATAGTTTCGAGCATGCAAAAATTATAAAAAAATTTGTACATAGTTGGAACGCATCGATGATATTCTCATAAAATTTTGAGATCATTATCAAAAAATAAAAAATTCCCAACAAATGTGAATATGTTACTTCCCAGTTTTCGGACTTCAGAGCGCGTGTTTATACCGTTTATAAATTTTAATTGAGTAGCCAAAACAGGTTAAAATTTTCTAAAAATTTTACATAAGGGTTATCAGATAATTAATAACTTCTCATAAAAATTTGAGGTGATTATAAGACATTAATAAATTTATAAAATTCTAACACTCTTACTGCCTTGTTAATGCTAATTCTGTTTTTTATTTTTAAAATATAACAAACGAAGTTAAAATATTTTCAAAATTTTTATGTATGATATTAGGTGTCTTATTATGGTACCATAAATTTTTCATATCATGAAAAGACTTCCTCAATTTTATACAATTCCGACAATGTTTCTGTCCAAACTTTAAAATGTCTCAAAAATTAACTTTTTGGACAAATTATCATTGAAGATCACTTTCTTATAGGTTATTGATGCCATTCCGGTCAAATCCGGCCATAAAACAAGCAAAACCGGTTCTAAATCCCGAAATTTCGCCGAAATTCCCGAAATTACTGTAGCATTTTCGAATTTTTTGAAAAATTTTAAATTCATCCGGTATATCCAAACTCGGGGGGTCCGAAATCCGAAATTTCGGCGAAATTTCGCCGAATTTCGCGAATTTTTTAACCTTGGTTTCGCCCTTGACTTGCTAAGAACAATTACAGTGTATTTTGCTGCGAAGCATGGAAATTTGGGCTGCTGTTTTATTGATTTGATTGCGGTGAAGGGTTAGATGGTACTGTATCACCGCGCCATTACTTCACTCACAGCAGGAGTTCCTGAGACGTGTCAACTCAGTAGCTTATCTACTGTAGTTATCCTATAAACTTTCTACCCAATTTTCGGTCAAAAAGGTTTCACCTGGTTATCTACAGTTTAAATCGAGTATTCGGCTAATTTGGTCTCTGGCACATTTTTTTTAGCCCCGTGCAACAAAATTGCAAATCTAACCCTCTTTCTAACTACAAAAGCAGTGGCAGACGATATGTGTCACGTCACACGCTCCTCTATCGCGCCACCTCGTCAGCAATGCGGCAACCACCTCGATCGCGGCACGTGCTCCAACCAACATGACAGGTGCGACCCCACAAGCCTACCGCGGTGTGAGGCCGCGCAGGTCTTGCCGCACTAGTGGACCATGGCAGGTCTGAACGATCGAAAAGGCGACTAGAGGAAGGGTGAATAGGAGCTAAATAAAATTGGCCAAATGAAAAACTTCCCCCAAAGAACCAAGCCAAAGCCCCAAGAGATCAAATAAAAGCGAAAATCAATTTTCAGAGAACTCAGCCCGAAATCGTCACTACCGCCATGTAAGGGGCGGTACTACCACAATCAACAGTAAAATCAGGGTAATGAACATCACGATTTCAAAACTAAAATCGGTGTATCTTTTGATCGGCTAATTCAAGCCCTATGAAACTTTGTATGCACTTTCTTATGAGTGTCAGGAACCTATTCCAACATTCATTGATGTCAAAGTTTCGACATTTTTTGAATTTAGCGAAGGTTGCACCAAAACGGGGTCAAATACAAAAACTTCAATTTTTGTATAAAGGCTCAATTTTTAATTGGGGCTGCCACTTTATGTTGGTCTCTTTGGCTATGTCGAAATGATGTTGTATTTGATAAAAAAAAACAATTGTCTAATCCGTTGCAGGTTATTTATATGTGTATCAATTGGTTGCGCTCATGATTAGTGCTGCAGCGTAAGGAGGATCGAGAGATGATTTCAATGGCATACAGGTGTCTACATGCTGTGGTTAGGGACTTCTTCATCGGGCATGGATGGAGATTCAAAAAAGATTATGTGTGGCTTGAGTGTTTTTTCTTTTTCTTTTTATTGCTTGTTGCAACCTTTTTCTTGCTTAAACTGCTTTGTGAGAATTTCGTCTTGACAGCATTTTGGCTGTAACTTTGTAATAATTTTTTAGGTTGTGTGCATCTCACGATGCAGAGGTAAGAAGGTTAATATATTCTTCCATTATCTAAAAAAATACAGAAACTTCACCCTGAGCTTGCTTGTGGGGATTTGATGATCAAGACGACGTTAGATGGTCTCCCACATATCACAGTAAGCTAGAACACCAAAAAGAAAACCCTCAATTGAGTAAGATGAAGATCTACCTCAAATTCTTCCTTCTCAAGCCAAAAACTAGTTTCTTGATAAATCTCTTAATGATCATGCGAGGGCTTGCCTAGATAATTGGGATATGATCCACAGAGGATTCATCCATCAATCATTCATCCTTGGCAACACAAGATCAAGAGAAGAATAAATCACCAAGAAAGATCAAAACTCAAGAAGAGGGAAGATCAAACCAAGAGGCTATTTATCAAACAAGCAAGAGCTACTAAGGGCTCAAGGCTTGGAGTGGCCGATTAGTAGGGGACCTCAGGCTGCATTTTGCCGTGGCCATTGAGCTCATTGTCCAGCTTGACAGGGCTCAAGAAAGCAGGTAGCTAACCACTCTAGAGACATCATTCCGCACTAGTCTCAAGCACAGATTGCTAGGCCTTGCGGCCGTCTAGAGATTGCATTTCAGACAATGATCGAGAATGATATTCATCAGTGGGAGATGCCAGCACAAAGGTTTTTTCACATATATGTAAATGCTCGTAGGAGGAAGAATCACATGCAATCCATCTCAACAAATAGGGGTGTGATTCACACCAAGGATGATAAACAGATGGAGCTCTTTGATGCCTTTAGACACCTCCTAGGCATGAAGAGGCAGAGATTGCACTCACTCAGCTGGACGAATTTCCCTTTACTCCTCACGACCTCACAAACCTAGAGGCTTCATTCAAGGTAGAAGAAGTTAGGTCAGTGGTGTTCTCCATGCCCATTGAGAAAGCACTGGGACTGGATGAGTACATAGGTTTGTTCTACAGGGTGCTGAGAAATTATCTGGGAGGATCTCATGGCGGTTGTTTGCCAGTTCTTCAATCTCAACAGACAGCACCTACATCTTCTAAACTCGGCACACATAGTGCTTATTCCAAAGAAACAGGATGCATCAAAGGTCTCTGACTACAGGCCTATTAGCCTTATCCACAATGTAGTTAAGATCCTTTCCAATTGCTTGTGAATAGGCTGGCCCCTTTTCTCAACGGCTTGGTCCCCTCCAACCAAAGCGCCTTCATCAAAAATAGGTCAATTTATGACAACTTCCTTTATACTAAGAACCTCGTTAACAACCTACACATAAAAAGAATCCCAACGCTCTTCGTCAAATTGGACATTGCCAAGGCATTTGATTCTGTAAGTTGGGAGTTTCTTCTAGAGCTCCTGCAGCAAATGGGATTTGGCCAGAAATGGAGGGATTGGATTGCAATGCTACTAGCCTCCTCCTCCTCCTCAAGGATTCTCTTAAATGGCATTCCAGGTCATTCGATTTCTCACTAAAGAGGGCTTCGGCAGGGAGATCCCTTATTACCCATGTTCTTTATAATGGCGATTGATCCATCTGAATGTCTGTTATCCAAGGCGACCAGGGACGAGCTCATCACCCCAATTCCTTGCCAGGAGGTAAGGATAAACACTCTCTTTTATGCCGATGACACAACAATTTTTGCTAATCCAGGCAAACAAGACTTGCGGGCCATTCAAAATGTGCTAACTATTTTTGGGGGAGCCACAAGTCTAGAAGCAAATCTAGAAAAAAAACGAAATATATCCCACAAGATATGATCACATCGATCTGGTGGTTGTCTTACAGGATTTCCCGGCACAAACAAAATGCTTCCCGTGCAGATATTTGGGACTTCCTCTTCATGCCACGAGGCTGAAGAGAGTAGATATGTAGCCGGTCATCGATAAAGTCTGCGCTAGACTGGCAGGATGGAAAGGGAAATTGCTCTCCAAGGTAGGACGATTGGTTTTGGTTAATTATGTGCTCACTGTCCCTGGTGGTGTACCACATGACGGTGTTCCCGTTGCCAAAATGGACTTCCAAAAGACTAGACAGGTTAAGAAGAAACTTCCTTTGGAAGGGTGACGAAGATTGCAATGGAGGCCATTACCTGGTCAACTGGACAAAAGTGTGCAGACCAAAACACCTGAGAGGTGTAGGAGTAAAAGAACTCACCAAATTTGGACGAGCACTTCGCCTCTGTTGGCTATGGTATGATTGGAAGGACCATGGCAGGCCTTGGAGTAGGATGGCTATGCCATCCAATGAGATTGATCGCAGCCTGTTTGCTACAAGCACCACAATTGTATTGGGAAGCGGCGCAAGGCAAAATTCTAGACCTCTAGATGGCTTCACGGAACCTCTCCAAAAGAATTGGCACAGGAGTGCTTCCGCCTAGTGCGGAGGACGGTATGCACAGTCCAGCAGGCGCTTACTAAAAAGAATTGGCTAAGGCCATTAAGTCGTATTATGACCGAAGTACAACTCAATGAATACGTCAATTTGTGGCAAGCGATCCAACAGGTGACCTTGCACGCTATTGCACAGGATGATATTGTCTGGAAGTGGGCGATAGATGGCCAATATTCAGTTAAGATGGAGTACAAAGCACAATTCATTGGATCTGTGTCGGACCATAACTACAAAATCATTTGGAGAGCACACGCCGAGAATAGGTGCAAGTTCTTCACTTGGTTATTAATCTAGCAAAGAATCCTCACGACAGACGGGTTGGTGACTAGGGGATGGTCAGATAGCTTCCCCTGTCCACTTTGCGGATTGGAACTGGAAACGGCGCTCCATTTGCTAATCCTTTGCCCAGTTTCAAAACAAATGTGGAGGAAGGTAATGGACTGGATGCATCTGCAATTTATCAACCCACAACCGGCAATGGGAGCACCAAATGTTTCTAAATGGTGGAAGTCCATTAGAAACAATGTACCAAAGCAAAGGAAGGATCTTGACGGCATCATAGTTTACACCATCTGGAATCTTTGGAAAGAAAGGAACAATAGGATTTTCAACAACTTGTACCAAGCAGTGCAGGACGTATTTGCCACTATCGCTTGGGTTGTTCAAAATTGAAGGGCTGCTATCACGCATGGCTGAGACACACGAAGGGCATTGCAATCTCAGGCCATGGGGACAACATGCTTCTCATACTCTCAATCTCAGGTGGAACCAGCTATTCCTTTAAGGAATGCGCATTTTACTGACCCCAGCATGACAAAGGCTATCATATTCAAAAGGAGCCAGGAGTTTTTCACCCAGAGAGACCTAGTGCCCATGTTGGTAAGTTAAAAGAGAAGGAAAGGTTATTTATTAGCAGCCAGACCAACAGCTGAGACGAGGTTTTGAGCGCACAACCGTTGGGTTTGGCCTAATGGAAACCTTGGGGCTTCTCATATCAACTCACTACTGTTGTCTCTTACGTTGACCCTTCGACAATGATCTGATTGGTTACAGTTTGATCGATTGCTGATTTGGAGCAAGCTTTTTGGGGTCAAGGAAGTGATTGTGTGCTCAACGTGGTTACCTATTTTTGTTGTTAACTTCGGACTAAAATTGTGTCGTGAGACTTTTGCGGCTTGTTGTAAAACCCTTTATTCCTCTACTTGAATGAAAGCCAAAGCTCCTGCCAATCTTTCCAAAAAAAAAAAAAACAAGAGGCAAACTTGAGCACAAATTTTGATTTCATTTCAGATCAAGTAGGTTGATTACAAAGCCTCTCACCTAAAGGGCAAAGCTCCTAAGGAGCACTCACACACCCACACAAGAAAACCAAAATCATGTGAAAACCCTAATCCTCACCTCTCTCTACAACTCGTTATATAGAGGAAGCAGCTCTAACCCTAAAGCCTGGACACTCAAGTGAATACCATCCATATTTACATGGGCTAACCCGATAACCCAACACGCATAACGGGTTTTACATTCACACAAACACGCTTCTCAAAGTGGCCTTCTTCATTACGTTTAATTCGTTCAACGAGCCTGAATTTGCGTCTATGTTCACTTTGGTTTGACCTAAACCACTTAGGCCACCGTTACAGTTTTCCAAACCACTTCAGCCTGAAAGTGCATCTAGGCACTTATGTTATTTTGGTGATTAATGACAAACACTCATAATGACAATCTATGCAATTAAGTAAATGCTTAACTTAGTGCTTAGCAAATGACAAACCTCTAATATGATTATATTGCTATGAGACTAACATGTTATTGCCTAGTTGAGTATCAGTCTCATCTTTTAGAGGAAAATCAAATAGGAAGGTTAAGCAAAGATAAGGTATGCAATTTTGGTATCTATTCTATATGTGTTATTGCATTCCTTTCGTGCAAATGCATAGTGAACTCCAAGTAGCATGTTGATTATATATATGCACATTGGTTCATGTCATATTTATTTGTGCATATATATTCATTTGAGTTCATTATGTACTTTGTTTTTAGTATGCATGTATTAACTAGAGTTAAACTTCGTATTGCTATAGATTGACTTGGTGCATGCATGTCTTAGTTGTGTATCTTCTCATGCACTTCTCTTAGTGAAGTTTATCTAGTGTTGGATCACATATTTACTCTTATTCCAAATATTATTTGCACATGTACAATTCGTGTATATTCTATCATGTGCTTCATTTAAGTAAAGTCTGTGATCCTTGCCATGATTTAATTGATTCATCATATTGGCAATTATCTCTCTAGTGCATATAGATCAATTACATATTCATCATGATGTACTTAGTAGAGAACATTTCTTATGTCAAGTGTTTCCATTTTGTGTTGTGCTTATTTTTATGAAACACTTGTTGTAATCAATTGTTCACAAATATCAATTTATTTATATCTATTGAGCTTTTGGGACTAATGTCTTTCATAAGTGGATTGGAAAGAATTAGGTCCCGTCTGTGTATGATGACCAAGGTATCTTGGAGGATGATCATTAAGCTAAGGTCAACAAGACGGCGGTGTCACCAAGAGTTGAGGACTAAGTCAAGAGCGACTTGGCGTGGAGATCGTCAGAGAGGATGATCAAGTCAAGGTTGATAGGACGAGAGTCTCATGAGGTGAATCGAGTCGAGTTGGACAAGGCGAAGATGTCATCAATTATATGGTGAAGGTCTTCATGCATCGACATCAAGAAAGAAGACGGCAAGTGACTATGTCTAGACTTATATTATCTTTGATTTAATTTGAGTCTAAGGATTGCCGTACTATTAAGAGGGATGCGATGTCGAATGACTTTTAGATGTGTCAAGTGCTCAAGTGATCCATCCTTGTGAAACTTAGAAAGAGAGTGGTGTTGGTAGTGCCGAAAAGTGAGGGTTGTAGGTATCTCTTGGTTTCTTTATGAAATCTGTGGTTATCCTTTGAGTTTTGGATAGTGAGATCTTGTTGGTTGTGTAGCCCTTGGTCTTAGCTTTTGGTAGAGTCCAAAATCGCTGAAATCGGAGTCCGGAGTCAAAAGTTATGCTCGTTTTAAATCGAGCCGCTCGGTCTTGATTCGGACTATCGATTAGTCCGGACTATCCGAAGTTAGTCCGGACTATCCGGAAATTCGGACTATCCGGACATTTATCCGGACTCTCGGGTTGGGTCTCTGTTAGCCTTTCTCAGTCAATCCGAGTATCCGGATTGAAGTCCGAGTCTCCGGGTTGTCTTGCACACCCCCAACGGCTAGTTTTGAAGAGTTCTATTTATAGCCCTTCCTCCTCTTTTGAAGAGGCTTTTTGGGTGTGGATTTTGAGGGGCTGTGTGGGGGCTTTGAGGAGCTTTACCCTTAGATCTAAGTGATCCCTTGTGAGAAGGGTTGGGAAGAGTTTGGGGAGTGAGTTTTGAGTTGTTTGAGCACTTGATTTCATCTCCAAGCTTATTCTTCGTGAGCATTTGTTACTCTTGGAGGTTGAGGACTCCTAGACGGCTAGGAGGTCGCCACGAGCCACCGGAGCTTTGTGTGGTTGGTAGTGGGAAGTTTGTGAAGGCGGTTCCGCCTCCGTAAGGGAAGGAATCAAAGGAGTGAAGACCGACGAGTGCATTTGTGCAACACCGGGAGGAAGAGGGTTGAAAGAGACCTCGGCTCAAGTGTGACCGAGCCGCCTCAACGGAGACGTAGGATCCCCTCAAGGATCCGAACTTCGGGTGAAAAATCATTGTCTCCAAGTTTGCTTCTTTCTCTTGCTTTAGTATTTGTTTTTTAATCTTGAAATTGCCCGATCTACTCTCTTGTTGTGTTTGGCTCTAGATCTTCATCATCCTCATGTACCTGATAGCATTTAGATCTTTTGTATTCAAGTAGATTGTTGAAAAATTGCAGGGATTTAAAATCTCATTTCGAGGTCTTAAATCCGGAGTATCCGGACTTCTGAACCCGGATAGTCCGGACATTCCGGAGTATCCGGACTCCAGAACCCGGACAGTCCGGATATTTCGGAGTATGACACTCCGGACTTAAATCATCGGGAGATTTTATTTAGCTGCAATATTTTTTATTCCGCTGCATTTAGTGTTACAAAGTTTTTAATTCGCCTATTCACCCCCCCTCTAGGCGACATCCCCTGTCCTTTCACAGCCACCGGTATTGGATAAATTACCAATGTACCCCATGACCGGTCTTCCTTCGTTTCGAAGCATCGCCCATGCTTCGTCACCATCCATGTGGCCCCAATGACTTTCCGCCAAGCTTCTCACGCGTCCGAACTCCCTTGAGCCGTCCTCACTTGCAAAATGAGCCCAAGTCACTTGGCGTACCACATGTCCTTGACCGCTTCAACATGACGGCTTCGGCTTCCTTGACCATTCTGGACCTCGATTCCTCCCTGAGCCTAGTCCCAATCCATGCCGTTGCCCGCCATGTCCATTACCAGTAGCTTACGCTTTCGCTCCTTGTCTTCCTGGCCTCAATCATCTTCCAGCGTCCCTCGACCATTCTGGATCTCAGCTCTCCTAGCCTAGTCCCGGTCTCCTTCGCCTCACTATGACTTAGCTACGAAGTTCTGTAAGCACACAGACAAGCAAATACATCACGTAGCATAGATCATAAAGATATGCAATTAGCATTAAATATTCCAACAACATTCAAAACACCCTACAAAGATCGGTACTATCGTCCCCTATGGCTGGTAATACCGTCAACCTGAGACCGGTAGTACCGCCCTAGACGAAACCAATTTCCACACTCTAAAAAATAACTACTGCCAACTAGGACCCGGTAATACCGCAACCCCGGTACTACCACTCTTAACCAGCCGGTAGTGCTGCTCACGCTCGATGGCCCAGAGAAACACCACTATGTAAAATAACTACCGCCTACTAAGGGTCGGGTAGTACCCCTTGGCCGGCACTACCATTGTTCCAAGGCCGGTAGTGCCGCTCATCCTGACAGTAACTCAAATTGCTTCAAATTCAAAGCAAACTCAATTCAAACTCAAACCACACTGTAAAACTCAATCAAATACTCATCACAACTTTGGATAGACCTCCTCATGGTCTCTCAAGATCCTAATGAATTGCTACTGCCCAGCAATCCTACCGCACACAGGGACTATGGCAAGAGTCTGAAGTGCTATAGGACCGCGACATCTCATGCCGCGGTGGGCCCACCCTAGCTGTTGTGATACACGCTACTGCAGTAAAGCCAGCTACCTGCCACGGTAGGAGAGTGCTATATGTGGCACATATCACTTGCCACTATTTTCACGGTCAGAGAGCGAGCTAGTTTTATAATTACATACGGAAGCGCCGAAAAATGCAAAAAAAAAAGTAAAACAATGCCAAATAAGCCAAAGCTTGTCCAAATCTACTCATCAATCGCAATCAACTTTGTTTTAGGGAATAAATCAAAAGCAACTTGGTTGATGTCCATTTCACCAAAACCTTTCAAATAATTCTACTACTACAAATCAACCGAGAAATCGTCGAAAAAAAATCAACAGGAATCCTATACAGGAGAGCAGCCATGGACCACACATGCACCAAATCAGAAGGAAACGAGAGGGTCCCTGGGTCCCACGCGGACAATACATGCTACAGTGACGTAATGACCCGAGTTCGGCACGCGACTCGACCTGGTCCGCGCCCGACCGCAGCCAGACCGAAGACCGGACCGAACCGAACAAACGGAACCCTCCACCGGTCCACCCCCACACCTCGGCCCCAAAATTCCTATATAAGCGCACCCAAGCGCCCCCTTACCCAGCCTTCCTCTCTCCGCCCTCCCCCCAAATACCAAAACCCGCAGCGGGAGGCAGAGGCGAGGCAAGGCGCCCGCACACACGGCGTGCGCTTACACTCCCGGCCTCCCCGACGGCCCACCCCTCTCCGATTCCCCCACCCGCGATGGCGACGCCTCGCCCCGCGCCGCTGGCGGCCGTCGGGGCCGGGGGCGGCGCCGCCGCCGCCGCCGCTTCAGCCCCCGGCGGGGTCGGCATGCGGATGTTCCACGGCGACGTGTTCCTCGGCGAGGTGGAGATATTCCCGATGAAGCAGGGGGCCGATGCGAGCTGGCCGTTCCCCAGCAACGAGATCCTCATCAGCCACCTCTCGCCGTCGAGCGAGAGGTGCCCGCCCCTCTCCATCCTGCAGACCATAGCGCCCTTCTCCGTGCGATGCAAGCTCCAGGCCAAGCCGCTACCTCCGCACCCGAGCCTCCACCGCCTGTACCTCACTTGCTTCAACGAGTACAAGGTTTGTCCCCCACAATTTTTGAACAATCTCTGATGTCTTTGGCTTGACATAAGTGTAGTTAACACGCCCATTCGAAATCGAAGCGAAATAAGTGGATTACCTCGTCTACTTGGGAAATGCTATTAGCGCCATTAGTAAATTGTATGGTAGTTATCAGGAATTCAAGCATTTCCCACATTATATTGTGGGTCTTTCATCAGTCAAGAGTTCCGTTAGTTAGATTCAGGAGATGTTTTCTGTTGATAATACTTCCATCAGGGGCACGAAATGGGAGGATTTGTGAATTTTTGTCTCCTTTGGTTGTGTAGAGTGCAGTGGTAGTGGTTGGAGATGAGGAGCTACACCTAGTGGCAATGCCGAGCAAGGTGGAGAAGGTGCCGTGCTTCTGGTGCTGCTCAGTACGCTCTGGGCTCTATGCAGCATCCGTTGGGATGCTCAACCTGCGGTGCCTTGCTATTGTGTTTGATCTTGATGAGACCCTTATTGTTGCCAACACAATGAAGTCCTTTGAGGACCGGATCGATATGCTTTCCCGCCGGATGGATGTTGAAGATGACCCTGTCAGGGTATCGGGGATGTCTGCAGAAATCAAGCGGTATATTGAGGACAGGGAGCTGCTCAAGGAGTTTATTGACACGGATACTGTTACTGACAATGGCAGAATTGTTGGGACCCAGAAAGAGGAGGTTCTGCCTATGTCTGGTGGCCAGGAGCGTGTTTTAAGGCCTGTTATCAGGCTGCCGGAAAGGAATGCAATTATGACTCGCATCAATCCAGAGGTACGATTTTGTCTACCTTAACACTTAAATAATATCTATTACTCTGCTCCCTTAAATATATCCCATTGAATTGTTGCTGCTGCTGTGTGTGTGTGGTTTATAGTTCATCCAAAAGTGTTTATTAAATCATTTGAGCCTATCCCTGGGTTGTAAGAACAACTGATATATAACTGGGCTCCCATTTGAGTGGTGCAAGAAAGGCTTGTTGTGTGGTTATGTCGCTGTTGGTGATTCTGGTATTAAAGGTTTTGTAATGTCTTGTGATTGCTGCAATCTTCGATCTTCTGAGTAAAAGTTTGTCTGTTCAAGTTCATTCTTTCTATGTTTAGGTATTTATCACCTGTTTAATTGCAAAAATTACAACACTTTGCGTGATGGATGTTTTATGTATAGTGCAAATATAGCAATGGGCCAAGCCACACAGCCTGAGGAAATAGTAGATACCAAGCAACACAAGGTTTAAGCAACCTAATGTTAGGCCTTCGGCTTCAGATGAAAAACATATTATGTGCTAGTGGCAGTGTATGTATTTTGCAGCCTTCAGCCAAAAATGGTTCTGTTTTAGTATTGAAGTTTTCTTAGTGCTTGGCTGGCATGATACGAGTTCTGGACTGAATATGGGCTCAACATAAATTACTGCACTAGCTCTTGGATGTTTCAAAATCTGAGATATCTATTAGATTTTATTCTTTTAATTGTCTTAGTGTTTTGCAATTAGTTCCTTTTTTGAGATGATTACCTTATCCTCTTGCTCATGTTAATGCTGTATACCTGTATTCTCTTCAGATTCGCGATACTAGTGTTTTTGTAAAGCTAAGGCCTGCCTGGGAGGATTTGAGAAGTTACCTAACTGCCAAGGGACGCAAAAGATTTGAGGTCTATGTATGTACGATGGCTGAAAGAGATTATGCTCTTGAGATGTGGCGGCTTCTCGATCCAGAAACCAAGTTGATCAGCCTGAATCACCTTTCAGAACGTGTAGTATGTGTAAAATCAGGCAAGTTCTCAAGAGTTTGAAGGTTCATTTTTTCAACTATTGTGCAGTAATATCCCGTCTCAATGTTGTTCTGTTATATTTACATCATCAGTGAGCACACTCAAGCTATTGTAAATTATCTAATGCAAATGTTCTGTCATATCTATTTTTCCATGTACAATGAAATCCAGCATAATGATTTCCATATGTTAACTGTTGGAATGGGATCAGTTTCGCCTGCTTGGCCTTCCAGAAAAGGCAAAGTTGTGTGTACATATATTTTTGTTTGGTTTGTTTCCGTTAGTTAGTATTGCTTTTCTTTGTATACTTATAAACTTAAATAAGATACTTAAGCAGTTCGATTTGTTAGTATTACATTGAATTTGTCTTAATACCACTTGTTTCCAGTGAAAATGCTAGAATATTTATCAGGAAAATATAGGAATTATTGGGAAATTGCAGCCACCATTGTGTGGATGGAATAGTTAAAAGTAAAATATTTACCTTACTATCACCTTATGGGTTCAGTTCTGGACCACATTCCTCTGTGTCACATTTTCACTGGCTTAACCGTCTTAAGTCTTAACTATTCTTTCTATTGCATGGCAGGTTCCAAAAAGTCTCTGCAGCATGTTTTTAGAGACAGAGGATGCCATCCAAAGATGGCCATGGTGATTGATGACAGGTTACAGGTTTGGGATGAGAAAGATCAGCCTCGAGTTCATGTTGTCCCTGCATATACTCCATACTATGCCCCACAAACTGAGGTATTTATTTGTATTTTATTGCTTACATATTTTATGTTGAACATATTCCCAGAGTCATGTGTGTATTTGCTTGCATACCTTAGATGGCAAATGCTGTTCCAGTGCTTTGTGTTGCAAGAAATGTTGCTTGCAATGTCCGTGGTGGTTTCTTCAGGTTGGTAAAAAAGTTATTGTGATACGACCTATGCATTCTGATGATATCTTACTGCTTTAATTTATCTCTGTTTTGATCATTTTTTTGTAGAGAGTTTGATGAAAATCTATTGAGGAAAGTGTTTGAACTCATGTACGAAAATGAGTTGTTGGATCTTCCATATGCTCCAGATGTCAGTGACTACTTAGTCTGCGAGGTAATATTCCAAATACTGATGTTGTATCTGTAGTTTATTGTCTGAAAGTTTATGCTGTCTTCTAATTTCTTTCCAGGACACTAATTTTGTACCAAGCAATAAAGATCCTGCCCCTATACCTGAGGGTATGAGTGGCACTGAAGTAGAGAAGAGGTTGAATGGGCTGGTGAGTTTTGATTTGTTGTTTCTGCTTTGATTGATTTTAAGGGAGACTTTTCATCGTCATTTTACCTAGAGCAAATGGTCTAATGATGCACTATTTGCTATGGGCAAGCACTGGTATATGGCATCATGTGATTGCTCCCATGCTGCTTGCTTTTAGTTATAACTTGCTACTTTTTGCTACATTATTTTTTGAAAATATACCAAATAGATCCCACTTTGGCTTGGAATTGAATTTGCACATTTATCAAAATTTTAAGCACATCAGTCCAATCGCTTGACTAACGGGCATCATTAGTCTCTTCATTTGAAATAGACTAAAGGATGAGCATGCATTAATGTCACTTATTTCAGGCATGTCAGGGGGACCAAAAACAAATATCATCGACCCGTTCATCAGGTACTTACGTCATCCTTTTTGGTCAGCTGTCCTTGGGCTTCTTCCGGCTGGCCTTTCCTGGTCCCTTGTATTTATGCATCAGTTTTTTTTTTAATTTGCGGGATTATTATGTTAACTTGCAAAGAGGGAATAGACTTTTCTCTGCTAAAGGTTTCTTTAAGGAAAGAGTACTGTACTATGTAATGCAGCAGCATCAACATAATCCTTCCAAAGCCTAATTCTCATTTCACTACTACTATTCTTGGTTTGCTTTCATTAACGCCTTTTGAGGCATGCAGAAATTATCTTGTCCAATGCTCAATAAAATATTTCCTTAAGCTCATATTTACTCAATGTTTAAGGTGTGACCTTAGCTGGTCATTTTGTTAAGCATCTGAAGGGTTCTGCTCATCTTTCTTTTATATCCATCATTTATTATTCATTGTCAAGTAGTTATACCTGGTTTCATTGCATATGTTGTAAATGAAATGTTACTCCGTGTTTTAAGTAACCTATGTCAACCTTTGGTGCAGATGATCAGGGAATGGCAATCCGAGGCACTCTGGGTGGTACAAATATCCAATCCAATGGGGGATCACTGGCAATAACCCCATCATTATTTGTTACAGTGTTACAAGAAATTGGGCGATTATGCAACTCCAAGGTACTCTGATGCTTTAATGTTTCAGCCTATTTGTTTTCCTGTAATTTACCTTAGTGTAATCTCCTGCTCTTTCGTCAATTAGGTGGAGTTCAGGTCTACTGTAAGCGGTGCCAAAACTATGCAATTTTCTGTTGAGGTTGGTGTTATGCATTTGTGACTGACCACATTGTTTATACCATGTTCTTTTGGCAACAACCTGGTTTGAACTTCAGATCGCGAAAATATCCATTTAGAAGCTTTATTACCTTGAGTATCTGAACCTCCACATCATTCCAGTGCTTTTGTTTCATGATGACTGACAAGATCTTCAATAGTAGATTCTAATCAAAGAATTAGTGCTGACTTTATCTGCTTTAGGTCCCACCTTACTTAAAGCTACTCTGAATTAAATTCCACCTTTTGCTTGCTTGCTGATGCATCTTTAGACTAATAATAGCAATGTTGTCAAATTTCAGCTTAACCATTTCACCTTCATCTTAGTTATACATGTGCTGCTCCAGGTTCTGTTTAGTAATGAAAAAGTTGGAATTGGCATCGGGAAAACAAGAGATGAAGCCCAAGTACAAGCTGCTGAAAAAGCGCTCCAAAATTTGGAAAGTGAGTATATATCCTTTACATCTTGAATACTGTAAGTTTGAAATGCCGTTGATTTTTTTTTTTGAGATTCCTTATGAGGTATCATCTTCTCAGCAATGCAACTGTTGATTATTCCTTGTCTGCTATTTCCTCTATCTTTTGCTTCATTCCACTTTTAAAGAGTGCACCTGAGAAAATAAACATGTTGGAAGCCCTAAAGCGCTTCCATTTGCTTTCCTGTAGGAGCATTTGGTTTATTTTTGTTTGTATTCTTGCTTGGATATGCTTTGCAAATGTCATACTACCATGGCTCCAGATGCTGTTTGATGCCATAAAACTGCTTTTGGATCTTGACTTACATTTCATCCAATTGTTGGGATGCATCGACTGATAATGATTTGTTCAAGACAACTGCTATTTGGAGAAAAGGCAAAGCCAAACTCATGATATGTAAGACTAACTTTACGAAGATAACAATAGCTGGCTGAACAAATGATGACTGGTGCACATGCACATCATCCTGTCCCCAGAGTGCAAAACAAATCTCACAAGTTGGGACTCCCATTGCAATGTAAAAAGGCTGATGGCAGTTAGCATGAGTTTAACCCTGGCCAACTGCGGTGAAAATAATCAGGATTGTGTATCCATTTTTTGTGTTTAATACTAGTAAGTGGGTGCATGTTCTGCATATTTTAAAATTACCCCAAAAATGGATAGCTGTGGAACATATTTAGATATTTTTAACACAATATATTTGAAAGTAATCCTTCACTAATAAATCAAGTATATTATTTAGATATGTTAATGAAACATCCATCTTGCTAATATAAATGTGGAACAACATAAAAAACAACTTCCTATATCTTAATACCACCGACACAGGTGCCAAACTAGTTCTTCAGTCAATAACTGCTAGAGTTGTTTTGGTATCATTCATCCTTTTGGCAAATGAAGGGAGAATCAGGCTATGACTCATTAGTAGCATATACAGATTGAGGCCTTTCAGCTTTGAATTACTGTTTCATGTATGAATTTCCAATAAGAACAAATCCTGCTTACTTTTTGAACCCTTGTTTACAAAAAATATTTCTTGTTCAAAAACAATCATTGACTAGAAATTTTCTGTGCCTGAAATCATCATAATTGACTGACTTGTAGGCAATTACTTGTCATTCGTTGCTCCTATTGCTGGGGTTCTTAATAAAGCCACAGGCAAACCTCCTGGGAGTGGAAATGGCTTTCTGGAAGACATTACCAGTTCAGATGTTGATATTACTATGCAAGAACCTTCTGGAAGTACATTAAAACAGCAGGATCATTCAAATAATGTGGATAGGCTGTCTTCTGTTATAGGTCTTATTGGAGAAGTTGTAAGAGATGATGCTGCACCTGATATTTCATTTTGTTATACCTTTTAGATGTGTTGTATTTTTTCCCCTTTTGCTTCATTGAATTCTAACTTGCATTTACTACTTCCAGTGCTTGGAGGACCAACATGTAGTATTTCGAGATCAAGTCCAGAGTTCTGGCTCAGCAATAAATGGAGAATACCATTCTCAGGTTACTTAGCTTACATAGTCACATTATTCTAGAATTCTACTAGGATAGTTGTGGGTTGTGGGCCTTGTGGCTTATACTAATGTATCCGAGTGTCGCAGTTCTGACAAGTCGTCACCTGTGCCTAGTACCTGTCTTTGGTTGTTTGCTGGTGGTACTGGTAAATAAACTGCCAGGTTTGCTAATTGAAAAAGGTTGTTTTTTGTGTGTGTTTGAAAAAGGGAACTAGCTGACCACATGGTTTATTGACTTCTTAAATGTTTTCAAAATTAATCCTTACGTTCTAACTTTCCTGTGAGTTTTTAATAAACCAATCTGAATTGGATTGTCTCTAGTTGTCAATTTAAATATTTAATATTGAACCCTGAATGCACCTTCTACGAGCTTGTTAATGCAATTAATATCCCAGTTCTTGTTATTCTTTTGAAGGTTGAACTAGCAGGACAGATTCTTGGGAGGGGTGTTGGTTTGAGCAAAGATTTTGCGAAGCTTCAGGTACTATATTTCCTAGTGTTCTGCCCTTTTTTGTTCAGTAGCTTGTATGTCTTGGTGCCCTTGCCATATTAAATTATTTTTGCATCAGGCAATGCACTGATTTGCATGAAGATGGGATAATGGGGCCTCTGTAGGCTTGCAAAGATTTTACATTTTTTTTCCTTTTTTATATATATCTGCATGGGATTTTGTTATTTGACAGAAAACCTAGTGTTGTCAAGAGTTTGTTTATGTATTTACAACTTTCTAGCTACGGTTGTGCCGTATAATGGGGCATCTATAGGCTTGCAAAGATTGTACATTTTTTCCTTTTTTTATATATATCTTCATGGGATTCTGTTGTTTGACAGAAAATCTAATGTTGTTAGAGTTTGTTTATGTATTTACAACTTTCTAGCTACGGTTGTGCTGTATGTACAGTTATTGGGAATCTGAAGGATGCCTCCTGTTTTGAGGCCACTTCCCTCAAGCCTGAAGCAAGGCCTCATGACATGCTCCAACAGTACGGCTTCCACCAAACTAATTTCATTAACAGGATTGAGCCTTGGAGCCACTTGAGGGTGCTAATGAAGTGGCATCAGCTTCAGTCAGCCTCATGATAATACCAATCTACCAGCCCAGGCCCTACCCAAGCCCAATCCAAATCAAGCCCAGACCCACCTGGTATCGAGCTTAACCTACTTTGGGAAGTGCTTAATGGTTGGATGGGCATCATGGGGTCGATCAAACGGTCATCATTAACTTGATGATGTGGCGTAATGTGAGAGCTAGGTTTGTACTGAGCTTTATATAAGAGATAAAGATTAGGCCACCTTGAAGAGCTTTGGGAAGTTCCCAAAGCAGCCGACGCACCCCCAAAGCTAGACTCAACATTTAAAGACAGGTCTGCTTTAATTCCAAAAATAATCACTGACACAAGCATGAGATCAGCCAAAGGGGGCATCCCGGAAATGAGAAATGCCATCTTTACCCTTGCCAGATCAGCATCGGCAAGGGTACTCCAATGTAATTAGCCAGCACAGGTCCTTATAAATACTCCTCAAGACTACCACCAAAGCTTTTAACACACTTGGTTGCCAAGAAACCTCCTGAATGCATTCCCATCTCAAGGGATCCACAATTCACTGCTCAATCCTCTCTCTGGCATATAATGCTTTTCGCTAGTGGGTTAGCTGCCGTGTGAAAGGCAGGCTTTTCAATCATTATATTTTACAATCGTGCTGCAAATGCATACTAATTCAAGTGTGATTGGTTCTCATCTTTTGACAAAAGTTATACCCCCCCCCCCCCCTTTTTTTTGTACATTATCTTGTTTCAGGCTGCAGAAGAGGCGCTGAGAAACTTGAAAACAACTACTGATCCACAGATTAAGAAGCATTTGAGACCAGTAAGGTAATTATTTCATGCTTGAAGTTTTTGCATATTAGCACGTGATCATGTCTGCTATTCATTCTTGATTCTGTTGTTTACATAGAATAGTTTGTCCTGGAATTTATTGAGCATTTATTTCAGTCTGGTATTTTGGACAGTTTGGGGTAGAATCATTGTTATTCAGCAACGCATTCCATCTTACAAAATTCCTTTTCTTTTAATTTCTATTCCAGATGCAATGGTTGATCTTTCCCCCTTCAGTCCCACAACCAGATGAATTCAAGGTTGGAATGTGAGGCCAACTGCTCATTTTACCATTCCATCTTCAAAATGGTTGCATGTCATTGGTTACCGGAGGTGCCTCCCTGTGAGTATGGTTACCTCTCAACCATGGTGTGTACCCAAACTGTTAGCACACATCGTCCTGGAAGGCAAATCTTTGAAGGATACCCATTGTATAGAGCGGAAAATGATGCTTCGTGAATTCTTTTGACTACCTTGGTCGATGAAACTTCTCGACCATCTGCTCTCATACAACTACAGATATGCTCATCTCGGAAGGATAATGGCGTAGCCGGCTGTAAACAGGTAGGAATGTTGTGGGTGTCATGGATATTAACTGTTTCCGTGACGAATGCAATGACTTGTAAAGTGTTTAGGATCATTAAAGGTGGAATGCTTGTGCTGATCGTTCAGATTTATATGTACATAAATGGCGCTAAATCTTTTTTATAAATTAAAGAGCATTACCTGTTGTTCAAATCGCGCATATCAGCCTTACTAGATTAGTCGTAGCCGGGCATATTAGGCTTACAGCTTAAATAGGACTGGTGTTGACAATACAGATACGGAAATGCTGAGATTTACTGTACAGTATCACTTCTATACGCTCTACACGCCTATCTGCTTGTGGAATTGAGATTGGAGGCTAGGCTTCCTTACAAGCAGACAAATAGCTTATTCATAACTGGTTCTAAACATACGTGCACTACTGAGTACTAACAGCTCTTCTGGGGCAACTTTTTACATGAAACAGAATGCAGCTGAAATGGATTTTATATTGTGGTCATTGTTACAGATCTAGTTGCAACTGCAACTAGACGAGGTAGTTGTATTGACCAAATGAACGAGAGAACGAGGATTGAAGATCTATGCTTATTGCGGCTCGTATAAAAAAGGAAATTACACAGTGCATTATCTATACCTTTTTATAATGCACCTAAACATTCTTTTCTACGTCCACCTCAAATAGTGCATCTCACTAGAGATGGCCCAACCTTCGTGTACCCAGCGAAATGTCCTCATAAACTTGCTTCCATCAAAATTAACCTCTCAGATCTTTCCTCAGCTTTACTCACCCACATCCGATGGCCATTGTTTAGTGTGTCTAATCATCCCTGTGGCCCACAACAGATCTCCTCCCCGCACCTCCATCCAGCATCTTTATTGAAAAGGAAACAAGGAAAAAGAAACAAATGTTTTGGAAAAGGAAATGACCGATACATACGTGCTAAGAAAAGGAAATCAAGGAAAAGGAAACAATCAAGGAAAAAGAAACAAACTTTCTGGGAAAGGAAATGACCGATACATACGTGCTGGGAAAAGGAAATGGGGAGAAGGGGCAGCGCGACCGGGAGATTGCACGCGGCGGCCGGGGTGCGCGGAGGAGGAGATCCACGCGGCGTCCAGGGCGCATGGAAGAGGAGATCGACGCGATTGCCGGGATGAGTGGCGGAGAGCCCGCGTGGCCCTCGGCAGCGATCGGAGGAGAGCCCGCGTGGCCCTCAGCAATGATCAGAGGAGAGCCCGCCCGGCGATCGGTGGCGCTGCCTTCATGACAGGCGACGCTTAGGCGCGCTCGCGGAGACGGACAGCGTGACCGGGAGATTGCACACGACGGCCGGGGTAGCGCGGTCGGGGTGCACGGAGGAGGAGATCGACGCGGCGGCCGGGGCGAGCGGAGGAGAGCCCGCGCGGCCCTCGGCGGCGATCGGAGGAGAGCCCATTCTGAAGCTGTGTGGCGAAGCATCACTCGCAGGGTTCACTCAGTGGCGAGGCATCTTCGGCCATCGCCGGCGGCGACCAAGTCCACCGGCGGGTGCGCGTCAGCGAGCTGGTGCTAATGGTGCCCTCGGCCGGGCCCATCCGTGACCGTAGCTCCGCCGGCGGCCAGCCCTAGCTGGTCCCCTGTTTTGCTCTTCTTGACAAAGGGCCCCAAGGTTAGTGATCTTGGCGGCGTAAAGCGCCGCCATCGAGGAAAGACGCTTTCTATTCTGCGAAAGCGTATTTTCTATTTTCTTTAGAATTTCCATTACCCGAGAGCATACAATTATTTGTAACTTTTACATTATATGTCTAAATAAAATGAAACAAAATTCTAAAATCATCTAAAATCAAGTTCTTCCATAATATGCAAAAATATTTTGAAAAATAGTACCAGGTGAATTTCAAATTCAAATTTAAAGAAAAGGCCCAAAGATATGCTACATATAAAAATATTGCAAAAGAACTGAGAATTGAATGAAACTAATTTTATTAGAATCCTTATACTTCCCGAAACTCAAATATATATAATATTTAGATTTCAACTTTGTTTGAATCATTTTTCATTAGAGATTGTTCTCAATTTGGGATGAATTTGCGATTGTAGCCTGGAGCCGAAAAAATTCAAAGTAGAGGTGCTGGAATTTTTTTCCCACGTCTGAAATTACAGAGCGGACGATGGGAAATTTCAGGCACAGAAAAAAAATAAAACCAAGCTCTGCCTGGCCGCTGGATAATTTCGGGCATGGGAAAAAAATTACAGTGCTTCTCAACCGCGGAAAAAAAATTCCAGCACCTCTCCGCTGATTTTTTCTATCTCGAGGCTACAATCGCAAATTCATCATCGCGAGAGCCTGATTCGGAAAAAATTATAACGACGATACTAATATAGTAAAAATCGAACAGGTATTTGTAAATAATACCACGCCATCATTCACCGAATTTTTCCTACGAGGCTACAATCACAAATTCATCGTCGCGAGTTGATTCAGAAAAAATTATAACGATGATGCCAATACATTAAAAAATTCCCGAAAAATAAAAAAACAATCAAGCGGTGCCCGTCCGCTTGATAATTTTGGCAAAAAAAAATAAATGCTCGGCAGCAGCTGAAAAATTCAAGCGTGGAAGAAAAAATGAAAAAAATTCAAGCGGTGCCCGTCCAATGAATAATTCTGGGAAAATATGAAAAAATAAATCGCTCGCACGATCACTGGATCCGCAGGAAAAAGATAAAATTAAACAGTAGCTCACGCGCACTGGTTCCAAGAGAAAAATTGAAAAAAATTAAGTAGCACTCACAGACCGCTGGTTCCGTGGATAAAAAATTAAAAAAATTGAGCGCTCTCCGTGCGTTGAAATTAGGCTCTATGGGGCTAGATCCGTAAAAAAGTCTCCAAAAGGGTCATATTCGGGAAAAAAACGATCACGAGGTCAGGATAGTAAAAAATTCAAGTCTGATTTCCTTACATGCGGATCTTCCCTGTTTATTTTCTTGTTTGATTGGCTCTCCTTTCAAATATATGGTACATATACAACCCTTTAATCCCTTATCATACACAACATCTTCTCTTCTCTTGTTAATCTTCTCATGTATTGGTTCCTCTCCCATGCGTCAAACGGGAGTTCTATTCTTGCAACATAATTCTCTAAAAAAACACAAACTAAATCCATACCTTCCTTTCCCGTGTTCCTTGCGCAGGTCCCGGGAATTCCTAACTAAAGAACACCCAAACGTTGGGACGGAGGTGCCATACCTCCAGCCGTTCAGCCGTTCGGCGAGGCCGCGAGGCTTTTACGTGCGGCAACGGCGACCGGCGACGTCGGTGTACATACATACGTGAACAAGTCTTAAGAGCATACGGGAAACGTTTAGCGAAAAATATTATTGAGTGTTATATCTTCATTTTTTATTCGCATACGGGCACTATGATTATTTATTATTAAGTGTTATATTCATACTTATCTTATCATTTAATTGATAAACGGGTGTACTGCTCTCGTAGTGTTAGTACGGGTACTATACTATACTAAATGATAGTCGTAGAAATTAAACGTGGCCATTAAATTGTTAAGGACATAATAGACTTTTCTTTGTGATTATGATTTTTCGTGAGGTTAAACCTATTGTTAACGCTTTCCCAGTCAATTCGCTGGCGCCGTTGGCCCCGTATCTATGAGCGCCGTCGCCTTTGTCTACTACGCGCGGCCGCCGCTGCACCTCCGCGACGTACGACGCGTATGAGGCGCTGCTGCAGGAGGGGGAGGGGAGGCTCGAGAGGGTGCACCGGTCGGCGATGCTGGGGAGGGACCTGGAGGAGGAGGAGGAATTGTCGGCGGCGGCGGGTGCTGAGGTGGGGGATGCGGCGGTGCAGGAGGAGTTGGCCGTCGTGTTGAAGCAGACCGAGGAGGGCAAGGCAGTGGAGAGCACCCGCCTCGTGGATCGGCTACTGCGCCACCTGCCCGAGGTGAGAAACTTGTTACACATTCATATGTTTAGATCTGCTTTGCAGATCCCCCCTCCACCGCCACCAAACCACCAAACAACCCCCCCCTCTCTCTCTCACATACGTATGTATATATAGACGTTCTATTCTACAGCTGCGTGTAGAATAGGCTATTCTACTCCTCAGCTAATCAATGCATACCGACCGAGCTACGTATCCAGTACTCAACGCAACCGAACTGTCTCAGCTGACTAAGCATATCAGTTTGGCCAAACAACCAGCCAACTAGTAAATACCATTCATTGTTTGTACATGAATCTTATTTTTTTGTTTTAGATATAAATTTTTATTAATAAATCCGATTCACAAAATCTTTTCACGAGTAACTTACTAACGATGAGAGGAACAAAATGATATAAGTCTCACCGATAAAACAATCACATTTGCGATCAGGTGTCAGATTTTACTATTCGTTTATAAAATTTTTACTATCATACAGAGAGTTCAATACCCTCTATAGTTTTGTATAGTCTGTTTAGTAGTAAATGTTTATAATATATAAATAGTAAAATCTGTATAGATGGATAGTAAAATCCGTATAGATGGATATTAAAACTTCCCCTTCTCATGCTAAATAACTGCAATGGATTGTTGTTTTGTACTACTTCACTGCACTTTTTGTTGGTGGATCTAGTAAATTTTCTTTCCAGGCAAGTTGACGTAAACAAAGCAATAATATACCTCATCTGTTATGTTCGTAATAATATATACTATATATATCACTTTCTACTAATATCGGCAGGATTCCTGCTTTGTGGTTGCTTTGAGCTGTTGGAGAGCCGGCTCGGCTCGAGCCGAGCCGGCAAAAAAAAATTACACACGGGTCCTTTTTCGAAAAAAAATATATTTAGGTCCTTTTCTGGGAAAAAAATACGATTAGATCCTTTTTTCGAAAAAAGAATATATATTACGTCCATGCCCTTTTAGCGTTTTTAAGAGTAGCGCTCGGGTCCTTTTTAGGAAACTTGAAATTACGTTTAGGTCCTTTTTTTGTAAAAAAAAATCCGTTCGAGGTCTTTTTTGGAAAAAAAATGCTTTGCATTTAGGCCATTTTTGAGTTTTTCTAGCATTACGTTTAAACCCTTTTGCGGAAAACACAAAATTCTTTTTAGATCCTTTTCGCGCGTTTTCTCGATTTACTCAATTTTCTCGCGTCAATCACGCGTTTTCTCGATTTTCTCGCGTGGAGATCGGCGCCCGCGGCGTGGCACGCCGCGTACAAGTTTCTAGTATATATTATAGCGCTGAGGATTGCCGTGAGCTCAGGCACGCCACATCAGCGAATTCGCGAAATGGCCTTTCGGAAAATACGAAATCGCGTTTAGGTCCTTCAGTCGATATTTTTAGCAAAATAGACCTGAAAAAACAAAATTACGTTTAGGTCCCTCTGCGATTTACATTCAGGTCCTCCTGATGGTTTTTAGCAGACCGCACCCCGAAAAAAAATGAAATTACGTTTAGGTCCTTATGCGGTTTACATTTAGCTCCTGTCGGCGGTTTTTAGCAAAATGGTCCCGAAAAAAAAATAAAAAATACGTCCGCGGTTTTCTAAAAAAAACACAGATTCACCGAAGGTTTATAGCGATTCACGGATTTACCGACATGTCCTAGCGACCCATTTTTTTTAAAAAAAACACGAAAGCCAAAATAAAAAAACAAAAAATACATCCACAGTTTTCTCCCAAAAAAACAAAAAACAAAAAATACGAAAACATAGATTCGCCGAAGGTTTATAGCGATTCACGGATTTGCCGTCGGGTCCTAGCGACCCATTTTTTTTAAAAAACACAAAAACCGAAATTAAAAAAATAAAAAATATGTCTGCGGTTTTCTCCCAAAAAAACAAAGAACAAAAAATATGAAAACATCGTTTTTTGCAAAATGGACCCGAAAAAACAAAAAATATGACAGCGGTTTTCTTTAAAAAAACGGTTCGACGAACGTTTATAACGATTCATAGATTTGTCGACAGGTCCTAACGAAAAAAACAGATTCGCTGAAGGTTTATAACGATTCACAGATTTGCCCACAGGTCCTAGCGACCCATTTTTAAAAAAATTACACGAAAACCGAAATAGCGACAATTTTTTTGTAAGACAAAACAAGATTTCGCACGACGTAGCGTCGCCCGATCGAATTTCACGTGTCGCATCGTCACACGCCGAAATTTCGCACGACACAGCGTAGCGCGTGACTCTGGCTAGTCTGTACCATTGTTGTTTAAAGTCTGATCTCTTACTATGCTAATGAATAGTAGAGCACCAAAACACATGCAGAAAAGATGCACAAGGCTTATCTGTGTTGTTAAGGCATGCCGGGCCAAGATACTCAATACTCATCCAAGTGAAATTGCACGGGGCATAGCATGTTAAAATCGCATTGTGTTTTGAACTATGAACTGCACACGCTGTTCATTAGTTATGAACGCTGGCTGGTGGCTACTAAAGAGAGTTTATGACCTTTCAGTGTATAGGGTGACATGAGCTAATTGTACAAGTTAGCTAGCCATGCATCATGCATCCAGATTGATCTTTAAGCTCTGAACTCACCGACGGGCGCGAATCCATTAGTCACAAACTTAATCTTTACTAGACATGTTTTGAGATTTTACTGCCGAACCTCACTGTAGCATATTATAGTTATGTGATAGATTTGCTCTAAAGTTACTACGAAATGAACTCTAATTTACTATCCGTATATATATATTTTACTATCATACAGTAATAAACTGATGTTTTATTTGGAGTAAAATCTGATTTATGCGGCTTTTATTGGCGAGACTTACATCATTTTGTTCCTCTCATCGTCGGTAAATTACTGGTGAAAATCATTCGTGAATCGGAGCTATTGATAAAAAGTTATGGCTAAAACAAAAAAATAATAATTCATGTACAAACTAGAAAAGCATTTACTAGTTGGTTTTGCCACGTTATTGATTGGTTTAGTCAACAATGGATCGCGCGTGAAGCTAGCAGAGGTGAGGTCATCTTACTTATGCAAAGATGTCATTGCCTTACTAGCACTTACTAGTATTATCAGAAATCAGAACTGATTGTTACTAGCACTTACTACTTAGCTAGTTATGCATGCATCCAGATTAACTAATGTTTACTAGCACTTACTAGTTAACTAGTCATTCAAGCATTCGATTGATCGTTGAGCTTTGAACTCACCGACTGACACGAATCCATTGGTCACAGACCTAATATTTACTAGACATATCTTGAGATTTTACTGCCGAACCTTATTGTAGTATATTATAGTCATGTGATAGATTTACTCTAAAGTTACTACGAAATGAACTCCAATTTACTATCCGTATATATAAATTTTACTATCATACAGTAGTAAATTGATGTTTTATTTGGCAATAAAATCTGATTTATGCGGCTTTTATTGACGAGACTTATATCATTTTGTTTCTTTCATCGTCAGTAAGCTACTGGTGAAAATCATTCGTGAATCAGAGCTACTAATAAAAAGTTATGGCTAAAATAAAAAAATGATTCATGTACAAACTAGAAAAGCATTTGCTAGTTGGTTTTGTCACGTTATTGATTAGTTTAGTCAACAATGATCGCACATGGAAGGTTTGGACGAGCTTCTTCAGTATTACAAATGTACGACCAGCGACGTAGAATATTTAGTTCTACGCGCTGGCGCAGAATAGCGCCACCGTATATGTATATATAGGAAAATGATTCCATACTCCTGTGTTGTTATACCTCTTTATCCTTTGAGCATACTCTAATACTGATTATAAGATATTCTAAAGTGAGTTCCATGAAAAATTTCATGATGCTCCACTTTTTATAGCATAATTTGTGCACACACTCCTTTTACATATGAAAAAGTGTATATAGCAAAAATAAAAGGGCTTCGATAAATTTTTTTCAACCATATCACATTGAAGTATCTTATAATTATTATTGAAGTATACCAAAAGTGATAAAAAGTATAACATATTAGTTTTAAGTGTTATATTAGAGGTGGAAGTATGTACACCTAGTAGTGTGTGTATATATATATACACTATCTTTAATTAAGAGATGACGGTAGTAGCCCGTTTTGCAACTGTGCGCGATCCACCCTTTACCCCGATGTGTGGGTCCACTCGGTGTCCATCCTCCCACACCGAGCTAGCCTCCCATGCCGATTCCCCTTCCTCCAGGAATTTTTTTTCTTTAATATTTATTTTTATTCTTTTTTTCAAAACTAGGCGTCGGGGAGAAAAATTTGCAAAATTGCACGCTGATCGCCCCATACATGGGCGATAGCTGCCTGAGTCACGGCCTGCGTCACGGAGCTGTTAACTAGCCGTTGGTGTGGGCCTCCCTATCGCCCGAGACAGGGGCGATCGCCAAACAGAGGGGCGACAGGGAGGTATAAAGGTACTCGCTCGGGCGAGCGAGCAAGACAGCTGAGGCAGAAGAAAAAGGAAGAAGAAGAAGAGAAGAGGAGAAAGAAGAAGAAGAGAAAGAAGAAGAAGAAAAAAAAAGAAGAGAAAAGGAAGAAAAAGGGGGGAAAAAGTAATTCGTCGTTTCTGCGAAGGTATTTTTACAAAAAAAATTATGATTGTTTAGTTACGTAGAAGTTAAATGTACCATTTATTATTTAGAAATTTTAGGATTTTGTAGTTTTTAGAAAATTTAGTAGGAGTGTGTTATTAGAATTTTAATGTAGCATTTAATATTTAGAAAATTTAGGATAGTGTTGTTTAGAAATTTCTCGGATAGCGTTTAGAACTTTAATGTAGTATTTAGTTTTTAAAAATTTCAGGATTGTATAGTATTTAGTACATTACAAATATATTGTAGTATTAGAAATTTATTTTAGTGTTTAGAAAATTTAGGATTGTGCAATTTAGAATTTCTCGGATAGTGTTGTTTAGAAATTTCTGATAGCGTTTAGAACTTTAATGTAGTATTTAGTTTTTAGAAATTTCAGGATTGTATAGTATTTAGTACGTTACAAATTTATTGTAGTATTAGAAATTTATTTTAGTGTTTAGAAAATTTAGGATTGTGCAGCGTTTAGAATTTCTCGGATAGTGTTGTTTAGAAATTTCTCGGATAGCGTTTAGAACTTTAATGTAGTATTTAGTTTTTAGAAATTTCAGGATTGTATAGTATTCAGTATATAGAAAGTGAATACAGTGAAAATAGTAGGCAATATTTACAAATTTAATTTGGTAGGGTTAATGTAATGTGGCACAAATATAATGTTAGGCCATATGGTAGGCAGGTCAAATTACTTATTTGTAGTCAAATCACTTATTTATAGTCGTATTTTTCAGTACGATCAATGTACGTTTTGTAGATTGTATTTTAGAGTAATATTTTTTCGTCGGACGTTGCAGCATGTCGGAGAAATTGTATTTCCAAATATTTTATGGAGATGGGGAGATAGCACAGGGGGCGGATGGGGTGGATTTATCATCATTTTCAAGAGTCATACGGGGCATAGGCAGACCGAGCGATAGGACATACAGGGGTTTGTTGAAGTGGATGTCTCGGATGTTCAGTTTGGATGCCCAGACTGTTCGGTTGCGGCTCAGAGCAGTAGTGAGCCATGCGCAAGACTGTTTTTACGGAGAGTTGATTCCTATTAACTCGATATCAACATGGAGGAGTTATGTTGATTTTGCCGTAGAGCGGGGTTGGCCGCTCATGTTGTTGGTACAGTGCTACCCGGTAGCTCCATCGGTGTCGCAAGTTCGTGATGTCGAGGCGGACATTACAGGCGAGGGGACGTCAAATGTGGAAGGACGCGAAGAGGAAGGTGGCGAGGAGGCCGGAGACCAGGAGCACGAGACTGGCGGTGGCGAAGGGATCGGGGGGGCAGAGGAGACAGTGGTGGAGGCGCGAGGGGTGGCCGACGAGGGGGAGGAGGTGGAGTTCATAGTTCACCTGATGGAAGAGGAGGACCGTGCGGATGAGGAAGTCTCCGATGGTGAGCACTCCGACGAGGAGGACAATGCTCCTGAGGTGCCTATCCCTGGTGCGTGGAGCAATTACAGTTTCGAAGACCTAACAATGAATGAAGGTAACGTTGATGCATGGGAGTATCGTGAGAACGAGGTGACAGAGGGGGAGGGGGCCATATATAAAGACAAGGAGGCTGTGGTGGATGCGGTGAAGTACTGGGCAATGTCTCTACGGCGGCAATTCAGGGTAGTTAAGTCCAGCAAGAAGGAGTACGACGTGAAGTGCGTAGTTGATTCGTGCCCATGGCGGGTGCATGCATACCAAGGGAAGTGGAAGGACTACTGGAAATGCTCCATAGTGAATGAACATAACTGCAAGCTGGAAGAAGCGGAGCAGGGGCACCGCAATCTGTCGTCCACTTGGGTGGCAAATGTGTTTTATGGTCAGATCGTGAACAATCCCCACCTGCAGTCTCGATCTATTATCATAGCCGTGGAGGAGAGGTTTCAGTACAAGATTAGCTACGGAAAGGCATGGAGAGCGAAAAGGACAGCTCTGAAAATACGGTTCGGGACGTACGAGGCTTCCTAAGAGAATATTCCCCACTTGTTCAGGGCAATCGCACGTAGGAACCCCGGTACATCCGTCGACCTTGCGGAGTTCCCTGCGGGTGGTGCTGCGCGAGTAAGTGGGTATTGCAGCGTGCATTCTTCGCCCTGGGCGTATGCATAAATGCGTTCTGGCACTGTCGCCCGGTCCTTTGCATGGACGGCACATTCCTCACGGGGAAGTACAAGGGTCAGATTCTAACTGCGATTGCGGTGGATGCCAACAACCAGGTTCTACCGGTTGCATTGGCATTCGTGGAGGGGGAAAACACGGAGAGTTGGTACTGGTTCCTTGAAAGAGTGAAGCTGGCAGTTGTTATTGACAGGCCTGATGTTTATGTCATCCATGACCGATATGCAGGGCTGCTAAGGGCGATCGTGGATATGCAACAAGGGTCCGCCGTCGTGGGAGCAGCAAAGTGGCCAGACCTGAGGAGCAGGTGGTGCATAAGGCACATGGGTGCCAATTTTTTTCGTCAGTTCAGGAACAAGGAGTTCGACGCGCTTTGGAGGACGTTGGATGAACTAACGAAGAAGCAATCAATGAATCCCAGAGGTACCGCTAGTTCGTCAAGGAACCCGATGGTGTACCATGAGCAAAGAGAGGACCCCACAGCTTTGTGTGCGCTCCCGACAGACTCCCCAAACATCCGGTGTAGGCCGGAGACCAGCATAAAGAGTTTCACCGACTAGATACGAAATGAGCCTTTGGAGAAATGGTCCCTTCTGCGTGACGAGGGCGGCTCGCGTTATGGAATCATGACAACGAACCTGGCGGAGATTTACAACTGGGTAATGAAAGGCACCAGATGCCTTCCACTGGTGGGTATAGTTGAAGGTGTCTTACTAGGGATACAGAGATATTTCATTGAGCGATACAAGACCTCCGCAGCATGTATGTCGAACAATCGACTGTCGTACTCAACTGTTGTGTCTACTTACATGTCCAAAAAAACGAGAAAGGCGCAGACACATCAGGTGACACCGGAGAGTTGCGTGGAACGGAGATACCACGTGCACTGCGGTGACCGAGGTCGCAGGGGTGCCCACCGGGAGAGGACTTTCCATCTGTGCATACTCCGAGCAGCTGAGTGCGAGTGCTCCTCCAGAAACGACGCTTGCTGCACCTGCCGTGCTCGCACATCATTGCCGCAGCCGCCGAGACGCATCAATCCTGTCGTCCGTTCATCTCCCCGTACTACTACAAGCAGAGTGTTTTCAACACGTGGCATCACGAGGTGTACGGATACCGAGTAGATGGATCGTTCACAACAGCCCCCCCTCCGGACCATCGATGGGTACCGAACATCCGAATGTTGAAGCTGAAGGTCGGACGTCGAAGGACACAGCGCATTCGAAACGATATGGACGAGTCCGAGGCGCGTCGCAACCGCGGATAATGTAATTTTCCATGTAGTTCCCATCTTGTATTTTTCAATGGACCGGTAAGTTGTAATGTTCGATGTAATTTTCGATGTTGTTCCAATCATGTAATTTTTAATGTACCAGTAAGTTGTTGTTCACATCATGAAATTTTTCGATGTACCAGTTAATAGCTATGAGGATAATGTAATTTTCGGCGTTGTGTGCCTCGTCGAACATGTCTTTGTCTTTAGTATGTTTGTAACATGAGATTTTTGTTAGCTATTTGGACTTCGGTTGTATTGTTTGTTGAGTACGTTACAATTCGTTATTTCGCATTTCATTTTGTGTGCATATTTAATTACTGACAAATTTGTTATATTTGCTTTGTAGGAGGCGACGATGGCGCGACCATGCCCTGAGCTGCTCGACGCGACCGTCGATGCCACCCACCGGTCTAGGTACTCTGCAGAGGAGAACCGAGAGCTAGGGACACTCCGACCTCGGGTGCCCAATGAGCTGCTTCGCATTGACCCACGCTGGGTTCCACGGTAAGCTGCCAACGCTTGCACTCTTTTACGAACATGTACTTACCTGTGAATGCAATTCTAACGACGCAATGCACTACATGCAAAGTTGCGGCGGTGGCTTACTTCCTCTCAGTAGGATGGTGGAGCGGTGGCGCCCGTCGGCATGCAGGAGGTCCGTGGTTCGAATGCGACCGGTCCCTCGCCGCGCGACTCGTGGACCGGTGGAGACCGAGACGCACACGTTCCACCTTCCGTGCGGCGAGATGGCTCCGACGCTGCGGGACGTGTCGTACCTCCCCTGTGCGGGTCCGGCAGTCGTGCCGCACGACGCCTCCATCACGTGGCACGTGGAGTTGTCCGCGCGGTTCGCCGCGGTGCAGCGGCACCCCCAGGCAGCCCCCTACCGGCCCCTCAGGCAGGGTGAGCGGCACGGACCGACGAAGGCGTGGCTGCTTCAGTTCACGGTGAGTACCTCTTTCTTTGCGGATTAACAGAGAAGTGCTAAGTTGCTGATAATGTTTGTTGCGAACGCTGCAGGCTCAGCTTTTCCACCCGCACGCAGAGGAGGAGGACGTGGCCCGCCATCTGGAGGCATACCTCCTGTTGTTGTTCGGTTGGGTGATGTTCTCGTCCTCCCACGGGAACACGGTGGACCGGCATCTGATCGAGTACGCCCAGCACATCGCCGACACCCCGGAGGATGAGGTAACACACTCAGTTCAAATCTCGTCTCAGCGGAGCACGTCTAACTTCCCCATTGTAAACAGATGATGCAGTGGTCGTGGGCCTCAGTTGTGCTTGCGGCGACGTACAGAGGTCTGTACGACGCTGTCTCTCGGGCGGAGCAGGGCGCGACGATGTCGGGTTGCATCCTACTCCTTCGGTTGTGGTCTGGGCGCTTCTCGTCGGCGAGCTCGTTGTTGACACCGTCTGCGCACTTCAGGACCTTTACGGAGACGACCCGGTGGACTGGCCCACCATGGGCCACTACTGGGTTCGACGACAGGTACGTATCTTTTTCCCCACTAACGCACTTGAATAACCTCTGTTATTTCTTATTTCCTCGCAGCGGAGCTACGCGCATCGACAGGTGAGGAGGTCCTACCTCGAGTTCGTTCGGGAGTTCGACCGCCTCCACGACGAGGACGTGCGGTGGACGCCATACACCGCGTACGACGTCCACACCCGAGCACCTTACGGGGTCTCCGTGCTTTGCACGCGAGATGAGGCCTTCTGGCTCACCCGTATGAAGAGGAACGCGGTATGCTACGCTAGCACAAAAAAAAACTACCGCGTAACCAGAAAGCTACTCGCAAGAAGGGGATCATAGATAAGATTACCACTAGACGCATAGTTGCGGAATCCTTCGCGCGTCGATGTAGTGGATCGTCCTCGCCGCAGTCGTTGCGTCGATGTAGTGGATCGTCCTCGCCTTGCCGTGGATCGTCCTCCCACGCCGATCGCAGCAGCGTCACCGCAGATGTCCACACGTCCGAGAGATGGAACGCCGCGCGTGCGTGTGTGCAAGCACTTGGTCGCTCGGCGAGGCGCGAGAGGAGTAGGCTAGGGTTTGAGTGAATCACTCCTAAACCGTGGGAAAGCACACCTGCGCCTCCTTCCTCCCTCCTTATATAGCCACGAGATGAAACCTAAACTAGGGCCCATCGAGTGCTAAGCCCACGAGGTTCATTAATTACGGATCCAATCCAAATTAATGCGTCCCACCATTAAGTGTGTGACCTGCAGTTCACGTCGCTTTGGGCGTGGATTCGGAAAACTCCTTTTCAATCCAATAGTTGGTAGTGGCTTCTTGCAAAGTATGCCAACTCCCAAACATACTATGATCAAATCGGACGTAACCTATCAAAAGTACTCATGTAATAATCCCTTTGCCAAGTATATGAAGATTGATCTCAAGGCGAAGCATGTCATCCTTTGATGATTCAATCCATCTCTCGTATCGTGATATATTAATAAGTTGTGATTGACTCCTCAATCACGGCATGGCCATGCACTTCCTTAATCATATCACACGAGTGGCCTTGTCATATATCTCCGTTTCATTGGAGTGGCAAATTCCATCTTGACTGCTCACTTCCCTCTGCACGTTTCATAGTAAACATGAAAGCTACCTTTATAACTATCCGGTTAGGAAGTAGTGTTTGATAGCCCCAAGGAAAACTATTACACATGTAGGGAATATGACAATCTCAGGTCTAAGGATCATACATCTACTAGGTATGAGATACAATGATGACACATAAGAATGAAACATTCTCGCAGTGTCCCATTGCGGGTCTATCTAACTCATGTTCTTCAACATGCGTCCACAATGTATAGATGATATCTCCATATCCCATGATCTATGAAGCATGATCATCGATCACTACATGTGCTGATCTATTCATCGTTGTCCTATACGATGATATCCGATCAGAGATATTTATCGAATTACATCATTAAGTAAAGAGCTTCATAAGCAAGTCACATACTTGTTGATCAATACAATGATATACATTCATTGGACCAATAATCATATTATTATTCATAAACATAGTTATGTTACAATCATTTAAATGATTGCCTCAAGGGCATAACACTAACACCGTAAGGTCCTCGTCTTTGACCTGTGTGTCGAGGAGTACTCCCCGCACCGAGTGATGCGGCAGTTCGGCCTGTTCCAGTCCTTTCCCTTGCCGCCTCGTCACGTTGTTGCATGTGGCGCTCACAGGTACTTGCCTTGATCCTACTACTCCGCATCTTTGCAAAATGAATGTGGTGTGTACTTCATGTTTTTGCATTGCAGGATGACCCGGATGGGTGCTATAGTGGGCACTCAGTTCGCTCACCGTATGCAGCCATGGGCGGTGCAGTGGGACGCCGCACTCGACGAGAGGGTCATCGAGACCCGGCCGTACGACCATGACATGTACGATGAGTACATGGAGTGGTTCGCCCCACGCACTTGCCTCAGGGTGGGGTACACAACAGCACCGTATGTCGCACGGCAGGCATCGGTGATGGACACGTACCCTTCACAGATGTCCCAGAGGGACAACTCCTCGGTAAGTGTCGCAATCGAAGCTACATGGGCACATCTTTTTCATGTAAATTACGTAATAACAATCTGATGTTACATGCAGGCACATCTCGTCGGGGAGGTTGAGGTGGAGGCTATCTCCATGTTGGCGCGCCTTCGGGTGGGCATACAGGTGATCACCGCCGTGGCCGAGGCAGCTTGGGATCGGGTCCTCGATAGGATGAGGCGGTTGGGTCGTTTGGCCACCGCCAGCGCGAGACGCGTCGACGGACGCAGACACACCACGTCCCGCGCCCGGCACCTCGCCCTACCCGCCGGTGCCTCGTTACGCTCCCACGCAAGCTGCGGTGGGGACGATGGTGAGAGGCTCCTTCCTCGTCTCGCCCTACCCCGCCGGTTCCTCGTTACGCTCCCACGCAGCAGCAGTGGGGACAGTGGGCTGCGGAGGCTCCCTCTTCGTCTCGTGCCCCAGCAGGACCCCAGGGTGGTTTCGACGACCCTGCGGACATTGAGTTTGACCTGGAGGAGTACCTTTCGACCAACTACCTCGCCCCCTCTCAGCTCTCGGGAGCGCCGCCACAGGACACGCCCTCGTCGCTGCCACACTACTCTACGCCTGCACCGCAGGGCCGGCCTAGGAGGGACGTCCGTCCGCCGTTGCCACTCACCTACCCCACGGGTCAGATCAGGAAGCGTGGCCGTGATTGACTAGTTGTACAGACGTATTTTGTAATGCTTTTATGTTCAGCAGCATATTGTATAACTGTCCGAGTTAGTAACATAAGAGCCTTATCACTTTAAATTGTGCAGATCCATGTATGCATTGCCTGCCTATGCCACACGACGTGACAACACACCAACGCCTCGGTGCACCTATCGCCTCTAGTTCGGGGCGATCGCTCCATACCGTAGCGATATCGGCCCTTTATAACATTCGTTCTCATGAGCGGTCTCGCAAAGACGGCAGCGAGAGAGGAAGAAAGAATAGAGGAGGGAGGGAAAAAATTCAGAATCAATCGAAAATGCCGAGGCGTGCAAGTGCAAAGGGAAAGGGGAAAGCCAAGGAAGAAGCAAGTGCATGCCCGCGCAATTTAGCGTACCAAGATCTCTTCCTACCTCGTGGAGCTGTAGCACCCATGTGTATGTGCGGAGATCCTTGCAGGCTTGTCCGCTCTTGGGAAATTCCAACTTGGAAGAGGAGGTATTGGAAGTGCCGCAACTAAGCCTTCGATCCGTAGGAGAGCACGAGATCGCCGCGGTAAGGATCGCCGCAATGGTAATGAAACTCGGCGTTTCATGCGGCCACCTGGTATGAATTTGAGCAGGTATGGAGATCAACCCCGACGACCAACGACTTCTTGACCAAGCCAACCGGCAGACGAGTTCACGCGCGGCTTCAAGAACAACGCGATGTTGCACGAAGGCATGTAGGAAGGAAGCGGAGGAGAAGGAGGCCGAGAGAGAGAGGAAACGAGAGAGGGCGCGGCGTGCCACAGAGGCCCCGGAGGCATAGGCGAATGGGAAGTGGCCTCGAAGCACTCAGTAGACGTCTGGTGTTAACTTTGGTTTTCCTTGTTTGTGGTGCTCCTTTCAGTTTTAAGCCGTAATAAAGAGTGCGGCCTACCCTTCAAGTATATGCTCACTGTCCTCAACTAGCCTTAGAGAGGGAACCGATTCCATTTTCGGAGGGCTCGGATATGTTCTACTGCTCCAGTTATCCAAAATGATGTTATTTTTGTCCATCAAGATAGGTTATAGCATTTTAAGTTCATCACATTTGGTTTCATCGAGTTTGACCCTCGTTTACGAAAGATACGGCCATTTTGATGTTTACCCGATTGCATGTTCAGACAACAATAAAATGGTGCAGCCTAAAGTGACATCTAAATATTTTTACATAATTGTAACCTATGCAAGCCCAAGAATGCAACAAAACTAGTTCTGTCAAATTTTGAGTTCCTTTAGACATTATTCTAACTACTTGAAACATGAATGCTATAAAGGGTTTAAACTAGCCATTTTTGATTCAAAATGCAATCATATTTAGATATTTTTGCAGAAATGAAGTGCATAAGGTTGTAGTAACTTATTCTATTTATTTCATGATTTACGGATTAATACACAATGTAATTCCTTCACAATCCATAATTAGAGCCTAGCATTCGAACTGAAATAAAATTATTTTTATGCAAACAATACATAGATTTTTATTTTATAATCTAATTTCTCATTCTAAAACTTAAATTTAGAAACAAGTTTCATTTCATTTGGACACTCCTAGCAAAAGTTATGGGGTTCATATTAAAAAGACATAAAATAATTACAAAAAATACTAAATAAAAAAAAATGGGTGTTGCCCCGCGATCGCCCGTGCACCTTCTTCTTTCTCCTCTTCTCTTCTTCTTCTTCCTTTTTCTTCTACCTCGGTTGCCTTGCTCGCTCGCCCGGGCGAGTACCTTTATACCCCCTGTCGCCCCTCTGTTGGGCGATCGCCCCTGTCTCAGACGACAGGGGGCCCACACCAACGGCTAGTTAACGGCTCCGAGACGTAGGCGTGCAATTTTGTAAATTTTTCTCCCCGACGCTTAGTTTTGAAAAAAAAAATAAAAATAAATGTTAAAGAAAAAAAAATCCTTCCTCCGGTACCTTGAGGACGCCTTCCCCAGTGCGGCCTCGCTCCTCCCCGTCGACCCCTACGAGAGCGCGCGCAGACGCTGTTCTGGGCCGACTACATCGACAAGAAGGTGTACTACTGCGACATGCGGCTATGGAAGGTCAAGGGTCAAGGGGGAGCCGTGTGCGGCAGCGCGAGCGGAGATGCTGGAGACCCTGAGGATGCTGGACAGCGAGCTTGGGGGCAAGGCTAATCAAGCGCCATCCAAGACTTAATTCAACCTCATCCATTCTGCTGTAACGTATACAAATATACATAAATTGCCTATATGATTTGCCCCCATATATACTATGACTTATGTTTGTCATGACCTAGCTATCCAAATTGAAATTTGCGTAATATGGAAAAATCCAGAATCTGAGAATTTTGCATCACAAGAAATATGGAATTTTATCATTTCTTCTATAGAATTACAGAAATTGCGTGGTATGAAAATATACATTACCTTGACCATGAACTTGAATCGGGGCTTACTAGAAAAGCAAATACAAGACGTGACAGAGGCTGCAGTTGTGAGCAGTGTACGAAATCAACATCAACATCAGAAATTCCGGTACCACCCAATCTAACTATCTTGTATGCTTTGTTGTACTGGGCAATGGCAATCACCAACCAATCATGGAGCCATAGCCTTGCTTGTAGCACATCACTCAAAGAAGCCAAAATAACCTGGAAAATGAACTCACTTCAAATCTCAAATGATCCTCCATGATAGCACCATTTTGCACTCTAGATACATCGTGTAGCTTGTAACAAAGCAACTATAAATCAAGTTTGACAATCATGAACAGTTAAACACCTTTCTCCTGTTTGTTTAGTCACCATGCTAGCATTTGTAATAGAAAGGGCACATCTAGGTTCAGAAATCAGGCTACCAAAATGCAATCAGGCAGATACTATATGATACAGGATGTCCCTTCAGAACCACATTTGGTAAACAAGCTGATTTAGAGTATTAGGGTTTAAGCCAGGCTGGGATTCTTACTCTGAATTAATTGATAGCTTACAATGGCTATAGTCAAATCTAGCTCTCTTCTTGCATATTAACACATCTCACAATGCATTCTAGAAACCGGGAATTCAACTCAGTTTTCCTAGGAATCATGTATATAAATTGGAGCAACTTATGCAGTACACAACTAATTTTACCTGAGCATCTTCTGCAGTCACTTCTGATCTTAGATCCACACAAGCACGGGCTTCTGCCAACTTTACAAAGCTTTCCAATTGCCTGACTATGATGGCCGTGCCATCAGTAGAAGTAATGTGGTCTCTCAACCGCAAATAAAATGTTTGCAGAATTTCCAATTTTATATTTGTTGTGTTTCACTATATATCTACATTGTTGTAATAAGTGATTCTGCACAATATTAGATTTAAAAGTAGCAGGCATCATACAATATTACATTTGAATACGGTGGTGATCGTATGTTTTATTCTTTTCTCGCATTAATGCTTTTCCCGTCTACTGATAGGTATCATCCTAGCTTTTGCAGTTTGAATGCTCATATTCAAATGTAAGCCAAGGATGCACAGACGGCACATCGCCAAGATGGAATAACTCGGGTGGCAGCAAGTACGGAGGAAGCAAAGATCAAAGATCGTCAGGGGAGAACGAGATTGGTTTTCTATCACGCACTTCTTCACGTATAGGGACGTCTCCCTTAAGAAAGCGTATAAGACCAAACCTGCCTCGCGATAACACAGATCGAATTGCCACGATTCCAGGAACCGCTCCCTGGAATCTCGCATCACAGGCAAACGAACTAACCACGCGAAAACATGCATCTCCCTGAGTCAACGGCGCTACGTCAGCAGTCGAGGTGTAAGGTGATGTGGCATAGTCGGTACATATAGCAAAAGGTTAAGTACACTTAGCATGTCTTGATCGCGGAGCCAACCATATGTACTCTAGCCTTACCACCAACTCATACTAGAGTCTATGAAGGAGCTACTCTTATAAGTTGGTTACACTCCACCTAGCTAAACAATATGATACTAAAGACCATATCCTCAACTCAACACCCTCTTTAACTTCTTCTATTGAATTAAGTCCGACATATATCTGATTTGTATGGTTTGTTTTGAACTTCTTGGTCGATAGTCATTTAACAATAGACACAACGCATGCTAGCTATAAAATGCTGAATTTCTTTTTCAACCCTTAAAAACTCAGAATGGTTTGTCAGGCTATAATTCCTCGATAAGATTGTTGTATAAATTTCGTCAGTATTGTGTAAACTGTTGTCCCCTGATTTATCGGTGGATTAAAATGTGCTTGTCGGTTACTCCATATGTTATAGAAGGACTCGATCGTCTTGAAGAGCTCCGTCTCGCTTCTAATGTGTTGGTTTCTCTTCCTGATTTCATTGGACTGCTATCCAATCTGAAGATTCTGAATGTGTCAAGTAACAAGCTGAGAACACTTTCAGATAGCATCTCAAAGTGCAGGCAGATACTATTACTTAATTTCTTTCCTTAGGTTTGTTAAGTAACACAATTCAAGAGACTGATTATTCAAACTCCAGGACACTAGCTGAGCTCGATGCAAGCTACAACAGGCTCACCTATCTGTCAACAAATATTGGCTGAGCTGGTAAATCTGCGAAAACTTTGGCTCCACATGAACAAGCTGCGATCTCTTCCATCATCTATCTGTGAGGTGAGATCACTGTCTCCTAGATGCCCATTTCAATGAACACTGCAGTGTGTCATCCGCCATAGGGAAACTTTCCAGTCTTAAGATTCTCAACTTAAGCAGCAACTTTAGTGACATGAAGGAGCTCCCTTTTTAATTTGATGACCTTTTGAACCTGCGTGAGCTTAACCTCAGATACAACCAGATACATGCTTGTCCTAACAGTTTTGGCCGGCTTGATAAGCTAGAGAAGCTCAACCCGGAACAGAATCCTCTCTTTGCCACCAATGGAGATCGTGAACAAAGGCGTAGACGCGGTAAAAGAATATATCTATACCCTTTTATAATGCACCTAAGCATTCTTTTCTACGTCCACCCCAAATAATGCACCCCACTAGAGATGGCCCAACCTTCATGCACCCAGCGAAACGTGCCCAGAAACTTGCCTCCATCAAAATTAACCTCTCAGATCTTTTCTTAGCTTTACTCACCCACATCCGATGGCCATTGTTTAATGTGTCTAACTCATCCCTGTGGCCCACAACAGATCTCCCTTCACCTCCAGCATTATCTCAAGAAAAAGGAAACAAATATCTTGGAATTAAGGAAAAGGAAACAAACGTTCTAGAAAAGGAAAAGATCATATATTACGTGCTGGAAAAAGGAAACCGGAAGACAGGACAATATACTAGTGTCAAAGATGTGGCTTGACATCTTGCTCGAGGAGGAACAAAAGAGCATCGCAGCGGCAGAGCCCTAAAGCGTCAACTCCCACAGCTTGGCTGATGCGCAGCGTCTCTTGGGTCTCGGATGTGTCTGGGAGCCTTAAGGGGTACCTTTCTGGTCATGACAAGTCAGAGAAAGGTGCATACCTACCTGGATCGGCAGCTGTGATTTCTCCAAGTTTGCCTTCTGTGTGCGCCTCATGTACATGCTACTAAAGTTTACCTCTTTGACAATGGCTAGGAAATCATTTTGTGTTCCTAGTGAGTCACAAGCCATACACACCTTACTTTGTTACTTTGTTGAATAATAATGTGGAAACTAGTAGGACTTGAGAATGCTCTCAAGGCGATCATTATGATGAAATTGGCTTCTATTTTTGGTGACTCAAGCTATGCACCGGATCTTTGCTCATTGCTTGGTTTTCAGTTTTGTCCTGGATGTCTTGTTCTTGTTTGTTGCATGTAATACATTTTTTGGGGGGTTTCTTCACTTTTATTTCTGTCCTCTTTAAACTTGTCCTCGCATTTTGGGTTGGTTGAGCATCTAATTATCCCGAGTATTTTTTTTAGATGATTCGAGTATAATTTCTCTGTACCTCATCTGGGCAGTAAAGTGAAGAACCCTGCAAAAACATGACTCTCAAGGACAGACAAGCAACCTCGAAGAACAACCGGTGACAATATCATCCGCCATGGCACGAAACCAGTAAAGTACAATCTAGCCATAGATACTAGTACCACATCCACGAGAAGAGCACAGCAGCCATCGAATTGAGGGGCACAACAACGACAAATATGAACATGAACATACGACTAGACCATAGTGATTGCAAATACAGTTTGCCTGCAAGGTCCCCACAATGCACTAGAGATCAGCCGATCACACACCAAAAGTCACCGAAACGCCAGACTGCAACAACAAGGTTCCTGGCTACTCAGTAGCCAACCACTGCGGTATGCAATTTGCGACATTGTCTAGTTATTCATGCATATACTACTTTATCTATATCTAGGTTCACTAGGTAGTTGACAGCAAGGTCATCACTGGTACTTCTCTTGGGCCAAAGGACCCATCGCCACTTGCTTGATAATGCTTCATCGTCCTTGGCGTACCTCGTGTCTCTGGGTCATCAAAACCCTGTCAGGAATAAGAAAACCTAAGAAGATTTTTGCAGTAATGGCACACAGCATGAGGGGCATGCTACTTACAGTATTTTTTTCTACATTAAATTGCTACAGTGTTTTGCTGCATTACCCGAAACAATCTCGCGCGTCTGGTTTTGATCGAACGGTCGGACGGCAACTACAAACTTAACAGTTACTACTATAACTGCACAGGATCCTTGTCCCTCATGCAGGCCCGCAAGGAGTGGATCCCATTCATGGAAGCCGCACAGATCATTGACGGATTGGCTCAGGTCGTACTAGTTCGCACAGATCACAGACGTTGCCACCAAGGAAGGAGCACAGCCGCTCTAGTCTCCTACGCACACTGCCAGGCGCTGCTGCACCTCACCGCTGCTCCACCACGACTGCTGCTACCAAATATTACAAGGGAACAACTACGACTCGAACGTAGCTTCCGATTAGACGTGTCAGTACAACATCGCTAGATGATATATGCAATAATTGTAATCAACATATGCAATAAAAAACCCCGATTGCAACAAAGTATACAGCGAAGTGTAACAAAAAATTCATTGAATTGTAACACAAAACACAAAACTCTGGCGTTCTCTCACGCAACAATTGAGATAGCTTATGAAACATTCCAATTTCAATTGTGCAACATTGTGCAATTATTGTTGCAATATTGAGAAAAAAAATAAAAAAAATACAAGAAACACAAATAAACTTTGAAGACAATTAGTTCGTGTGCTTGCAACAAATCTTTGCTCTATATGCACGCAAACGCAAAATCAACACCACAAGCCAAATGAGGAAAAAAGCATCAGTTCGATGTTGATTTGCATCACCATAGTACCGCGCGAACCGAATCGATGAGGAGATCAAGAGAAGCAGCGAGCTTACAGGGGGAAGGTACGAAGGAGAAGGGTGGCATGACATGGACGAGCGCGACCCGGCCAGACCCGGGGACAAGGTTGGAGGCGGCCCACCTGGCGCGCAAGCCCGTATGGCCCGGCCGCACCGTGAGTCCGTGACGGAGCCTTTGCGATGCGGAGAGCGCTGCGAGTGTGCGTGTGCCGGAGCACCTCTGCTCTGATTTGGGTTTGGGAATGGGCGATTTTGGTGTGGTGTAGAGCAGCGTGGGGATCTGAGGTTTCAGAATTTTGGGGGGTCAGGGGTTTTGTTTGCGATTTGGAAATTGCGGAGCGGGATAAGGAGAGAAGAAGATTGTGGAGTAAGACGCTGGTTGAGCCTCAGCGTGTGGAGTTGGGAAAACGTTTTGAAATCCTTTCTTTGTCTCCGTGTGTAATGCAAGGTTGGATACGAACGTTATCATCCAGACAGAACCGCTTGGACTAGACGTCGTATTGCTAGCAATATCCATATTACAAACACCCAGATATTCTCACACATTCTCTCAAAAACACATATTTCATGGGGGCAGTGGTGGCAGCAAATGTTGATCAGGTGTTGTGGATGTATGCGGCCTGTAGTGGCTTGGCGATGCTATGGATGGAGTTGGCACGGTGCGGTGTTGTGGAGACGAAGGCCTTGTGGCACAGCGTGGAGAGGAGAGACGAAGACCAACGCCGTGGTCGCCGCCGCGCTGCTATGGAGCCTCCTAATGGGGGACACTGGCGTCCTGGGTGGATGTGCGCAATGGCGACGGATTGTGCATTACCAACGCGAGTAGTATGGGTGGAGCCTCAGTGGTAAGCGTTGTCATCGCCGCTGCATACGTGGACGCCTAGGGGCATCGCCGTCGCACAGGTGGAGGTCCTCGTCGCCTCTCCCCCCTCGCTTGTCCCGTTCACTGCTCGCCTCTCCTCCTCACCGCCCTCGGTGAGTTGGTGACGCCTCTCCCTCTCATCACAACCTGCCGGGCAACCCCCTATTTGTGTAGCACCATTCTCATGTCACCGCCTACCCTCTCATCACACCTCGCCACCCAGCCCCCTAATCATGCGTGTCACCGCTCTGGCCTCTCATCACGCCGCCCCGCCCCCATCCCCATTCCAACCTCTTTTCCCGAATTTTTTTTTATTTAATATTTTTTTTTATTCTTTTTTTCAAAACTATGCGTCCAAAAAAAATGACAAAAATGCCCCGTTGCCGTGTATGGGCGATCGCTTCTACACAGGCGATAGCCCCCGTCACTGCTGCTAGTGCCGCCCGCCCGTTAATGCCGCCGCCAGGCCCCCGCATCCCTCAGAAGCGATCGCCTCACTGAGCGACACTCCTTTATCCCAGCTCGCTCACTCGTGGCCTACAAGAGAAGAAGCGCTTGAGCGGCAGCATGACCGCAGAGAAAAAGAGAGAGAGAAGAGGAAGAGAAGAAGAAGAAGGAGAAGAAAAATTTAGGTAAATTTTGAATTTTATTGAGAGTTAGTTTATCAATTTTTGTAGAGGTAAATGTAGGAATTTTTGTTAGGTTATACAAGATTTAAAATTTAATGTAGCATTTAATATTTAGGAATTGTAGTATTTAGAAATTTTAGGATTATGTATTGTTTAGAAATTTAATATAGCAGCTTAATATTCGAAATTTAATGTAGTATGTAGTATTTACAAATTTAATTTAGTATCGTAAGTATGTACAAATTTAATGTAGTATTCAAGTATGTAGAAATTTAATATAGTAGAAATATTAGACAATATTTGAATTTAATTTAGTAGGGTTGTGTATTAGTAATTTTGTTATGCAAATAATGTATTAGGCAATATATATACAAATGTAATGTGGTATGAATTTAATTTAGTATGGTCGTATTACTAATTTTATTATGTTAGTAATGTATTAGGCAATATATACAAATGTAATGTAGTAGAAATTTAATATTAGACCGTATAGTAGGCTAGTCGAATCACTTATTCATAGTCGTATTTTGTAGATTGTATTTTAGAGTAATATTTTTCCGTCGGACGTTGCGAAGATGTCGGAGAAATTGTATTTCCAAATATTTTATGGAGATGGGGAGATATACGAGGGCGGATGGGGTGGATCTATCATCATTTTCAAGAGTCGATGCAGGCATATGCCTCATCATGTTGGTTTGGATGCAACCGTTTTTACGGAGAGTTGATTCTGCCGGGCAAATGTAGAAGGATGCGACCCCTATTTAACAATGAATGAAGGGAACATTGATGTAGCACCATTCTCATGTGGAGAGCACCGCCTACCCTCTGGAGAAAACACGGAGAGTGATGCATCACACCTCACATGGGTGCCAATTTTTCCGTCGATTCAATAAGGAGCTTATGAACATGTTCAGCGCTGCGTTGGGCCCTAATCATCAAGGAACGTGTCACCGCCTCCGCCGGCCTCTCATCGTGCGGGGTTACGCTTTGCTAATTCGTTTCATCACGGTCACCTCGCCCCATCCCCTTCAAGAGTATGCTCCACCGTCAGGAGGGCTAGTATGTGTCCTCTGCTCCAGTTCCAAGATAGGTTATAGCATTTTCGGTTCGTCATATCTCGATTTCATCGAGTTTTACCATCGTTTTACGAAAGATGACAATTTTCATCTTTTCCCAATGATTGTTATAAAGGGTTTAAACTAACGGTCGGTTTCTAACATTTTTTATATTAAAAGCATCCAAAACTAAAAAAAAACAAGGCTTTGATTGCCAAATTTAAAAAATTTGACTTTACAATTAGTTCGATTTGAACCCGTTTTCACCCTTTTGAAGCAACACTACAAAACCACTGGAAGTTTCGGCCTGTGACGTGTCCGCAGCATTTAGGTGCCCACAGATCATAATTGTATTTCATAAATACAAATATCTTGGCTGAGAATAATTTACGGCAGATATTTCAGTGCTGTATGGACCAACCTCAATTCAACGAGAAACATGCACGCTTAGAAATCAGTGTTACGGAAGAAAACGAGAAGCGTCGGTATGTTTTAATTCCTTTGCACAATTTTTTTTTCACTTTTAGCCTTTTTTTTTGAAAAAATTATAAATCTAGCCACTTCTCAAGAAGCAACAACAAACAATACATGTCACCTACCGCATCCCCTATCTCGGCAGGTACCTGCTGAGTACCATGGCAGGTACTTACTGAGCTCGAGCAGAGCGATACCCTGTATTGTCGAGCTCGGGTATCGCGGTAGCCCGTCCGCTAAGGTGGATGCGGTACCACCGACCAGCCATAATAGGGGAGCACGGTAGACAGCACATGTCACCTGTGGTGTTTCCGTGGTCGAGACGGGGGCTAAATTTGTAATTTCATTCGAGAGAGTTCAAAAAGTGAAAAAAAAAATATGCAAGAGGAGGCAAATAGGGCAAAAGCTTCAGAAAATGAAGCTGGAACCAAAATATAAAGAAACCAAAGCAATTGAAGACAGTTCTACCGCATGCATGAGTGGCTGCAGTGAAAATGTGAAATAACAGGTGTGCACTGGGCATTGAAAAGGATAAGAAGCGTATGAGGAATTCTGGGTAAACGATAGGTACAATACTTCAACCAAACATTCATTTCATTGACGTTAAACATGCAGTAAACAAAGTTTTCGGCTAGTGGATGAAGTTGCTGGAACTGCCAGAAGCTTACTTGGAAAAATATGGAACGAAAGGAAAGATTATACTACTATAAGTTCGATGAATGATGATAGTATCATGAACTATCAACAACAGATTTGCAAATGTTCACATATTTATGAACCGCTCTGCTGTCAACTAGTCCTCCACAAGCATCCTCAGAACAACTTACTGCCAAGAAAGTAGGATTGTTTGCTTTAAGACAATATTGAGCTTACAAATCCTGGCAAGTGAAACCAACAGTAATGTATCTGAGCATACAATGATGTTTAAGGGCCGGTTGCAAAGAAAGGGCAAGTACAGCAAACTCAAAAGCTGCAGCTGCACAAAACAAGGGTGCTATTTGGTATAGTTATAGCTTTTCTGAAAAATAGTTTTTGGCTGGGCTATTGGGCTGAAGGGCTATGTGAAAGGTGCGGGCCAAGAATGAAGGTGAGAGGGGTGGGGTTTGGGATTTTATACTTGGCAGGAGATAGTAATTTTTTTCAAATCTAGTGATAAAGTCAGAACCTCTTCTAGCATTTTAAGGCTAAATAGTGGGTATTTCCATACCTTTTGTCATAAGGGGACTATATGAGAATGAGAGTTGAGAAGAAAAATGAGACAACCCCCCTTCCATGCCCTCCTTGGGCCACTTTATATAAAGTAGAGGTGGAGAGACATATTCCCCAAAATGCCTCTTAATTATGTGACCTAGGAAAAAGTATTTTGGTACATTGGGCCACTTTATATAAAGTAGAGGTGGAGAGACATATTCCCCAAAATGCCTCTTAATTATGTGACCTAGGAAAAAGTATTTTGGTACATTCCTCCTTAATACAGCATGGAAATTGATATATACATTAGTATATATTCTTTAGGGCCCCTAGATATCCCTGATGGCCCTAGAGGATGGCCCCCATACAACAGAACCCCAACCCACCAAAGTCGTGGAAAGCTTCTCCTAGTACAAATAGGCCGCCGGCTTTTAGCTTTCAGCTACAAAGAAGCCGGCTGTTTGGAACAGCTTCCTTCCAGAGCGGAGAAGCCTGAAGCCGTCCCAAATAGAGTCTTTGACTAGAGAATTCATGGGTAACGGGTAACCATTGTTGGGTAATTGGTACATGACCAAATATTGAAGAGCATGCAACCACAAGCATAACCTAACTTGGTTGAAAACAGAAGCCTTAAAAAGCAATGCTGGATTTAAATTATGAAGATACAGGTCGAGTAAAAATGAGATCATAAGTTTCTACAAGGAAAAAACATAGAATTTCTGTGGATTTTCAACAGAAAAATATCTATCAGAAATGCAAAATCCTTGCACAATACAAACATGTTTTCTTAACAAGTTTACTCCTGGTATAAGAATCATAATTCACACACCAGAACCTAGTTGTTCAGCTGGGTCTCTGCATTCCCAAACTGATCATAGGTTGCATCTCAGACTACAATTGTTTACTTGTTTCAATGTACATATTATCTTCCCCTAAGTCCATATCTAACTGTTGGCATATATCAATATGTGAGCATGAGTTTATCTTACTTTTTAACACCTTGCTATAATAACAGAATATGAATCTGACTACAAAACATCATCTTTCTGGGCATACAAAGCAAGTATCTTTGGATCAAACATAAGCATATAACATTCAAATGTCATAACAAAACTCAGGAGAACTGACAATATTTACTACTCAATCAGTAACAAACATTAGCTTGCGCAATTTGCTACAACTTCGCACATACACTTGTAGAGCTTCATATGAAAACTGAAACAACCAAACACAGATCAATGAACCAAACGAATCGAACAGTATTGGCGAAAGTTACAAGGAGAACAGATCCATAGTATCAAACAGCACGCTATACACCAAAATCCCGAATTTATTCCCCGATAATCATCAATAATATACACATGCACACATCATATCCGCGACCGCGAATCAAGAAACACGAACCATAACGCAAAACCTAAAGAAGTGCCATAGAGATGCTGTAGAGTTACAGGTCCTTTTGCTCACCAATCAATCGATGAATCGATCACTTGTCGCCGGTCGCGGCCGCAGGGGCGGTGGGATGGCCGCTGTCGTAGTCGACTACCTCGGCGTCGGTGACGGAGCGGGAGTGCTGGACGATGGAGCGGCCGATGGAGTTGATCCACTCCTCCTTCTCCTTCTCGGAGTCGGCGATGAAGTACATGGTCTCGCGTGGGGTGGAGAGCTCGAAGGCGAACTGGCGGTTAAGCACGTCCTCGGCGCCCTTGACGGTGAGGCAGGAGGCGACTGGGATGACGCCGCGGGGCACCGACGAGCGCGTGACGGTCGATTCCTTGAACCAGAAGAGCTTCCCCTGCTTGAGCACGAACCACCGCCGCCGCCACGTCTTGATGTACTCGCCCTGCTTGGTCAGCCACCCCGCGCGCTCCGGGGCGCGCCAGAACTCCACCCCGCCCGAGGTGTCCGCATCGGCGGACGAGGCGCCGGTGCCCATCACCGCTCGCCACAGGCTCGCCGCCATGAGATGTGGGGGATTTAGAGATCGAATTGGGCGAGTTCTGGTTTTTTTTCCCCTGTGGAGACTGGAGTTCGATTGGTTGGATTCTTTTTCCTTATTAACCAACGATCTGGGATGGGGTTGGAACTTGGAATCCAACTGAGCTGTATAAACGTAGGGCGTGTTTGTATTGTACCGGACTATTATTTATTTGGTACCGGGGACAGGGTGTTCGGACGGAATACAAATATTCATATTCGTATTTTTTGAAACAATCCAAGAAGTTAGAAGCACAAAAGAGATTATTAATAAAATTAATAACACATATAATTAAAGTATTCAACAAAGATGAAGTATTTTTATTCATTAACAATAATGTCATACAACAACCACATATTACAAGATACGCAAATCTCAAGTTACAACAAAAACAAAATACAAGAATGTTACAATCGCCCTCGGCTTCAATTCCCTGAAAATTATTAGTCAAGTATATATATATATATATATATATATATATATATATATATATATATATATATATATATATATATATATATATATATATATATATATATATGAAAAGCAAGTAAAACTTAAAAAGATTAAGTGTGCCATCAGATCCGTATAAGATTCGCATCACTCATCGAGATACCAGACTGTCCGGAGTTATTTGGCACCTCTCGCTAATTTTGGTATTCATCATCCGGCAAACCTTTTTCATCGAATACCCCTAGCCATTGCCCAAATAGTACCAAAATATCACTTAGTAAAAAGGTAAATCCAGCATAGCAAAAAGGTAAAACCATCTCTGTAAAGAGAAGGGTAAAGCCCCCCTCAAGCAATCTATCCCCAAAGCCACCAAAGCCCTAAGCAACCAAGCCACCCAAACCACCAGAGCCAGAAGCAAATTTAGCAACCGATCTCATCCCCGAGACCAAGGCCAGAAGCATCCCAACGAGCAACCAAGCTCATCCTCAAAACCAAGGGTAAGAAGCAAACCAAGCACCAAGAGACCAAGCTCCAACCTTCCATCATCTAGGGAGCAAGATCCCAGCACCACACTGCCAACCCATCTTTAGCACAACCCATTCGCCAATACTCCATTCATCAGGTATGTCAATAGTCATATTTCTATTATCAACATTAGAGACTTAGCCTTGACATAGAAGATCAAAATCAAATACTAGATAATAGAGCATACTAGGTTTCAGTTGAGGACCGCTCTAGAGGCGGCGACGCACGTGCTCGATGATTCCCTCACACTCCCTAGCATGTGGGAAACCCTCGGGTGTTGTCACGCTATCGCCATTCCATAGCAATCATCTATTATCATCATAAACTAGTAAAGTATTAAACCTGTAAACATGCTAAAGTAGAAGAAAATGTAAACAAGCAGCGAGTCAGTAGGCCATCACCATGTGGGTAGGAAGAGCCAGAGGCGGCACCAAGGTGAGCCAGAGGAGTCGACGAACCAGGTGGAGGCGGCTAGAGAGGCCAGGGGAGAGGCGACCGGCGGGGATTGATGCCAAGGTGCCCGGGGCAGGGACTGGGCGAAGGCGGTCGGAGAGGCCAGGGAGCGGAGGTGGCCCAATATGGGGAGGAGGAGGACTGGCGGCGGCGGGAGAGGTGTGACGGCTCTGATGGGAGCCGTCGGCGACAAAGGAGATGGTGAATCGGGAGATGGAGTCCACGAGGGAGAGGAGAGAGAAGAGGAAGGGGAAATGGAGGGGATAAGATAGGGTGAAAAGAAAAGAAAAGAAAAGAAAAGAAAAGAAAGGAGAAAAAATGAAATAAAATAAAAAATCTACCTATATCATTGCGTCATCCAAAGTGAATCGTGCCAAGTTAAAAATCAAAAAATTAAAACATTCCAAACTAAAATGCATCTAATTAAAAGATGTCAAATTAAAAATACCCAAAAATTTAAAAAGGCATTATACATATATCAATTTAGAGAAATTTCATAAAGCGTTGGACGTCATAAATCATGTAAAAAACTTACTAGTCACCTGAAGTATAGTACTCTATGATTTCAAGAATTAAATCAAATCCGACCGGTGATCACCTTCAGCAACCGTATGAGGACACCTATTTTCTCCCAAATTCAGGCAAATAATCTCTTGATCGTATTTAAGTAAATTCAATCAAAGATATTTGATTATATGTGATATCACCCATGCATTCGAAAAATCTCTTTTAAGAAAATCTAAATCGGATGCTATTGGAAAGATAGTTTGATGATGAACTGCTGAGACAGTAATTGGTTATGGATGTGTTGAAATGGTTGTTGGAAAGACGTTTTGATGATGACTATTGAGGCAATAATTGATTATTGGTGTGTTGAAATGGCGTGTCAAACGAATGGAGCCGGTGACGTATATATGTATGAGGTAGGTAGAGGGTACCATGAAGATAGATATTGGCCGGTGGGACCCTCTACATAGGCTAGAATATAAGAATAAACCACTACACTCGGGCATTGAGCCGTATTTTTCGTATCAACTATAGTGTGTGGAAATGATCAGAAAATGTTGTCCTACGAGGGTTTATGATCTCCACATTGGGTATGAGTAGATAACTAAGAGTGAGAAGCTGTGTATACTAGTAGGCCCAGTGAGGGACACCGTTTTGGAACTCAGCTGCGGTTGAATTTTCTAGGGCACTATATTTAAACGCTAGGAGATGAGTACCGTCGATGTGCATTAAAGTTAGGGTACAACTGGTATGATGCGAGTGGGTGAGTGAAAGTGCATCTAGGCACTTATGTTATTTTGGTGATTAATGACAAACGCATATAATGACAATCTATGTAATTAAGTAAATGCTTAACTTAGTGCTTAACAAATGACAAACCTCTAATATGATTATATTGCTATGAGACTAAAATGTTATTGCCTAGTTAAGTATTAGTCTCATCTTTTAGAGGAAAATCAAGTGGGATGGTTAAGCAAAGATAAGGTATGCAATTTTGGTATCTCTTCTATATTTGTTATTGCATTCCTTTTGTGCAAATGCATAGTGAACTCCAAGTAGCATGTTGATTATATATATGCACATTGGTTCATGTCATATTTATTTGTGCATATATATTCATTTGAGTTCATTATGTACTTTGTTTTTAGTATGCATGTATTAACTAGAGTTAAACTTCATATTGCTATAGATTGGCTTGGTGCATGCATGTTTTAGTTGTATATCTTCTCATGCAATTCTCTTAGTGAAGTTTAATCTAGTGTTGGATCACATATTTACTCTTATTCCAAATATTATTTGCACATGTACAATTCATGTATATTCTATCATGTGCTTCATTTAAGTAAAGACTGTGATCCTTGCCATGATTTAATTGATTCATCATATTGGCAATTATATATCTCTCTAGTGCATATAGATCAATTACATATTCATCATGATGTACTTAGTAGAGAATATTTTTTATGTCAAGTGTTTCCATTTATGTTGTGCTTCCTTATATGAAACACTTGTTAAAATCAACTGTTTACAAATATCAATTTATTCATATCTATTGAGCTTTTGGGACTAATGTCTTTCATGAGTAATTTAGAAAGAATTAGGTCCCGTATGTGTATGATGACCAAGGTATCTTGGAGGATGATGTTAAGCCGTGGTCAACAAGACGGCGGTGTCACCAAGAGTTGAGGACTAAGTCAAGATCGACTTGGCGTGGAGATCGTCAGAGAAGATGATCAAGTCAAGGTTGATAGGACGAGAGTCTCATGAGGTGAATCGAGTCGAGTTGGACAAGGCGAAGATGTCATCAATTATATGGTGAAAGTCTTCATGCATCGACATTAAGAAAGAAGACGGCAAGTGACTATTTCTAGACTTATATTATCTTTGATTTAATTTGAGTCTAAGGATTGCCGTACTATTAAGAGGGATGCGATGTCGAATGACTTTTAGATCGTCAAGTGCTCAAGTGATCCATCCTTGTGAAACTTAGAAAGAGAGTGGTGTTAGTAGTAGTGGGAAAGTGAGGGTTGTAGGTCTCTCTTGATTTCTTTGTGAAATCTGTGGTTATCCTTTGAGTTTTGGATAGTGAGACCTTGTTGGTTGTGTAGCCCTCGTTCTTAGCTTTTGATAGAGTCCAAAATCTCTGAAATCGGAGTCCGGAGTGAAAAGTTATGCTCGTTTTAAGTCGGTGGCGGTCAATCCGGAGTATCCGGATATTCAATCCGGACATTCCGGTTGACACCCTTGGTGGCTGCTCTCATCAATCCGAGTATCCGGGTTTTTTTCGAGTCTCGGGTTGTGCCCAAATTGTCTCCAACGGCTAGTTTTCTTGGGACCTCTATTTAAAGCCCCCTTCTTCCTCACTTCAAAGAGTCTTTTTACCCTGTTGATTAGAGGTGCTATACTCTTGTTCTTGAGCCCCCAAAACGCCTCTTTACCCTTAGATCTAAGTGATCCCCTTGTGAGAAGGGTTGGGAAGAGTTTGAGGAGTGAGGTGCTAGGTTGAGTGAGTTTTTGAGTTGATTGAGCACTTGATTTCATCTCCAAGCTCGTTCTTCGTGAGCTTTTGTTACTCTTGGAGGTTGAGGACTCCTAGACGGCTAGGAGGTTGCCTACGAGCCACCGGAGCTTTGTGTGGTTGGCCGTGGGAAGTTTGTGAAGGTCGGTTCCGCCTCCGTAAGGGAAGGAATCAAAGGAGTGAAGACCGGCGAGTGCATTTGTGCAACACCGGAGGAAGAGGGTTGAAAGAGACCCGGCTCAAGTGTGACCGAGCCGCCTCAGCGGAGACGTAGGATCCCTCAAGGATCCGAACTTGGGTGAAAAATCATCGTCTCCAAGTTTGCTTCTTACTCTTGTTTTAGTATTTGGTTTTGAATCTTGAATTTGCCCGATCTACTCTATTGTTGTGTTTGGCTCTAGATCTTCATCATCCCCATGTACCTGATAGCATTTAGATCTTTTGTATTCAAGTAGATTGTTGAAAAATTGCAGGGATTTAAAATCTCATTTCGAGGTCTTAAATCCGGAGTATTCGGACTTCTGAACCCGGATAGTCCGGACATTTCGGAGTATCCGGAGATAAGTCCCGGACACTCCGGTCTGAGTCCCTCGGATCCAATCCGGAGTATCCGGACTCCTGAACCCGGACAGTCCGGATATTTCGGAGTATCCGGATAAAAATCCCGGACACTCCGGACTTAGACCCTCAGGAGATTTTATTTAGCTGCAATATTTTTATTCCGCTGCATTTAGTTACAAAGTTTTTAATTCGCCTATTCAGGCGACATCCCCTGTCCTTTCCGTGAGGAATGTTAGTGAAGGACACCACGACTCGTCAGCTACCAAGGTTGGAGATCTTAATATCTGAGTAGTGATAAACGTTCTATGTTCTCAGCTGATATTGTATTCATTATAGGTAAAGTGGTACAAACTTGCGCAGAGTTAAATCATGAATTCATTCATGTCTCCTGAATTGGAGGAGCTAAGTCTGCCTCATATACGAGTGCTAGTAGCAATTTTAGAAATTAAAACATGAACCAAATGTTTTCATAATAAAACCCTATTTCCCTAAAAATGGATTTGAGAGAGATGTATATGAGTTCGATCCTTTGGTATTTTAGTGTTTATGTATATTAACTTTTGTTGTACTAAGTATTATGTATGAGCTTGTAATTCTGGATTTGTAGTCCTGCGTGGCAATGGATTGTAATAAGTTTCTATTTCAGTCTCTAATTATTGTTCTGTTGCAACACTCTGAGCACGGTGTATTAACTGATAAAGTATCGGGTGCGCCTGATATTTTGTTTGCTGACATGCCGAGATCAGCATAATTATCTCAGAGTAATGACGGTGTTAAAAATCGTTACCCTGGGCTAATTGTGCGGGTCACCACATCTTTAAACAATGCAGATATGAATTCGAATATCCTCAATATAAAAACATATTAAATATTATAATGGTTACACTATGATACATCTTCTTATGTGAAGTAGCTCTCGGATTGGATTAGAGTTTTGTGAGATACATCACGAGCGTGCATGGTCTAAAGAATGAAGAAGATAAATATCGTAGAAATAATCAAAACAATAACGTTGAAGAAACCATGACGTGAGAGAATTTTTTGGCGAAGCCAACCAAAAATTCTTTAAGTACAACCTCAAAAGAATACAATGGATTATCGCTCTCTCATAACCCTCTTGAATCTTTAAGATTATCGGATCATTGTCCTATACAAGCATCGAGTGATAAACAATAATTTAGTCTTTAATCGTCTCCTGCATCTCTTGCATTGGATAATCTTATTTTACTTGTAGGTTGATTGGGTTCTCCATGACCACCCCATGGTTTATATAGTTTTCCAAAGAGAAGTAGGAATCATACTCCAAAAGAAAAGTAGAAATCCTAATTCTATTGAGGTTCATTTAGAACTCCTTATAGAATACCTTCACAAATCCTAAAAGGCTAGTTACGAGTCACCGTACTCAACAATAATGAATATGAATTCGGAATTAATCTCTTTTCTAGCACCCTCTCCTCATTTTTTTGGCAAATTTAGCCCCATCGCCAATACATTTGCAGAATTGGCCCTATTCCAGATCACGAAAGCGTCGAATGGTGACACGTGTCACCTTCCGCGCTCCCCTACCGCGGAAGAAGCCTCCCGTGCTCCCCAGCCATAACACAGACAGTCCTTCCCACATCGCCCGTGCTCAAAAGCTACTGCTCCTACGGTAGCCTGCTTACTGTAGCGGTTCACAGGCCACCGCGCTCCTCGGGCGCAGGAGCACCTTCCGCGGTGAGAAGGGGGCAAATCTACACATGATTTCACGGACGTGCTAGATTTGCAAAAAAAAGAGCCGTGAGGCTAGAATATGGATGATTTCACTATTTTGAATATAATATCTAGTCAATTTGGTCGGATTCGTATATCTATGTAACTTATGTAATCTCAAGATATCTTAGATACTTTATCCTTATACATATCACATTTAATCTTTCTAATTTATTTATATCACCCAAAGAAAATGAATTTGCATTGAACTAAAAAAACTCCTCCAACTAATTAGGCATACTTTGATAAAAATATGTATATTGCTTTTTATCAAATTTGAATACAAATACAAATAGTTCTGGTAAAATAATATTTGGATGGCAAAAGTCCACACCATATCCATTTTGTATGTGAATTTAAATATGAATACTAATATAGGATAAATTGTTAATATGTTAGAAAAATCTAAGCCATGTTGTATCTTATTCAATACGGTAGTCGAATAATACAGATAATTCATATATGTTAGGCATCCCTAACTGACGAAATGCTTGCATATTATAAAAAGAATATGGGAAGCTTTTTCGCATATTATATCTTTTTGTTGATTGGCATCAAATTTGTTGAATCAAAATTGCCTTATATAAAAAAGCAAGTGCTAAAGAATTATGGAAAGTTTAGAAAAGGGACAAGTGTTATTTATGTATCGAGATTAGAGTTGAATGGCTTGGGACTAGGGATAGCAATCTAGCGTGACGGGCACTGGTAGTGCTCACCCATACCCATGCCCATGAGCCCAATTTCCCCCACGAGCATGCCCGCGAAAGGCAACGGGTAAAGAACATCAACCATGCTTGTCGCCCGTGGGCATGCCCGTGTGCCCACTATGATGTGGAGGGGAGATGGCTGGAACCATGGCTTACATACCTTAATGTCGGTGGCGAGTTTAGATCCAGGAGTCATTATCCTTATTTGACTCCTGACGATGGCTACTTCAGATCCCAGTGGCGTGGCCTCCTCTCCTACCTGCCTGCCACATGAGGAGGACGGTGAAGGCTTGTGGAGGCCTAATGCTGGTGGAGGAGGGAAGCGGTCATAGGGATTGGAGCGTGGAAGGGGAGACGCGGCAAGGCTGGAGGAGTTGTGATATGGGAGGGGAGGAAGGGAAGTGGTGGAGAGAAGAGGGAGTATAATGGTGCTGGAGAAGGATGAGTGGATTTGACTGCTGTGGGCTCCGGTCTAGGTTTGGGTGTGGTCGTGCCTCGTGTGACATTGTTGGGAGAGCATGAGATGGAGAGAGTGGCGACACTATGGTTTCGAGGTGGCACGAGCTGTGTTTGGGGAGGGATGAAGGGGTGATGTGGTGGAGTATGGGAGATTGACTCGAGTAGTTGAGTGTGGGGTGGAGATGTAGCCATGAGGAGACGTAATAAGATTTTCCATGGAGCCCACCTATAAGAGGAAGATGTCGGGTGAACGGGTGAAGCGGCCACAGGTGAAGCTCACCCATGCACGTGCCCATTTGCCCAATGGGTAGAGGATTGCCCCCATTTTCATGCTCGTGGGCAAAGAAAAGCCCCATGCCTAGCTCCATCAGGGTATTTACCCGTGGGCACATGGGTAATCGGGCACAATTGTCATCCCTACTTGGGACTAAATGAAAATAATCAGTTGACCCAAGGAATAGTGTGAATTTCTAAGGGCATTTTTAACTCGTTTCATCTTAGGTTGTATGTAAAAGGGTAGAGTGCTGTAACTTAGCCTTGAAATACCACCACTCAATGCACTTATCTTACACCTATTTAGAAACACAAGAATTGAATTATTTTTAGTGAAATTTCTATAAAATTTATGTGCTATAAATATATCCTTAAGTTGGTTTAAAAATATTCCACAAAAATCGTAAAAAAATCCCACTAGCTTTTTAACTAGACCATCCACTTATATGCGCTAATCAAAGAACCAAATAACAAATGATTACACCGGGAAAACCTGCTATTCCACACAGGGCCTAATTTGGTTAAACAGGTACAACATCCAACTTCAAAATTAATGCACCAAAATACATAAGTTCCCTTTAGAATCAAAATTACTATTCCCACCGTTCAAAAATGTAGGGCACATTTTTTTAATATTATTGTCCACAAATATAAGGCATATTTCACATTTCATTACAAAATCAATATGATGTTTATTCTATATCCCTAATAAAAACCTAGCTTTACTCTAATGCATGCTGACGAATACTCATACCAGAGGTACCCCAACGGCCCAAGATGGCAAGCAGGCCGCGTCAAGCCAGCTCCGACCTGACAAGCCGTCCCCGGGCCCAACTCCGACCAAGGGACCCGCGGGGACACAAAAAGACGTTCGTCCCCGACCAGAGCGGGGCGAGCAATCCCGACCAAGTGGGACGCCGACCCTCGTCACAGGTTGGGCTCTCCTGAGCCCCGACCAAGCTAAGGCAACCTACACCAAGGGCCATGTGTCGCCTCCGCCATTGTTGCCACGTGCCCCACGGACAGATCGTTCGAAGTGACCGTGCGAGGCGGTGGCCCTTCCCAAGGCGCACAAGGGTTGCCCAAGTCAAAACTCGATCCCATCGCCTATCACCGTATGGGGCGCGCTCTCTCGAGGCGGCGCCAGGCTACGCTCGCAACATCAAGACTGACAGATTCCCGAGGCGGTGCGCTGTTCCAAAGGAAACGCGAATCGCTCTACTCAAAGAAGCCTCACAGAACCCGGTGTGGGCGAGGTCGGACGGCGACCAATCACCAAGGCGAAGGACTAGGGCTCCTAGTCTAGATTTTCTCCTTCCTTCCTTCCTTTTCCCAATTCTCGATGTAACCTGCCTCTCCCGCCTATATAAAGGGGGGCAGGGCCCTCCGGGAGAGGGACACACACACGAGGACAACAAGAAACTCTCTTGTGTTCAAGCTCTCAGCCCTCACTTGTAATCGCTGTGCAGTCGTTTGCACCAAAAGCAATACAACATCGTCACACGAACTGGAGTAGGGATATTCGGCCCGAACCAGTATACACCTTGGACCTTTGAGTCTAATCATTCAGGGAGAGGGAACGCGTGGCCCCCTTAGACTTACAAATTTACTTGTCGGTGCTCGGAACGCCGACACATGCATTAAATATAATACTTAGAGATAATAATCAGAAATGGTTTATTTATGTTCAATACCCTCTTAGTATGGTTGCTAAAATGAAAATATGATTTATAAATTTAGCCGGTGGGAGTACATGATACGGCCCGAAGCTAAAACCGTACAAGTGAAAACAATAGTCTGGTCCAGAATTTCGCACAATTTGCTAGCTTATGCTCAGCAAAGGCAGCTAGGCAGTCAGCTGCCAACATTTGCCCCAAATCTCTCTTCCCTCTCCTAAACCCTATTTCAAAAAGCGCTACCAGGAACCAGAAGGTCCAAAAGTCCAAACCCTTGAAGCCGCACGACCGAGAACAAGGAGGAGGGAGGCATCGGCAAAACCACCGCTAAAACCTGCCAAAAATCCGCCCAAATCGGCCACCGCCCGCCCGCCGCGGCAGCCATGGCGACCTCCTTCGCGTTCGGCTCCTCAGCCGCCGCGGGATCCACCGCGTCCACGCCCTTCCCCTACTCCACTGCCCCATCCGCCTTCTCGTTCTCCCAGCCCGCCGCGGCCGCCAACTCCTCTGCCGCCGCTTCCTCTGCTCCCACTTTTGGCTCATCCCTCTTCGCAGCCTCCCCTGCCTCCGCGTCCGCCCCACCCACCGCCTCCTCCCCATCCCCTTTTGGCTTCGGATCCACTGGTTTCTCGTTTGCTCAGTCCGCCGCCGCCGCTTCCTCCGCCGCGTCCTCCCCATCCCTCTTCGGCGCATCCGCCACCTCCGCCGCGGCAGCCACTCCTAGCCTATTCGGCGCCGCTTCCTCCGCCGCAGCCACCCCCGGTCTCTTCGGCGCATCAGCCACCTCCTCTGCGGCGACCACCCCGAGCCTATTCGGCCCCACCTCCTTCGCCGCGACCACCCCGAGCCTATTCGAGGCCACCTCCTCCGCGGAGGCCACACCCAGTCTCTTCGGTGCAACCACCGCCGCCGCCACCACCCTCAGTCTCTTCGGCGCCGCCTCCCCCGCTGCGTCCACGCCAAGCCTTTTATCTGGCGCCGCCACGGGCTTCGGCTTCGGTTCATCCGCGTCCGGCACCACCACTACCACGACTGCCGCCTCGACACCATCATTCGGCTTCGCGTTCAGCACCGGGGCGGCCGCATCGAGTACCGCCACTACCTCGGCTTCCGCACCGGCTCTAGGGTTTGGGGCCGCCACTGGCTCGGCGCTGTTTGGATCCACCACCTCTGCTCCACTCTTCAGCACCACCACCGCCTCGTCTCCATCAACCACCAATACGACCGCGCCATCCTTTGGTTTCTCATCCTCGCCAGCAACTACCGCCTCTGCTCCGTCGTTCGGCTTCATGCATTCATCAGCAAACACAACGACGGCGAGCACCGCCCCTTCCTTGTTCTCGTCCGCTTCTTCCACCCCTGCCTTTTCCTTCCCTAAGAGTGCCTCCGCCACTCCCACCGCGCCAGCGTCCGCGCCCTCCACTGGTTTTTCCTTGACTACTTCGCAGGCTGCATCTGCTCCCTCACCGTTCTCTAATACCAGTGCATCAGCAAGCACGTCCTCAAGTTCTGTTAGCTTCCCGTTTGGTTCATCTTCTGCTGCTTCCACGCCGTCATTTGCTTCTGTTTCTGCAACGAGTGCATCCACCGTGCCATCTGCTGCTGCAGTCCCTGCAACGTCGGGTTCATTTTTCTCGGTGCCAGCACCAACTTCTTCCACTAGCGGTTTCAGTTTTACAGTAGCACCATCATCGTCATCAGCGGCGGCGGCTACAGCCGCTACCACCACTGTCACAAGTGCGTCAACATCTGCAGCCATGACAACCACAACAACTGCGTTTCCTAGTTTTAGCCTGCAAGCAACTACACCGGCTTCTGCCTCAACTCCGGAAACTCAGTCAATATTGTTTGGTGAGCTGTTATGTTTCTTCATTCTCTGTACTTATTGTTCAACTTTATGTCGTGTTTGTTGTTTAGTTCAGTGATACCATTCACCATGCCTCTGTATTTGGTTCCAAACAATTACGTGTCGAGAGGTGCTTCAATGCTTTCCTTTTTGAAAGTTGCACAAATATTAAAGCATAAATAGAGGGTAAATAGTGATTACTTACCCCTTTGCTTGCTTCAAGATTTGTGTAACTTGTATTAGGAGGGAAAGCACGCTCGTGTCGCTCAACGTAAGTAATAATAACTGGTTTATAGCTCATAATAATAATATCTCAAACTACTAGTTGGATGATCATTTCAGGACCCAACATATCACTGTGCTGTTGTAGCTATTAGGTTTTCGTAAAACAGGGCAATTTTTGTTGTACTATTACTATTTTGACTGTAAAACAAGACTTGTAATTTGTTTCATAACATTTTGTAAGTGGTCTGCTTGGTCTAATTTGGTAATGTTCAGCTTTGTTTTAATTGGGCATAATCCGCAGGTGGTTCTACTGCAGCTGCAAGCACAACAGCCACCAGCACCAGTACAAGTCAGGCAACTTCATCAGCTGTTCAAGCTAGCACCACTGGGTTGTACAAGCTCCCTTGTTTTATTTCATTTGTTACTTGTAACTCGAGCTGGGAAGCAAGATATTAACATTTTCCATGATGCAGCCCTTCTACTACTGCTATCACTCCAGCAGCATCCCAAGCACCTAAGCTTCCATCAGAAATTGTTGGTAAAGGCGTTGAGGAGGTATCGCACATATCTTTTTTTATTGCAGTTGGTTGTTTTTTAGTATAGCATCTTGCTTTTCTATATTGACACTGCGTTGAAGGTTGGATTGATCTTCTATTGTGGTTTCTTGAACATCTTTATTTCTTTATTTAAGTAGCGCAGTATAGTGCAGCAATATTTCAGTTTGTAGACATTCTCACGAAAGTACCTATTGTAGATTATTAGGGACTGGAACAATGAGCTTCAAGACCGTACTGCAAAGTTCCGGAAACATGCCACTGCTATTGCTGAATGGGACAGGAGAATTCTGCAAAACAGGAATGTTCTTATAAGGCTTGAGGTATGCTTTACCACTGATTTTATATGTATTAAACTTCAAGTCTCATTGTATTTTGGGGCTCAAACTGTTTGTCAGTCATTTGTCAAAGATGAACTGACAGGGGACAGGCAGTATGTTTATATTTGACAATACAGTTTTTTGAATTCTGTTTGTGTTAGCTTCTCAGCTTTTGTAGTTAGATCAATATCGGAATCTCTGTAGAAGTGTAGATTATACGTATACTTGTGGATGTTTAGTTTGTCATGTAATGTCATTTTTCAGAAGACAATGGCTAAGACAAATGATAGCACATTTAATTATTCTGTGCTAAAAGTAAGCTTGGTTGAATCTAATGATCTTTATACTGTATAGAGCGTTGTTTATCAAATGTTGGTAATTCAAAGACTTGAAGTTCTTATTCAACCATTGCTGGATGGTTTGTGTATCATTGTAAGATAGCACGTGAGCTTTAGTTGATCTTCTAGTAGATGATTAGCTATTGCCAGTGTTACTTGGACAGCCATGTTCAATTTTTTTTTACTGAATCGGACACCTCGAATCTGAGTCGGATTCCGACACTCGTGTCCGATTCCAAGTAGCATTTCCCGTGTCCAAAAAATTTATTTGAATCGGACACCCCGAATCCGTGTCGGATTCCGACTCCCATGTCCGTGTCCAAGTAACACTAGCTACCGCACAAAGCTCTGTTGATTTGACTTGTTCATGTGAAAGTTGACACAGAATTTCTCTCAAAAGTTCTGTAAATTCCTTTTTTGTTAATTCTTTACTTTTTCGAATTTGATTTTTTCCCCTTGGTAATATCTGGTTTGTTGTTTTTTGTAAGTATAGTTTAGAACTTATGACATTGAAAACAATGATATGCAGTCAAAAGGTTTATGACGAACTTTTGTTTCCAAAGTTAGTGAAATCGTTTATGGCAATCCAGTAGAAGGTGGGAAAATGTCTCTCAATCTTATCATATAATGCAATTAAGGTTTATCCAGGTTTTAGTCGGATTTTGTGATGAAAACTGAAAATCTGCCTTTCTGTGTTAACATGCTGCATTGTAAATTAAGCTGATCTGACACCACTATATTCAATGCTACCTCAGGTACAAATTATTTGTTGTTTAAGCTCCCCAGACTTGGTGTTCAAATACTTGTCCTTTTACACTTCGTAGGAAACTTTTCCTAAAATCCACTTATATATTGATAGCTATAAATGTTCTCCATCTCAACTACTTCTATTGTTCCCATTGGACCAACTCCAAAGAGTGATGGTCATTTAATTAGGGGAAGATATCTAGTGTAAAAGCGCAATTTGGAGTAAACATGCTAAAATGTTTGGTTTGGGTACTATATCAACATAAAAAAATCCGATAAAAATCTAGACATACTTCTCAAATTAATTTAACTATGTATAGAATTTGAAGTTCAAGATTCTATGTTGAGAACCAAAATGAGAAAATCCTGATAAGTGATAAATCAAAATAAAAAGGGAAAAACAAATGTTACTGTTCACAGCAAAATTATTATTATTTTGTTTAGTTCCAACATTTTTGAGTTTGAAGCTGAAATTATAAAGGGTCCTACAACACACCATAGGCTACACCTAGATTTTTCTCTCTCTCGAAATGTTTCATGTTGATATAGTGCACAAACCAAAAGTTCTTGCATGGTTGCACAAAATTGTGCTTTTGCACTAGATATCTCCCCAGTAGTTTGGGTAAACAATGTCATACTGCTACATTAATTGTTGCCTTGTAATTTGGAATGATACACAGGTCCTAAACATGCCGATCAATATTTTTAGTAGAACCACTTATGCCAATAAAATATTTAAAAATGATTACTAGTTTTGAAAAAAGGAAAAAAGAACAGAAATTGGTACTTTCTTATTGAGCTCTAATTATCTATCTAGAAATAATGTGATTCAGATCAGTACATAGCAGGTTCTTTGCAGATGTCCACAATAGATTTTCATTGTGATAATGTTCCAAACTGAATATTTACCTCTTCTTTTGCAGGCTGAAGTGGCTAAAGTTGTTGAAATACAAACAAGCTTGGAGCGGCAACTTGAGTTGATAGAAACTCATCAGAGAGAGGTTGGTGTGGCTGTAAGCCTTTTCTTTTCTTTTTCCTCATATATTTGTTATAGCTTGTTTCTTTTTGTTGATATTTGTTCTTATTTGTTTGCTGAATCTCATTGTTATGGTCTTATGGATCTCTAAATGGCATTGAGTTGCTTTCCTATGAACTCACTACTCACATGCTATCCTGGCAGAGATGAATCCTTCTTTCAACTAGATTGTTTAGTCCAATCAATTGCACGGTGTAGTCTGGAATAGTACAGAGACTTAATAATTTTAGAATAATTGATTTGGAATATATCTTAATCAGAGCTGTTTTTATGGCTAAGGCCTTTTTATCTTTTGAGTTTAAATATGTTGTAGATTATTTCAAACTGGCGTGGTTTAGTCATAGTTAAGAACCCCCCCCCCCCCACACCCCCCCCCACCACCACCATCATTTGACGGCTAGATCTTTCTCTTCTTTTTTGTGATAATTTCTCTATTTCTGAGAACTGTTAACCATGCATCATCACCTTTTATGATATAACAGATTAGGTCCTCTGTGTCATTAACACATATAGTGCTAGTTAGCTATCAACCTTTCATAAAGTCACGTTTGTGTTGCCTAGTTGATTGTCCATTGTTAAAGTTGATCAATTTTTCATGGATGGGAAGTTCAGCTTGACTTGCTGTTACAATGGGGATTGTTGAGAATCTGCATTGCAGATGTTTGGTAACCACAATGATCTTCTAACTGCTAAGTTCCCTGGTATATGCATGGATCCAATATTGTTATATAATATTTGTTTTATGCTTTCATCAAATCTAGAATCTACGGTTCTTATTTCATATTTAGGTTAACAAACTGTAAAATATACAATGTTCAAAAAGTTAAAAACTTTGTTATGTCTGCTATAGTAGGCCAAACTGTCGGTATTGTTTTGGAGGGAAATGAAATACTTTCCCTACGACACAGCTGTTCGTCCATGACAACTTAGCTGCCCAGCGCTGCTATTGGCATAAAAATCAGTACAACATAGGCATAATGTTGACAATCTGATATAACTGAACTGGTGTGACCCAATGCATGTTGAGGCTGGATGTCAGAAATTGGTGGCTATTTGGCAGTGCCTACCGGAACTAATGGCTTAATGTTGAGTGGGATAAAACTGTCCTTTGAACTGAAGACATGGTGATTTGACAAGATCCATCGACATTCTTGTGTGGAATACTCTCTGTATACCCTTTATTTGGGTATCATGCACCTTGTGCATGACACTGTTTGTTACTTTAGACTAAAACTGTCTGATTTAAGTTGTAAAGAAATGAATATAGGATATATTAAAGGCTAGCAATGCTGATAGCAATGTTTGGCTCATTGGCTGTTTACCACTTAATGATTGATTGCTGACTTGCTGTCATCATTTGGAAGCATCATCACCAATGCCCTTGTGGCTACACATTTGTAGCTTACTCTTGGAATTTTCTTGCTCATGAGAGTAGCTCTGAACATTGCCAGAGTCCAGAAAAAAAGAGGATGCCGATAGTTTTACAACAGTTTCTTCTATGATCCACTGCCCTGGTCTAGATTTGTCACAAAACTAGTTCATGGTGGGGTAACTACCGTATAGAGGAGAGCCAGGACTGCATGGCTGAAGGGGAGGGACTTAGACTTAGGAGAGGGAGGATACTATGGACTGGGAGGAAGAACCTTTGGTAGGGAAAGACTTTACTTTATTCTTGCTTTCCTTCTCAAGAGTACATGACTGCTTGTCTGCTTTAAATAGCCACGTTACTAACAAATGCATCTACTAACCGATAAGATATGCCTAATGCAACTAACGACTAACAAACTAACTAAACCAAGAAATAAGATAGCTCTTCCAACAGCCTTACGCCTCCTGAAATTACTGATCCGCACGGCTTGGAGGCTGCCATGCTTGTTTGGCCCAGCTCTTGTACGTCTCCTGATGGACCTAGCCCGCCCATGACAGGGATCCATGAAGTGGGAACCAATATACTGTTTTAACTTACTAAAGCGTGAATTCAACTATATCGAGCAATCTCTTTTCGGTAGCTAGTACTCCCTCCGGTCACAAATAGTTATTGTTTTAGAGATGGACACGGTCTCCAAAACAAAGCTTTGACCACTAATTTCTATTGCAATATATTTAGAAAATCCAATAAAATTATAATATTATGAAAGTATGTTTCGAGACGAATCTACACATGATTTTCATATATCCAATCTAAATATTTAAAAAGATATCGATAGCTAAAATTTTAAAAGTTTGACTGCACGTATCCCAAATCGATAAGTTTTTGTGAACGGAGGGAGTACTAATTTGTTACTGGACTATTTAGATGCATCTGTTCCGAACACCATGAGTCTGCAGAGATTAATTGTTCAGCTTTGAACTTACAATGGACTAATTCTGTAATTTCAGGTGGACAAGGCTCTACAGAGCATGGAGGATGAAGCAGAACGAATATTCCAGGATGAACAGGTGTTGCTTCGTGAAGATGAGGCTGCTTCTGCAAGAGATACAATGTTGGTTCAATATACTTTCATTATTTCAGTCTTAAGTTTAGTTCGATTCTTGAATCTATGGTAGCTATAGTAGAAGCAATAATACAACTCGCTTTGAAAAACACTAACATTGCTTAAAATGGTATCCAACCAAATTGTTTTGCAATGCGAAGGCATGGGCAAGCTGAAGTTGTGGAGAATGAATTGCAACATATGACAGAACAAGTGAAATCCATCATTCAGACCATGAATGCTACTCAGGTAAATTTTTAGGTTTCGGTATTTGTCTTGTGAGCATTGCCTGAGTCTCCTTGTCCAATGCAGGGTGCTGAGCTAGAGGCTTCTGATAGTACGACACCATTTGATGTTGCTGTCCGGATATTGGACAATCAACTGCGTTCTCTAATGTGGATTGATGAGAAGGTCAGGGTACCTAACTGTTTATAACTGGTTGATGATTTATTTTTAAGTGTTTTCAATGTCTTTCAGTTTGACATGTTCAAAACTTGCAAATGCTTGTTACAATATGGGCCTAACACAATTTGTGTGGCATGTTTCCTAGTTTTTGTTCCGAATTTTCTGAGGAGTTTCGAGGGTGGTACCTTGCTCTGTGCCCAGCTTTTTTTCCACTGTGACTTCATTTAATTATCCAATATATTTATTTTGCATCCCTACAATCCTACAGTTTGGAGGATATAGGTGCTAGCAATAATGTTGATATGATGCAGAATGTGGTATTTCCAGTATTGCGTGCTATGATTTTGTAGAATCCTAGCTTTGAGCTAAGCTCAGGAACTCGATCCCTTTATAACACACTGTTGGGTAGAATCTTTTCTTTGAATAAATCCTGGAAACCTATGCCTGTACTTTTTCATACTGTTCAGTTGAATCTTGCTTTTTGCCAATATCTTATCTTTTCATTGTTTGGTGCAATCTTGCCTTTGAACAAACCAGAGGAACTTGATCCCAATCATTTGTTTTTCTCTTTACAAGATGTTAGGTGTATCTATGCACATGTTTCGTAATAGTGATTATCTGGTGGGATTAGTTGGTCTGATGTGCTGATGCAAAATCATTATTGATTCTCTCTCCCTTTTCCATTTTTTCTAGGCCAACGAGTTCTCAACCAGAATACAGAGGCTGCCTAACAATAGTGCTGCAGCTGAACGCAACTCAGGAATTCCAAGGTTTTGGTTGAGCTGATTCAATCCTGGATGGACATTCACAGCGAAGGTTTAACCGATTCTCTCGTCATCCAAGTACTTCTGTGCCATGTGGTTCTAACATGTACCCGGTTGATGCTATTCATTGGAATTCAAGCTGCTTGTTATATAAACAACTCAGCTTCATAACCATCACATACATTGGTTTTGGCATCCGTGAACTGTTGCAATCACTCCAGTCCTCAGCTTTTCTACGATGCGTCGGATGGCCTTGATATCTGCAGTACTGACCACTGGGCTGTGCCTTGGCATGTGTTGCTTACCATAGGCCCATCACATATCTTTTGAGCTTTCTCTTGCGATCCTCTGTTGTACTTCGGTCCTGTTTAGCATGGCTGAAGCTTTTTTTTTAAGTAGCTTTCGATTAAGCCATATGGTTGAAGGGCTGCATAGTTGAACAATTGGGTTGAAGAGGTTTGGTATTTGACAGTTTATCTTTTAGGTGTGAGAGGTCAGGAACAAGGGTAAGAGGGGTGAGATTTGGGATTTTATATTTGGTAGGAGGTGGTAATTTTCTTCAACTTTAGAGTTGTGGGAAGTTACCTAGACCAGCTTTCATCTTCTCTTAGTACAAATAGGTTGTTGGCTTTTGTCTTTCGGTTGTGAAGAAACAAGCTGTTTGGAACAGCTTCAGGTTTCTAGAGAGAAGAAGCTGAGGCCGTTGCAAATAGGGCTATATCCAAAAGCATGTAAACTTTTGGGGAAGTGATCACTTTTCTAGCCTTTTTATCACTGTCTTCCTTTTTTTTATAAATCTAGCTCTTTCCGAGCGGAATTATAAATCTAGCTTCCTCCCCTTCGCGGAACATGTTTCCCCCGCTCCCCGGTCATGGTAGGCTGCTGCTCTCGCTTTGCCGCAACATTGCTTGACAAGTGTTATCTTCCGCGGTGAGGAGGGGGCTAGATTTGAAAAAAAGGTAAAGGGGCTAGAAAAAGTGATGCTACTCCCTCTGTTCAAGTTTATAAGGTTGTTTCTTTTTTAGCACGTAGAATAAAAAAATATTGAAAATGACTAGATTGACCCTAATTGTTATTACTATATATTTAATGTATGTATGTAGAAAATATTTACTATAGAGGGAATATCACAATAATTTTACATTAGAATATGAAATACACTATATATATATATATATATATTTATGAATAAGACCATATAAAAAATAAAGATTATAAATTTGGACGATAGCAACTCCCTTTTACCCGTGCAAGAGCTTGCGGGGGTTGTGTGAGCTGGCTCTCGATTGTACAATTTTGCTTTGCAACTCCATGTTATGTTTGGCTAGCGTGTTTTTAATCTGTTTTATGGAATCTAGATTGCATCTATAAAGAAAGCTATCGTCTCCCTTTACCTGAAACGAAAGTCCTCGTAAAAATAATCAAACAGCGAAAGTGATTGGAAAATTAGGCACGCCAGACATACTGGTTTCCGGCATATCTTAGCATCACCAGCAATTCCGTTGCAAACAGCACTGAGCACTAAGCATAGTTCTTTAGATCGTCGCTGGCTATTCTTCTTCACTTGGGATTCCATTCAATGGCAAGTGGCAGCTGCATGTGAAAGATGGGACTGGAGCGGAGCAAGTATTGTACCACAACATAAGCTGAAAACTTGCATCACTGGAATCAAATAAATCAAAACCATCATCAACGGCTACGTGCCCGTTAGATTAAAACATCTGTGCTGTGAACTCGAAAGCAAATGCTTATGTTGTGCTTAAAAAATTACAGTCGATTTCGCCAAGTCTTTTTACTCTGTCGTGGTTGCTTCATCGTTGTTACTTTTGTTCTCTAAGAGATTTATCTTCTTCATTCTTGAGACTGTGCATGCTCGTGTTGTATCTCACAAAACTTTGATCCGATCCGAGAGCTACTATGCATAAGAATGGATATTAGAGTATAACAAGTGGTATCAGAGCCAAAGCCAGATTAATCATATTTATAAGAATGTTAGTAAAGCATCAGATAGCACAAAATTATGATCGATATCGACGATGTGGAATCAAGTAGAGAAATTTGACTACTGAAGAAATTTCAACGTGTGACAATTTGTGGTGAAGGATGTCCTTGTTCAACAAGAATTAATCGTTGCTCTTGGAGGAGATAAACCAGAAAAGCCGTTAACTAAAGACTGGAAGGCGATGAAGCGGAAGGCTGTCGGTACAATCTGTCTGTCTCTCCGATGAGGTAAATACTTGGTGATCAAGGAGAATTCATCGAAGAAATTATGGAAGTACTTAGAAGAATTATATGTAACAAAGTCGCTGACAAATCAATAGATGTTGAACCGACAACTGTACATGTTGCATATGGAAAAAGGTATACGGTTCGATGACCATCTCAATATCTTTAACAAACTTATCACACAACTGATTAGTATGGATAAGAAAATTAAGGAGAACGATAAAGTCATCATGCTGGTATCATCTCTACCACCATCTTAGGAGCAATTGGTGATGAATATTCTCATTAGAAAAATAACTTCCATTTTCAATGAGGCAGTTGCATATCTATTGGAGGTAGAGTTCTTGAAAAAACCATCCGAATCTTCATCCTCAAGTGATCAAGCATTGACTACAGTAGGTGTTGCAAGCAAAAGCAATAGTTACAGGAAGAAGAAGGGCAAGAGCAAGCGCACACGCGAGGATTATTCAAGTTTGAAGCAAATGAAGGGTGCATGCTCAATGTCGGTAGCAAAAGATGATTCAGGCATAATTGTCGCCAGTCAATCGGGTACTTCTCATGGATGAATATTAGATTCAGGTTGTTGTTTCTACATATGTTCAGCTAGGGAGATATTTGACAAAGGATCTTTACGCCCGGTGTATGGAACTGTTCACTTGACTGATTGCAATGAGTATATAATTACTGATATGGAAACAGTTACATTGGAGATGTATGATGGAACAAATCATAAATTGATGGGAGTTTGATATATTCTCGGCTTAAATAAGTATATAATATGTGTGAGGTCTCTTGAACACGAAAGCTGTGAGGTATCACTTCGAGGTAAAGTCATACGGGTTACTTACAAAGGGCAGTTAATCATGAAAAGTATCTATAGCAATGGATGATATCGATTGATGGGTAAAACTAAACGAAGGGCAATCAATGGGAGGTCTGATAAAAATCCTGACCGGGAGAAGGAAACCGTGTGGTTAACGATAGGTACTCAGATCTTAATAGTAGTTATGTGCAGAATTGCAAAGACAATTGTAAAATCCAGCAGGTGCAAAGCGAATGTGCGAGCTGTTGGAAGAAGGAAGACACTACGAGACAATCCATGCAGAACCGATGAGCAGGTAGAGCTCATAGCCGGTACAAACCAATGGTATGGAGGGCTATAAGAGCAGGAGGTGTTGTTAACCAAACTACACAAAGAAGTAGCTCTCAGGTGGAGGATTCGAATGGCCAAGCCCGAACACCAACACACATTGCGGAGATGTGCATGAGTCCCTATAGTGGGGCACTCCAAAAGGTGGAGGAAAAACAAAAAAATGGAAAAAAAAATACGGAGCCGATTTGGAGCAAATTCTTGGAGGAGCATAATGATTTCAACGAATAAGAGTTAAAGTGGAGATTGTTGAGTATGATGACTCATACTTAGTCTTTTAGGATTTGAAAAGCTGTGCAATAAGGAGTCTAGATGAATCATAATAGGATTTGGATTTTCACTTCGCTTTGAAGGAGAACTAACGGGCTATATAAACTCATGAGGTGGTCACAGAGAATCCAAGCAACCAAAAAGTCACAAACTAACTCATCCAAAAGAAAATGTGCACAAAAGAATTAGAGGCTAAGTTATTCTTAAGCATTATATTATTTTGTAGGGCAAATATCAAAGGCTCCTAAAAGGTTCGAAAGGTTGTAAGAGGGCAACAATCCCTTATACTCTTTTGAGATTGTGCTTAAAAAATTTATAGTCGTCTTCGCAAAGTCTTTTCTCTCTTATCGTGTTTGCTTCATCACCGTTATTTTAGTTCTTTATGAGATTCATCTTCTTTGTTCTTGAGACTGTATATGCTCGTACTGTATATAACAAAACTCTGATTCGATCTGGAGGTTACTGTATATAAGAAAAGGTACAAAGTGTAACAATATCTCTTACCCCTCTCAAGTATGGTTGGAAGGAACACATATACCAGCAAAAGGAAATCTGGAGAGAAGCCAGTAAACGGAGCACATGCCCCCTCCATGTGAAGCCTGGTGCCCGAGGGAGGATTAGAGAGTAAATCTCCCATTTGCAGGAGCTTGGGGAGAGAGAGCCTAGAAGGCTCACATGGGCAAATTAAAGCGCAATCTTCTCTGTAATCAAAAGCCCATAGTGATGCTGCTGTGATGCAGAAGCCAATAATGTATATATGTATTGTACACTAGTACTAGTGGAGTCTAATCCTTGAAAGTGAGGCTCACCCACCGGTGTGTATGAGTATGGAATGATAAGACGGGCTGCTAATCAGGGTCGTTTGAGTGACACGGTGTCACTATGCAAACAAAGCGGTACTCCATCTTTAGAACTGGAAACATTTCGGCCTCACAAAAGAAGTTCCAGCGTGCGGGTCATTATGATGTGCGCCGACCCACGCCGCACCCGCAACACAACCCCACTCCACCATTCATTACTGCGAGCGAAGCGAGCACATCTTTCTTTCTCCCTAGCTTTGTGGTCCTTTCAAAGAACCCCATAAAAACTTCTCAAGAAACTTTAAATCGCTTGGCAAAGGCAACAACAACACGAACCTGAAGGTGCGCCACAGCGAGCAATTGCTACATTTACACCGAGAACATCCATCCAAAGCGGACGCAATAAACAAAGGCCTCTGTGTTTTGCCTTTAGCTAGCATGAGGAATCAATAGTTCATTACAATTACTCACGCTAGACCAAGCTACATCGGAGGAAGGAAGGAAGGAAGGGAGGGGAGACAAAATAAAGAACCCTATAGGACATGTTATATCATGAAATGAAATGAAATGCCACATGAGCTGAAAATCTTGTAATCCACGACGACCAACACATATATATGGGGACAAGCCAAACAAACAGCAAGGACACCAATGGATCGGGAGAAAGCAACGCGGCAACGGGCCGAGATCTTTAGGGATCCATGCCCTGTTCTACTATGGTGTGACACCCACCGTAGGAGATCGAGGAGAGGCTTTGTATATTACAAGGCGACCAAAACCTAGCAACACTGGTTGTGCCGTACCGAGAGAGGGAGCTCCTTGCTTCCTGCCGGTGGCACTGTCACGGCCCGCTCTGAAGCGTTAGTGGTGCGGCAACGGCGAAGGCGACTGCGCCGCCGCCGGGACGGGCGGCTTCGGGCACTGGTAGCACTTGGCGAAGAGCCCGAACGTGTCGATCTGCCGGACGAAGTTGACCATGCTGGCCCAGCCGCCGAGCCCGAACCCGACCACCAGCACCCACACCACGATGAAAGCGTTGAGCACGAACATCCCCGTCCAGCTCGGCAGGAAGAACGGTGGCTTCTCCGCCGCGTTCTGTTGCATTCACAAGATAAAAGGAAAGAAACTCGTCAAAACCTAGAATATACACATACACAGCAAAGATGATACGGCACGACTGTACAAGATAAACATCGTGCGTGGCGTGTATGGTCGATTCGCCGAGCCTCGTCTGTACAACCATCGCATTCGATTTCCTTTCGCAAAGCCGGAGAAAAGAATTGGGATCGCGAGGGAAAGGAACCCCGCAACCCACACCGGCCGAAAATCTCCATCGCCATCGATCTCTCCTCAATTCTCTCCCCCTCTCCAGCGACGCCTCGCGCGGCTGCTATCCATCGCCGGCGCGCGCGCGAAAAAAAAAGCTAGCCGAGTCGAGTCGAGTCGCGCCAACGCAGCGACGGCGACACCGGCGGCCGTGCGGCCCGGCTAGCCGCCAGGGGGGGCTCCTCCCATGTTCCACTCGTGACAGCATGGCGCCGAACATCAGCACTGCGTCCGCCCTACATCAGCCGGCGCACAGCGCAACACATGATAAGGGGGTTGCAAAGCTAGGGGAGATCGATGTGCCGTGCCAAAGCGACGGACGGGCGCCAGGAGAGGAGGGCCCCCGGCGCCCCAGCTTCGAATTAATGAGGTTGTTGGCTGGATTCAATGATTGGGGATTTGCCCATGTAGGAGGTGGGCCCCGGCGGGCTGTGCATTTAACATGAACTGCTGCCTGTGCACAGGTCTCCACTGTCTATTCCATGGCCTGTGTGTTCCCATCCCGCCACTGTTCATGATGGATCATGGATTCATGGATGTGTTATGGTGCTTCAGCAGATGAACCAGTTGGCCATGCACGGCTCCAATATCTACCCTTAATCCTAGCTAGATTGATTAAGAAAGAAGGAACAGGAGTAGCATCATGTTGCACACGCCTACCTCCCATTTAATGCGCGAAATAAATAGTCTTGCTTAGAAATAATATATATATATATATATATATATATATATATATATATATAGGAAAATGATTCCATACTCCTGGGTGTACGTACTCCCACCTCTAGTATACCGTTTAAATGATGTTGTTATACCTCTTTATCCTTTTGAGTATACTCTAATACTGATTATAAGATACTCCAAAGTGAGTTCCATGAAAAATTTCATTAAAGTCCACCATTTATAGCATAATTTGTTTATATATTCGTTTTACATATAGAAAAGGGTATATAGCAAAAAAAATAAAGTGCTCTGATGAATTTTTTTCAACCATGTTGCATGGGAGTATATTAGAATTATTATTGGAGTATACCGAAAGTGATAAAGATGTATAAAGCATTCATTTGAGTGGTATATTAGATGTGGGAGTATGTACTCCTGGAAGTACGGAAAAAGCTTCCTATATATATATATATATATATAAAATGAGGTTTTTCTTACTATACATTTATTTATTCTCTTCTAACTATATACATTTATCTATTATCACTTAGACAATATATTCTCTCGTCTTCACTATTAAGTGAGGTATCTAGGTCATATTTTATAATATATTTTCTCAATTTTATTGTAATCTTAATCCTTGTGCAAAATAAAATACGAATTATATTATATTTCCGAACGGAGTAAGTATGTGTTTGGATGCACGCATGACATGGGGGCGAGAGCTTAGTGCTTACCATGCGCGCGGAGGCCGTGCGGTAGGTGAGGATGTGGGCGAGAGCGGGGATGATGTAGACGGTGAAGCTGACGAGGAGCGCGCCGACGGCGGAGTTGATGGGGCCGAAGAAGGGGAAGATGATGGCGAGGAACCAGATGGGCACGACGATAGGGAGCCGGGCGAGCGCGCGCAGGAAGATGCTCTTGGTGTCGTGCATGCCGATCACTTTCTCCCACACGAAGTAGAGCGGCGTGCATGCGAACCCGAACGTGATGAACTGGTGGATCAGCATCAGGATCACCGCCGCGTCGCGCCACCTGGACTTGGGCAACAGCGAGAAGGCGTTCGAGTGCGTCAGCAGCTCGTCTCCGAACGCCCAGTACATGGCCGACGCAGACGGCAGCGTCAGCGTGAACACGTACAGCGTCGCCAGCAGGTAGATGTACTTGAACTTGGCCGGCTTCCACATCGCGTGCATGATCTCCCTGCAAACAATCAATCAAAACACACAGCGAAAAAAACTCATCAGTCTCAAAAGTTCCTCTCTCTCTCTCTCTCGCATCGGCTCCACAGATAATGAAATGAAATAATCATGAAATTAAAGGACAAAACGGCCTCCGCACATGCGAGTCAATGATGCAGAGACTTCAGTTCGATCAAATGATACGCGAGGACGGCGAAAAAGCTACTAGTGCTTCTCCTAGTCACGCAGGGGATGCATGCAAAGATCGCAGCGGCAGGGGGGAATCTTGCAAGCTTTCACCAACACATGCATGCGCCTCCGGTCAAATAATAGAGGACCCGACAAATGCGGCCAAATAAGGCCGCTGCCATTATACTAATCACCTAAAAACTCAGCTCCAGGTTACAGCCAGATCTCATGCATGATGCTAATAGTCATGTCACTCTTACAGAGTAGTTACTACCTAACTGGACTCTGGACTTTTACCCGAGACCGGAAATGATAGAGGGAAATTGTCAACAGCTCACATAGACAGACAGACACCTTCTTTTAGGATGCAATTCTCAAAGTAGTTCTATGTCCTCCTTCGCTTCACTAAGCTAAACTTTCCCATGCTAGCCTAGCCTAATACTAGTAAGATAAACGGAATCGTCAGGAGATGATTTGGCACCAATATGTCCCAATCCATGGATGGTTGTATCTTATCATTTCACCCCTAGGATGAGAGCAGCTAGGGCGGAATTGCATAACACTTGATGTGAACTCCGCACTGGCTGAATTGAATAAAACCTGGCCCCCTCATTTCACTTCAACTTATGGAATGCACTTTCATTTTTAACCACTAGAACAAGTAGTACTACCCTAATTGCCGAAGCTAGGTAGGAGACATAAAATCTTCAAATCTCCAACCCAACGGCGCCCACTAACGACCGAGAGGAGTTTGAACACCGCACTGCATCGCTAATTATTCCTCGCATGACCTCTAATCATGCCTAGTCAAGAAACATCAATAATCCAAGCAATAGATTAAGCACAACAAATGAACAATGGGAATAAAGGGGTCTCAGGGGGTCTATTCTAATGCATAGTGGCTAATACACATCTCATTTGTACTAGTTGGGGGACCTTTTGGAGGCATCACCACACCACACATGCACATGAGCTCACCGAGCTTTAGCGGCTGGATCATTACATTTTTATCGATCGATCAAACTAACTAACGGTTGCAAGCTAACGCTGCTGGTTCCCACCACGCAAAACCAATAAATTTTTCTTTTTGTGCCCCTAACTATTCGTTGGGATCTGTACGGCATGGAGCCAAGCTAGCTGCCAAGCTACTACAATTATGTTTAATTAAGTTTAACTACACTGTTACATGTAGTGCAAGTACCATGAAGGGGAGGGAGGGGACCAATGGAATGGAAACCAGAACTAGATTTCCAATCCAGACATGTCCTCCACATCGTCAGGCAAAAGCTGCAGCTCAGTGAAAAGTTCACTTCACTTCTTGAGAGTAACTTATACTACACCTAACTCTGAAGTACCAGTAACAACTGAACTATTAACCTTCCAATAAGCAGCATATGTACTATTTCGGGAAGGGTTATTGTTGCTTACACTGTGACGGCGTGGCCGCCGAAGGTGTAGAGGATGTTGGTGGCGCCGGTGAAATAGAGCACCAGCTTGGTCGGGCCGGTGTGCGATACGCCTTCGACCTGCGCCGCGCGCGACAACATCGGCACGGACGGAAACGATCAATCATTGTTAGCCCAGGATGGATATATACTATGTGACCAAAATATATGATCATGTGCGTGCGTCCTCATCTCCGTCAAAACGAATAGGGGAGATAGACTGGTGATGATGACTACTGGTCTGAACTGACAACGACGGTCAGGGACGCGAACGCGACACTTGTGTGTGTGTGTAATGCGAATGCGAATGGGCACTCTCTCTCACTCACCTGGCCGTTGAGTAGAGCGGCGATGGCGAGGTACCACGCGGTGTAGGTGGTCATGCCGAGCCCCAGGAAGGACCAGATCCGGTAGTTGTGGAACGACGGGATGAACACCGTGGTCGCGCAGCACGCGCCGAAGATGTACGTCCATGTCCTCTTGTCCAGCCGGTCGTTGATGTAGTAGATGTTACTGAACAACAACAACAACAAAATCTCATACGAGTTTAGCTAGCTCATCCTCATCCGTCACCAGGCACACAGGGACACGCACACGCTGTGCAGCAGTACAGTGAGAGTGATGGCTGGGGAGGAAAAGAATTGACCTTGCGCAGGCGATCAGCTGGATGACGGAGCCGAAGAGCAGGAACGTGCAGTTGAAGGCGAGACCGGCCGCCTTCCAGTAAGGGCCCAGGAGCCCATCCAGCACTTCGAACCACTGGTCAACATCACATGTTCCTTCCATTAAACTTTTAGTAATTCTTAACCCTTAACCACTGTTCGTTTTTAGTTGCGAACTTTAGAAAAACTACTCAACAGAGTCTTGCTTTTGCGATAAAGAAGGAAGGATTAAGCAGTACATATACAGGTCGTCTCACTCACGTTTCGTTTCAAGCAACTAGGACAGCCGAGAGCATGCATATCTAACGGAAGCATGAGCCAGGGGCAGGGGATCCAATACCCCCTTCCATTTTAACAAAAGGCAGCATTTTTTGCAGCCAGGATGGATCGACAACGACCAAACGGAACCCAAAATAAAGAAGCGTGTTTGGTAAAGCCGGAGGAAAGGAAACTGTAATCCGTTAATAATAGCGATGAGACGATGGGAGGAGTAGGAGTGAAGTGGAGAAGACGAAGAACGGAAGAAGCGACAAGGTGAGCGAGGCGAGAACAGCATGGTATGGCATGGCAGGTCGGGTACCTGGATGACGTGGTTCTTGAAGCTGACGCCCTCCTTCTCCTTGCGGGAGCGGTACTCGACGTAGAGGACACTGATGAGGTAGGCGGTCCAGCTGCCCAGGAAGCCGTAGAAGAGCTGCAGCAGCAAGCCCGAGAGCATCCCCAGCTGCGAGAAGGAGTACGGCAGCGTCAGAAGCACCTGCGCGACCTGCAAACAACGCAAGCAAAAAAATCCATTCATTCGTGTCCCTGTGTGCTCCTTTCCTTTGTACACTCTGCTGCATAAGCAGGGTGCATGCCAGCCATGGCGAATATATATGTGTGTGTGTTCTCGGACATACCTGGTTGGAGGCGCAGCTGAACCAGGCGTCCCAGACGGAGCCGCCGTGCCAGAGGAAGTTCTTCATGCTGAACTTGCCGCCGTGGTGCTGACCCTGCTCCTCGCCGCCATCCGCGGCGTCGATGCCCATCACCCCGACCTCCTCCTCCTTGCCGTTGCCGTCGGCCACGATGGCCTCCTCGGCCTGCTCGCGCGGCACCATCCTGAACACCCCGGCCTTCCCGTCTCCGGCCGCGCCCACGCGCTGCTGCGTACGGAGCACGTTGGATCAAGATCCAGAATAGTACAAATACGTATTACAAAAACTACACCCACGAACGGCAGAGCAAGAAACCGAGACGCGAATAAAAAACAACACCACACACCAAACTTTTTGCAAGAAAATATTTGGAGATCGCGGCCGGGCGAGTGATGAGCAGTAAATGCAGGGTGCTGTAACAAGGAATGGAATGCTATGGAATTTACTGTGCTAGCGAAGCAGGTCCCTGCCCTGTTCGCAGCTAGGAGCGTGGTGGCCGCGCCGCGCGGGTGGTGGTAAAGTCAGGCAGGCAGGCGCAGAGCCGAGATTACGGGGCCTCCTCTCTGTCACTCGACTCACTCCCCTGCCCCCGTGTTCTTTCCCGGCTTCCGCTTCTCTCCCCTTTCCCGCTGTGCTCTGTTCTGTTCTTCCTTTATGAGGAAGTGATGGGGAAGAGGGTCTAGAGAGAGAGAGAGAGAGAGAGAGCCACAGAGTTGTGGGGCGAGAAGAGAGAGAGAGAGACTGTGCGTGTGGGGTGATCTGGTGAGAGGGAGGAGATTGGGGAGGGGAAACGAAGCCACTTGCAGCTTTATAACGCTCCGCTTGGCGTTCCAAGACCTTTCTTTCCTGATTTCTCCCTCGCCTTTTCAAATTTTGCTCTGCCATTCTGTCTGTTCCCTTTCTTTAAATCTTTTCTCTGTGTCTCTACGCTTCCTGCGAGGGAGTAGTAAACTCAGTGTGGGTCTTTATGGCGGTGACTTGATTGGATTACAAAAATGGCTGTGGGAGGGAAGGATGCAACGGCAAGATATGAGACGCCGTATTAACTGCTGGCCTCTCAAAAGTCTTCGCTTCTGTAAAAGTAAAACGATTACTGCTTGCTTGGCACAGCTGAAAGTGTGACTGTGAAAAAACATCTGCGTGTACCGACGAAGGCTGATGCTAGCTTGAATCTTGCCATCTTTGGGTAGGTGAGGGGACTGAGTCCGGGGCCCAGCCACCGGCAGAGGATCATCTGATGTTGTAAAGTCTGTAGCTTGCGCATCCCAAAACCGTCTCATTGGAAGACAAGCAAACATACTGGAGTAGAACTCTTGCTCGTAGTTAGTTGCTTGTAAAAAACTAGTAAAAGCAGTTGCTTGTGAATTGTAAGATGCAAATCTTACCACACCACACATGCCAAATGCATGATGGGAGCGTTTGTAGTTCTACTTTTGCATCGCAAACACTCCATCTTTTTAGAAGAGATAAATGTTCGGGTTTCTTTGTAACGGCCATGGCTCATGGATGACACTGTGACAGGAATATTTCTTCCTTTGTGTTTCTGAGCTTCCAGGAAAAGAGTTGTGTGTATCATCAAACTAGCATATGGAGATGAATTGTGCTTGTTTCCCATTGTGTAAATGCTTACTTTCTCTGTGATTTACATACCTAGTAGTAGTACTAATTTGGATCAGACTTTCCAACTTAGTTGCACTTTTTTAAAATTCAAATTGATGAAAAGAGATGAGCGCATTTCTCACACCTTACACACCGGCCCTACCTGGGAAAGTAAACCGATGATATCATCTCCGTTGTATCCTCCTGAAAGAATACTACTGATAGTTATTGTTGTATTGATTCGCAAGGTCTAATTCTTATGCAAATCAAAGCTGTTCGCCACTGTTTAACCATCAAGTGGTATCATCATATCACACTCTTGAATGGAGCATAAATGCAATAGCTCCTCCACAAAATTATCTACCTAGAACGCTTTGATTGTGCACAACCTGTCCTGCAAGAATCCTGCATAAATTCTGTAGGGGTCTTTCAGGAGGAGAGAAAAAGAAGCAAAACAAGTCGGTTCCAAATTGATGGTGTCATCAGCATATATTCAGCAAATCAAGGCTGCATAACGTTGGGTTTTTAAAAAGGAAAAGCTCCATGCCTCCATGTAGTCGTAGTTGCCAATTGCAGAAATTTTAGTGAAGTGCCAGATTAGTAACTACATTTAGGGTCCCATGGGCCATAGTTGCTCACAAAGGTGGCATGGGAGGTGGTTGGGAGCTTTTTTTCTCTTTAAACCGATCGATGTTATGGATGGATTATTGGTCCGTTTATTATAATACTAGTAGTAGTACGTGCTGATCAAGTATATCAATATGGAACTTCATTTCTTTAACTGTTGGAACTTGTCAGTTGTGTCTAAAACTCTAAATCCTAAATTGTTAATTCACTGCTCAGGTGCCGGTCAAGTCAAGAGATCAAGCCCACCAGCATTCTCCAACAAAATACTGTTGCTGCTGCATGTATCAAGCTCATAAGGTATTTCGTTTTCACTTACAGCTCCATTCTTGTTCGTGAAATGGACAGTAGCAGCATACATCTTTTCTTGTATTTAATGCTCAGGCAGCATTGTGTTCGTGATGCATACGAAAGATTTTTTTCCCCACACGCGTACAAATATAATATAGGGGATCTGTAGGTAGTCATTTCAATCGAATTGTGTTAGATCCACTCGTTAGTGAACTGTCATAAAAATCTCAAATAAAAAAAAAACAATATGTTGTACACATCATTGTACCAAAAGGAAAATGGCACACAACTAGTTGAATTTTAAAATGTTTTTCACGATAAACAGTTCAATTGTTTCGTAACACTCTCCGAGTTTACAGGCATTTTTTTAATGACGTTGTTTACAAATATAAAGTTTATTTCATATTTTAATACAAAATTAGTGTGATGTCCTCTACATTTTCCTAATAAATATCCATCTTTACATTATATTCTTTACATGCATGTATCTAGTATAGTGTTTAATGATAATAATTAGAAGTAATCTAGTCATTTTTAATATCTTCTTTGTCCATGTACCAACAAGAAATACGCCTTATAAAATTGGATGGAGGAATAATAAATAAAAATTATGTGTTCCAACAAAGTACTCGGTCTCTGTTCCCATCAGAACGCTGAAACGCAGTACAACATGCATGCACCAAAATGGCCTCGCATACTTCATTTTTTTTGCAAATCTCGCTCCCATGCGACAAAAATTATAAAAATAGTCTCCTCATTGAGCGCGAAAGAGCCGGCAGGGGACATGTATCCCCTGCCATGCTATACAACCGTGGTAGGGGCTGCCACGACAAGGTAGCGTGGTAAGCTCCCGTCGTGGTAGTGCAGCTCGACTGCTCGCTCCTGCTGTGGCAGGGAAGCGTGGTTGCAACGTTGTTGTGGCAGGAGCTGGCAATCACGCTTCTTTGCCGTGGCAGCCTATAGCAGCGTCCTACCACGATTGCATAGCCCGGTGGGGGATAGGTGTTTCCTGTCGGTTCTTTCACACTCAATGAGATGACTATTTTTATAATTTTTGTCATGCGAGAGCTAGATTTGAAAAAAAAGGCAAAGGGATTATTTTGGTGAACAGTTGGCATGCTACAATCAACCCAGCTGCTAGAACAAGGAGGAGGAACAAAAAGGTCACCCCATAAAACTGAAGCAGAAAGTGTGCCTGTCCTGTTGCACTTAATTCTATCTGCCTTTATGTTCGCTGTAATAATGCAACTGTGGAACTGCAGAGTAATTAAAGGAGTAAGCAGAGGAGGAGGAAGTGGGGGCTTGGGGGCTCTAGCTCCCCTGGCTGACCATAAAAACCCTCCAGACCTACATAACAGTACGCGATAGCAATCACTTATTTGTTGATGATATGAGAAAAGAATCAAGTGATGAATCTCAAAGTAATAACGGCCTTGCTAGCTTCGTTGCAAAGATGGTTCAAGCAAAGAAGCACATGATTTATCTATTAGTTTATAGATTGATTGAATTGGCACTAATTTTACCTGTGGGGACAGCTACAGTTGAAAGGGATTTCTTGACAATGAAGATTATTAAAACAGATTTGCGCAATAAAATAAGCGATGACTGGTTGAATGATCTTATGGTATGCTAGATTGAGAGAGAAGTGTTTTCAAAAATAAACATGAAGATATCTTACAACGTTTTCAGAATATGAAAACTCGTAAATGTCAACTATCACCTCTTTTGAAGCAATGAAAGGTAATTTTTTTCTCTTACATATTTACATACTAATACTATATTAAATGCATTTAAATTTCAACTATAATATGTCGGTTTGGTAGTTTTTATATTTAGTACATGTACTTGTGTTCAGCCTCCCCCTTGAATGAATCCTGGCTCCGCCAATGGGAGTAAGCAGCGAGGTTGGTGGCGTGGGCTTAAGAACATGATACTCTCATGTTTAATAAGTGCTTATATATATAACTATATCTAACATTTAATCGTATAAAAAAACGATGTTTATATTAGAGGAAATAAATTTTACATAAATACTTGATTATATTACTATATTATCTCTCTTTAAATACTGATGTATAAACATCTTGCGATGTAAATACCCTTAGACAGTTCCAAGCGATGCTCTCCCGTAAAAAACAGCGGTTGCGCCAGAGCAAAGGTCGCCACGGCAACGCAAGGCACTCGAGCGCTTTGCACTGCATGATTCCATTCGAATTTCCAAAAGGGCGTGCGGATAGGTTGATTAGACGGACAGATAGATACCGGCGACATCATGATAATCATGGTTAGATCGGTGGCTGGCTAAAAACCTTTAAATGGGCGCCGTGCGGCCGGCGAAAGTGGAGGGACGTAAAGATCGGCGGAAATGTATGAGCGGATTAGCGCGCTAGTCAGGTAGGATAGCTAGGGTTATTCAAGGAATCATCGAGTGCTCGATGGAAGTTGTTCGTTCGTCCTCCTTTTCGGAATAAATCAAATGCTCGGCTCGTTTAGTCGTTTAGGCCGGCTAAGCTAACCCTTCTTTTTTGAGAAAGTAGGCCGGGTAAATTTACTTAAGGGGCTAGCTGGACCCATGCTATTTGAGTATTTGCAGTTTGGCTAAGGTGAATTATCGTTGGGTACTACTATATTTTGAGATTACTTTTAAATTAAAAAAAAATAAGTATAACTTTCTAGATATCATGAGTCATCTTCTCCATCCACCTCCACTTTTCGCCTTCTATCTTCCCTACTCACTTCCCCCACCCCTTCCTTCCTCTTTAACACAAAACTTTCAAATCGTAACATTTCAACTTTGAAAATTTTAAAAAAGAAGTTTCAACTCAAAAAATTATCAAATCAGAAAAAAAATTCCACTCGAGAAATTTTAATTCCAAAAACATTAACTAGGCAAAATTTTAACTTTGGAAATTTTAACTCGGAAATTTCCAAATCAGTAGAAAAAGTTTGCAGCAGGGAATTTCAATTTGGGATTTTCAACTCAGAAAAATTCAACTCCAGGAATTTCCAATTAGGAAAATTGAAATCGAGAACTTTCAACTATAAAATTTCCAACTCAGAAAAATTCAAATCAGGAAAAAAAATCTAGTGGAGAATTTTCAGAACAGGAATTTTCAAAAGCTTTTAGTTCGAAAACTTTCGATTAAAAAATTTCGGTCCAAAAACTTTCGATTCAAAGAAATTCAGTTTGGAACTTTTGATTTAAAAAACTTTCATTTTGAAAATTTTCAACTCAAGAAACTTTCGATTCGAAAAGTTTTGACTCAAGAAACTTTTGGTTGGAAAATTTTTGATTCAAAAACTTTTGAAAATGGTTAAAAATACTTCTTATCCAAAAACATATACGGAATTTTGAAAACAAAAACTTTTTTGAGTTAGAGGGGGGAGGAAAGTGAGATGAATGATATAGCGCCAAGTGTCACGACGAGAGAGTCTTTGAGGAGGAAAAAAAGTGATGGAAGGAATGAAATGCCGCCACATGTCACAACGAGTGGATGTTCTCACCAAAGATTTAGTGAGGTCCTCTCAAATTAGAAATTCAGATTATCTTTTCATACAACCATGTTAGGTACATATCAAGTAGATAATAAAAATGAATAAATACCTGGAATTGGTTGGAAGGTGAAAGTTTCGTAAGGATTCTCCACATGCTGTTTTTTTAATTCTTACAAAATTTCTAAGAAATTCGTACGTTCTGTACAGGCCCTAAGTAAGAAGCTATAATCGGGAAAATGTGCGAGCTACAAAACTTTGTGCAGGATTCTAAAGAAACCCCTCGCCTTCACAGGTAAATGAGATCCCGTATAGTTCCACCGCTGGTTGACGAGCTCCCCTGAATCCTAACCCTCTGCCCGGCAAACGGCGAATACTCGGTAAAATCAGTCTATATTGTACAATTCAATGGCTTTAGATCTAAACACAATTACAAAATTATCTGACGGGCTAACACAGAAAACATGTATAAATTCTTCTCATGGCTCTTCATTCAAGATAGGTTGTTGACAGCGAACAGGCTCGCACTTAGAGGGTGGCCTCATAGCACTCAATGCCCGCTGTGTGGATCCGATCCTGAATCGTCCACACACCTAATACTTTACTACACGTTTGCAAGACAAATCTGGGGTAAAGTGTTCCTTTGGCTCCACATACACCCGCCCCCAGCGAGTTACGGTGTTTTGACCACGGCTGGGTGGTGGCAATCCGTTCGCGATCGCACGCCTTCGCAACGAAGGAAGGAGGTTGACAGAGCTGTTATCTACGTATTTTAGAACTTATGGAAAGAAAGGAATAGGAGGATTTTTTCGAACTCGTACCGATCGGTGCATTACGTGTTCAATCTCATCTCTCAGGATGTGCGTGACAGAAGAACAATCTTCTCGGCCGGCCACGGAGCCACAGTGGTTGCACCGGTCCCCTGAGGGGGTAGTTCGTGCATTTCAGGCAGGATGGATATCGCGAGCCACTGACTTGTATTTTCTGGTGTTTCATCCTTTAGTTTTTAGGGTCGCTTCTTAAGATAGGTTTTTCTCCACCTTATACTCATTCCACTTCTTCCCGTTGATTCTTTTCCTCTTTGTAACCTTGTTTTCGTCTACTTTAATAAATGGTTGAGCTCCTGCTAATCTTTCGAGAAAAAAAATCCTAACCCGCTGCTTAACCCTGAACCACATGCATAAAAAGAGTCTGCAGTTCTCATCCAAATTAAAACCACTGGTGTTTTTCTTCGTTAAGAAAACGAAACACAAAAAATCTACTATTTTCGTATGGCCAACAAGTGGAGACTGTAGACCATAAATTGACCTCTCATAACAACGTCATTAATTCCCCTACCCCTCCTACTTTAATATCAAATCAGAGGATTTCCATTGATACCAGCTGAACTAAGGTGGAGTAATATTCCCAACATTCTCCATCCAGATAATTCGCGTGTGACCTTCATATCATCTATTATTAATCACACTCGTTTCCCACGCCTACAAAACTTAGGCCCCAAATTAATAACACCCCGGCTTTGATCGTGATGAATGAACCAAAATAATTAACCTTTCTTCTTGGATTCGAGATATGGTTGATATCCTCCCTAGTTTCCATCCTACCTCACACTCCCTTTCAACGGAACCGGTTCAATTCCTAGATCTTGCGCATTTTTACCCTCGCTAACCCAACGGAAAACGACGTGCATCACCATGTAACTGGCCATGCGTGCATGCTGTGCTGCTGCTATTGCTAGTACATGGATGTAGCTAGCCGCCGTGAACAATCGGTGACATGGGCATCAATCTCAGGATATCGCAAAATATATTAATTATTCCTTGGTTGTTAACTACGCTTAATTAGGCAATAAACTAATAAGGGATGGATAAGCGGAAAGCTTGAGGACGATTGGTAGGAATCTAGGACAAAACCACGTCCAAAAAACACCTTATTATGATGAGAAAATGGGCTTGCTTTGCTGTGCTTCTGTGGATGTTGCCCTGTTGCGGCATGGGATGGGAGAGTGGCCGCCAGCGCCAGGTCCCCGATACGTGAAGCCATGCTTCGTAACGCCGCGCATCGGCCCCCGCCCATACGGGATTTGTCGCGCTGGTGCGTCTTCTTTTAGGTAGGTCCCCGTGCGTACCGGTATTTCTATTCTCTTTTGTTTTGAGGTGGGTAAAGAGAAAAGAATGCATGAGTACAAACCTTTCGAATCTTCTGGAAATTCAAAACTCAAATTCTCCTACAGGACTACGAGCTAATTAACTCGATCTGTGGATCAAACCCTTCCGCTGATAAACTATATGTGATGTTCAGCTATTTACCAATCGAAAGTACCAGCCTAATTTATTTGTTTTTTTCCCCGACAAGGAATGCATTATTTATATGCTGCATATGCGCTGACATCCTATAAATTTTGTCAATGAACTCTCCCTGATAAGCTGAATCCCCGCGCCATTTATACCTTAAACCCCGAAGTAGAAATTATGACCAAGCATCTATCCGGCGTTAAATACTACTCAAATAGTACATGTTTACCGTCTAAGCACATGCAATTTGGTGACTACACTCTAAACAAACACCACAGGGAGGACAAAATATACTATAGGCCTAGCTAATATAGACTAGTGGAGATGGTATATAGCGAGCTAATTGTTCCAACCACGCAAAAAAAAGTAAACACCTTTGCTTTAGATAGTGGATTGGACTGGATCTTCTATTAGCAACTAGATTAGATAACCTCGTCTGTGATCTCCCACAAGCTGTGTCAGCCACCAGGTCTTGGCAGTCTAATCCGGCGCCTAATGATTACAGAGTGGAGTTTTGGCAGCCAAGTCTGATCGAACCCCGGAAGGCCCTAGCCTGCATAATTAAGCAACTAATGGAAACTTAATCATCATGTCTTATGCACACGGGTGGCCTCTCGTGTCCTTTTCTGCTTGGCAGTCCGGCGGATCCATCGCGCAATAGCTCCTACCTATAATGAAAACTACACCAAGCTTGAGAGAAAAAAATACATCCATAGTCCTATGACTCTTCTTCAATTCGTTTAGTTTTCTTTAGAGGAAGATCGGATAAAACCCGTCCCCCAACCAGCAATATCAATTAAAATATACCCCTCTACCACTTTGACCGTAGTTTTAATCCATGTTGTATCCATATCAAATCCAAGCAAGCCTATATGTCAAGGACTAAGGAGTGGAACCCATGTGTCATATAGAGGGAGAGAGGATGAGAGAGATGGAAGAGTCTCCATCTCCTTCCTATCCGCTACGACAAAAATAGAGGAGGCAACGAACATTACCGAACATGCACAACACAACGAGTTCGTTTGTGGTGCTCTTATCAGTGGAGAAGCAACAGAGAAGGCGACAAAGATTAGCTGGGGGAATCAAAGAGGGTCATTGCATCTCCAACGAAACGACGGCAAACAGTGGCAGCAGAGGGGTGTGTGAGCAATAGGAGAAGGGGAGCACAACGAGCATGGTCTTAGATGAGGAAACACTCGCGACAAGGACAACGACTGTGGGTTGCAGTCGGCAGGAGAAGGTGGAGAGGCGATGGCGCTCCGATGAGAGGTGGTGGATGAGGATCGAGGAAAAGGAGGAGGAGAAGAGCTACCTAGAGGTAGGGTTAGACATGTGGAGGGCCTTACCTTGGTGGAGACTAAGCAGGGTAGAGTTGGTTAGAGTTAAGGAAGACAGTGGCGAAGGAAGAGCTCATGCCGATTTCCTATCACAGGAGCATTGAACCATCAACCCCTTCCTAGCTCTTCCTCGCTCCTCCATGGGCCACTTTGCACCAGACGTCGCCGCCTGTAGCCCATGCCGCACGACCAAAATGACACCAACCACAATAACTTTTCACGCTGTGAAACATCCCAAAAATTTAGTAGCGCAAAAGAGATCATCATCAAGTTAACTACGCATATAATTAAAGTATTCAGCAAAGAATATTCATCATTCTATTCATTAACAAAATATCATACAACATACATACGTTACAATGTACAGAAATACCAAATTACAATAAAAAGGAAATACAATAATTTTACAACTACCCTAGGATCTAAGCTTCTGAATATCTTCGGCTTCAGTCCCCTGAAATGGTCTGGGGCCAATCAGCACATCTCGCTAGTTTGGGTTTCATCATTATGCACATAGAAATTTATTTTTGTCGAGTAACTATAACCCTACAGGTATAGTGCCAAAATATCCTACAGTAAAAAGGTGAACTCTCACATAGTAAGAGGATAGAAGTGGCACGATTAAAAAGGGAGAAACCAGCCAAGACCGAACCCCCTTCCCAATCCAACACTCCCTCAGTCCATCCTCCCCCAAAGCCACCAAACATAACCAAGCCACCAGGAGTAAGAGCAAAGCCAAGAACCAAGGGCAAGTTCCATCCAATTGAAGGTCAGAGACTTTCCCATGCACAGGCCAACCGAGGGTTAGGAACCCCTGTCCCCTTACCCACACACACCCCCAAAGCCAAAACCACCTAAAGCTACTAGGCCGAAGCAAGTCAGGAAGACGACCAAACCAGGCAAGCCAAGGGAGAAACCAGGGAGCTCGAACACATCCGCATCCGCATCAACACCAACATCAACATGAACCTCACCATCATCACAACCCATCCTCATCACAATCTCAACATCATCAGGTATCCATGCAAGCATTTAATTGACCAATTTTTTAGATCAAATACTAGAATGCAATAAGACAAGTGGACAGTAGATACGGTAGAGAATACCCATAGGTTTTAGGGGGATGATAGCCACAGCGTATGGAAGGATTATAGGTATGATCGCAGAACTGTCGAACTGTAGCACTCAACTCTTGAATCATCATCAACCATTAGCAAAGAAAATCAACATAGGAGCACATGTAATAGAGCATCAGTGAAGAGCATATAAACCGGCAAGGACCGAGGCCCAAATACTAGGCAAGGAGCCTACAAGACTAATAAGAAGGGAGGTGGCTAGATTTGGGAGACCAAGCGGACCGGATGGCCCAAACGTCAGGATCGAGCAGCGGCCAGGTACAGAGGCGGTGCGGCCGAGCAAGGGATGGCACAGACCCGGGAGGCCAACGGCCCAAGTGTAGAGACGACATAGGAAAGCAGATCCAGTGAGGAAGGCCCAAGGAAGAAGATCCGGGAGAGAGAGGCCGGGGAGCAGGCCAGGGGTCCAGTGAGACCGATGGCGATGTGAGGGTGAGGTCGGCTGAGAGAGAGAGAGAGGTGGAAAAGAAAGAGAGGCATGAGGGTGAGGTTGGACGAGAGAGAGAGGGAGGTAGAAAAGAATCAAGAGTGAGGGTGAGGTCGATTAGAGAGAGGTATAGAGAGAGAAAATAAGAAGATGAATATTAATAACAATAATAATTGTAATAATAATATAATAATAATACCAAATGAAGACGACTATGATCAGGTAATAAATAAGAAGTGAAATACAGCTAGCAACCACCATAATGGCCAAAATAAGTAAAACCGTACCTAGGTCGATCATGAAGCCAAATTAAAACATGCCAAATTAAAATACGTCAATTAACTTATGCCAAATTAAAATGCGCCAAGTTAAAAATTCAACAAGCTAAAATCTTCCAAACTAAAACGTGTCTAATAAAAAGGCGACAAATTAAAAATACCCCAAAATTAAAAAGGACATTATTCATGTATCAATTAGTGAAATTTTAGAAAGCGTTGGATTCCATAAAATATGTAAAAATCTTACTAGTCACCTAAAATATAGTTTTCCATAATTTCAGAAATTAAATCCAATCCGTCAGGTAATCTCCTTCAACAACTGTGTGAGGACACATATTTCCACCCAATTTTAGGCAAGCAATCTCTAGACCATATTTGAATGTTTTTAATCAAATATATTTGCTTATACATGATATCACCATGCATTGGAAAACCTCTTTTAAGGAAAGCCTCAAATCAGATACTTTTGGAAAATATGGATTGATGATGAACTGCAAGGTGGTGATTGATTATTGATGGGATTGTGAATGGCTCATCCAACGAATAGAGCCAATGTGTGTGTGTCTATATATATATATATATATATAGGAAACCTTTTCCGTACTCTCGGGAGAACATCCTCCCACCTCCAATATACCACTTAAACGAAAGTGTTATACTTTTGTCGGCGATCGGGGCCGTCGACAGCGAGGGGGTGTTGAAGATTGTGTGAGGGGCGGAGCCCGAGGTCGTGCTCATCCGGGGAAAGGCTGTCATGTCGCACAAGTGGTATGTTAGGGAGAACCAGGGGGAGACAGGAAGGTAGGATCACGAGGATTATACTGGTTCGAGCCCCCGATTCGGGTAACAGCTCTACTCCAGTCTTGCCCTAAGGCAAAAATGGATGCAATGCCCTTTTGTTTGTGTGTGAGTACAATGGGAGCTCAAGCACAGCTCTACTCTCGCGTTAGTATGCTGGGGCGAGAGCTCTGGAGCGAGCGTTGGTCGTCCTGTCTTCTTGAAGGCCTCTTTGAGACCCCTCTGGGTGCTCCCGCCGCTCGGTCCCGATGCCGATGTCAGGCAGTCATAGTGAGTTGACGGGAGTCGTTGAGAGCAGACGGGAGTAGTTGAGAGCTGACGGGAGCAGTTGAGCGTCGCCGACCCTAATTCCCACACAGGGGTAAGTTTGGTTCTGATCCCACACAGGGGAGGGTTTCTATGTCTTTAAATCGGACCGTTACAGTGAAACGGGACAGTCCGGAGGGTACTAAAGCCGTGGCCCCGAACTCAGGCCTAGAGCGTGGTGGCGTCGCCCTAAGAATGTGGCCCCCTCGTTTAGCCGGGGCTGGGCCCCCAACACCCTGCCCGAGCCCGAGCTCGCTGGACAAGAACCTGAGCTCGGGTAGCCCATGCCCCAGCTCGTTTGGGTCCGCGCTCGAACTCGGAGGCACACCCTCGAAACCGTGGGACACAGCCACGAGTTCGGGGGGGCTTTCGCGTACCAAAGCTACCGATCCCTGACAGCTTCTTTATCACTTTCAGTATACTCCAATAATAATTCTAAGATAATCTAATGCGACATGGTTGAAAAAATTCATCGTAATCCTTTACCTTTTGCTATATATCCTTTTACATATGTACAAGCAATATATAAAGAAATTATGCTATAAAGGGTGGACTTTGATGAAATTTTTCGTGAAACTCACTTTAGAGTATCTTATAATCAATATTAGAGTATACTCAAAAGGATAGAGATGTATGATAATATCATTTAAGCGGTATACTGGAGGTGGGAGTACTCCTAGAAGTATGGAACCATATATATATGAGGTGTGTAGAGGCTGCCATGGAGAAGATAGGCTGGTGGGGCCCTCTACAATGGCTAGAACATAAGGATAAACCACTACACTCGGGTAATGAGCCATATTTTTGTATCAATCATAGTGCGTGAAAACGACCAAAAAGGTTGTCCTACGAGGGTGTTATGATCTCCACATTGGGTATGAGTAGATAACTAAGAGTGAGAAGCTGGGTATGCCGGAAGGCCCAGTGAGGTACACTATTTTGGAATTCAGCTGTTGTTGATCTGTTCCAGGGCACTTTATTTAAACGCCATGAGATGAGTAACACCAATGTGCATTGAAGTCGGGGTACAACTGATATGCTAAGAGCGGGTGGGGAACGTTAGTGAAGGATACCACGACTCGTCAGCTGCCAGGGTTGAAGATCTAATATCTGAGTAGTGATAAACATTATGTGTTCTCAACTGAGATTCACTATAGGTAAAGTGGTAAAAACCTGTGTAGGATCAACTCATGAATTCATGCATATCTCCTGGATTAGAGGTTACATAAGCTAAGACTGTCTCATATACGAGTGCTAGTAGCAATTTCAAAAATTAAAACATGAAACAAACTTTTTCATAACAAAACCCTATTTTCCTAAAAAGGGATTTGAGAGAAAGAGATGCACATGACAAGGATGATGAAAAAATTCATATGATGCATATTGTTATTAATATTTGCTGAGTACGTTGTACTCACCCTTGCTTAACTCCCTCTTTGCTTAGAAGTTGAGCCTTATGGATTCACCTACGAGGCGTGGGTTGAGGATCACCCGTAGGGTTAGGGTGATGAGGCCGAGATCTAGCAGAAGAACTGGGTGGAGTATTGGACCATACGACAGTGATTGTCGATCTATTGGGTATTCTAGTGTTTATGTATATTAACTTTTGTTGTACCAAATGTTATGTATGACTTTGTGTTTCTGGACTTGTAGCCCTGCGTGGCAATAGATTGTAATAAGTTTTTATTTCAGTCTCTAATTATTGTTCTGCTGCAACACTCTGAACACGGTGTATTAATTGATAAAGTGTCGGGTATGCCCGATATTTTGTTAGCTAATATACCAAGATCAGTGTAATTATCTCAGAGTAATGATGGTGTTGTTGTCGTTACCATAGGCTAATTATGCGGGTCGTCACACGCCGCCCACCCTATGCTAAAATCGCTACCACTGACGCCATTCCCATTGAGGTGAGCTTCAATTCGATTCCTCCCTCCTGGGGCATCTCCTCGTCTTCTCCAACCCTCTCACACCACAGATTTTGGCCGTCTTTTCACTAGATCGCCGCCACCACATTGAGCTCCTTGCACCACCCAAGTCTCAATTGTCGGCCCACCTCCATCTGATCCTGTCCTCACACCCACTCTGGTGAATTCCCTACGCCACCTCCATGGGCCACCACGGTCAGTGTCACCATCGTAGATAGGGTCATTGAGCTCGATGGAGTGTGTCCATGGTATCGCTCCCCTATTTCGAGTAGAACCGGATCTAACTCAGCTAGCCATGTGGGTCAAAGTGGTCAAAAGTGTCATTTTTCCAGCCGCAAGAACTTAAGTTACATGTTATTGCCAATTGAAGTACTGGTTTTGCACTTCAAGAACGAAAAGTAGATGAATCAAAGAGTTGAGAAATCATGGATAAATTAAAAAAAAAATGAACAAAAGGTATGTTTGATTCCGTCTTACCGTCCTAGACCATCTCTATTAATGCAGATACTTGGAGGGGTATCCTTAGTCTCTTATTCGTCCAATCGATTCTAACGTGTAGTACTTGTTAAAACTTAAACTATGTCACTTACCAAAAACAACACGTGTCACACCGGTTGGCCATGACCTGATTGCCGACATGCGGTTGTTCGTGCTCTAAAGAGAGAAATTCACAAAGGATGGACCGTAACACGAAATTTTTCCATATTCACGTTCACGTAGCGATGTACTGTGTGTTCCAAACAAGTTCTAGGTCTTGCTACTTTCTCTGGCCCCATAAGAATCCAGAAATATATGGGTTTTATTTACATGCATGGCTCCAACAATTATTAAGCGCAACCGTTCTGACTTACCGTACATTGGACATGCAATAATCTCACAGATTCGGCGCCAACTCCTAGCAGAAGACTTTTTCGCTCCCTGCACACGATACAGCCTACTGCACTCGTTAATTAATGTACGTATGCGCGTTGCCCATTCGCTCGAGAGAAACGGAAACTTTCATGTGTACGCGATGCACGTGCCTGCTTGGACGGATGGGGAAGATAGGCTGGCGAGGCGAGCGATTTCCTTTGGAACCCGGGAACCGAACGCGAGATCCGATAAAATGTGCTGCGGCGAATCCGATTTCGAACCATGCATTCGTAATCCTGCCACGTGACTTCCCAAGCCTAACTCGAACTTGGAAGCCGTGGTGTTACCCACCGGGCACTACAAATAATCCTATGTCAACAGTTTTTTTAATATAATATTTAGGATTAATGGTTAAGTGAAGAAAGGGTTAAAGAAGAGAGCTAGATATAAGCAATTTGTTGCATGAGAAATAGTTTAGATACACAAACTAAAGGAAGATATAACAAAAATATGCATCGGGAAGATGATGGTTGTATATATCCAACTGAGTACATTCTATGCTTTGCATGATATTTATTTGATGTTCACTATATATTTGTGTTAAAATACAAGGGGTTGAAGAGGTAATATCTAGTATTATTTATCGATGATGTATATGCTTTTAGATATGAGTATAGAAACCATGCATTATAAGTGCCCTAGTTCATCGCTTCTCGGTCTGCTCTTGAAAATATGTTATTCTAGCTTTTAAATTTTATTTCTAAATACATATTATTATATATTTCGAGGAGATTTGTTTACCCTTTTTTAGTATAACTCTCACCTTTAGCTACTTCTAATATCATTTAGTACTCCGGACTAGAGTAAGACACATCATCTGACACAACAATAAATGATCTAATAAAGAAGAGTCTTTTATAAACATGCCTTAGTGGATGTGCAAGATCTTATAATAGCATTTATTCAGAAACAGAGTGTACCGCTAATTTGTAACTCCAATTAATTAACTCGTTAATCAAAAGTAGCCAACCATAGCATAGCTCAGGGCAAGTATAAAAACAAAGTCAGCTGCTTACTCCATCTCTTATCCATATCATCTAGAGTAAACACTAAATCCAGCTTGTACAATAGCTATCTCTAAATTTGGCTCTATATGCCATGCATTAACTATCTCTTCTCTCTTGTACATAACTAATCTACCTATGCTCCCGTACAATACTTACTACTCCCTCCGTCCTGGAAAGTAAGGGAGAAAAACGTTCAAATTGTGTCATCAAATATTAGGGATTGAGAGCTCTCTTTTCTCAAATTGCGTCCTCAAATTGTGCACATGTATGCAGATGCACGCAGATACATGCGACCACATATATTCCAAACGAAAATGCGGCAGGTCATTCCCTATAATCGTGATTAATTAATGCATGCCTGTTACCGATTAATAGAGACACAATATTAAATAGGGGCATTAGAGTCTTTTGGCAGAAACCATAATCTGTCCTAGAATTTCTTCTTTCCCTTACTTTCCAGGACGGAGCGAGTACTAAATAAGAGACAGCTCTCTTCTCTCTCCTCTTTTCTCACTCTTACACCTAGGACAAAACTGATGTGGACATGCTAAGAGTAAGCTGAGGTGATCTTATTCTATATGCCCTTAGAAAATAGCATCGTCTCTCTTACAGATGACCAAAAATCAATTTTTTACTAACTTTATATTGATTGAATTGTTCGTGTAGATTAATTTTTTGCTGCGATTTTCTAATGAAACCAAAAAATTAAGGTGACATACCTATTGAACAATTCAATGGTTGGCATTACGAATTCCTCTACTGAAACAACCAAGATATTTTCTGAAAATAAGCATCCAATAGTTGGGGCTAGCTACACGTTTGATGAATAAAGTAAGGCCAACTTGCCTACGGCTTTCTTGCACAAGCAAGAACGGCTCTATAATTTGAAAATGTGTTACAGGTTAGCCGGAGAATTTGTAGATGCAAGCAAGGGGAAATGTAAGATGAGATTACGAGACTTCAATGAATTATTTGGGTGGTCAGCTTCCTTGGCTTCACTAATACTTAAAACGTGCGGTTGCTTCACAATTTTGGTGGATCTACATATACATACGCGCAAAAAATACGTGTATATCGTCTTGTTTAAAGTCGTCCCACCAATTAGCGTAAGCGACTTGTAAATTTGGCGAGTTGCAGTGTGTAGTATGACTACTAGTGAAGCACAGAAACTTTATATTTCAGTTGGACCACATCGGTTTGGTCCTGTAGTGAATTTGAAGCAGCAGCGACTAAGCCAATCGATAAAAGGAAAACTCTATCGTTGCTCCTTCAGCTCTTGTTATAGTTTAATTTTACTCTCTCAAGCACAATACTGTTTGGAAATAGTCCCTCGTATTACAATACTAGTGCACTTGACCCCTCGGATGGAGAAACAATGGTTTTGATTAAGTGGACCCACGTGACCCGCCACCTGGGCATACGAAGTGCCCAAAATCAACTGGAGGGAAAGGAGGGGAACCTTCTTGTCTTCTTCTCTAATCCGCCGCAGCAATCAAATCCCCAATTCCTTCAAACGACAAACACGATCTCCCTCCCAGCTCATCCCCGCATGCACCAGCGCCTTCCCATCCTCGAACACTGGCGCCGTCGCCAACCCTTTCACCAATCCATCAGCCACCATGCCCACTCGTCGCCTACATGGAGATGCTTGCTCATCGCCCACATGTAGATCCACCGGTGATCGCGCAAATTGACCGATGGGGAGGAGTGTTGGAGATAACTCAATATCTCAATTTATCATATCTTTTAGTTTGATCCAAATAGATTGTTAGTCCAAATCTTCTATAACTATGACTCTTTTGACTATATAAACCAACTCCTTGTATATGTAAACATTGGAACATTATAATAAATTATTTTCCGTGATTTTTTTCGTAAGAGTTTTTTCACGTTAAATTTTTATCTCCGTTATTTTGCCGTACTAACCCTAATAAGGAGGGTGTTGTGGTCGGCACCGGCGTTGTTGATGCAGACCTCGACGATGTGGAGGCGACACGGTCTAGTTCAACACCAAATGTGGGAAGCGGTGGCGTGGCGGTGGGACGGGGCGGCGGCGCGGCGGAATCCGAAGGAGGACGCCGACAGGGTGAACTCCCCGACGGGGATGAACACGGGTGTGACGATGCCATTGTAGAACGTCTCAACATCCATGTCGGCCTTGTCAAGCTCGACAATGACGGCGTCGCCCTTAGAGACACGGTCGCTCTCGACAATGGTCCAGGAGACGATCTTCCCCTCCGTCACGGTGGAATTGAGCGCTGGCATGAAGATCTGCTGGATCTTGGCACACACACCACCATGGTCCTACCCATCGCCTACCACACACAGCCGCATCGGCAGGGTTGAGGCGAAGAGCTAGAGGGGCGCCGGAGTCGCGCCATTGAGCGGACAGAAGACGAGGAGAGAGAGAGGGTTTTTTTTGTTTGGGTATCGCGATATGAGGTATATTTAATATTTCAATAAAAATTAGTATTATGTTCCTTTTTATCCCTAATAAATATCTATATTTATTTAACATTCTCTACACACATTGAATATAGTGCTTAGAGATAATAATTATAGATGTCTAGATATTTGTAATATCTCTTGGTCTATATATCAAGAGAAAATAGGCACTATAAATATGGATGGATGGAGTAATTAAACTCAACACATTAATGAGATGGTCAGCACTGATGTTTTCTAACATACTATTACTCCCTCCTGTCCCAAATAGTCGTGGTTTGACGTAGGTGCTGTTAAACTTTTAAAAATTTGACTATCGATATCTTTTTAAATATTTAAATTAGATACATAAAAATTATATATATATATATTTGTCTTGAAAAATAATTTAAATATGTGTTGTAGAGACCGTGTCAATATCCAAGTAAGTACGTGATTGTGGTTATGTTTCCTTTAAAAAATCACGAAAATATCCATCAGTAGACCAAATATCCGATGATCGATATCTAGCTCATGCCTAGATTCATCCGTCGTAGTACGTACTAGATAGCATTGCGCGCTACGCCGTGCCACGCAAATCTCAATCCGGATTTTTTTATTGCAAAAATGGTAGAAGGATCTAAATATAATTTTAAATATTTTGAGATTAAAGAACCGGCGCCCATGTAAAATTTGCGGAACCACGGTTTTTGTTTTGCAAAATAACGCAATTTTAAATCTTTCGGGTTTAAAGGACCCGCGCCCGTGTCGATTTTGCGGAACCACGGATTTTTTCGCAAAATAACCAGACCTAAACGTAATTCTAAAACTTTCAGGTTTAAAGAACCGGCGCCCAAGTTGAATTTGCGAAACTACGGGGTCTTTTTTGCAAAATAACAAATGGAATGACCTATCGCGATTTTGTGGAACCACGGGATTTTTTCGCAATACAATCGGACCTAAACGTAATTTTAAATTTTTTCGGGTTTAAAGAACCGACGACCGAGTTGAATTTGCAGAACTACAGGGTCTTTTTTGCAAAATAACCGGTTAAAGGGCCTATTCGCGATTTTCAATTTTGCGGGGGACTTTTTCGAAAAATTGATGATGTGGCGGCTTGGTTGCTCGGCAAATCTTCGCGGCGTAAGAGATACAAGCGAGAGCGCCTACCACTACGCCACACTCGCAGACACGAAAGCCGAGCGCAACGAAACATCTGAACTTGGCACGGCCGCGAGCCAGATGGGTGACGTGGGCGAACGACGAGTTGGCCATACAGACGAACGAGCGTTCTCCTGTGCAGCGCCCGACGCGGCGGGTGGAAGCGCGACCACGACTGCAAAATGGCGACGTGGACGGGGCGGCAAGCGGCGAAACTTCCCATCTTTTATATACGTAGTATATTATTATTTCTAGACCACTTTAGCAATCCGTTGTGATCGAAATCTAGTGAGCAATTGAGCTAGAGTTGACCATGCACGGGCATTACTAGCCGTTGCAGAACAGGAGTTGACTACTTTCACTGCAATATTTTGGAAAAGTCCGATAACATACTAAATTTTGCTTAAAAGTCCGTCTAATATTTCAAACCGTGAAACCAGACAATTGATCCTTAAACTCTGTAATCTGGTTCAAATAACACACTGAGCCAGTTTCACATAATAGTATTGCTCGCATGGCGTGATGAGTGAACGGTTTTACCACATAATATATATGACACGTTGAACAAATTTAGATGAATAACAAGTAGAGCTCGCATAAGCTTCTCTTCTACATCGAAATAGAGAGTGGAGAGCTATGGGGGCCAACAGTCATGGAATCATGATTAAAAGTTCAGCGGAGAAGTTTACGTGAGTTCCACCTATCATTGACCTAACTTGGTCAGGGTGTCATTCTATATGACAAAATTGCTTACTCATTACACTACACGGATAATACCACTATGCGAACTAGGTTATGATGTTATTTGAACTAGGTTGTAAAGTTTAGAAGTCAAATATCTGATTTCATAGTTAGATGTGCTGAATTGACTTTCGACTAAAGTTCAAGATGCTATTTAGACTTCTCGTTAAAATACTTGTAAGAGATTGGGCGACCAAGATGATTCAGGGAGTCAAATACTACTACTCGGTGGAGCAATATTTTTCTCTCGTTTTTTTCTTTCTTTTGTGAATACGTATGAATTTTAGTCGAGTGATATTGTCTCATCATGCATGTGTCTTTGCAATCCTCTTGGTTTTTTAGATGCGACGTAAGTGTCATGCATGGTTTGCCGTAATGTTGTGATTTCTAGAGCATGTATAATAAGGTCACGTTAGCTAGCTCTTAAGCCGTACACATCAACTTTGACTTATATGGAGAAGTGAGAAAAGAGGAGAGAGAAGAGAGTTGGCTCTTATTTAGTAGCCAGCTTTACACAGGAGCATAGGTAGATCATTTATGTACAAGAGTAAAAGATAGTTATTACACAGTATCTAGAGACAACCTTCAGAGACAGTTATTGTATAAACTGATTTTTAACTTACTATTAGCCAATAGTTAACTTTGCTATTGTATTTGCTCTAAGAACATCGACGCTTTGCTAGTATTTTATTTGACAATCTTATGCAAACAAGACTCGTATCAACTCCTGACCTATGACTTGATGCATAACGAACGAACAAAGGAAGACCAAGCAGATGGATACCGTGGAAAGGAGGTGGCGCCGTGGTACACATGCCAATGTAATACAATCAAACTGGGTCCTCGGGGAGTCGGAAAGGGGTGAAAATGGATTGGATATTTTTTATTCAATTCGGGATCATATTCAAAGTTGGATTTTACTATCCGATTAGATTCAGGATCGGATACGGAGCATATCTAATTCCAAGTAATTACGAGACAAGATCCGAAGGCCTAGCCCATTTCATCACATGTTTTCCATGGCAGCCCAGTTATATTAACAATTAGTTGGTTCTATTGATCCTAAAGTAGCATATTCTTTCTATAACGTCTCTTGGGTTTGATTGATATATAACTTGCTACTATGGTCATGTATTCGTATGGTTTAATTAAATATATATTACTCTATATATGCGTGCATTATCCATATATCTTTATCTGTTTCCGATCCAATCCGTCACATATCTGTCCCGTATCTGTATCCCGAATAACCCGAATTCGTATTCGTATCCGGTTAGCCCATATCTAGTTCTAAATTTAAGAAAAAAAATATGAATTAAAATATGATAAAAAGTAATAATCGTCTGTATCCAGCCATTTTCACCTCTAGAGTCCGTGGGTAAACCGGCAATGAAGCTTGGGTTTCTGCGAGATCAAAAAACACAGAACTCCGCTCCCTGCCTTGGTCGCAGTTCCGCACAAAGACGACGGGAAAAGTATGCAGATTATATTTACGCGGTTAAGATTGCTTACGCCGCCCAAACCGGGCGGCCCTGCGGCCTTATCGGCGTGCGTGCGCTCGCGGTCTTCTCGGAGTCGCGTTCCCGAAGCGACGGCACGTGCCGAGGCGGCGACCTTGCCCTCTTCTCTTCAACAGGGCGCAACCGGTGCGGAAGTCTTCGGCACGGGGCTAAGGCTTCTTCGCCTTCGCGTGCATACGGCGCCCAAAACGTCGCGCACGTCACACTGCCTGCTGCAAACGGGACGGACCATGGCCAACGCGCAGGGGACGCAGTTTTGGTTTGGATTTCTTAGCATGCTCTCTCCTTTCCCTTTTGGGGACTGGGAATCTATTCGTGGACTAGTCCATCCACGGCGCGCGGAGATGGCGCCAGGGACAGCTTGGTCGGTCGTTACTCGTTCCCCGGTGCTCGCGGTGTGTTGGGGTAAACCAGGTTTGCTCATTTACAGAACATCTTTCATTGCTGGAAACCTAGGATAAATGGTTACTAAAGTGTTCGGAGGCGCACAAGGATAAAGATCAACGGTTGTTAGAATCGTTGTCTAAAATAGAAAAAGATGAAGAGAAAAGGTAAGAGTTTTTGTGTTGATCTAGAAGTATTAAGACAAAGTGATCCCTATTTTGTGTTTATGAATAATACTATAATAGTAATAGGTTTAGTTCATTTGCTTTCTGTTTTTAGACCGTGCGTTTGTTTTGGATATGAAACTTGCTCTAGTCGACTAACTTTGTAAGACATGATGCAGCAAAGAACTCTTTTCTGTTTTATTTTTCGCTTTTGTTTTGCTACGATGGACTTCTGTGATTTCTAAAAATAGAAATTAGGAGTGTTTATTGTCCTTCTATTATTTTAAAGAACTAAACATCTTTCACACGAGCAAGTTGAAAGACCCGGGTATATTTTCGTGCATTCTACTCATACTAGTCTACTACTCCCATTGAAGCATATTCCCTAGGTCCAATTAGATCAAAAGAAAAATTACTACAAGCCCCAAAAGTCAATGATACCACCCAAGCTAAATTAACTAGCCTTTGTTGCACGGCCGGGCTACATGGATGAGTGCCTGCCTGCATGCTGCATGCATGTCTACTGTGCCTGCCTGAATGTAGCTGGCCAATTGCCCTCGCCTGTCCCTGTAGCTAAACTACAGCCCACGGCCGGTTTAGGTAGGGTGGTAGTATCTCAGGACTACTAGTAGCTAGCTAGGCAGCTAGACCAGGCTCTACACCTAACTCCAGAGAATCAGAAGAGAATGTGTTTTCAAGACTTGCCTGGAAAAAAATTCGCTGCGTTTTCTACCTTTCATATGGGGACCGACGGACCGTCCACCAACCTTAGGAGGTCGATAGGACTCGGAAGTTCCCTCTACATCACATATTTGCAGGTTCCTTTCAGAAACCATGACATGTGTGCATAAACATGATCTGACAGGCAAACAATGACTAGAAAAACCATCTGTAATCAACACAGATAAATCATGACGAATTGAAGCATTCAATTATTCTGTGTACACCAGGGGGCAGGGAGGTAGCCATTCTACATGAACCAGCGCCCACACCCATCCAAAGATCACTTTGCTCCGCGGGCGGGGGGGACAGAGTCCAAAGTCTGGCAATCCTGGGGCAAAATTTTTTAGAGATTTGTTTGTTTGTCCCTTCCACTATGCACTCTCAAAAAGGCTTCTGCAGCTGCCTAGATTTCCTCCCCACCTGGCCCAAAGCCGGTGCTCATTTCATGCTACACCAAACGGGTCATGAGCTGCTGCTGCATGCACTAGCAAGCTAGTGTGCGGCACACTCACTGAGAAGACGCCACCACAAGGCGAGTAACAACAACGACGGCCATGCATGCGTGATGCGTGCGGCGTGCCCCTCTCAAAGCCTCATCTGCAGCAAGCTACACCTTCAAGTTGCATGCAGCAGCGGCAATGCCAATGCCGACGGCCATACAGACAATACACATACACGGCACACCATCCGCGTGCTCCACTACCGTCGCCTGTCCCCCTCTTGTCTGCCTCTGGGGTATCCCAATGCTGCCGTGGTTTAGACGTACTATGGATCATTGCTTGCACTCACTGGACAAGAACATGTCACCTCCACTGCCCTGGCTGGCCACTGCCATCTCTATATCTGGGTCTTCGCTTTGGGTAATAGTGGCTGGTAGGGCATACTGGTACGCCAAAAGTAGTAGTCCTAGTAAAGCGGTGAGATCGATACGTGCACAACATTAATTAGTAGTAGTAGCAGCTAGCATATACAAGCACACCAGCTACTCCTTGGCTCCACGGGGTTTGGGGTTGGGGAATAAACGGCCAATCAGGGTTGCATCAGTCCGGTGGCTGTACGCGTTTTAGGGTGCACCGGCGCACCAAATCGGGAGGGAATAGGCTAACCCATGATCGATGCTAGCTTCTCGTCGCGCCGGCGAGAATCCTGCGGCCATCATGCCCGCATCATAGTGCTGGTGCGTGTCGGTTGGTGTTTTTGTTAGCCATAAGATCAAATGGACGGTCGAGAGTGATTACATGTGCATTACATCACATGTATTCATCATTACTACTCCTGGTTACCAGCCAGTGCGAAAAGCGTTTCTCCATGGAGAATTTATTTGGAGAAAAGGAGAAGGAAAATGAAAGGAAATGCTTGTCAAAATGCGCCGATCGATCGAATGTGTGTCATCGTCGAGGAACACCCCAAATATTCCGAAAACAATTCTCCTAATGCCTCGCTCGATGTGGAAGTCGAACATCCGTAGAAAAAGTTGTAGTTCTACTGTTTCTGTACGAAAAAATAATGTAGAAAAGCGAATGGATGTATGTTTGCCTTCTGCCACGCCGGGATAACAATAGTGGTTACCATATAACGTCCCGAATCCTCCAAGGTATCTGATCCCTCAGGCTGACGGTGAAAATATTTATGCCCACTAAAGCAATTAAGCGTACGTGTAGCCCAAATCAAACACACTTGGACCATTTCGTTGCACGTATGTCAAAAGTTGAGGGACGGTTGCCATTGCATCTGCACAGCAAGTAGCAACAGGATTTGATTGAGGAGACGTGATAAATCCTACCATGGAAACCAACCCCCAGGAAGCAAGAGCTAATGGCTCTAATAAAGTGACAGTAACTGGACCCGGAGTTTAGAGGCTTTGGGACTTGGATTTGGTTTGACAGCAAACAAATTTTGACATTTAACAGCCGCTGTCAATTCAGTCACAGATTAATGGAGACTGTCTTGAGCTTTTTATGCAAGAATTGTGTGGCCCCCATGCGTTTCGCCCTTTGTGTTTTTGACATCTCTTCTTCTTTCTTACCCAGCCTCTGTGCTGTTGACAAGTTAGATTGGGCCGTCCTATCTCACTCACAATGTGGCCCATTTCTTGCGTGCGAAATAATTGGTTGTACCAGCACCAGTTCGGCCATGTCATCATGTCGAGCGATCGATGCAGTAAAATGATTCACATGCGTAACGCATATAGCTTGTTTTTCCTTGATTCTTCTCTTTTCAGCCATCAGCTTCAGTCTTCGTCTACCAAGAGGAGAAATGTAATCTAGCTGTTCCAGTGGGGAAAAGATTCTACTAGGGAATGTGTCATGTTTTCCTGTTACAGCTAGTCCCAATCTCCAGCTTAAAAGTGCAAAAAATAAAATAAAAAAACATCTGGGGCATGATGTTCGGATCAGAAGTATACTCCATGTCACTAGTTAAGATGTTAAATTGCTTCTTAATAAATGGTCTAGTCTTGTAGCATCTATTATAAACTAAATGCTCGTGGAAAGTTGCTAAGAAAAAAAGAGAAATATTCTAGAAATTCTCATAAAAAATAAACATATAGCCTTTATTCTGGTGGATCATAATTATAATAGCCATCGGATCTTTCTAACCAAAAAAAATAACAATATGTTAGAAATTCTCACAAAAAAAACAAAATATGACCCTTAATCTCATGAACCCTAACCAAGTTGAACTATAGTAGCCATTGAATGTTATTATTTAAAGAAAAAATATCTAATCGTGTATCTAACAAACCCGAATTATAACAGCTTAGATTAAAAGAAAGAGTTCATGCCAAGTATAATTTAAAATAACAAAAAAAAATAAAAAGAAATTAGCCATTTGATTTTCATATGAACTCCAAATTAAAACTCATACATAGCTAAAATTTGGAGTAAAAATTAGCAATTAGATTTGTATATCAAATCTAACCTCAAACTAATATTTGAAATTAAATGAAAATAATAAGAAAATTAATGCCTTAGATTAGAAGAAAGAGCCCATACCAAGGACAATAAAAAATAACAGAAAATTAGAATAAAAATATAAAAGGAAACAAGTCATTTAATTTTCAAACGAACTTCAAATTAAAACATGTACATGGCTAAAATTTGAAATAAAAATTAACAGTTATATTTGTGTATGAATTCTAACCTAAAACTGATATGTGAAAATTAAACAAAAATGACAACGAAAAATAACATAAACTCAGAATAAACAATAAAAGAAAATCAGCCATTTGATTTTAACTCTAGATTAAAACCTAAAATTCAAAATTAAATTAAAAATAACAAAACAATAAAAAGAAAAGAAAATTAGGGATTATTTTTTAATTCCATACTAAGTGAAATATATAAGTTTTGGTTTTATTCGGAATTAAAATTCCAAAAATATACTAATTTGAGAAGAAAAAAATAATGTGTGTGTGTATATATATATGGCAACATATCTAGTGAAACCCCACTTTATCGTGAAAACTCCGTGAAACCCACATGTACAAGTTTTCAAAAATTCTAAAAAAAATTACCATACGTAGGGGAGGTGAGGTTCTACAATTATGCAAAGTTTGAAAACCACACTCAACCGTATTTGAAAGATACCAAAAGGACAAATTTAGCTTGAATAGTGATTTTTTACTGTTTAGCTCTATTCATCTCGTTGTTTGTCTTTTTCATTATATATATATATATATATAATTAACTATTATGTAATAAAAGTTGATGACAAGTTTTTATAGTCACTAAGAAAATATAGAATAAGCTAAAAATTATATAAAAAAAGAGAATACATTATGTCTCTTTTTACTTGGCGGTCCTCCACGGAATGAAAAGATTAAGAGAGTGATATACGACAGATGTTCACTCGGCTATACTGGTATAAGCAATGTGACGTGCATTAAAAGAAGTATGGAAAGAAAGAGACAAGCATTACAATAATGAATTTAAAAGATGATGATATAAATGGAAAATGTTATGTTATGCTATGTTTAATGTTTTGCTATGCAGGTATTTAAGGAAAAAAGTATCGAGCACATGTGACAAGTATTGCGAAACGGAGTGAGTATATTGTATCCTATGATATATAATATCAAAAATGGAGTTATGCAAAGATCTATTTTTTTAAAAAGTAAAATCATATATGTATTGCCAAGTCATTTAAATATCTTTTAAAAATGATACACACATAAGTACGCTAGGTCCAGAGACAAAGCTCAGCATGTTCCCAACGAGAAGAATTAGGAATTCTAGATTGCCCTACCAGCATTATTATCAATCCTACTGCTTTGGCCTCTAATGTATAATGGCAATCGATCTAGGCATGCCCTCTTAAGAGCGACTAGTAATCACTAATCAGAATCTTTTGACTGAGTATTCCCTATCAACATATAGTATATATAATCAAGGGTTTGAACGCTATCTCAGATGCATCGGTGGACTGCACTGACTGACTTGACCTTCCAAGTGCGCCCGAGCCGAGGGAGCATAATTACAAAAGACTCGCATTCGCATTGTCACGGCTAATACAGATCGTACTGGTACTAGCAATATAACAAAAGCAAGCACCAAAAAATCGATGTGGTTTGGAGTGTTTGGACTCGAGGGTTTCAGCGTCCTTTTTCCAGGTACCCAATGATGGTGCCGGTGGAGACTGGAGAAACAGGGGATCAGGCGGGCGCACCGCGCACCTGCCCATGATGCCACACGGGCACACGGCTCCAAAGGGCAAGCACCGAGCACTAATGATGAAAGGGGCTTGGTGCTTGGGGCTTGCAGGCTGATGGGGTCTCCGCATCAAATGGCCGAGACCCAAGCGTGCACATGTGCCGTTGGGCGCGATCGATCGTGGTGTCTGATTCCATGGAACACAAGAATTTTAAGAAAAATGTTAATAAAAGCAAGAAAAAAAATTCAAGTGTCCACGGCGAAGTTTTAGAGCACCCCAGGATCAGGTTTAAATCATGTCACCTGTTCGAAATTTCGACACCTCGAGATTGAGGCACGCCTGATAGCCATCTCGTGGAAACTTCGAATTTCTGGCTGACGATTGTCTGAAACATCTGCTTCTGGTTGATGTGTAGGCGCGAATTGTAAGTGTCCAACCATCGATTTCCAATGGTCGCAAAAGATAAGGTTTTCTTCAACGGTTGATTTCCGATCGGGACGCCTCAAACGTAGCCCGCGCCTTCCGCTTCAAACGCACAGGATCCGCCTCATGACATGGCTGGCGTCCCTGACAGAGCCCGCGCATGTGGACAAACATTCGTGTGGGTGGTGGGTGTGGACGTCGGTTCCCTCGTGCCGTTCACGTGCTGGCACCAACCCATGCCACGCAACGGCGACGGCGACGGACGTCCCTGTTGGGCTACATGATCTCGCTGATCTGGGTGGTGATCCCCATCGATCGAATTCCCATCGCGAATCCAGAGATGTTATCGTGAACTGGCGTCCATTCTTACTGTTCCATGATGGCTTCGCGGAACGAGCGGGCACACGGCCGGCCTCGCCGCGCCGGGCCCCAAGAAACGCTGGCCGCGTGGGCGCCGGGATCCGGGTTGCCACCAACCAAACGCTGCGAGGCAGCGGGTACAATGCTGCTACTACTACTACAGTGCGGCTAGCATGGGAAAACTTGGGAGTCATGCCAATATTGCTTGTGAAAGCAACCGTGCAATTAGCTACAAGTAGCAGTAGCAGCAACTGATCGAGCCAATCATGGCGCACATAATAAAGAGGAGTTTGGCAGCATAGTGGTGGATTCTGCTGCTGAACCATCCCATTCTCGGTTTGCTAAGCAGTTCTTTTGATCTTTAATGCGGTACTTAAAGAAACAGCCTGGTGTGGTGCACTTGGCTGCAAGTTAAGTAAACAAATGCCAAATTTTGACCTTTGAGTTTTTGGGGTATTATTTCACCGGGCTTTCGGATGCAAAAGCAAAAGAGAAGAGAACAGAGGCCCCCTTGATTTATTAAGGTTTTGGAAACCTGGAAAAGGTAGGGGTTCAAAAGCACAGCTTTGTCCTTTTGGAAAAGCACCATGTATCCACTTTGCTGCACTTGCATTTAAGTTGCATCTTTCTTTCTTTCAGCTATGGACTGGAGTGGGGTTCAAGATTCAGATAGTGGAGGGGTCGAGGGGGTAAGATATACTACTATTTTTTTTATTACAAAGATATATACTAGTACTAATAGAACGGGATATCATCAGGATAACAGTGACTGTCATTTCCAATTGAAGTCGCCGTACCTTATTGAGCCCGAGTAGGCGGCATCATACGAGTGAATCTGAGCTGTGATCATGATGGTGATGATGGTCTCGGCCAATCCAATCCGGTGGTGGGTCTCTTTGGAACTTGCGACACTGCGTCCTGACATGGACCGGCATCTATTCCCTTCCAATCCACACCAAACCTCCAGCGTAGGCTGCGTAGCAGTGGCTTCCTCTAATCAACTTCTTTTCCTTATCTTTACTGTTGCTGTTTTCTACTAGTACTCCACTGTTACTATGAATATTATACGTATCTAGCCCGGTACATGATTTTTTTTTAAATCTACCTCCTACACATGTTTTTGCAAAAAATAGTCTTCTTTTTCGTCGCCGAAAACGTGGAACCGAACAGGTTCCGAAGCAGCACAGGCCAGTCCGATAACACATGGGACCCGATGCCTTCCGTACTACCCGAGCGCAGCAGTCAGGCCTCCCGCGCTGCTCAAGCGCAGCAACCGGCCTCCCATGCTCACGCCCGAGCTGGCGCCGTGCCGCCCGCCCACGCGTGCGTCATGCCCCACTCGCACGCTGGCCCTGTGCTACCCGCCCACCCCGTGCGTGCTATCTCTTCCCATGCTTGACTGTACTTCTAATGGTTAGCTCGATTCCATGCTCTCCAAGTACGATAGGGAACATGTGTCTCCTGTGATACCTTCCGCAGTGAAGGAATAAGTTATTTTTGTAAAAACATTCATTAAGAGACTAAATATGTACATTGTTCAATAACTATCAAGAAAAGAAACATTTGGCTTTTTGTACAAGGGGATAAGCTGGAGTGATATGTTCTTCATGCTAGCATAAGATACTTATATGCCATATTCTCTTGCACTTAGTCAGCTAGAATATTGGTTGACTTGAATGTTTCATCATGATCGAATAAACTTATATTGTAGCCTACTCTAAAATACCAAATCCGAGCAGATCCTTTTTTATCTTTTTCCGAGTAATGTGAGTATGCAACCTACAGTTTATGCGAAACAAAAAGGAGCACCGTAACTACAGAAAATATTGTGAGAGGCCCACACAAAAGCCCTGTTATCACATGCACGTGTAAGCCTGCTCGTAGAACCCAATCAAATTTTGCAGAGAATTCCGGAGTCGTACAAAGGCCAGCGCAATAGCCCAGTTAGCTTAAGCAGCTTGCACGCCCACAGTTGAAGGGTTATAAGCCTTCCGTGGAACTCACTCCGATCACGAATACTTATCGTTTTGAATATAGATATAATTAAACTTTTAAAATTTTAACTGTCAATATCTTTTTAAATACTTAAATTAGATACATGAAAATCGTATATATATATATATATATATATATATATATATATATATATGTCTCAAACAGTATTTTCATAATATTATAATTTTATTGAGTTTTAGAATATATTATCATAGAATATAGCGATCAAAACTGTATTTTAAAAACTATATCGATATCCAAAACGACAAATATTTATGATGAGAAAGTACAACATATTCCACAAAAAAATTATCACTAGTGTACACCTGCTTTGGCAACACAAGCAAAAAAGGTTCCAGCTTTGCATTAGCGATTTCAACCAACATAAATTACTTTTTTTTTGAGAGGGCAATCAAAGTAAATTATCGGTATGTCAATCTCTAACTACACGATCAATTGTTTTGGAACTTGGAAAAAACAAAATTGGAAAATCAGAATTACAGATCAACTATCTTTTGGAAGGCTTAAGTGAGAACGAGTATCAGAACTCATCGCATGTACACTTTCCGCACTAAGAAAGAGTTTCTTCATAAATCAACTTCCTGATACACAACAGTGAAGTTTGGCTAAAAATTTACCACGGCTTGATCCAATAGAATGCAACCACCTGAGACAAGAAAAAGTCGGTGAATATTAAGGAACCCATAAAAGGGAAGCAGGAAACTGCAATTGGTTGAATGCACGAGGAATAGCACAGAAAATGTATTTTACAGCCACCAACTCCATTATCATGTAAATGCTTGCTCACAGGAACAGAACTAGTATATGATGGGAGTTCAGTTAGAAATTCACCTGAGCTTTTGGGCATTCTCGGTTTGATTTGTTGGTACTTGATAGTTTCAGTACAAAGAGATAATGTATACACACAACATGGTAGCATGATGCTACCAGCTAAGATTTTGTCCGCTCCAGACACTTCTGAAAGAATCGGTTACCCTGTATAATGAATGAAACCAATAAGTACACCTGAAAACACTGACATATATATATAATTACAAGAGTAAGAACCTCTGTCCACCTTAAATGCAAAAGTGATATCTGAACTCTCAATCTGAAGCGTTACTCTCCTGAGCTTTTCTTCCTTGGATTGCCCTAGCTTCATGAATCCCTGCAATGCAAACTCCATTAAACAATCAAAAATATATTGGTTTCCTTTTCCTTTCGAGTAGTACTGATACAGAATGAACCATGGTGTTTGCAGACCTGATCGCTCAAAACCATGCACATGTTAGAAAATTCAAGCATCCCGACTGCAGGGACTTGGGTTGATCTGCAAATTTCTATGTATGATTTGTTGAGCTGCAACAAGCCATTCATATAAGGAGGTTACAAACACTATGAGGTGATCAAGTGTGCTCTTTCAGAATGTCATTGAGAAAATATTACCTCTCCTAGAGTAGTAGCCTTTTTCTTGCAATGCTGAAAAGTATTTGCCAATGCACACAACACCATCTGGCCAACATGCCATACGTGAGAATGAGATTTCCGGAAATGTGGAAAATTAGTTTTAATGGAACAGGGGATGATAAATCTGACTTTACCTGTTGGTGTTGGGGAAGACACAGTATGCTATCTACTACCGCTGACTTGAACGCCTTTGACAAGGCAATATCCATATGGTCAAATGTCACCTGCAAGAATTTATGTTAGACCAGAGAACAGTGGAACAAAATGGGTTTATTACCAAGCATACAAAGAATTAAGATGTGACGATGTTTTATCTTCTAAACGAAAGGTGAAGTTTTTGGCAAGACTCGAGAGTCATTACATCAGATACAGTAATAGCATATAGTTCACTGCTGGCCATGCTATTTAGAAGTACAAGAACAGATCTTGTTAGGAACATACAAGCCTAATGATGGATCCTATTCATTCTGTTGGTCATTTTGGAGGATACGCAGATTGAAGTACCAAACCAGATTCATATTCCTATCGGGCACAAAAACTGAGATTGGCACAGACAACATTCATTTCAAAAAAGTAGAATGTGGCCCAACAGTGAGGTTGGCTTCAAGCCATCAATGTTAAGCAACAGATGAACTACAGGCTCAAATTTGATCAATATACATATGAACTACAAAGGTCTAGTTTGGAGTGGAATCCACATAAAAAACATTTTATTTTTATTTACACGTTCCTAGCAAAAAAAAAATGGTGTGAAGAACTAAAAAACTTACAACTCCTAATTCTTCATCAGAAGAATCTTGTAGCCTTGCTTCAAATACCTCCACAGCACTCCTGGAATAAATAAAAAGGTGTTACACACTTGCTTCATTGTCATGGCTAAACATTGAGCACACACAAAGGTATATCTTACACATAAGCAGTAGATAATAAGTTAACATGCGCAAAGCAACATTTCCGATAAGGTGTACATATATACATATACATATATGTGTACACACACATATGAAGCTTTTTCCGTACTTTCAAGAGTACATACTCCCACTTCCAATATACCACTTAAACAAACGTGTTATACTCCTTTTATCACTTTCAGTATACTTCAATAATAATTTTAAGTTACTCCAATGAGATTTGGTTGAAAAAATATATTCAGATTTCTTTTGGTTTATAAAATGGCTAAATTTTTTTCTTGAAGAATATATGTTCTATATTTCATCAGCTCTAATAACACAGGTGGCAAATTGCAAAGAACATGATAGTTGCCTTGGGAAGAGAAGTGGATTGCCTGCAAACACCAAGAGCTTTTCTCATGTCCCCAGAGGCTGCAGCGACTTTCTGATGAAAGAACATTAAGCAAACAATGTTAATAAATGAGCATGATGGTACCCCCATTAACTACATCCTGGTGTTCTCCTAAACAAAAATATAAACTTCCTCACTAAAAAAGAAATTGCGCCAATGAATTGACAATTGACATATTTCAACATGAAAAAACTATAAATGAGAGTGCTTGTAGGTAATTGGACTTACCCTAGCACAAAATTCTAGGGCCAGTGGTTCAAAAACATCATACTCAAGAACCTATATAAGTGACATTACAAAATGTTATGTACAGCAAACAATTTTAAGATAAATAGCTTGACAGACACTTATAAGCTTCAATTGGTCACATGACAAACGAATTACCTTTAGCCTATGTTTAATTATGTCAACTATTTGATCCTTGGAATAAGCGCGGAAAGTTATAACGAATGGTTTGCCTGTCAATTAGTACCATAATGCCAAGGACATATTAGTTTCCTTCGTATAAGCTAAACATGTCAGCTAGTCAATTGAAGGAGGCATTCCATGTTCACTACAGTAAACAAGGTAAGGAGTGCTTACGATTTAAGGATTCAAGCTTTGGAAGAAACCGGTCTGCTAGGTCTATGGCATTTGCAATTCCTGGAAAAAAGCACCAACTACTGCTCAGCAAAGCAGTATCAGCTTTTGATTGAAACAGTGTGATATAGGTGTAAGTATCCTTCAGAAACCAACCTATCAGTATGCATCTCGAGAATCGGTAAGTTGTAAGCATGAAAAGATCATGTAGCACAGCGCGGTCTCTTGTTATTAAGTAGTCCATCTCATCCACAATGACCAATCTGGCAAGCAGTGCCATAAAATTCAGATGGCAGAACCAAAATGGCATGAAAATCCATATAGAAAGAGTGGGTACAAATAGTTCTTACAGCATCCTTCTTGGAGCTGATTCTTTGTGGGAAAACATGCTCTGCAGTTGCTGAAGAGGTGACAATTTGCCAGTTGCCTTCTTCCGAGCCTGGAATTTTCCAAGTATCTGTACTGAAAACTCAATTAGTACTGACATGGTGGGTCAGTTTGGGCAGCAATAAATAGATCAAGCCCATGATTTGGCAACAGTAAACACCTTACTAAAAATCTCAGATGTCATAGCTAGGCTCGTGCAATTGATTGCCAAAGCATCAGGTGTCTCCATTCCCATCTACGCGCAACACAAGAAACACAAAGTTTGATCAAAAATCTACTCCAAATCAAGATATCTGTACGTAGAACTGAGAAATTATAGTATACCTCGTCTGCCCAGCAAGCCACGCTCTCCTTGACTTTGTTAATGGACAATGTCTTCCCTGTACCGGGGCACCCGCACACATAGAGGCTCCCAGCCCGCTCCTGCTCGACGCAAGGCTTGCAGAACTCAAGCACGCGCCTTTGCTCGTCGTCCCGGCAAACCAACTCGCACAAGGGCACCGTGGCCACATGCAACGCCTCCTTGACCGCCTGCATCTGCGCGGTATCTGCATGGCAGAGTTAAAATTTTCCGTCAGACCCCAAACAAAACATCGCAGCGGCTGGCTGGAACGGGAGTTCAGAGACTTGCCTCGCGGATTCCACTTGGGCTTCTCGTCCACGACGACGTCGCTGTAGAGCCGCTTCCTGGAGGACTTGGGCGACGCCGAGAGCAGATTCGGGGTGCCGACCTGCGAGATCGAATAGTTGGTGTGCGTTGGAAGGGACTACTAGATGAAATGAAGCGGCAGTTATGCAGATCTGCATGAGAGACCGAGAGGAGCAGGGGAACATACGGTTCTGGCGCCGGAGAGGGGGGATCTGTGTGGGGAGGTGAAGTGAGACGCGTCAGGTGGCCCGGCGGCACGGCGAGGAGTCAGGCGGCGCTTGGCGCTGCGTGGGGTGGTGGCCGCGATCGGGAAGGGGGTGGCCGCCGGGGATGGGCTCGTCGTGGCGCTGCGAAGCGTCAGCATTAGGAACCTTGGGAATTGGCGGTGGGATTTGGAGGTGGGAGAGAGATTGAGAGGGGATTGGGGAGGAATGGGGTGGGGTTGAGACGAGGGGAGGAGCGCGAGAGCGCGCCAAAGGGTTCTCGGCTTCGCGCGGGAACGCCAGCGAAAGAACGTGTGCTTACGGCTTGGGTCGGTTAGGTAGCGGCGTAGCGCTTCAAATTTTTGGTACCGCCGCGTGCGGCAATCGGCATCAAACTTTGCTCCGAGTAACCTAATCGATTCAGAACGGATACACAGTTTTGGTTTTTCGGAAATGAATGGTTCAGATTGTACCTCCATTGGATGGAATTTCTTCGTAACTCCCGTGAATCTGCACCTGTGTAATAAGCTAGTAACTCAAAGCCAACGCGGTATTACTATATTTTCTACCTATATATATATATATATATATGGTCGGGATTCCCTAGAGTTACAAAGTAACTTCAGCTGGTGAAGTTGCAATCTCAACCAGGGTTAACCGTTTCGTTTTCGAACTAAATTTCGAGAATTGCTCGGTATCGGTTTTTCGCGAAAACCGATCGAAATTCGGTAAAAACCGATCGGTTTGCGAAAGTTAAACAGGTGGTCAAACCGATTCAAAAAAAAACGAAAACCGGTCGAAAAGCTCGAAAATCGATCGGTTTTCGTCGAAAACGACGACAGAAGGAAAAATGGTGAAAATGAAAGGAAAAATGCAAAAAAATGCAAAAAAAAAATTGAAAAAATTATAAAAAAATCCCAATTAATCTATAAAACACCTCAGAGAAATTTAAATAATTTTTGAAATCATTTGTTACTTCTAAAAAATCCAAAACAGCATTAAGGAAAAGGAACAAAGATATTGTCAGATTTTTATAAATATTTAAAAGATTTTTTATATTCTGAAAATTTAATGTAACCATAAATAGTTCCAAATTATTATGAAATAAAATTTTAAAAAATATTAGACTTCATTTAGTACCTATATAAAATCAAAAACAGAAGAGCATATACAATGATAATATCACTTTCAGAATTTTTAAAAAATACACATATCTGATCATCTTCTGAAAATTTTAAATAATCATTGTAAATAATTTATAACATCACAAAAAAAGTTTAATAAATATTAGACTTCATTTTGTGCCCCTAGAAAATAAAAAACTAAAGAGCATATATTGTGACAATATCACTGTCAGAATTTTTAAAAAATGTACGTATCTGATAATAATCTAAAAATTTTACAGAATCATTAGGATGGCCTCAGGACCGTACAAAAAAAATTCAAATTTTTTTGACACCTTTTTGCGAAATTTCCTCAAATTTTTTAAATTTACTATTCATCTGAACGGTTTTACTTGCCGAACCGGCTCGACACGGCCGGTTTTCGTCGGCATCTTGAACCCTGATCTCAACCCATTTATTTCCTCCTAAAACTCAGATTATGCCACTCCACCTCCACTCAACTTTGTAACTCTAGAAAATCCAGACCCTATATATGGGCACAAGTTATTAGTTCATTTTGATTCATTGTAGGATTGTTTATTGGTAGCCTAGCCCATGCTCGATTTTCTAGGCTCGGCCCAAAGCCGAAAAAGACCCGAATAAAATATTAAAAATTTAAATTGCTTTTGTTCCGAAGATAATTAGAAATAATATTTTTATTTGGAAATAAATTATATTTTAAATTCATACTTTTTTTTGTTTGGTTTTTTCTAGGCTTCGGACTGGGGCCAACTTTTAAGTTTGTACAAGCCTAATTCAATGCAACCCTATGTGTCAAGTTGCCAATGTAAGGTTTTTAGAAAGGTCCTCTAGTTTATTAATGTTTAAGAAGAAGTTGATACGATTTACAGCACATCAGTATCCAGAAATTTACATCACGGATCGTGGGACTTAATTTTATTATCCTCCATGCAGAAGACTACATATCTAACAACAATGATAGTGACATGATTACCGACAATCATAGCAACGAGAAGAAAATATTCATGCATCACCTATGGAAGTTGAAATAAGAAAAATAAGTAATCCTAGGCTTAGAAAAATAAAGCCTGATGGGACGTTAGGCCAACCCAAGCCCAGCCTAGAAGATGGTTCACAAATTCACAATCTAGCCTGCAGTTAGATTAGTCGGTTTAGCCTAACAATCTTTTCAGAGTAATTGCATTGGAACCCCTGTAAACTTGTGCGGTAGCCTCACGTAGCTCCTTGGGCTTGTATTTTACTATTTTTGGGCTCCCTAAACTTGCGTCCACTTGCACGCCATGTTAGATTCTCTATTAGTTGACGGAATAGACTTTGTTTTTGTGGCTGATGTGGGCAATGACATGGGAAAAATGTCCTTCCTCACATGTCCACATGAAGGATCAAGATGGCAATTAGAAGAGGGTGAATAATCCCAAATTATTTTTTTTTCTCACTCATGACACTCCAACGAAGCCCACGCAAGAGACAATAAAAACAAACCAGAAGAAGTTAACTGCTCTGTATAGCCGGTGCTACCACAGGGGCACCGATAGCACCGGAGGTTGGTATGACCACAGCAGGGGCAGTATGACCACACCAGGGGCAGTATGACCGGGCTCAAGAACAACAAAAATCAGCATGAACTCCAAAAGCAAAAATGATAAAACTTTTGATCGGTTGGTCCAAAACTTATAAAACTTGGCATGCACCTTCGTATGGAGGTCAGGAACTTATTCCAACCTTCAATCCAAGAGATTGACGTCAAAGTTCCGACCTTTTTTTTGGATCTAAGGAAGAATGCACCAAGTTTAAGCAAAACCCCAAAAACTTGATCTTGAATTTGCTCGTGGGTTTAGATGATCAAGATAATCTTGAATAACCTCTCACACGTCAAAACAAGCAAGAACACAAGTCAAGAATACCAGAAATCCAATCTTCCAAGAATGATCCTCTGAAGAGCAAAAATCGGTTTCTTTTAAGGAAGAACACAAGATTTGCCTAGATGATTAGGGTATGGTCTAAAGAAGACTCATCCATCGATCATATATCCTCGGCACAAGATCCACAGGCATTTAGAAGGAGGAGAGGCAAATCCAAATGTGTGAAAAGTAAATTGCAAGAATGTAAATTGCGGAATTTTAAGTGCTAAATTTAAGACATAAAGTAAATTCAAACATAAGAGAAAATGATTTACATTTCTGTAAGAGAGGTTTACAAAGCCTCACAATAAAGTGGGTAAAGCTTAAAAGAACACAAAAACCTCTAAAACCTTCAAGAGGAGGAAAGCTACCCCTCCCCCTCTATTTATACTACTTTTGAGTCATCCTCCACCTTTGGATGAATTCATTCTACTCTAAGGATCACAATCAAGAGCTAGGATTGACTCACTCACTCATACATGGGCTAACCCGAAATCCTATAACTTAACGGGTTTTTGAACGCTTTTCAAAGCATACTAACTAGACCCGCTACTCTATCACCTAGGCCGTGATCCGACGGTCCTCCTTGATCCGAGTAGCTCCAAGTTAGCAGCTCATCCATTCCTTATCTTCTCAGCTCGTAACGACTCCGTCTCCGATCATCTTCCGGCGATCCTCGACCGTCTGGACCTCTGGAGCACCTTGCCTAGTCCCGATCATTCTTCGCCTCACCATGATCAAGCACTGACGTCTTGCGACCATCAAAGACAAGAAATATCCATCACATAGCAATGTTCAAAAAGATATGCAATTAAACTCCCAAAATCATAATTTTTGGATCATTCACACTCATAAGGACCGTAGCACCGCCCTACATCCAAAAACAGTAAAACATCCCTCTCTGAAATTTTCACATCGGCCCAAGGGCCGATGCTATCGCTCCCACATGGCCGGTAGTACCGCACGCTCTAAAAACCTCATCGAATGCACTCTCCGAAAAATTCACACCACCCCTAGTGCCAGTAGTATCGACACCCCGGTGCTACCGCTCCCACATGGGCGGTAGTACCATAAATTCTAGATAGAGCTCAAATTGCTTCAAATTTAGAATAATGCTCAAAACAAACTCAAACTTAAGCACCTCATGCTTAAACACAGTTAATAATTCATCACCACCTAAGATAGGCCTCCACATGGTCTTTCACCACCTAAGCCATGAGCGTCGCGTTAGAGTAAATCTCCCACATGAGACTGAGGGAGGAGCAGGGACGGTCGCAACTGGCGCAAAGGCAAGGTCTGGGACATGAGGGAAGGATGATAAGGACGCTGAGGGAATGGATGGTGATTGTGTTTTGTTAGCTTCGTGGGGAAGGAGAAAGGTGGGGATGGGGGTTGGGGTGGACAGGGAGACAGTGGTAAGGAGAAGGGAGAGTGACACTAGAGGAGGGGGACCCGATCGTCTTGATAGGGCTTCGTGGGAAGGAGAAAGGTGGGGGTAGGGGTTGCGGTGGACAGGGAGGCAGTGGTGAGGAGAAGGGAGAGTGGCACTAGAGGAGGAGGAGCAGATCGTCTTGATAGATCTGTTTGGATGAATGGATAGATGATAAGCTATGTGTGCATCCACAATAGGATCATGTCCTGCCACCGTAAGCTCATTGAACACTATGTCAGCATATTCTCTAAGTAGACGCCACAAGTGACTCGCGATGCAAATATAGTTAAGTTTAGGGATTCTAGAAAGTAAAGTGCAAGTTTACATAGCTAGGTGATACAACCATAAAAGTACTAGTATATTGCCTGTGCTAACGCTACGACGGCAGTACACCCGCTTATCAATTAAATGAGAAGATAAGTACGAATACAACACTTAATAATAAAAGAGAAATTTAGAATTTTAAATGAATTTAGAAAGAAAAACGAAACTAAATGGAGGTTAAATAGGCGAAAACGGGCTCCCAAAAGATTTTAAATCAAGAAAGGGAAAGAAAAAAGAATTTTCTGATCTTAGATTATTTTTTTTTGCAGCTTCCACAGAGAGCACAGTGTGCTCTCAGGCTTAACCAGGCAAGGGGAGGAAGGCGGGGTGGCCAAATGGTCGCATGGGTCGACATCGGTGTGGCGAGATCGCCGCACCGACGCCGCGTGGGAGGAGTCACGGTTGCGGTGAATTTCACGGAAAGATGACGGTGATGGCTTGGGTTACCTCCAAAATCCGCGATCTTTACAAGAGGGAGCACTTCGGATTTACGCAATACGATGGGGTGGAGGAGAGCTCACGGCTTTTATAGCACCAAACAAGCATATTTATGGAAACCATAATTTAGGATCAAATCAGATTGGGAGGAAATTTTGGCAATAGAGCACTAAATTTGGGAATTAACACCATAGATGGAAAGAGGAGATTTGGTGCGGGATTGATGGAGCTTTGGAGCTTCTTTCTTGCTTTAATGGAGGAGGGAAGAGAAGAAGCTTCTTCTGTCCTGGCTGACTAAAAGAAGCTACAGGTGAGTTGCCTTCATTTTTTAAATATAGAAGGATTTTTGAAAATACAACACATTAGGTTAAAAATTCTCAAAAAACTTTCGATTATTTTGTACTTAATAAAATTATTTTCAAAAAATTATAAATTTGTCGAGGCACATGCGACATGAGGTCGCGACAAAGAACCTCGCCGCGTCGGCAAAGCCACCGATGGCGACCGTGGAGCCATTGCGGACCTCGTTCTCTCGCCACGCCCCATCTCCGGCTTCCTTTTCCCGGCCGTAATGTATGATCCTTTCCTTTTCCAGATGTTTGTTTCCTTTTCCTTTCCGTGACGTTTGTTTCCTTTTCCTTGTTGATGGAGATGAGGAAGGTTTGTTGTGGACCACAGGATGATTTCAAAAAATATGGAAAAATAAATCGCGCCACCACCGCTAGGTCCGTAAGGAAAAAAGATAAAAATTAAATAATGCTCACGCACACTGGTTCCGCGAGAAAAATTGAAAAAATTAAGCAAAGACTCACCGACAGTTGGTTCTTTAGATAAAAATGAAAACAAAATGCAGCGCTCTCAGTACCTTGAAATTAGGCTCTATGGGGCTAGATCCGTAAAAAGTCTCAAGAAGGGTCATATTCGAAAAAAAATACGATCACAATGCCAGGACAATAAAAAATTCAAGTCTTATTTCCTTGCATGCGGATCCTCCCTGTTTATTTCCTTTTTTGATTCACCCTCCTTCCAAATATGTAGTACGTACAATTTTGGCGAGTAAAAAATTCAAATCTGGTTTCCTTGCATACGGATCCTCCTTATTTATTTCCTTATTTGATTCACTCTCTTTCCAAATATGTAGGTGGGGGAGGTCTGTTGTGGGCCACAGGGATGATTAGACACACTAAATAATGACCATCGGATGTGGATGAGTAAAACTGAGGAAAGATCTGAGACGTTCATTTTGATGAATGCAAGTTTTTGGGGACGTTTTGCTGGGTGCACGAATATTGGACCATCTCTAATGAGATGCATTATTTAGGGTGGACGTAGCAAAAATTTGCTTAGGTGCATTATAAAAGGTTATAGATAATGAGTTGGATACAATCTACTCATCTTTTTAGTAGAAGAAACCTAACAATGTTAAGGGCTGGTTTGAAACATAGAAATTTCAAAGAAGGAAACAACTCAATACTTGCATGAATCGCGGCGGGGGATCCCGTGTTCTAGCCTAAATTGGTTAGCGCTCGAGCCTAGGTGCACAACACAGACGAAATTTATCTTCGCGTTGGCCCAGCCTAGACCAAGCCCTGCTAAGCCCTTGATAGTTGATAGTTTTTTATCCTAGACAAAAAAAGAATGGCTTTGTCATTTGGATTTTCAATGCACGCGAGTTGACTTATAATATTGTAAGTCTCCTAAAACCTGTTTTAAACGTATACACTTCGCAATTAATTTCGCAATAAGCAGTTCAAAACTTTTAATTTTTCTTTTACAAATCCTACAATCCTAAGCAAGGCACAAGACGTTCACATGTTTTGACTTGGCGTTTCAGTTTTGTGAGCGCATCTACCATGAATTGAGCCAAAACGGGTCATTACAAAGGTGCTTGCATTGCATCTATACCCCTTTATAATGCACCTAAACAATTTTTCCTACGTCGATCCTAAATATTGCACCTCATTAGAGATGGCCCAATGTTCGTGCATCCAGCAAAACGTCCCCAAAAACTTGCATTCATCAAAATGAACGTCTCAGATCTTTCCTCAGTTTTACTCACCCACATCCGATGGCCATTATTTAGTGTGTCTAATCATCCTCGTGGCCCACAAATGCACTCTCCCCACCTACATATTTGGAAGAAGAGCGAATCAAACAAGGAAATAAATAAGGAGGATCCGCATGCAAGGAAACCAGATTTGAATTTTTTACTGGCCAAAATTGTACGTACTACATATTTGGAAGGAGGTGAATCAAACAAGGAAATAAACAGGGAGGATCCGCATGCAAGGAAACAAGACTTGAATTTTTATTGTCCCGACATTGTGATCGTATTTTTTCGAATATGACCCTTCTCGAGACTTTTTACTGATCTAGCCCCATAGAGCCTAATTTCTGCGTACCTGAGAGCTACTGAATTTTTGTTTTTATTTTTATCTAAGGAACCAACGATCCGTGAGTGTCGCTTAATTTTTTTTCTCATGAACCAGGGCCGGTGTGGCGAAAGCAATCGCTTAATTTTTATCGCTTTTTCCTTGCGGATCCAAATGGTCCGGCGAGCGCAGCTTTATTTTTCCATATTTTTCAAATCATCCTCGCAGCTCACAATGCACCTTCCTCACCTCCAACATCAACAAGGAAAAGGAAACAAACGTCTTGGAATCAAGGAAAAGAAACAAACGTCCCGAAAAGGAAAGGACCATACATTACGTCTTTGGGAAAAGGAAACCGGGAGACGGGCAACATACCGGGAGAACGCAGTCTCACAATGGCTCCACTGGCCGCCATCGATGGCTTTGCCGACGCGGCGAGGTTCTTTGGTCACGACCTCGCGCGCCATGCCTCTAAAATTTATAATTTAATTTTTTTTGAAAATAATTTTATTAAGTACAAAATAATCGAAAGTTTTTTTGAGAATTTTTCTAGAATTTTTTAACCTAATGTGCTATCTTTTCAAAAATCCTTCTATATTTAAAAAAAATGAAGTCAACTTACCTGTAGCTTCTTCTAGCTGCAGCCCAGATCAGAGAAGCTTTTTCTCTTCCCTCCCTCCATTAAAGCAAGAAAGAAGTTCCAAAGCTCCATCAATCCCGCACCAAATCTCCTCGTTCCATCTATGGTGTTAATTCTCCAAATTTCGTGCTCTATTGCCAAAATTTTCTCCCAATCTGATTTGATCCCAAATTACGGTTTCCATAAATATGCTTGTTTCGGGGCTATAAAAGCTGGCGAGCTCTCCTCCACCCCATCGTATTGCGTAAATCCCAAGTGCTCCCTCTTGTAAAGATCGCCGGATTTTGAAGGTAACTCAAGCCATCACCGTCATTTTTCCCGGCGAAATTCACCGCAACCGTGACTCCTCCCCCCTAGACGCCGGTGCCGACGATCTCGCCGTACCATTACCGACCCACTGCGATCGGCCGGCCACCCCTGGCCTTCCCTCCCCCTTGCGCTGGCCAAGCCCAGAGAGCACTGCAAAAAAAATAATCTAAAATTAGAAAATTCTTTTATCTTTCTCTTTCTTGATTTAAAATCTTTTAGGAGCCCGTTGTCGCCCATTCGACCTCATTTAGTTCCGTTTTTCTTTCTAAATTCATTTAAAATTCTAAATTTCTCTTTTATTATTAAGTGTTGTATTAATACTTATCTTCTCATTTAATTGATAAGCGGGTATACTGTTATTGTAACGTTAGCACAGGCACTATACTAGTGGTTGTAAAAGTACTATCGTTTGCCCCCTTTAATAGCGGTGACAGGCAAGAAAGCCAATCTATTGAGCTGTTACGCTTGGCCCCGCTTGACCCATATCCACCGAGTATGTCAAGTCGGATAAGTAGGCGTGATGAGCTGCCGTGTAACGTGGCTGTCACCTCAGTGACCTCACCTGCAGGTTGCAGGTGCCATCTTTCATACGATCCTATCCGAGAGGACAGCTAGGCTGGGTATCTCACGTGATGGGCCGCGTCCAACCCTCCCTCCGCTGGCCCGCGTGGCATGCCATGTGCCCGACGTGGCCTCCCCGCGTTGGCATCCCCGAAAACTCAAAAGCCGTTGTGGGTTCTGGCCCACACCCAACTTTTTGGCAGGTCACCTTCGCTTCTTCCTCCGACGTCCGATCCCGCCGCACGTGAAGGTGTCTTCAGTGGACAGTAGGGAAGGAACGGAGAAACGCGGGGTTAACAAAAAAAATCGCCTCAAAATCGAAATTCGAAAATCAGAAATGTTGAGCCGAAAATGGGTCAAAAATCAAAGAGTTTTAAAATCATTTTTTGTTTTTTTCTTCAAAATTGACGGTTTTCAAGGAAAATCGGTCGATTTGCATGGAAAATCGACGAACTAATTGCATTTTTTTTGCGGCCTATTTTTTAAGCGATTTTCAAAGAAAATCGATCAATTTTCATCGATTTTTGGCTGGTTTACGTCGAGCAATTTTTTCAATTTTTTTAATTGAACCAGTTTATCGAGCGATTTTAGAAGCCGAACTGCGCCGATACGACTGAAAATCACGAAAATCAAGCTATTTTCGTCGATTTTGTGAACCCTGGTTGCATGTCCAACACATAGATGCATGCAGATTTTTACATGAATTTTACTGCGGTTCTGGTCGACGTTTACTCGTGCCCAATTCGTAGAATGCGAGCGAGAAGGAAGACGGTCAACCAAGGATTAAAATCTCGGCGAAATTTCGCGAGATCTCGGATTCCGACCAGGTAAAAATAAATTGATTTTTTTAAATTGCTATAATATCTCAGAAATTTCGGATATCTCGAGTTTTTTTTGACCGGATTTGGTCCGATAACCCTTAAGAAAGTGATCTACCAGGAAAATTTGTTGAAAAACCGAATTTTTGAGATGTTTTAAAATTTTGGCAGAAACAATATTAGATGTTTACAAAATTGTACAAGCTTAAATATGATCTGAAAAATTTATAGTACTATCTTTAGTAGTGTAGAATCATACAATTTTTTTAAAAAAATAATTGAACTTCATTTATAATCTTTAAAAAACCAAAAACAAAATGAACATAATTGGGACAGTAACCTTGTCAGAATTTTATAAATTTGGTCGAGTGTGATCATGATCCAAAATTTTTATGAGAGATTAATAATTGCCTCGTTACCATTCTATAAATTTTTCAACTTTTTTTGTTTGCTCAATCAAATCTATGTAAGCATTGAACTTCATTTGTTATATTTCAAAAATAAAAAACAAAAAGAACATAAATGGTACAGCGCCATTGTAAGAATTTTATAAATTCACTGGAGTGTGATCATAATTCAAAATTTTTATGAGATATTAATAATTTCCTTATCACCCTTTTGTAAAATTTTCAAAAAAATAAACCTTTTTTTGTTTGCTAAAGCAAATCTATGTATCGATCATGAGGCTTTTATCAGGACGTAGAACTTTTAGAATTTTTTAAACTTATTGAAGCCTGATAATTATATGAAAATTTTATACAACATTAATGATACATAAGGACCATTCAAAAAAGTTTCAAAATTTAATAACGTTGTTTGAACCATTTTTCATTTGATTAAAGTTTGTGGATAAGACCTTTATGATGACAGCAACACTGTCCGAATTTTTAAAAATTCATGAAGCTTGATCATCATCTGAAAATTTTATTAGAATATAAGCAATGCATCATAACCATGCAAAAAAAATCAAAATTTTCTAACGTGGTTTGTTCTATTTTTCATTCGGTTCAAACTTACCCGTCAGCGTTTTATCAAGACAGTAGCAATGTTTGTATTTTTAAAAATTCCTCAGATTCTGAAATTTTTACGAGAACATCATTGATGTGTCATGAACCTCCACAAAAAAAATTAATTTTTTTTAACATCGTTTGACCTATTTTTTGCTCAGTGCAAATTCACCGAAATCTCGGCAAATCTCACCGAGATTTCATGAATTTCGGCGAAGATTTCATTTTTCCCGGTAGAAATAAAAATGGATTTGAATTTTTGTTCTTGAATTTCGTCCAAGATTTACCTAAAATTCCGAGATGTCAGCAAGATTTCGGATTTCGATCACCAGTGAGATTTCATCCAAAAACGAAATTTGAATCCTTGCTGTCAACTACCTTAACTTAGTTAGCTCTTATCCGGAACTTTTGGTGAGGTGTTGGTGTAAGGTCGATGATGTTGACTAGAGGGGGGTGAATAGACGGCTTTTAAAATTACTCTACGAATTTATACAAATCAATTCACCCGTAATTACCTTTATGCCAAAACCTTAACAATAATTAATACGGAAGCGATAAACTAAGGTTTTGATAATTAAAGTCTAAATCAACTAGCCTCACTATGTGCACTAACTAATTATGTCTCTAACAATAATTGCAATTCTAAAGATAAGCAATCAATCAATTTAATTCTATTAATGTAAATTGCTTGAATATAAATAATGAATGGAAAGAAAGTAAAAGAGACATAATAATTTTTACCGTGATGTTCGGAGACTTGCCGATCTCCCCTAATCCACGTTGAGGTTAGTTCAAACGAATTGGACCGACTCCGCGAATTGAGCACCCACCTCGAATCCACTAGAGGTTGCTCTTTCCCCCTTCGGTAGGCGAGTACCGACCTTCACAACTTACCGGGTCTTCTCACAATCTTCTTGAGAAGGTCACCGCGCACGACGCAGCTACGCCGTCTAGGTGTCGGCAAACACCAAGAGTAACAAGTCAAGCCTTCCGCTTGAACTTCACCTAGTGCAACACATGCACTCTGGTGACCTCCTAAGTGCAACACATGCACTATGATCCTCCTCAAGTGTAACACATGCACAAAAGGCTCTCAATCCTCTTCGAATTGTAACACATGCAATTAGAGCTCACTCTTAGCTCAAAAACCAAATTGGAGAATGCAACACATGCACAATCCCTCCAAAGTGTCTCACAAAACTGCAACACCCAAATGCCAACCCTTGGAACCCTTTTATAGCCCCCACACGAAATATAGCCGTTGGGGGGCAAGATGAGCTTTTTCAGCAAATTTCGCTACTACCGCCCTTCTGGGGCCGGTAGTACCGGCCTCCAGCCAAAGGCTAGGAAAACTAGCCGCTATAAGAGAAACTTCGGTACTACTGCAGCCAAAGCCCTGTAGTATCACACGAGCGGCAGATCGATCCCCACGGCGGATCGCCAAGATGTCAGCGAGCCTCTAGAGTGACTTTTCTGAAAATAGCTACCGACGGCTTGGGGCCGGTACTACCGCACCTCCAGTAGTAACGCCCTAGAGCCCGGTAGCTTCGAACTCCAGAAACACAGAAGACACACTCTTCTGGAATATGACTACCGGCTTCATGTGTGCTAGCATCGGACCTCCGGTACTAACGACGTCTTGGGCCCGGTACTACCGTATCTCCGGTAGTACCGCCCATATACCACGGTAGCTCCGGCCTTCAACCGAACGCAAAACCCATTCTTCTGGAAAAGAGCTACCAACCATCACTCGGTAGCACCGGACCTCCGGTACTACCGGCCACACAATGGTGGTAGTAGTGGTCGAGTGGCAGTACCTGCTCCCATAAGCAGTACTACCGGCGTTAGCACGTCGGTAGTGCCCGATTTCAAGAACAGAACTAGTTTTTTCACAGAAATGTTTTCTCTTCAAATAAAACATCAATAATGATTGATTCTTTTAGCCATGTGATGATCAACACATGGTCAAGTCAATTTGCAAACCCTATTCACATACTCTAAAGAATCGCATTAAACTCAACTTATTTGCAAAACATATTCGCAAATAAACCACAAACTTATGAGATCAATCCTCTTAGCTATGTAAGGATCAACACATGATCCCGACACTTTGCAAAATATATTTGCAAATACCAACACATGCTCTAGGATTGAAACCCATAACTTTCAGCTTATTTGCAAAACACATTTGCAAATAACAAAACAACACTTTGCAAAAACACATTTTGCAAACACAAAGCATTCAATATTTTGCAAAAACACATTTTGTAAACTCAAATCACAAACCAAGCTTAGCCTTGTGATGATCAGCACATAATCCAATCACAAGCTAAAACACCAAAGCATGAGCTCTTTATTTGCAACACATGCAAATCTCTAGCACCATGCAAAACAACTACTATTCAAATCTAGTTGCATGAGCTCTCTCCTTTTGCAACACATGCAAAACTTAGCTCAATGCAACAACCAAAACAATCTCAAGTGCATGAGCTCTCTATTTACAACACATGCAAATCTCTAGCTCCATGCAACCACTTTAAACCAAATTGCTTAAGCTCTCTCCTTTTGTAACACATGCAAAACTTAACTCTAAGCAATAACCTCATAAACAGCATTGCATAAGCTATCTCTTTTTTGCAACACATGCAAATCCATAGCTTAATGCAAAAAAAACCTAATCAATTAAGATTCATTAAAGAAGCAAACATAAGCTCTCTTATTTGCAACACATGAAAATACTTAGCTCATACAAAATCCAATGCACGAGCTTCACCCATTCGCAACACATGCCAAATGGTTAGATCCATGAAAAACCGATCAAGAGAGTGAGCTAGAGTGAACCAGATTGAGTTCATTAACACATGATGAAGCTCAAGCTAAAAGACTCAACACCTCTTAATAGTACGGCACCTAACTAGCAACCAGGTCTCCCATCCAAATACCGAAATCAGTAAAAGACTAGGAACACATTCTTAGCCCTGTCTAGTTATACCTTTGCCTCTAGCGAACTACTTGAAGCTTTTATGATTTCCAATCATCTTCTCTCCAGGATCGAATATTCTTCTTCCTATTCATCAATACATGATGAATCTTCTCTAGCCATTCTTTTCACTTTGGGATCACCTCTTGAAGCTCATCAACACATGATGACTTCTTCTTTCCGATTTTTCATTTTCTTGAACTCAACCTCCTTTACAACTCATGGGAGATGTTAGTCCAACAAACACGGTTATCTCAGTCATCATCGCACTCCATTAACACATAATGGATGCTTCTAAGATCGATTGAGCACAACCCAAATCAATTTGAAAGATTAATTGTATCTTGAGTACTTTGATGCAACTAATGCTTCATTATACTGAAGAACTTTTCGCTTGTCTTTAATTAACAAGGAACACCGTCAACACATGATGAAGCATTATTTGATTTGATTAAAAGACAACCGAACTCAATTTAAATTTCATTTAAATTGACATGAGTATATATAACTACACAAGTTTCATATACTCAATTTGATGGAAAATAATGATCAAATATGTTTGAGTGATGGAAATGAGATCAATACATTTGAGGCCATAAACTATAGAACAAACTCTATTTAGAGATGTGCATACATATAATTGGATTGGAAACAATATGCACATATTCAATTTTATTTCATTAGAGTTTATCCTATATTAATATGAGTATACTATAACTACACAAGTTATATATACTCAAAAGATTGTTTCAAAGTCTTGATCCTTTATATGTTATTTAGCCAGAGGATATGGATCAATACAATTGAAACATCAAGTTAAATTATAAACTCCACCTAGATGTGTGTATTCATGTAATATATGGAATCAAAAACATAATACACATCTTTAATATATAAGCAATGGAAGAGCTCATCTTTTAACTTGATTCCTAGGTATGCATTAAACTAATAGAGTGAATACGAGTGCATACCTTGGATTTTTTATTTTCTATCCAAATTTGAGACTAATAAGCATGTAGCTCAATTAAATATGTTAGTCTCATAATGATTAGATTTATTATTAAACAATGATTAAACATTAATATTAAACCAATCAACAAAACTAACGAAACTTGAACTTACAGTTGGTGACCATAATCTTGGTTTGGACCCGCCCGCGCGCCCATGCGAGAAGTCATACTTCGGCTCCAGCCACTGAATCATTGATGCAAGAATCATGATTGACGAATACTAATAACAGGGGTACCCCAACGGCCCGAAGCGACGAGCCAGCGGCCTCAAGCATATCTCCAGCCCAACAGGCCGCGCCCGGCCCGCCACCGATCGAATCGTCTGCGAGACCACACAAGACATCCGCTCCCGACCGGCCAGGGGAAGCGAATCCGACCGGACAGCGCTCCCGACCCCCCTTGGCGGGGCGGGATCTCCCGACTCCGACCGGACAGCGCTCCCGACCCCCTTGGCGGGGTGGGATCTCCCGACTCCGACCGGACCACGGTGACAGACGCCGAGGACCGCGTGTCAGGGCCCTCATCAGCCTACCGCCACGTACCCCGCGAACAAGGTCAATCGGAGTGACTATACAAGGCCAGGTGGCTCCTTCCGTAGAAGGTTTGGTATCTGCAAGTCAAAGCTTCCACCCATCAACCGATCGCAGACAAGATTTAACGCACGCTCCTCCCGAGGCGCCGCTAACGCCACACACCGCAACGCCGGATTCGTAAGGATCACGGTGGGCAAGCACGCTATTTCCGGGAATACCTAACCTCCCGACCACCAAGGCTACCGACCAAAGATGGGCAAGACGTGTGGCGACTCATCCACAGGGACGAAGGACCGTGAGCTCCTAGCATAGGTCGCCGCCTTCCCCGACTCTCGATGTAACCTGCCCCTTCCTTCTGTATAAAAGGAGGCAGGACTAACGATTCTAGGAGGACAAGAAAAACACATGAGAACACGAGGAGATTAGGTAATTTAGCGCCCTCATCTGTAAAACGTTGTGCAAAGCAATACAATACCGCCATCCGAACTGGAGTAGGGACTTTCAGCCCGAACCAGTATACATCTTGGACTCTCGAGTCTAACCATTCAGGGAGTGGAACGCGCGACCCCTTAGACTTACAAATTTACTTGCCGGCGCTCGAAAACGCCGACAATGATTTTTTTCCTTTCCATATTTTGGCCTTTTATATTCTATTTTCAAAAATACCCCTGCCTGAAATTGTCTCTGTTCTTATTTTTGTTTTACTAGTTCAGTGCCCGTGCATTGCTACGGAAAACAAAATTGATAACAAAACATAAAGGTCAAGCAATAAAAGAAAATGGTCGTGTGTTGCTACAAATAAAAAAAATCATGATATCTAACACATTGAGTTGACTTATATCAAGTCATCGACTCAGTTGAAGTAACCAACAAACTCTGCCTCGACCGCATCGTGTCTTCTCCATCGCATTTGATCTACACTCCTCCCGTCTACACACTCCTCGACTCCATCGCCACGCCGACTATGCTCGCTCCGTGGCAACCTTTGTTAGGCTTATCCCGCTATTCCTAGCCTAATCATAAAAAAACACGAGAATTATGAAAAAATCATATTTGATGATAACGGTTTACTATGTATATCACCTTCTTTTGATAATCAGGTGGTAGACAGATCGGAGAACCGTAGATGGGTCAGAAAGGGAACCTTGCCGAGGACGAGGAGCTGCAGCTGTGCATCGATCGGTGGTGTCGCCCATAGCCACCTTCCACATGGGCACGACCATCGGTAGTTGTGCTTGCGCCGCAGAACCACGAAACCGATCGAATTGCCCCACACGTGAGAGAGTCAAAGCTTCGAGACTCAAACGAAATTTTTCAAATTAGAAAGTTTCAACGAAAATTTTTCAAATAGAAAATTCTCAAATTAGAAAGTTTCAAGTTGAAAATTTTCAAATAAAAAGTTTCAATTAAAAAACTTTCAGTTTAAAAATTTTCGGTTTAAAAACTTTCAAAAACGGTTAAAAAATAGAGAAGGATGAATGGGATAACGCTGAGTAAGGAAAAAAGTGATAAAAGGAATGAAGTGTTGTTACTTATCATAACGAGTGGACATCCTAACCGTGCCATCAAATTAGCTATTCCCAAACATTTTTCTATTGCACTAACGCCTCTTCTTCTTTTCCAAAAATCATTCCATAGCGTTATTAACACTTGGCCAAGAGCCTTACAAAAAGCAGAATATTACCATCACCATTGTTACGACTTGCATGGCTAAACGAATCGTGCACCGTCGAAATCATTAGGTGCACGATGTCTGCTTGAACCTGAGCCACCGGTCCGGAGGTCGAACTCCTAGAGGTGCTCCTGCCGCAGGATGTCGCCGATGACGGACACCCCGCCACACACCTCCCGCAGCCCAATGCATTTCACGCCGGCGCAGCTGGCCGATCATGTAGCTCTTTGTCGGCAGCTCGAGCTTCGCCGACCAACGAATCGCACCGTTAGCTTTGTGATGGCGGTGCACCACCGGCCGTCGATTATAGCAGAGTCGAACGGGTTCATGCTCACCGCGGCGCACCGACAAGTTGCTTGCTCGGCCGCGAGACCACACCCTTGTACGCCGGGTGGCGAGGATCGTCGAGCTCGTCGGAGTCGATGATCGCGCCGCCCTTCCTCTCGATGTTCCACACTTCGGGGATGTCGAGGGCCTCGCCGGCGATGGAGATGGCCTTCACCGCCGTATGTAGAACGGGCTCGTTCGGCGGGCGAAAGCGATGGCGTCTGCGACGACGACTTGACGACGGAGCCGAGGCCGTGTCCGGCTCGGCTGAAGGTGAGGTAGCCGGTAGCGTTGCGCGGCGCAGGTGATCAACCGTAGTAGGAGAAGCGGCCGCCGGCGCGCGCGACGTGGGACACGGCGAGATGTTGTTGCTGAGGCTGAGCATGCTGCCCGAGGCCTGGAAGCTCTGGCCGTCGTACGAGGTGGTGCACCCCAGCACCACGTCCTAGAGCTTTGCCTTCTTATCCGCTCGCCGATTTGACGTATAATGGTCGCCGAATCGGTGTCGACCAAGCCGCGCGCCGACAAGCCGTCTTTGTACCGCCACGTCCACGATTAGATGACGTTAGTTTAGTTAGTTAGGATGAGGACGGGCACGCGGCGGCGCCAACGCCGACACCGTGGTGTCACCATGGTTCTCGCTCGGTTTGCTCGCTTTCTTGCACGCGCGCGGCGGCGGTGGGGCGGATGGCTACGGTTGCATGCTTATAAGACCACGACACGTCGTGACGCTTTCCTTGATTTGCGCTACCGTGATGGCGCTATCACGATTTACGGCTCAAGGCAAACAAAGTAAAATTTTCTTTTTTTCTATCCAAATTTTACATAATCTTCTACAGAGATATCAATTTGCAATCAATTATCAAATTGTGGTATGATACACTGCTACATTCATTTTCTTCTGTCCAAATTTTACGTAATCTTCTGTAGAGATATAAATTTCCAATCAATTATCAAATCGTGATATGATACACTACTACTTTCCTTTCAAATTTTACGTAATCTTCTATAGAGATATCAATTTCCAATCAATTATCAAATCGTGATATGATACACTACTACTTTCCTTTCAAATCATGGAGAACGGACCACCGCCACCAACTGGTAATTAGAAGTAGTAGAGATACGGTTGGTTTGTTTGGATGGTAGCAGTATGTATAAGAGATAAATCGTTAGTGCTCATTGTAAAAATTACAAAAACTCGGGATCCACCCAAAAAAATCACCGATTAAGCCCGGAATTACTCCGTGGGAATTGAAACAACGAAAAGGTAAGCCCTCTCATTTTCCATCATTTTACCAATTAGAATTGTGTGATTTGGAGCACACTCGTGAAAAACGCCACAATAGGGGATACAGAATCATGGGCCTTACCGAAACAATTGTAACGAGTAATGACTAGCGGATGCACCAAACATGGGCCTTGCCGGCATCCGGCATTATCATACGATTTATTGGCAGGTTCATGCATGCACGAACGGGCTCGCGTAGTCGCGTGTTAAGTTTGTTGGGAGCTAGCTATTTAAAAGACGCATCCTATTAGTTAGCGTATCTATACCCCTTTATAATACACCTAAGCATTCTTTTCTACATCCACTCCAAATAATGCACCCCATTAGAGATAGTCTAACCTTCATGCACCCAACGAAACGTCCCCAGAAACTTGCCTCCATCAAAATTAACCTCTCAGATCTTTCCTCAGCTTTACTCACCTACATCCGATGGCCATTGTTTAATGTGTCTAACTCATCCCTGTGACCCACAACAGATCTCCTCCACCTCCAGCATCATCTCAAGGAAAAGGAAACAAATATCCTGGAATTGAGGAAAAGGAAACAAACGTTCTAGAAAAAGAAAATACCATATATTACGTGCTGGGAAAAGGAAACCGGAAGATATGACACTATACTAGTTTGCGTGCTAATATATTACCATATATATACGAACGGGCTCGCGTAGTCGCGTGCTAAGTTTGTTGGGAGCTAGCTATTTAAAAGACGCTTCCTATTAGTTAGTGTATATAAGCTACTAGAAGAAGGTAGTACTAGTTTGTTTGCATAAGGCGAAGGGTTTCCCCACAAAATCGGCAGTGGCATACGAAAGAGGAATAAGATGCTGGTAGTTCCAGATTCTCCGATCAAGCAGCGGTGGAACTATCTTGGAGGTGGTTGAAATCTGAAATTTCAGAGAAATCTTGGAATTTCGAAAAAAATTTGGTCAAAATTTAAAAAGCAAATTTGAAATCCAAAATTTTTTAACAGAAATTCAGCCGATTTTGGCCGAAATTGCCGAAATCTCGGCAAAATTCAACTGAGTGAAAAATGGTCAAAACGATGTTAATTTTTTTTGTAGATGGTCCTAATACATCACTAACGTTCCCATAAAAACATTTAGATAATAGTCAAACCTAAGGAATTTTTACAAATTCTGACAGTGGTAATGCCCTAATAAAAGGCTCATTAGGAAATTTGAACCGAATGAAAAATGGAACAAATCATGTTAGAAAATATTGATTTTTTTGTGGATGATCTTGATGCATCAATAATGTTTCCATAAAATTTTTAGACGATGGTCAAAACTGAGGAATTTTAAAAATTCAGAAAGTGCTACTATCTTGATAAAAGCCTAACCAGTAAATTTCAACCGAATGAAAAATGATTCAAACCACGTTATAAAATTTTGAATTTTTTTGTGAATGGTCCTGATGTATCATCAATATTTCCATAAAATTTCAGATGATCATCAATCATGAGTAATTTTCAAAAATTATGACAGTGCTACTGTCCTAATAAAAAGCCTCATAATCAATACATAAATTTGCTTGAGAAACAATTTGAAACTTTTACAAAAGGGTTCTAAGGAAATTCTTAAGCTCTCATAAAAATTTAGGTTCACAATCATACTTCAGTGAAATTATAAAATTCTTACAAGGGTGCTGTACTATTTATGTTCCTTCCGTTTTTTATTTTTGAAAGATAACAAATGAAGTTCAATGCTTTCATAGATTTGATTGAGCACAAAAAAAAGAGTTTAATTTTTTTGAAAATTTTAGAGAAGGGTTTTCAGGCAACACTTAAACTCTCATAAAAAGTTTGGATCATAATCACACTCGTGAAAATTTGTAAAATTTTGATAAGGTTACTGTCTCAGTTATGTTCATTCTATTTTTGATTTTTTAAAGATAATAAATGAAGTTCAATTCTTTTTAAAAAATTTATGTATGATCCTAGACTACTAAAAATTGTTCCATAAATATTTTGAGCATAATCAAGCTTTTACAATTTTATAAAAAACTTACAGTGTTTCTACCAAAATTATAAAATGTCTTAAAACTTCATTTTTCAACAAAAAATCATGAAATACGACATTCTTAAGGGTTATCGGGCCAAATTGGACAATTTTTTTTGAGATTTTCCGAAATCCCACTGAAATTTCTGTAGCAATTTATTTTTTTTCAATTTTTTTAGCCGTCGGGATTTTAAATCTTGTCCCCAGTCGAAATCCGAGATCTCGTCGAGATTTTACGAAATTTCGCCGAATTTTTTAACCATGGGTGGAACAAGAAAACTTGCAATGATGTTGTATATTTCACAGACATAACTTTATAGTATTGTACAATAATATCATAACATTATAAATCCAACACATATATTCAAAATTTGCTAAAAAATACAATGCATATAGTTCTAAGGTCTTACAAATCCCAAACTACCTAAATTAGAATCCATTAAACCAACAAATTTGAATGAGGTGATGTCATCAAAATTTTCAATTTTTTGAAGTGTTGGTGCGTATTCGACACCCCACCTGATACTAGTAGCTGTTTGGAGTTAGCAAGAGACTTCCTGTTAGGCTTGGGTATCCGGTTTATAAGGTTTATCGGTTTTTAGAAACTGCAAACCGAACTAATTCGATTCGGTTTTTCGGTTAACCGAATTTCATCTGTCACTGTTAGCCATCAGTTTGTATATGCACAGCCAAACTGTCCTAGCGACTACTAGTCTAGCCAGTTTGTATATGCACAGCCAAACTGTCCATAGTTGCCTGGATGAGGTTTGATGGGATATGGCCATCCAACCTGGATGGGATGAAACCATCCAGGTAGTTGTTTGGTTGGGTGGATAGGGATGAGCCAATGTTTTGTTTGGTTGGATGGATGAATGTAGATAGGATGAGCTAATTTTTTGTTTGGTTGCATTGATAAGGATGGATGGGCTAGTTGTAATAAAGGTTTCAAATTTTGGTTTGAGATTTTTCGATGAAATTTGACTAAAATTTGAATTTTTGGAGAAAAATTGACCAAATTTGAATTTTTGGACAAAATTTGACCGGAATTTGAATTTCTGGACAAAATTTGAATTTTTAAACAAATTTGAATTTTCGGTCAAAATTTGAATTTTCGGACAAAATTTGACTAAAATTTGAATTTGACCGAGTACACTTTGACAAAATTTGAATTTGACCGAGTATACCTCTTCGTACAACAAACTGGATGAACTCGTACAACCTTTTTTCTGGGATGACTCTGTCCAGCATCTTGAAGGAATATTCCAAAAAACTGGACAGTCATATCCACCCCATCCACCCAACCAAACAATTGGATGGCTCTAAATCGAGGGACCGCCATATCCCATCCACCTTCATCCATCCAACCAAACGCCACCTTAATTCCTTGTTGAGTAGGATAGGCCAAGAAAGACTAGCTTGTTGAACTTTCATGGTACAACAATATACTTATATGGAGGATAATTACCCAGTCCAGCTCCCAGGCAGCTAGCTTCTTTTCATACTTGAGAGGCATGCGGTGGTACGGAGAGCCAGAGGGTGGTGGTGGTTGTGGAGGATGCGGCCGCCGCCTGATCCGCGCTGCAGTGGGCCATCCGCAACTTCATCCGCGGCGACGACTCCATCACGCTGTTGCATGCCTGCCCACCAGCGAGGTCGCGACGGAAGCGACGCATACTCCGGCTCCGAGGAGGCGTCTGTGCGGCTGCCGCGGCCCCGAGGGAGGAGCCGAGGCGGCGTCGGGGGCCTCGGGCCGGTGCCGAGGGTTGATGGAGGAGATGAGGAGGCGTCGAGGCGGTGACCGCGGCACCGAGGGAGGAGGTGTCAGGGCAGCGGCCGTTGGAGGACTGAGGAGGATTTGACGATTCGATTGAGGAATGGGGATTAGGTTTAGGTCTTTGGGTTCGGGGGATGGGGACCTCACCTCACCGCTTGGGCTAATGGGCCGACGTGCGAATTGCCGAACCGATGTTACCGTGGCTCCGTGAGCTGGTGTTGGACTGCTGGTTGAGTGGGCCGACGGGAATGGTATTTCGGTAGAATCAATTTCCAGAATCTGAAAACTGAACCGACAACCGAAAACCGAACACAACCAAAATAAAAATCAAAACGAAAAACGAAAAAACCAAATATTCAGTTAAATCGGTTTGGTTCAGTTCGGTTTTTCGGTTTCAGTTTAAAAATACCCACCACTACTTCCTGCCTCTTGTGCTCAGATGAATATTCTCAGAGACGAAACTATTCTACGGAATTTTCCTTCCTCTGAGCTCGCATGGCAATAGGATGTATATGTTGGGAAACCCTCGTGGCCTATGGAAAGCCCACGTTGGCCCCTTAGCCGAAACCCTAGGTGAGCGCTATAAAAGGAGGAGAGGGGGTCCCCCCTATGTACAAGCAATCATTAGCAATAAAAGAATTCCGCTGTTGCTCTCCCTAAACACGTGTCTCTCTCTTTCTGTTCTCCAATTCAGATCTGTTCGGGAACCCCAGACTATTGGATAGCGAGGTTCCTTAACACGTTATCAGCACGAAACTCTACCGGAGATCAGAATTGAAAAGGAGAGAAAGGTGGGATTTCGGCAATCGAATCTAAACGCTTGTCGTTTCTATGCATGCATCTATCCTACGCATCCGGTACTGTTCGTCACGTGGCAAAAAGCTACAACGACATGAAACTACGATCTGATCGTTTTTACTTTTATCAGACATCCGAAACCAAAGATCGCGCGCTGAAGCGCCGATGCCTCCTCGGTCGCGGCGCAAGACGCGCGGCCGTTCTGCCAGCTACCGACCTTCGACGCCCTCCTCGCGCGCGCACGCAGCGTCCGCCGCCAACGATCGTCTTAGCCTCCGCGCCGTCGCCGACGCGACGGCACCGCTCGGCTTTGGCCTCTGCGACGCTGCCCCACCCGCCTCGACTCGCGCGCCCGCCGGCGAAGTGCCGGCGGCCGCGACGGCTTCGCCGGGCCAAGAGTGTTTAACGGCGCGCCGCTTCCACGCCACGCCGCCGCGCCCGACGAAGACCGGTCGCCGGCCAAGCGCAAGAAGCACCGCCACAGACGAAGACTCCGCCGCGCAGCCTTCACCACCGCCCGAGCTCGCCGGCTACGCCGCGCCGCGCGCGATCGCCGCCGCCAGCTCGCCAGCTCGCGCTGCGCGCCGGCCGGCCGTAGTGCCTTGGTCGACCGGATCCGCCGCGATCAAGCCCGGCCGCACGGCGCCGACTGGCCAACACGCCGGCGCCTCGGCCGTGCTTGCGCCGCCGCCCTCGGCCCGGCTCCGCAAACGCGCGTTCGGCGCCAAGACGCACCGCTTTGGCTCGGCCTCGCCCGCCTTCCACCCGCCTTGGCTCGCGCCGACCACTGCCGCCGCCGCGCCGCCTCACTGGCCCATCACGCACGGTGCCGCCCGTCGAGCAAAGGAAAAATGAAGCAATGCGTCGAGGATGAAGAAAGGCATGAAGAAGAAAAAAAAGAAAAGCGGCAAGTGAGGCGCTAGGGAAACCCTAGCCGCGCGTGGACTTGGGCCAGAAAAGGAAGGCCCACCCGGCGGGTTCGACTGGAAAGAAAGAGAAAAAAAAGAGAAGAGAAAAAAAAATTGCAGAAAATTTTGAAAAAAATTGCTAGAAAATCAAGAAGATTTATTTGGCTCTGTTTTTAATTTTTCTAGCTTTATTTCTCTGTTTTATGAATATTCTTTATGAATTTTGAATTCGTTGCTTTGTTTAGCATATTGAAAATACATATGAATTTATTTTTCTGTACTTTATGTTTTTGCAACCATTTTCTATCAGATTACACGCAGTAATCTAAACCAGAATTTTGAAATCATGCAGATGTCTGGCATTGTGAATCGTGAGTTTGAAGAACTGGCCCCGCACGGTCAGAACTATCTCACTTGGGCATTGGACGTAAAGATCGTTCTTGGGGGCAAGAAGCTCCGCGCCGCGATTGGTCTAGGGTCCTCGTAGGATGCAAAACCTACCGCTGAGCAGAACGATCAAGCCCTGCATTTTCTCAGGCACCACCTCTCAGCCACTCTGAAGAATGAATATATGGCTGAGGAGAGTGCACTTGAGCTTTGGACTGCACTTCAGAAGAGGTTCGAAAAACTCAAGTACACCATCTTGCCCCAAGCACAGCAAGATTGGGTGCGCCTGATATTTGCAGACTATAAAGCGAAGGCCGAGTACAATTCTGCCTTGCACAGAATTTGTACCAATCTCTCTATGTGGCAAGAAGATCACCGATGAGAGAAGATTGAGAAAACTCTCTCTACCTTCCACCCTAATGCTATCCAGAGTGCACGCACTATCGCCGGGCGCATACAAGGAGTATAGCGAATCGATTGATGTAATGCAAGTTGCGGAATCGCAAGACGATGTTCTACGCAAGAACTACGTCTCGCACCACTGGAAGAGGCACATCGCACGTAAGTCAATGCCAATAGCTACAAGGTGAGAAAGCCCATTAATAGAAAGAAGGGCAAGCGGTGGAAAAAGAGAGGACTCGTGCCAAAGGAAAGTCCAAAACCCCGTGTGAAGAGGGATGACAAAGAAAAGTCGCACGCCAAGCCGTATGGACAAAGAGAACCAAACGTGCTTCGTGTGGCACTTGGGGACATTGGTCAAGATATGTCGGAATCCAAGGAATTGATCAACGATATCGTGCTAAGAGGAAGTAAAAGAAAACGCCCACAGAGGCGCGATTGCCAATATCGGTGATGATGATGCCATGGATGAAGATACCCCAATTGTCTCATCCTCACAGAATAGCCCGGACATCGATGTTGCAGCCATTATTATGGCAAATGAAGAGAAAACTTCTGCCGAAGACATAGAAGCAGAAATTAATGCATATTTTACAGATTCTGTTTAATGCATTTTCTTTAGATTATGGTTGTTAGCACTTTTCTTTGAATAATGAATTGTAAGCTCTAGAAGAGCATACTTCTTTCATGAATAAATACGCAATTTATTCTTTATCCCAGTATTCTTCAAATTTGCAAGCAATATTTGGATTATTTGCCTCTATCTGATTAGAATTATATTTCTTTTATCTAGAAATCGTGTAGCGCCCTAATGGAAGCGATATGCATTGTTGATAGTGGCACAACAAATACCATCTTAAGAGAGTCTAAATACTTCCAGTCGATCACGAAGAACGCTGGAAAGATTACTACGATCGCAGGAAGCGACTCATATGTAATCGACTCAGGAAGAGCCACTATTATATTGCCTATGGGTACAACTTTGGTAATTGAAAAAGCCCTTTTGTACCTAGAATCAACGCGCACTCTCTTAAGCTTTAAAGACATCCGCGCCAATGGTTTTCACGTAGAAACCAATGAAGAAAATGGCAAAGAATACTTGTGCATTGTGAAGCACGCGGTATGTGGAAAAATGGAATTAGAAAAATGTCCCTCATATGAATCTGGGTTGTACTACACGAATAATCATGCACCCGAAGTGTATAATTCCTTGAAGACTGTTTTTAGAAGCTCTGAATTATTTTCTTTATGGCATGGTAGATTAGGTCATCCTGATCTTAGAATGATGAGAAATATAGTGAACAACTCACAAGGTCATGGCATTAACGTTAAAAATTTCCGAATCATGAAGATTTTGTGTGCCTGCATGTGCCACCGGAAATTAATAACTAGACCCTCTGTCATGAAAGTGCAAATGAAATCCTGCATTCTGGAACGCATCCAGGGATATTTATGGTCCGATTCAGCCTGCCGTGGCCGTTTCGATACTTTATGGTGCTCATCGATGCTTCCTCGAAATGGTCGCATGTATGCTTATTGTCAACAAGAAACCATGCTTTTGCAAAGTTGATCTCGCAGATCATAAGAATTAAGAATGCTTTCCCTGATCATCGCGTAAAGTCCATTAGAATGGACAATGCTGGAGAATTTACTTCAAAGGCATTTGATGATTATTGCACTGCAACAGGGATAGCAGTTGAGCACTCCGTACCGCACATCCATACGCAGAATGGACTAGCATAAGCACTAATAAAGAGGATTAAGTTCATTGCCAGACCGCTTTTGCAGAGTTGTAACTTGCCCAACACTTGTTGGGGACACGCATCCGCACGCAATGCTCTTATCAATTTCGCATCGTCGGCCTACAACATCCATTCTCCTATGCAGCTTGTGCACGAGATCATCCCGAAGATCTCCCATCTTAGAAAATTTGGGTGTATGGTATATGTACCTATACCACCCCCTCAGCGGACTGCAATGGGCCCTCTCCGCAAGTTTGGGATATACGTTGGTTATGAGAGTTCATCCATAATCAGGTATTTGGAACCCATGACTGGAGACTTGCATACAGCCCGATTCGCTGATTGTATTTTTGACGAGGATCGTTTCCGTCATTAGGGAGAGAAATTAACCTTTGGATGAAAATCGCTGAAATCATATGGCATTCCACCGATCCCCGCACATGACCCCGCACTAATGAAGCAAATCAAGAAGTCGAGAAGATAATTGATTTGCGAATTTAGCAAATGAATCGCTGATCATTTTGTGATCCAAGGGCGTGGTTAAGTCGCATGTACCCGCAAGGAATGCACCGAGAGGTGGAAATACCAAATAAAATAGAAGGTATCCTCAACCTGCTCGAGGCTTCAAAGAAAAGAACAGAAACCTGCTCCTCAAACCCAAAGTACCCGAGAAGTCTCGAGAAAATCAAGCAGAGGACTTACCACAACCAATCACGAAAATGCCCCAAGGAAAGAAGGGGTGCCAGTTGAGACCTGGCACTGGAAAGAATCCAACGGAAAAGGCAATTCCAGACTTGAATCTTCCACTGCAGGAAGCCGCCGGAAATAATGTGTGCGCACACATAGGCGATGAAAAGCTAAAGGAACTTGCTCCTGCGATAGGGAATAGCAGTGAAGAGTAAGTAGAAGTGCATGAAGCACCCCATGAAGAAATGGCCATAAACTTTGTAATAACAGGAGAAGCCCTGAACAGAGCAACAGCCAACGTTGATGCATACTTCACAAAGAAGATTGCCTCGATCATTGATCATGATCCCGAGCCTGCATCTCTAGCAGAGTGCAAGAAAAGGCTAGATTGGGAAGAATGGAAAAGGCAATCATCTGCAGAGTTAGTCTCTCCAACAAGAGAGAGGTGTTTTGGCCGTATGTCGCACACCTCCCCATATAAACCCGTAGGTCACAAATGGGTCTTTGTTCTAAGAGAAATGAAAACAACGGTTGTAAGGTACAAAGCAAGGCTTGTAGCTCAAGGCTTCACTCAACGCCCGGAGTTGATTATGAAGAAACCTATTCTCCGATCATGGGAGGAATTACCTTTAGATATTTGATCTCAATGGCAGTCAACTTGAAGTTGAGAATGAAGCTAATGGATGTTGTCACAGCATATTTGTATGGAAACTTGGATTCGGAGATATACATAAAAGTACCAGAAGGAATTACTATCCCGAACCAAGACGGAGCAAATAGAAACCTGTACAGTGTGAAATTGGAGAAATCACTGTATGGGTTGAAACAGTCAGGAAGAATGTGGTACAATCGCTTGAGTGACTTTCTCTACAAGAAAGGCTACACAAACAGCAAAGATTGTCCATGTGTGTTTATACAGCGATCCCCGAATGGATTCTGTATAATCTCCGTCTATGTAGATGACTTGAACATCATTGGGAAGGATGAAGAAATTGAAGAAGCATGCTCATACTCGAAATCTGAGTTTGAAATGAAGGATTTGGGTAAAACCAAGTTTTGTTTAGGCTTGCAGCTTGAGCATGTCCAAGGAGGAATCTTGGTACACCAATCAACCTACACAAAGAAAGTGTTGGAAAGGTTTGGCTTTGAAAAAGCATATCCTGCAAAGACTCCAATGGTCGGAAGGTCACTCCAAGCGCACCTAGACCCATACTGCACCTAGAGAAGAGGGAGGAAGTCACGGGAGCAGAATTCTCATATCTCGAGTGCAATTGGGCGCTCATGTACCTTGCGAATAGCACTAGGCCTGACATTGCGTCACTGTGAATTTGCTAGCTCGATGCAAAGGCGTAACCCACCAAAAGGCATTGGAAAGGGATCAAGGACATCTTCCGTTACCTCCAAGGAAGCAAAGACCTTGGTCTGCTTTTTCAAGAAATAATGAATTGAATTTGGTTGGCTATGCCGATGTTTGGGTATTTATCGGACCAGCATCTTGGCAAGTCCCAAACCGCTATGTTTTCCTATGTGGAGGAACAACAATTTCTTGGAAGTCGTCTAGCGGACTCTTGTCTCGGCGTCGACAAACCACTCGGAAATCATTGCTTTGTATGAAGCATCTCGTGAATGTGCATGGCTCAGAAGAATGGTTCACCACATCCAGAAGTCATGTGGCTTGAACATTGAGCAAACTCCCACAATCATTTATGAAGATAATGCAGCTTGTGTTGCCCAAGCATAGATGGGCTATGTGAAGAGCAATCTCACGAAGCATATCAACCCCAAGTTCTTCTATGCTCACGAATTGCATAAGATGAACGAGATCAAGATTTGTGAAAATCTTGCAGATTTATTCACTAAATCACTCCCAGCATCTACCTTTGAAAGGTGCGTGAAAGGAATTGGGATGATGAGACTTAGAGAAGTGCAGATTTCAGGGGGAGATATTTCACATACTCTCACATAAATCTCGAAGATTAGCAATTGAAGTTGGGAGAATTGTACTCTTTTTCCTTAGCAAGTTTTTCATGAAGTTTTCTTGCATAAGGTTTTAACGAGGCAATTCGTGCAACGTAGTAAGCGTATGCTATGTACTCTTTCTCCAAGTATTTTTTCCACTGGGTTTTTCTAGAGTTTTAATGAGGCATATGCATCTCGTGGCAAAGGGCCCAAGGGGGAGTGTTGGGAAACCCTCGTGGCCCATGGAAAGCCCACGTTGGCCCCTTAGCCGAAACCCTAGGTGAGCGCTATAAAAGGAGGAGGGGGGTCCCCCCTATGTACAAGCAATCATTAGCAATAAAAGAATTCCGCTGTTGCTCTCCCTAAACACGTGTCTCTCTCTCTTTCTGTTCTCCGATTCAGATCTGTTCGGGAACCCCGGACTATTGGATAGCGAGGTTCCTTAACAGTATATGTACGCTTGATCCATGAGGTAATCATCTGAACTCTCACACAGTTTCGTGCTTAGATGTCGCGTAGATCGGCTGTTCAGTCGGTGGACGTATGCTCTGGCGTCTCGGGTAACTTAGGCAGGTAATCGGCCGATATGTATTGGTGCTCTTTAGGACAGTTTTCAATTGTGTTGATTATAGATTATAGGAGAATATGCTTTTGACTGTGAGAGGATTGGATCGGGCCGGCTGCATGAAGGTGGAGGATCAGGCCGGCGAGAATCAGTGAGAACCAGTTGACACTCGGGTTCTAATTCTATATAGACGACAATTTTGATTTGTGGAAGGAGCTCAATCTGTCTAAGGGGAGTAGGGGACCATACTTTTCTTTCGCTTATCGTCTTATCGACATGTCTTGTTCACCTAAAACTGTTTCCCCTACTGTACCTCCTGGATATGCACGAATACCTACATAGCAGGAACCAATTGTCAACTTTGCTTTTATAAGAAATGGACCTAGCAAATATGCGGTCAACTTAATAAAACAACACCCCTAAAAAAAACTTAATAAAACAACAGCTTGTAAAACTTCATAGTTATCGTGACAAGCCTAATCCTCAGAATATGTCTAGAGCAGCTAGCACAGGTCTCTTAGAATATACTGTCAAACCACATGAAAAAAAAACTAATCGAGGGATAAGCACCAAGAATTGCGAAGTAATCACATCTTTCCCTCCTAAAGCAAGACAACCTTCTCGGCTGCTTCCGCTGCTTAGAACGAGGGAGTTGATCTCGGACCTCTCGGTAGACTTACTCGGCGCGTCCGCCGTCAGTTTGGCAGCGCGGAGCAAAGCGCCAGCCAGCCCAGAGCTAGCGGCTGGTGCGATGGACTAGCAGTCTTCGAAGTTTTGATTGGTTTAAGATTTCGAGCAAATCCACGCCATGCCCAGTGGGTGCGAAATATCACAGGTGAACCTTTCCAGTCAAGCGGCAAGCTGATGGGATTTGAGTAATAGATAAACTAGAAATGGAGGGGTTGGTGCATGCCGTATCAGCATTGCATTGTAAATCCTGGTGAAATCCGGCTAATTTGCACTAACCAATAACCATGCCTGCCTGCTTGGGCTTGCTTTTTAGGATACTTAGGAGTCAGGGTAACCGAAAGTTAACAGTAAGCGAAGAAATTGTGCAGTATAAGAGGTTTATTTCCATTGATCACGCATTCTGGTTTCGGCGTAACGCATGAATTAATCTACAGTAGTACCTAATATCAAATAAAGTGCAAAGGAGGTCGTCATGTTCGTGTAAAATTGGTCAAATTATTACGTGCTAAACAATCCGAGAAGATAAGGAGAGGGCAACTTTAAGCGCTTACAAAACTGGTTGAAGAGAACGTGTAGTGTGGTGCTGAACAAACAAAGAAAGAAACACAACTGAAGTCAATTGGCTGCCGAAAGCCGGCCCAGCGGAAACTGCAGAGCCTTTTGATGGAAGGTACGTTCGCTACTTCCGGATGATCAAAACGAGTGGTATTTGGTACTTTTCCTCACAATATAAATCTTGTAAATAAAAGAGTAAAAATGATTATCTATTCTTTATTCATATTTTAATATTTATTTAACTTTAAAAATGGAATGTATAGAACCATCTCTAAAAACAAAAACAAATAAGCCTGCACGTACGACATTGCCGACCAAAATCGCAAACTAAACTACGTCGCTCGCGTGTGAGATTAGCAAAAGGAAAAGTGAACGAAGTTTTCGTTTGATAATCTCCACCGGACGGGTAGTGGAAAAAAAAGGCATCTACAAGTTTATAGTACTTAATACCAGATAGTTGTATGAAAAAACATTGGACCTAAGAGTATACTAAGGTGATGTCTAAAATAATTATTCCCAAAGGAGCACAATATAATGTTCAGGATGCCAGGTTAATTTGTCTCGATCTTGCATCAACATAGAACATTGGGGTGAACTTGTCCCGATTATTTACACACATGGGCAAATTCTTGGAAGAATATGCTTAATGCATCAAACACACACCCCCGCTTTGTGAGGAATAAAATGTTGTCCCAACCACAAGCCCAGCCACTAATTAAAATGCAACAAATCACAACAGCGTGTTCTATGTAGGGCATCGAGTCACTTGCATTACCGCGAAGTTTCTTATAAATATGAAAGAATATCACGTAAAATTTGAAGACCCTTATAGATGTAATGATTTCTTATATGCAATCTTCCCAGTACCTCAGAATATTAAACATAACTAATTTCTCTACTGTCTGCATCCATTCAACATATGCATAAAAAACTACCAAACTTCTAGCACACTAACTAATTTGAGAATAGAAACGAAAATCGAAATAACTCACCGAAAACCGCTTGGCTTCTGCGGAAAATCGACGTGCATTGTAGAAGAGAAGAAGACCTTCGATTTTCGTTGCTATTCTAGTGATTTTTGTGGCTAATTGCTCGGTTTTCGACTTGATTGGGCGGTTTCACGCGCGGAGCTAAACAGATTGAGCGGAGCGGCTGTGAACTGCGAGCTGCGAGGTGGGGAAAGCTGCTCTTGCAATAATGTTGTCGGAACCGATCGGTAAGTGTAACGCGTCATATCATGCGAATAAAATTCGTGGGCCGGCCAGGCTATTAGGCCTAGGGACTGTAGGCCAGCCCAGCACTGTTTCCCTTTTTTTGGGCATTTTTATTTTTGTACATTCGGTTCTGCAAAAAAAAAAAAAAGGCTAAAAATTTTGATTTTTCAACTAATTTTCATCCTAAAGGTGCAAATACTATTACTACTGATTTTAGGGAGCTTTTTTTATAATTTTTTCCAAAATTTTGAAATTTGTTGAATTCAAATTTGAATCGGACCGGTTTGCCGACCGGTATTGATTGCCGAACCACCTCAAAACCTTGGTTTTCGCTCAAAATTCGTCGGTTTCGCGAACCTGCTGCCGAAAGCTGGCCCAGCGGAAACTGCCTACCCTTTTGATTGAAGGTACGTGTGCTACTTCTGGATGATCAAAACGAGTGGTGCTTCGTACTTTTCCTATGGATATAAATCTTGCAAATAAAAAGGTAAATAATGACTATCTATTTTTTATTCATACTTTAATATTTATATAACTTTTAAATTGAAATTTATAGAATTACCTCTAAAAACAAAAACAAATAAGCCTGCACGTACGACATTGCCGACCAAAATCTCAAACTAAACTACGTCGCTCGCGTGTGAGATTAGCAAAAGGAAAAGTGAATGAAGTTTTCGTTTGATAATCTCCACCAGACGGGTAGTGGAAAAACAGAAATGCCATGGTTTTCTCGGCGTGCCCTGCGCCGGCCTTGGATGGACAAACAGATGGAGACGGCCGCGTGACATAAAATACAACGACGTGCGATGCCCGAACACAAGAAAACATCGCCGATTCACGACTTGGACAGCCCAAACGCATCGCGGTTCACGACCCACAGCTTGCTCTCCGGATAAGCTCAAAACCACTCTTTTTTTCGCCTTTTTCGCGCTAATTTATTGCCAGCCAGCCCACCCGCGGTTTGCAGAATTCAATTTCAGACCACGCCGCACCACGGTCCACAGACTCCACAGTCCACACGCCATGACGCTCCTCTGCGCGAGCAGTATGTATAAGACACGCCACACCTTCTAATTCTCCAGGCAAAACTCAAAACCAGAACAGAAGCTACGAGCTTTAGTACAGTAGTGGAAAATTTCAAACCAAACGTTAACCCGAGAGTACAACTGGAGCGCGGAAATGGCGACGCCCAAGCTGTCCGCCGTCTCGCCGGCGCGGGCGGACGATAAGCCGTGTGAGCCCTCATCGTCGTCATTGACGTCGGTTGTTCTGAGGGTGCAGGACGACTCGGTGGCGGAGGCGTACGAGCTGTACCTACATCTGCCGGAGCTGTCGAGGCTGTGGAAGGGTAGGTGCTGCCCCGAGTGGGCCGACGAGGGCCTGGTGAAGCCGGCGCTGCAGGCGCTGGAGATCACCTTCCGCTTCGTGTCCGTCGCGCTCTCCGACCCGCGGGGCTACGCCAGCGGCCGCGAGCTCGCGCGGCGGCTGGAGGCTCTCGCGGCACGGGAGGTGGAGGTGGTGGCCGCGCTCTGCGATGGCGAGCGGTGCGCGCCGCTGGCCGAGCTGAGCGCGTCCGACGGCGTGCTCCCGCGGGAGCGGAGCGCGTCTGAGGTGTGGCAGCTGCCGGGCAGCGCCGCCGCGGTGGTGTGCCACGTCAGCGAGGCAAGCCTGCTCCCGCGCCTCGCGGCGTGGGACAAGTCCGAGACCATCGCGGCCAAGATCATGTACGCCATTGAAAGCCAGATGCAGGGCTGCGCCTTCTCCCTCGGCCTCGGCGAGCCCAACCTCGCCGGCAAGCCGGTGCTGGAGTACGACCGCGTCGTGCAGCCGCACGAGCTGCACTCCCTCAAGCCGAAGGTCGCGCCGGAGCCCAAGACCGGCTACCGCAACCGGGAGAACGAGGCGCTGTTCACCATCTACCAGATACTCGAATCCTGGCTGTGCGCGGCCTCCCAACTTGTCACCCGCCTAAACGACCGAATCGAAGCAAGAAACTGGGAGGCGGCTGCAAGCGACTGCTGGACCCTGGAGCGCGTCTGGAAGTTGCTCGCCGACATCGAGGACCTGCACCTGCTGATGGACCCGGACGACTTCCTGCGGCTCAAGAGCCAGCTTGCGATACGGGCGGCGCCGGGCTCCGACGCGTCCTTCTGCTTCCGGTCTAGGGCGCTGCTGCACGTTGCTAACGCCACGAGGGATCTCAAGAAGCGTGTGCCGTGGGTGCTGGGTGTCGAGGTGGACCCCAACGGCGGGCCGAGGGTTCAGGACGCGGCCATGAGGCTGTACCACAGCCGGAGGCGCGGCGAGGTGGAGCTGCTGCAGGCTTTCCAGGCCGTGGAGGCGGCAGTGAGGAGGTTCTTCTTCGCGTACCGGCAGCTCGTGGCGGCCGTGATGGGCACGGCCGAGGCCTCGGGCAATCGGGCGCTGTTCGTGCCGGCGGAGGGGATGGACACGCTGTCGCAGATGTTCCTCGAGCCGCCATACTTCCCAAGCCTCGACGCCGCCAAGACGTTCTTGGCGGACTACTGGGTTCAGCACGTGGGCGGCGCCTCTGTTTCGTCAAGGCGAAGCTGAAACGGCGAAATTGCGCGGTTGGATGCCGGCCGACGACCTACGAATTTTGCAGGCTTGAAGATATCTATGCATCATTGTGTCTGTAATGATAAGAGTGATTCATTTCAGGAGAGTATGCAGTACTGGTTGATACTGTTACATGTGCGTGTTGTGATGTGATCTGTTATTCATGTTTTACCGAGACATATCGATTCAATTAGATCATATTTGTAACATTATGCTGATGTATTTCAGTTGCAGTTCGCAGTTCATGTATATATTCCACTGTAAATATCATTCAATGTAATATTTATTTGATTGAATGTTATCATTGATCTACTAAGAAGAGTTTGTTAGATACCTACTCACAACAAAGTTGTAGAAATGAAATCCTAACAGCATAAAAAAAAAGCGTGCAATTTGCTCGTATTAGTGACTTGAAATCCTGATATTCACCAAGCTAACCAACCGGATGTGCCTGGACTTTGGAGCCATTTCGAGATTTAAAGTTCAAAACGAATAATGTGATGACCATACAAGAGTCGAGTCGATTGAATAGGACATGCTAAATGACTAGAACAGTGCTGCACAATTTGAAGTTGAAATGACTAATCTGATGGCCAATGCTTGTTGTGTGGGAAAAATGCGCAATATTTTTATTCCAGATTTTATATTGAGGTAAATAGAACAAAAGACTAGAGATGCATAAAACAGCAGGTAACACATTGTTCTTTACGAATATGCGATTTATCACACAAACGACTTACAATCGGGCTTGCTGAAGAAAAGGAAGCAGCGCAGTCGTGGAAGTCGTCGAGGATGACGCAAAGCGGTCACGCTGATGCGCTGCCCAGAAACCTTATTGCCGCTCCGTGCAGGTTATGCGGCAAAGGCTCGGAGATACCGCTCACCCTCCTTCACGGTGCACGCCGAGGAGGAAGGCCGGCGAGGTTCAACAGCTCAACACAACAGTACAGCAATTCAAAGATGAGGAGGAAGAATGAAGGAGGAATTCAGTGTCTGTCCTGGACGTCTCCAGGAGTTTATATATATGCACACCAGTAACTGACCATATTATGTCAGTTAAATGTGGCAGTTACTAGTAACTGACCACGTAATGTCAATTAACCCACTAGTAATTGACTGCATAATGTCAATTAACCCACTAGTAACTGACTGCATAATGTCAATTAACCCACTAGTAACTGACTGTATAATGACATCGAATTAAAACAGATGTTTAAATCACATTTAAACAGATTTGATGGATAGATAATTGCAAGGTTCAGCAAAACAAAAGGTGATTTCGAACACGGTCGCTCGTCACAAGTCACAAGTCATGTGAATATTCACGCGAAAATACACGAATGCATGCGCGTGCATGTGTGTGTTTAGCCACTGTACATCCTATGTCTTTCTCATGCCAAGTATCATTATTCAAAAGGTGGCAAGGACTCCACCTTTTAAATTAATTTTCCTCCACTTGACTAGACAATATGGTACTAAACCATGCATGCTTTGAAATTAAAGGAAATGGGCTACCCAATAAGCCAATTTCTAACATGTTGTCCCCTTTTATACCAGAAACCTGATAAGGTAGCTAAAATCAGTATCGAGTCAAAGCCCAAAAGCCTTTTTTTCTCAAAGATATCATCTATCATAAATTACAGGAGCTATTCAACTACTACATTTTTTCAGCTTATCCAATGGACTATAAAAAGCACAAGGAAAATTCACAGCAGATTAGTTCTAGATATGACATACATATTTGATATTTCCTTCTTTTCTTGTTGAATGTTGATAGAATTAGAACCGGTCTAACTGGATATGAACCAGGCCGTGTTGTCTAGATGGATAGAGTTCAAACTGCAACGCAACTTAAGCAGTACTTAGTACCATTCGATCGAAACAACGAATAGTCTGAATCGTTCAACAGTGTCAGATGCAATGTATTCCTATATGTGTTAGTGTCGTTGTAGTGTTTTCTGAATAGTGACACGGATGAGCTAGACAATCGATTTTTGATCAACTACGTGTAACTACTAAAATTGTAGACGTGGCATGACTGCATTGGATCTCTACATACGTGCTGCACTGACCAACATGCCTTCGTCGAGACCGCGGCGCGGCACATGCTCCCCAGTCAGAGGCAACCTGTCTTCCTCCACGGGACGACCCAAATCAGTGGGCGATCACACTACAAGTCCATTGCATCTGCACAAACCGGACGTACGGTTAGGCTGCACCTGCACGAGAGCAATAATACCTTGTAACCTATCTACAACATGTTCTTCTATATGCAACAAAATGAAAAAAAAAAAGATATTAAACATACATCGGCATGCAGACGGCCACACAACCCTATTACTTTCCTTTCAAGATCACACCACTGCTGTTTTGACAGAAGACAGCGGTAATGGAAAGGGAGAAAAATTCGAAAGAGCATTGCAGCATAGGCCACCCCTGAACATGAATATGGGCCACATTCATGCAGGCCTGGATATCCATCGCGAGGACAGCTGAAATTGGAGCACGGGGAACCACATGCCTAAGGACAGAGACAGGTTTGGGTTTGGGCCTATAAGTACAGCTCACAGGCCACATAACTTAGATGGGTTTGAACTTTGGTCATCTACTTAGCGAAACCACGGATTTTTAGTACACATCATCTGTTTCGCTTGATGAACATGGAGTTGTTCTGGTCTCAGGCTCTCAGTCTCAGCTATCTAATTTCGGCCGTCGAACACATCGACCATTCGGTAGCAATCACTGCTAAACCGTTTGTAATCTCGGTCTTGGATTTTTCGAATATCTTCGACCAGATTGAAGTCCCCTGCTCGGGCCAGGAGGGAATCCTCGACCACCTGTAAACTAGGAGCACGCTAGTCATGAGGTATGCCTGGTGGTTTTAATTTCGTGCCTCTTGAATGATTTTTCTTGTCATCTTTTTACTTGTATGCAGAAGCACGTACGACTTAAATCGCAACAGTATCAAAAGAAAATAATAAGTAGCATTCAGTGTAGGGGTGAAAACGGGTCGGATATTGCTCTTTCCGTATTCTAATCCATATTTTTTTCGGATTCGGAACCGGATACGGATACGGATTCGGGTTATTCGGGATACGGATACGGGACGGATATGTGACAAATTCGGATCGAAAACGGATAAAGATATACGGATAATACACGTATATATAGAGTAATATATATTGAATTAAAACCATACGAGTACATGACTATAGTAACAGATTATATATCAATTAAATTCAACAAACATCGTAGAAAGAATATGCTATTTGAGGATCAACAAAACCAACTAATTGTTAATATAAATGGGCTTAAATGGAAAAAATAATGAAAATGAGCTGGGCCTTGTTGATATCCGAATAGTAAAATCCAATATCCGATCCGATATCCGAATAGGAAAAATCCGGATATCCGAATAGAAAAAATCCGAATATCCGGATCCCGTCCCATATTTACCGGATATTGGATGCTCCGGATCCGATCCCGGATCCGACCGGATAGTAAAATCCAGTCTCAACCGGATTCGATCCCGAATCGGGCGGAAGATATCCGACCCGTTTTCATCCCTAATTCAGTGCCATGTACTAATAATGTATGCATGTTCTCGTATTGACCCAAGAGATCGAACCATTCGCATACGACGCTCTTACATTTCTTCTCTTCGTTGTATCGCGTGTACGTACATCAGCTATCCTTGTATATATAGTGGAGAAATGACAATCAACAATTGATCATATTGAAGGGAAAATAGAACCTAATTAAATTAATTCCATAAAAGTTCAGCAGGAAAAATTCACTCGAGCAACCTGCAACAAGTACATATAGCCCGTGTGTGTTCCTCACATTCTGTGTACACACGTGTTGCAACTAGCTACACCAGTCTCTTTTTGTTACAGCAAATACTTTTATGAGTAATTATGTATTTAGTTATATTAATAAACAATGAATTTCAAGGGATTATAATTTTCTAAAGTCTCAATGGCCGGGATTCTCTACAAGGATTTTATGCCCTTAATTTAGATGTTGTATGTGGCTATTTCCATAAAATCATAGACACATACAAGTATATTATTTATATTTATATTTGATTAATTAATCACGCAAAAAATTCTTGTAATTAAGGGTGCTCACCTTCTTAAGACTCCTTAGTCCTTAACCTATATCCATCTCTCATCTAATGTTTGCATGTGTGAGTATAACTAGCCAGGGCCACACGCTACGCTGCGTCGTGCGAAATTTGAAAAATTCGGTCGCGCGACACTGCGACGCGCGAAATCTGATCCGACGGATATTTCTGTAAAAAATTACGTAATTTCGGTTTTCTTGGTTTTTTAACAAAAATATGATTTTTTTTTGCTTAATTCCGCTTTTCTTGTTTTTTTAAAGAAAATGGGTCGATAGGATCCATTGACGAATCAGCGGATTACTATAAACCGTCGACGGATCTATGTTTTTTTTGTTTTTGGGAGAACGAACGTTTTTTTTCGTTTTTTTGGGTGATTTTGGTTTTCTTTCTTTTTTTTTTTTTTAAAAAATGGGTCACGAGTACCCATCGACAAATTTGTGGACTGCAATAAACCATCGGCGAATCTGTGGGTTCTTTTTTTAGAAACCCACGTAGGGACCTAAACGTAATTCAGTTTTTTTTTAAAAAAAAGGGACATCAAGACTCGTCGGCAAATCTGTAGACTACTATAAACTATCGGCGAATCTGTAGTTTTTTTGAGAAAACCACGAAGGGACCTCAACGTATTTTTTTGAGTCTAATATGCTAAAAATTGATTCCTTAGGACATAAACGAAATTTCATTTTTTAGGTTCATTTTGTTAAAAAACGACTGGAGGACCAAAACGTAATTCCAATTTTTTTTAAGGTTTTTTTCACAAGAGGGGGACGTGGCTGCAAGGTCCATTTTGTTAAAAAACGACCAGAGGACCGAAACATAAATTCAAATTTTTTGAAGGATTTTTTCACAAGGGGGGTGACGTGGCACCACTAAGGGACCTCAACGTATTTTTTTCGGGTCTAATATGCTAAAAATTGATTCCTTAGGACATAAACGAAATTTTATTTTTTCGGTTCATTTTGTTAAAAAAACGACCGGAGGACCAAAACATAATTTCAAATTTTTTGAAGGATTTTTTCACAAGAGGGGTGACGTGGCTGCAAGGTCCATTTTATTAAAAAACGAAAAAAACGACCAGAGGACCAAAACATAAATTCAATTTTTTGAAGGATTTTTTCAAAGGGGGTGACGTGGATGTCGTGGGAGGACTCCAATCCTCTCCACTATATATATATAGGTATTATTTTATTTTTTTTCGGTTCATTTTGTTAAAAAACGACCGAAGGATTAAAACGTAATTTCAAATTTTTTGAAGGATTTTTTCACAATAGGGGTGACGTGGTTGCAAGGTCCATTTTATTAAAAAATGACCAGAGGACCAAAACATAAATTCAAAATTTTGAAGGATTTTTTCAAAGGGGGGTGACGTGGCTGTCGTGGGAGGACTCCAATCCTCTCCACTATATATATATATTCAATTTCGCGTGGGTGGCGACATGGCAACGCTGTGGCCTGTGGAGCCGGCAATCTCACCCGCTTTAATATAGGTATGATAGGTATTATTGCACGAATGCACTACTCCTATATGAGTTTGCACTTAATATATCACAATTCTCTTTTTTTTGTCAAATCTATCTTTACGTCTTCCACACACTATATATACAAATACGATATACACGTGTATATTTTCATATGAGGTCTTTGCACATGCCATACACACAAAAATGGTGTCTTCCAGCACACACATGCATGTAATTAAAGACACGACATAATCCCAAATCATCATCCAAAAATTGTCATGTTTTTTTTTTCTTTACGAGCAAATTAAGTGGTTGGCTTAGCTCTGTTGGGAAACGTCGACAACATATATTTTCGGCGACCAAAGTGGTTATCTTAGGCGTGTGATAAGGGGCACAGTCGAGTGTGTGCGTGTATGTTTACATTGTAATTGAAAAAATGATTATCTAACTTACACTCCAGCAATAACATATAAGTATTTGATATTTCTGGCAAATTCATTCGGACAAAAAGATGTCATTAAATTATTTCGAAATATTGCATAGAATATTATCCTTGAAGATTAAAACGAGATATAGCAACATGCACATTTTACACTCTAAAATGGAGTTGCTACTGGTAGAAGATATAGGATCGAGATCTACGCAATTGGGCGTAAATACGCATTTCTTACACTAGCCATGAAAATGTGTTAATGCCCACGTAAATGACTCCACTATACTATAATTAAGTCCATTATACTGACAATGATTAATTACCAAACGAGCAACATAATTGCCATGCAAACAAAATAAAGTCACAACGTTCAAGCCGGCCACTATATACATCGCCGGCGCAATTCGCTCTTCGTCGTAGTTCATGGCGATGAACACAAGAAGCTTCAGGATCTTTGGATTTGCAGGGACTATTCTGTAACTTCAATTTCTTTGTTCGGCTCTTGTGGAACTGTAATCACTTTGTACTTTTCGTTTAATGAAATCAGAGATTAACCTTTAGTGGCCACTGTGCCTTAAGAAAATATATAAACAAGCCTAGTTACTCCGTGATCACTAGCAGAAATATGCAGACACAATCGATGGCGCACCATTGCAGGAGCGATTAATTGACTGGCTGGGGGAGATCAAGGAACAGTGCCAATTAAAAATAATAATAAAAGAACAGTACTGTACTCTGCAACCAAAGCATAGCCTGCCTCCACAATTCCACATATGCAGATTGCAGGCCTTGTTCTTCACCATCCGCTCCCACGCACTAGGTATATGTACTTACGGTCGATCATGATCAATATATTCGTCTAGGGTATTATTAATTTGATGTTATTCTCATCAATTCTTTAGTAAGGATATATCCATGTGTTACCATATGGCGCTCCTTTCACTCTCCTTCCCACCCCTTCACTTCCCCTTTCCTATCCCTTCCGTCTTCTTTAACACAAAATTTCGATTTGAAAATTTCAGATAAATTCAAATGAAAAACTTTCGTTCAAAAACATTCGGTTCAAGAAACTTATGGTTAAAAAAAATTGATTAAAAAACTTTTGAAAATAGTCAAATAATATTTCCTATTCAAAAACTTGGGAGAAAATTTTAAAACATTTTTTTTTTGAGTTTAAGAGGAAAAGAACGGGGGAGGAAAAAGCGATAAGAGAATGCCGTTAAGTATCGCGTCGAGAAATCATTTGAGATGGAAGATATATAAGTAAAGAAAGAAATAAGGTACCTCCACATATCACCTCTCAAATTAGCAATTCGGATCCGTCTATCCCTTAAAGAAGCAAAACTAGTACATATATACACGCGGTCGATCATGACCAATTTATCCGTCTATATATCCCTGCAATGAAGCAAAATCATACTAAGTACATATAAGTCTAAAAAAGTGTGTACCACATGCTACGATTGGCCACGTAGCAGCTAAAAAAAGCAGAAAAAAGTGCTTTTTTTTAATGGAACAGACATGCGAATGTATATTGCATACGCTGATCGATGTCTAAAAATGTCAATTACAATAAATTAAGGCTATCCAACACATGAACCATGAAAAGGTACTATTACAAAATATTCAAAGGGAAGTACATGCCACACACGCGCGGGTGTGTTCTTCAAAGTACTACACAACAACATTTAACAACAAACTAACTAGGGGTTGCTCTCGCAAACTGGCTCACTTGAATCTAGAATCTACTCAAGTCTAGAGTAACCTCGTCTTCAGACGGCGTCAGGAACTCCCTCGAGGCCATTTGGACGACGTCGATGTCGTCTGGATCGCCGCTGCCACCGGTGCTGCTCGGGCCTACCTCACTGTAATACCCACCTACATTTGCCTGGTTGGAGGATTGGCACTCGAACTCCACGTTGCTCGCGTAATTCTCAGCGAAAGGGTACAAGTTTAGGTTTGCATAGGCAGCATGCATGTCTTGAGGCGTCGGTACGTGCAGTCCATAGTGCAGGTTGCTGTCCGGCGTGAAGGACGGCAAGTAGTATCCTTCCTGTAGCTCGCCGTAGGCGTTGAGGTCCGGCAGCGGCGGCATGTTCAGATTCATCGTTCCCGGGCGGGGCGATCCGGTTGAGTTGGCTGGGTTGAGGTACATCCCCATCCCAGGTGGGTTGGAGCCGGTCGGATGCACGGCAGCTGTTGGACCAACCAGCATGCCGTAACCAACGTTATTGACCGGCGATGCCGACACCGGCGGTGGTGATGTGGGCTCGATGGTTGGGCACTTGCTACGGATGTACTCTTCAAGGAGGGAGAACTGGCCGGGGGCCGCCTGTTCGCTCTTCTTCTTCTTCAACCGACGCTTCGACTTGAGGCTCCGTTTGGTCGCGTTCCAGTGATTCTTGACGGCGTTCTCTGACCGGCCGGGGAGGCACCTCGAGATCGCCGACCAACGGTTTCCATAACACTTATGCGCCTCAATCAGCGCCCTGTCGTCTTCCTCGGTCCAGATGTCCTTCTGCAATGTGAATTAAGCCAAGTTAATCCATCCAAATGATTGGCAGATGCACAAAGCATGTGCACTTGAAGAACAGACTGAAAGTACAAATATCTTTGACGTTTTTTGATTTGGAGACTTATGTGACACAATTTTAGAAGGGTTGTCTATATATAAGGTGACTCATACATTTTCTTGAGTGTAAGTCACGTTCTTGAATCATCGGGTTGTATTTAATATTAGACATACATATCTCAAAGTTAACGCAGTGGCTAGGAAAATCTACTTAAAGTTGACAAAAAAAAAATAAGGCAAATAAAAAAAAGAGAAGTGCTTCAATATTTTTCCTCTCAATATAAGTCGCATAAATCTTGAAACAAACGAAGGGATAAGTACTCACTATCTACCTTTCATTCATACTTTAATATTTATGCAAATGTTAAAAAGAAAAACATTGAAACAACTCTCAAAAAATAAATATAAAAAATGTAATTGGAATCTAGGAATGACTCGGTATTATAGAACATAGAACTTGACATATATAACCAAGAAAGGAACAAAATGCTTTGACCATTTTCTCTCCCTAATTTCTTCCTTCCCTAGGGCTACGGATAAAATTACTTGCGTGATCAATTGGTGGCCTTGATGAAGAAATTGCCGCACTTATTGATTTAAATAAAGACATGCAACATGACCAACTATTTACTCCGGACATAATAACCACTTTCGAATATTGGGACGAAATGTTCGGCAAACTTTGTACGTAAAAATTAAATCAAAAGAAATTCCTCTTAAATATCATATAGATGAAGAATTCCCCTAAAATTAAGAGACTATATAATTAAGCTACTAGACATCAAGAAACCAAGAGAGATCACCTTGATGTCAGGGCGTAGATGGTTGGTCCATCTTTCACGGCACTGCTTCCCGATCCGGCCCGGGAGGTTCTGTGCAATCGCAGCCCATTTCCGGTCTCCATGAGCTCTCACCATTTCCTTGAGAATTCTGCAAACAAGGATGCACATTGATCAAGTACAAGGTCAAGCCGAAAGAAGCTGCAGGGGAGAAAAAAACTGACTCGGCTGTGTACGTACTCGTCTTCTTCATTCGTCCACGCTCCTTTGAACGGCACCGCCTCGCCGTGGCAGTCAGTTCGCGGTTGCCGAGCCACCTCAACCCCTGTGGAAACGGCGCCCATGGCGCCGTAGCCGGCTGCCGCTAGGGCCCCCTCCGGGATTACGAAGCTGGCGGGAGCCATGCCGATGCCCGCAACGAGTGAGCCCACGTCGGGGACTCCGGCCGGAGCGCCACCAGCGTTCGGGAAGCGGGCACCGCCATGGCTAGAGCTCGCGACGAAGTAGCGCTCCTGCAGCCTCCCGTCCGCCGTCACCGTCGGCGCCGCCATCCCGAGGTCGAAAAAAGAGTTCCCCGCGGCCATCAGCACGGTCTTCGAGGTAGGAAGCAAGGGCAAGAGCTGCAAAGGGGATTGAATTTCGGGGGGAGACGGAGCGAGCGAGCGAGCGACAGGAGGATGAAGGGGGTTCACTGCGGTCTATGTCGAGATGGAGGACCCAAGTCCCCGCATAATATAGAAGGGACGGTTGCCGCATCAGCCGTTCATCTCTCGGGTCCTCCTCCTCATCCAACGGCCGGAAACCATCATAGCATGCAACGTTCCAGGTACATTTTTTCGTTTTCGCTCACGAGAGACGTGCATATCGGATGCCCTCTCTGGCTCTCTCCCCCCCATGACACCAGGCGTATGTAACTTCTGGAGTAGCTATCGCACAGGGGCCCCCGCTGTCAGTACAAATTAATGGACGAACCGACGAAGTGCCAGTTTGATTGAAGAGGTTTGTTACAGGGGGCTCTGCTAGCTAGCTCGCTACAAATGTTCACTTCGTGCCCGTATGGCCGTATGTGCATTCCATGCAAATCATCCAGCGGACACGATGTATTTCTCTTGCCGGGGAAATTCGAACGTTTGGTGTGTGCTTGATGATGTAACAAAAGGAGTGTGTACATAAATAACACAATGAATGATCATCTAGCTGCACAGTCCATGAAAGTTACTCATTTTCATGGTTACCAGCATAGAGACACCGTAAGCAATGATGCCATAGCTCAAGCCACCATAGGATGCATGACTAGCTCTTTGAGAGTTCAAGTTGAACTCAAGCGCGATATGGGCTGTAAGAGTTTATGCATTTGGAATTTGTATAATTAAGTTTGACGTTTTCTTGTTGGGAAACTATAGATTCGGGATGGGTATTAATGGAAAAATATACTAAAACAATGGGTTATCGAGTTCAATGCCGTTACGTATCTAGGGTATAAACAGAGAGCTGGTAATCCATCCATGTTATGCTCTGATACCTCTTCTTATATACAACAGCTCTTAGATCAGGTAGTTTTATAAGATATGGCACGAGCGCGCATAGTCTAAAGAACGAAGAAGATGAATCTCGTAGTAAGAATCAAAATAATAATGTTGAAGCAACTACTACGATAGAAGAAGATTTGATGAAGCCAACCGCAAAATTTTCTAAACACAATCTTAAAAGAGTACAAAGGATTATTGCTATTTTACAACCTTTTAAATCTTTTAGAACCTTTAGATCCTTGCCCTATACAAGAATTTAGTGCTAAAGAATAACCTAGCATCTAATTTTCTAATCTATTGCTTTGGATGAGTTGTTTTGTGACTTCTTGGTTGTTTGGGTTATCTATCACTACCCCCATGGATTTATATAGCCTCATTAGTGCCCCTCTAAAGCAAGTAGAAATTCTACTCTGAAAGAAAGTAGGAATTATAACCCTATTAAGACTCATCTAGCACACATTTCTAAATCCTATAAGACTAAATATGAGATACCATAATTAACATTCCATACAACATAGGAGACACTGGAAAATGGTATAGGGAAGTTTTGCATTTTCATGTCGGAAAAATGATAGAATTGGGGTATTAACGAAAAGTACACTAAAACAATTTGTTATAATTGTATGTCGAGTTCGATGTCGATACGTATCAATGAATAAAAATAGGTAGCCATTATGTATCTAGCTACAATGTGCGATGAAATGGTACGGGGAAGTTTGCATTTTCATGTTGGAAAAAATCGATTCATGATGTTAATTAAAAAGTGAATTGAAACAAGTAATAATTGGAATGAAAGTTCCACGACGTTACATATCTAGGGCATAAACACATAATTGGTAGTCTTCTCATATCTAGATATGAGACGTGACAAAATAATGGTATGAAGAAGTTTGGCCATTTGGGATATGCATGGTGGGTTGTAATTTGAGCATGAGTTCAGCACCGTTACATATCTAGGGTATAAACGGATAATTGGCAGTCGTTTTGTATTTGGCTAGGAGACACTACAAAATGGTATGGGGATGTTTGGTGTTTTCATGTTGAAAAGCAGTACATTCGTGATATTAATGAATGTATACTAAACGAGGGGGTTATAATTGGAGCGGAACTTCGGCGCCGTTATGTATATAGGGAAGAAACATATAATTGGTACTCTCTTTGTTTCTGAACAGATTTTATTCTAGTTTCTTTTTTGCATTTTTACCAAATCATATCTATAAAAGACTGTATTACCCATCTTCATTATGACATTGAAAATAGCTTAAGGGGAGGGAGTATCCTATTTGTAGAATGATAAAAAAATTATCTTAAAATTGTAGAATAACATGTATTTAAAAATAAAATTTGAAAGCTAGAATGACATGTATTCAGAACATGCAGAGGAGCATCCTGTTTGTATATAGCTAGGCAACAAGACAAAATTGTACAGGAAAGTTTGTCATTTTCTAATAAGGATGCAATTAAGGTCTTCTATTCTTTAAGAAAGGTAATGTTTTTGTGTGAATGCAGGGGATTGGTGCCCGTCAAGGGAAAGCATGTCGTTACATATCTAGGGCGTAGACAAATATTGGTATGTCGTTTTGTATTCGACTAGGAGACATGACAAAACTATACGAGGAGGTTTATTGTTTTCCAATAAGGGTGCAATCTCCCATGATTTTGTAGCAAGGTAGGCTTTTGTGTAGATGGAGCAGGGGCATGGCGCGCGAAAGGGGAAAACGGATAGATTTGACCAACAGAAAAAAATAGTGGTAAGCTTTCAGCTAGAAAAGCTCAGTGTCTTCTGGACATTGCTTTGGGAGACAAGGGTTGCATGCAGTGGCCGAAACCGGCCTCAGGCCACCTTGGTCGTGGTCCGAGACTGTATCAAAAAGCTTTGAGAAAATTGGCTTAAGGAGCTGATCCACTAGGAAAATAGCCCAACATCAGTGGTCCGATTCGAGGCTTGGGCCACGGGTTGGCTCTGTCCCTAGTTACATGCGTTTCTTAGCTACTTATGGGGTATTATGGGCACATTACATAGGTGTTCGCGAGTGGCGGGTAGCAGGTGTGGAGGCACGAGAATAATGTTGGCTTTAGAATATAGTAATATTTCTATGTTCTTGTGCAAATTGAATTATTTCCTTTTTGAAATTTAAACAAAATTCATTAAAAAAATTTGTGTTCAAAATAGACCCTAACTTGTAAATAAGGGTGGTCTATATATACTCAAACTAAGCCATAATAAAATGTGAAACGATACCTAGATTGTAATCATATCTAATATCTGAATTTGAATGAAAGCTCTTCGATTCCTAGAAAAATACCGATTGATAAATAATGATCGGTCCTTTTTTCTTTGGAAAAATTCATATAACACCTTAAACTTTGCTTGAAAGTCTATCCAGCACATTGAACTATGAAATCGGACATTTGATTCTCTTAACTTTGCAATTCATTTCAAATAATATCTTGACCTAGTTTCATATGGTAGTATTGCCGACATGGCACGGTGAGTAAGTAGATTTGCCACATGGGATAACACCCTATACAAATTTAGGTGAATGACAGGAAAGGACAATAAATGCTTCTCCCCCAAATCAAAAAAGAGAGGAAGGAGACTACAGGGGCAGTGGCGATGGAAACGTGGCTTGGAGCATGATGGGAGAAAAGACTTTTTGGGCCACCTATCATTAACCTAATTTGGCCATTATGTCATGTACATGACAAAACCACTCACCCATCCCGCCAAGTAGGCAATTTATCAGCATGCAACTTATTGGAGATGGTGTTTCGGGATCTCTTCATCAAACATGGATGATAATTTAGTAAAAGATTGTGTGTGGGTTAAAACTTTATGTTTTGTTTCTTATGGCTTGTTCAAACTTTTATGTTAGAGTTCTTTTTTGTTAGTTTTTTTGCTAAAACTTTGTAATGAATGGTTGGATGTGTGTATTTTACAATGCAGAGGCCGGGAGACAGAATCTTCCATTATCTAAATAAAAAAGTAGGCAATAACACCTAGAAAACTGTGTGAGAGTGTTATTTGAGCCAAATTATAAAATTCGAGTGGTTAAGTATCTGATTTCATAGTTCATGATGCTAGATGGACTTTCAACTAAAGTTCGAGATGTCATATGGACTTCTTCAATTTTCTTTTGGCTTTTATATGGTTTTCATGTGAACTTTGAATCTCCTAATCAAGAATTATGTTCAATTACATAGAATTATAAAATAGTATTTGATATTTAAAATCATTTTATCCATACAAATGATTCATTTATGAAAATACCATTTATCTTTGCTGACAACTGGAGCTTGCCGATGAGTGGAACTGAGTTGTTCAGTTGTAAATGATAGCTAGGACAGTTCAAAAAAAAAAAATTGAAGGGCACTTCTACATAGGATACGGTCAAATTTGTTTTTATGCCATCAATTGTTCGTCAGGGGCGGAGAAAAATTAATCTCAATTTTGTAGCGGCAGTGCGGGCCAAACTTCACTCTGTTTAGAAGAGGGACAAACTTCTCTTCGTCGATACGGGTGATAGGTGCCTGTCCTAACGATTCCGTCGTGAAGTAATGGCAGGGGAAAAATCGTTCGATACAGGGGCGACAGATGCCCACCTCGTAATTTTTTTATAATATCAATTTCAATTGTTTTTTCGAGAATAACAAATAGGAAAAAATAACGAAAATGACCATAGGGCAGTCATACCCTATACCGTAAATTAAAAACACTAATGATACCACTTATTATTGATTTACTGTAATATTTTATATCTATTGGCCAAAATATACCATAAGTTAAATGTCCTCAGTCACACACACGCTACCGTCGCGCCCGACTACATTCGACGTGCGCCGCGCACTGATCCCACCCGCATGGTATATTAGTGCTATTAAAATATCGGGAAGTACCGTTAAATGTCGTCGATACCGACCAACAGGCGATTAGGGGCAGCCGCATTACTAGGAAGGTCTAATTAGAACAAGATAAATTTTAAAATTTTTATTAATATATAAGGATTTAGATTATATTATGAAAAGTACTATGTTCCATACAAATTTAAATTGTATAAATCAATTTTACTTAAAGACCATTTAATGTATTATGAAGAAAATATACAAACCATGACTCGAAAAATCCTGAAATAAATATCACTTGTTTGTAGGGTGTTACGTGTCCCATTTTTTCAAAAATATTTAGGAATAAACTCAGTTGAATAAATCAAATGACTATAAGTAGCCTCACTTGCATGAAACACTTAAGCCTTTTCGGCAGCCCGTGAAATATCATGTTTAAATGTAATTTTTAGGGAGAACGGGCTAGATTTGCTCTTTGATATAAGCACTACCATATGGTGGGAAAATATTTTATTTACACCTTGCTTTGCATAATAATTCTACTAGTGCAATAACCCTAAGTATTATGGTCGAGGCAACAATGAAACGCTTAAGCATTTTCGGCAGCCCGTGAAATATCATGTTTGAATGTAATTTGTAGGGAGAACGACCAGATTTTCTATTTGATATATGCACTACCATATGGTGCAAAAATATTTTATTTACACCTTGCTTTGCATCTAAATTGTATTAGTGCAATAACCCTAAGTAGTGCAAAACGAGGGTGAGAGGGAGATTAGAGAGCGGTCGATTCACAAATCAGAAGTTACTGCGGAAAATAAGGTAGGCCACACTCTTTATTATGGCTTAAAATTGAAAGGAGTACCACGAATAAGAAAAATAATAGTTAAAACTAGACGTCTACTGAGTGGTTCGAGGCCACTTCCCCTTTGCCCATACCTCCGGTGGGGCTTCTCTGGCACGACACGCCCTCTCGTTTCCTCTCTCTCTCGGCCTCCTTCTCCTCTGCTTCCTTTCTACGTTCCTCCTCGCGTGCGGCATGACGCTTCTCTTAAAACTGCCGCGTGAACTCCTCCTGTCGGTTGGCTTGATCAAGGAGCCTTTGGTCCTCCGGGTTGATCTCCATATCAAACCCCTGCTCAAATTCACACAGTGACGGAGGTGACTGCATGAAACATAAACTAGCAAAGTTTCATGTACAAATATTACGTAACACGTAAGATTGTTACCATCTGGCGATCCTTCAGGCTCTTCTCCGGCGGGTCAAAGGCGTAGTTGCAGCACTTCCAATACCTCATCTTCCAAGTTAGAATTTCCCAAGAGTGGACAAGCCTGCAAGGATCTCCGCACATACACATCGGTGCTACAGCTCCACGAGGTAGGAAGAGATCTTGGTATGCTAAATTGCGTAGGCATGCACTTCCTTCTTCCTTTGCTTTCCCCTTTCCCTTTCCACTTGCACGCCTCGATATTTTCGATTGATCCTCTACTTATTATTATTTTTCTTCCTCTTTCGCTGCTGCCTTTGCGAGACCGCTAGCAAGAACGAATGTTATAAAGGGTAGATATCGCCAGGGTATGGAGCGATCGCCCCATATTTGGACGAGCGCCCAAAATACTGGCGATATTTACCTCGGGTAGTGTGCCCCTGACAGTATTTAACAGTAGTTCCTGATATTTAACGGTAGTGTGCCCCATATTTGGACGATCGCCCCAATTATATGCGATCGCCCCTATGTAGGGCGATAGGTGCACCCAGCCGTTAATGGCCATTAATGCCGGCCTCTCCAGCCATTATGGCCGGTGGTGTGTTCTCACGTCGTGTGAGAAAGTAAAAGCGATGACAACATAATTAATAAAATATACATGGATGTTCACAATTTAAAATGATAAGGCACTAATGTTGCTAATTCAGACAGTTATACAATATCGTGCTGAACGTAAAGGCATTACAAAAATATATCTGTACAACAAGTCAATGACTGTCACGCTTCCTGATCTGGCCCATAGGGTACGTGAGTGGCGATGGCGGATGGACATCCCTCCTAGGCCGGCCTTGCGGCGCAGGGGTAGAGTGGTGTGGCGGCGACTCGACCGTGTCCTGGAGCGGCGCTACCGAGAGCTGAGAGACGGCGAGGTAGTCGGTCGACAGGTACTCCTCCAGGTCGAACTCGTCGTACGCAGGGTCGTCGAAACCACCCTGAGTCCCTGGTGGGGTGCGAGACGACGAAGGCCCCTCGCCAGCCCACTGTCCCCACTGTTGCTGCGTGGGAGCGTAACGAGGAACCGCCGGGGTAGAGCGAGGTGCTGGCCTATGGGGACGTGGTGCGCTGCATCTGGTGATGTCTCCACGCCCCCGGCAGGTGGCTAGGTGACCCAACCGCCTCGCCCTATCGAAGACCCGCTACCAAGCTGCCTCGGCCTCAGTGGTGGTCATCTGTATGCCCGCCGAGGCGCGCCAGATTGATTTTAAGTAATTAACATGAAAAAGACGTACCCATGTAGCTTCGATCGTGATACCTACCGCGGAGGTGTCCCTTTGGGACATCTGTGAAGGGCACGTGTCCGTCACCGATACCTGCCGTGCGGCATACGGTGCTGGTGTGTACCCCACCCTGAGGTGAGTCCGTGGTACGAACCACTCCATATACTCATTGTACATGTCATGGTCGTACGACTGGGTCTCGACGACCCTGTCATCGAGTGCGGCGTCCCACTGCACCGCCCATGGCTGCATGCGATGCGCGAACTGAGTGCCCGCTGCAACACCCATCCGGATCATCCTGTAATGCAAAAATAGGAAATACACACAACATCCATTCTGCAAAAATGCTAAGTACTCAGCTCAGGAGACGTACCTGTGAGCGCCACGTGCGACAATATGACAAGGTGGCAAGGGAAAAGACTGGAACAGACCGAACTGTCGCAGCATTCGGTGCGGTGAGTACTCCTCGACACATAGGTCGAAGACGAGAACCTTACGGGTCAAAGCACGGAGACCCCGTAAGGTGATCGGGCGTGGACATCATACGCGCTGTATGGCGTCCACCGCACGTCCTCGTCGTGGAGGTTGTCGAACTCCCGAACGAACTCAGGGTAGGACCTCCTTACCTGTCGATGCGCGTATGACCGCTGCGAGGAAATAAAAAATGGTGGATGTTATGGAAGTGCGTAAGTGGGGAAAAAGATACGAGTGAGCATACCTGTCGTGGGACCCAGTAGTGGCCCATGGTGGGCCAGTCAATCGGGTCCTCTACGTATAGATCCTGCGGGTACGACGCGGTGTCAACAATAGGCCTGCTGACGGAGAAGCGCTCTCAGGACCACAACTGAAGGAGTAGGACGCAACCCGACATCGTCGCGTCCTGGTCTGCCCGAGAGATAGCATCGCACAGACCTCTGTACGTCGTCGCAAGCATAGCAGAGGCCTACGACCACTGCACCATCTGTTTACAATCAGAAAGTTAGACGTGTCATGCACAGAAGATATTTCAACGGAATGTGTTACCTCATGCTCCGGGGTGTCGGCGATGTACTGGGCATACTCGATTAGGTGCCGGTCCACCGTGTTCCCGTGGGAGGACGGGAACATCACCCAACCAAATAGCAAGAGGAGGTATGACTCTAGATGGCGGGCCACGTCCTCCTCGGCGTGCGGGTGGATCAGCTCAGCCTGCAGGTTCGTTGTCATGATTCCATAACGCGAACCGCCCTCGTCATGCAGAAGGAATCATTTCTCCAAAGGCTTGTGTCGTATCTAGTCGGTGAAACTCTTTATGCTGGTCCCCGGCCTACGCCGAATGTTTGGGGTGTCGGTCGGGAGTGCACACAAGGCTGTGGGGTCCTCTCCTTGCTCGTGGTAGACCAGGGTTCACAAAATCGGAGAAAATCATGGTTTTTATGCGTACCGCTGCGGTTCGAAATCAAAAACCGTTCGGTAAACCGGTCCATTCAAAAAATTTATTTTTCTAAAAAAATTTTGAAAAAAATTATGTGCTTTGTTTTTCGTCAAAAACCGCTCACAAAAATCGTTTTGCGATGAACATTCAATTGGTAGCGGTTTTTCGCAAAAATCGAGCGGTTTTTCTATTTTTTGGAATTTTTCAAAAAAAATGATTTCTTAACCCTTCTGTTTTTGACGGTTTTCGAGCGATTTTCCGAGCAGTTTTTGCGGTTTTCGTACCACAAATTTCAAAATTCGGTTTTATGAACCCTGTGGTAGACCATCGGGTTCCTTGATGAACTAGCGGTATTTCTTGGATTCATTGATTGCTTCTTCGTTAGTTCGTCCAACGTCCTCCAAAGCGAATCGAACTTCCTCCGTTAGTTCTATTTGCACAGCCGCTTGAACATGTTCATAAGCTCCCTATTCCTAAATTGACGAAAAAATTGGCACTCATGAGCCTCATGCACCACCTGCTCTTCAGGTCTGGCCACTTTGCTGCTCCCACGGCATCGGACCCTTGTTACATATCCACGATCGCTCTTATCAGCCCTGCATGTCAGTCATAGATGACACAAACATTAGGCATGTCCTGAACAACTGCCAGCTTGACTCTTTCAAGGAACCAGTATCAGCTGTCCGTGTTTTCCCCCTCCACGAAGGCCAATGCAACCGGTAGAACCTGGTTGTTGGCGTCTACTGTGATCGTAGTTAAAATCTGGCCCTTGTACTTCCCTATGAGGAATGTGCCGTCCATACAAATGACCGGGTGACAGTGCCGGAACGCATTTATGCATGCGCCGAGGGCGAAGAAGGCACGCTGCAAAACCCACTTACCTGCGCACAAACCACCCGCAGGAAACTCCGCAAGGTCGATGGATGTACCGGGATTCCTACATGCTATTGCCCTGAGCAAGTGGGGAATATTCTCGTAGGAAGCCTCGTACGTCACGAACCGTATTTGCAGAGCTGTCCTTTTCGCTTTCCATGCTTTTTCGTAACTAATTTTGTACTGAAACCTCTCCTCCGCGGCTGTGATAATAGATTGAGGCTGCAGGTGCGAATTGTCCATGATCTGACCATAAAACACATTTGTCATCCAAGTGGACGACAGATTGCGATGTCCATACTCCGCTTCTTCCAGTTCGCATTTATGCTCCATCACTATGGAACATTTCCAATAGTCCTTCGACTTCCTCTGGTATGTATGCACCCGCCATGGGCACGAATCAACTACGCACTTCACGTCGTACTCCTTTTTGCTGGTCTTCACTACCCTGAATTGTCGCCGAAGAGACATTGCCCATTACTTCACCGCATCCATCATAGACTTCTTGTCTTTATATATGGCCCCCTGCGTGACCTCGTTCTCATGATACTCCCATGCATCAATGTTCCCTTCATTCATTGTTAGATATTCGAAATGGTAATTAGTCCACACACCAGGGATAGGCACCTTAGAAGCATTGTCCTCCTCGTCGGAGTGTTCGCCATCAGGGACTTCCTCATTCGCACGGTCCTCCTCCTCCATCAGATGAACTATGTCCTCCACCTCCTCCCTCTTGTCGGCCACCCCTCGCGCCTCCACTACTGGCTCCTCGGCCCTCCCGATCCCCTCGGCACTGTCAGTCTCGTGCTCTTCGTCTCCAGGCTCATAGCACGTAATATCTACCCTGACATCACGAACTTGCGACACCGGGTAGCACTGTAACAACAACATGAGCGGCCAACCCCGCTCTACGGCAAAACCAACATAGCTCCTCCATGTTGATGTCGCGTTAATAGGAATTAACTCTCCATAAAAACAGTGTTGCGCACGGCTTACTACTGCTCTGACCGGCAACCTAACAGTCTGGGCATCCAAATTGAACATCCGAGACACTCACCTCAACAAATCCCTGTATGTCCTATCGCTAGGTTTAGATATGCCCCGTACGACTCTTGAAAATGTTGACAAATCCTTCCCATCCACCCCCTGTGCTATCTCTCCATCTCCATAAAATATTTGAAAATACAATTTCTCCGACATGCTGCAACGTCGGACGAATATATATTACTCTAAAATACAATAGACAAAACGTATATTTATCGTACTAAAAAATTCGACTATAAATAAATAATTCAACTATAAATAAGTAATTCGACTTGCCTACCATATGGTCTAATATTAAATTTCTACCACATTACATTTGTATATATTGCCTAATACACTATTTGCATAATAAAATTACTACTACCAACCCTACTAAATTAAACTTCTAAATATTACCTAATATTTCTACTGTATTAAATTTCTAGATACTACATACCACATTAAATTTGTACATACTAAATACTACACAATCCTGAAATTTCTAAATACTAAATACTATATTAAATTTCTAAATATTAACTGCTACATTAAATTTCTAAATACTATACAATCCTAAAATTTCTAAACACTACACAATCCTAAAATTTCTAAACACTACAATAAATTTCTAAATATTAAATGCTACATTAAATTTCTAAATACTAAACAATCCTAAAAAAATTCCTAAATTTACCTTCACAAAAATAACGAATCGATTTTTTCTTCCCCTTTTCCCCCTTTTCTTCTCTTCTCCTCCTCCTCTTCTGCTCGGTTGCCGAATGAGGCTTTGGAGGCGTCGCTGGGCTTTAAAACCACACATATCGCCCATATATCAAGCGACCGCCCGTATATGTGGCAATATGTGGGTGGCTGTTAATTGGGCCGTTAGGACCGGGACCTATCACCCGTATATGGGCGATCGTCCCATATACGGCGACGACCCATTTTTGCAATTTTTTTATCTAACGACTATTTTCGAAAAAATGAATAAAAATAAATATTAAAGAAAAAAATTCCTTTTTTCTTGCCCAACCTTTTCGTTTCCGCTGGCTTTGTCCCTTACTGCTAATAAATCGCCTTGCTTTACCAGTCTGCCAGTGCAAAACTCCAATTGATAGCTACCATCTTTCTTCGCCTCTCCGGTGACGTATGGAGCATGGTGTCTCTAGGGGGTGAAGACGTGGCATGTACGTGTATGTACTATGTAGGGGGTGGAGACGTGGCGTGAATCAGACAGGGAGAGAACACATGGAGCACACACGGCACGATGCAAGCAAGAGCCAAACTGGTCAGGAAAAAAAGCGTGACAGCCACTAAAAATGTGACGAAAGCCAGCAGAGACGCTGACTGAGTGGATCAACACAGCAGTACAATTGTACAACACAATGTAAAGTGTCCTCAATGCAACTTTTCAATAAGGGTGATACTAACATCCGGACGTTCGATTACTATTTATTTTGTCGGACGCTCGTTGCAATATTTTTTTTCAAGTTTGTAATATTTTTTTTTAATATCTGCAATATTTTTTTTCATGCGTACATTTCTACTGTTATCGAAGGAAAAATATTTCACACGTAGAAAAAAATATTTCGCGTGTAGAAAAAAAATATTGCAGGCGTCCGAAAAAATCGGACGTCCAATCACAAGTCATTAGATTTCAATAAACCAAAGGAATCTTTCCATTCTCTCTCTCTATCTAAGAGTTTAGACCCAAATAGGACGGAGATGGGCTTGGTGTAGCAGACGGTATTATGGTACGAGATATACGTCAAATAATATTGAATACATCCTATCTATAAAAAGAAAATTTTAACCATTTAATTATATATGTAATGTTAGTCATAATTACTTATGGTGTATTTGGTACGGCTTCAACTCTATTAGATTCGTGAATCTAGATATTTCTAGCTTCACAGATCCGTGGAGCTGGAGTTATAGATATATTAAGATTGTTTAGGTGGGTCATTTTATTTATATTTTAGACTAAAAATATAAACTTAATTCAATTTATTTTAACCTATAAAATTCAAATCTGAGGTAGAGCTAAAATCTGAAGTTCTATCAACAAACAGGACCTTACTTTTCAGCCCGTGGCTTAAGACGGTTGTGCCTCTGGACCCAAAAGGATCCTTGTTCAGTTGTTCCGAGAAAGCACGGTTGTCCCCGTAATAGTTGGACCTCTTGAGACAATGCAGAACTAGGCGTGAATCTCGGCCTCAACAAAAGTCTGAAACTTTCGTAGGCCTTGGGATCCTAACAGGCTAGGAGTTTTCAAAGACTTCGGCACGTACCCCTCCGATCCGACCTTTGTTCTAGGCTTCAAATATATCTTGGAGACGAATGCATTTTCGGCCTGAAAGATGGGGGTCAGATCTAAAGGCGCCCAGAGTTTGGCCCAAAAGTTTACGTTAAGTCTATCTAAGATTTCTTTTTAGATTGGTTTTTGCAAGATCTGGGCTTTGATGATTTAAGTTTTGAGGTCGCATGAAAAGCATCGCTTTTGATGGTGGAGTTGCTCCAGACCCAGCCGAATTTGTGGCATTTCTGAACAAAATATATCGAGTTGTTCAAGCCCGATGTAGGTTACTTGGCCAGCAAACAGTTTTGGTGTAGTTCGATTGGACGCTCTCTACCAATGATACAAATTTTGTTTTCGCTTTACATCTCGCTTCCCACCGAAATTCTAAATTTCGGCAAAATCTCGTTATTTCGGATGAAATCTGGACGAAATTCAAAAAGTAAAATTCAAATCTAAAATTTTGAATCATGATCACACTTCAGTGAATTTATAAAATTCTTACAAGGCATTATACCATTAATGTTCTTTCTCTTTTTGATTTTTGAAATATAATAAATGAAGTTCAATGCTTAAATAAATTTGATTGACCAAACAAAAAAAATTGATTTTTTTTTAAAATTTTATAGAATGGTGCTCAGTCAATTCTTAAGCTCTCATAAAAATTTTGAATCATGTTCACACTCGAGAAAATTTATAAAATTCTGACAAGGTTACTGTCCCAAATATTTTCATTTTTTTAAAGATAACAAATAAATTTAAATTATTTTTAAAAAATTTCTGTATAATCCTACACTACTAAAGATAGTACCATAAATTTTTTATATCATTATCAAGCTTGCACAATTTTATAAAAATTTGACAGTGTTTCTACTAAAATTTTAAATATCTAAAAAAAATATGTTTTTCAACAAATTTTCAGAGAAGATGACTTTCTTAAGGGTTATTGGACTAAATCTGGCCATAAAAGTTTAAAAACTGTTCAAAATCATGAAATTTTGATCTGTTTGGGCAAAAAATCGTCGAAAAAATGAAAATACTAAAGCGATTTTAAATTTTTATCCGACTGATAATTTAGATTTCGTGGTGATCTGAAATCCGAAATTTTAACAAAAAATTGTCGTATTTCACCGAAATTTGTATCCCTCTCTACCCGGCGAAACCCCGATCAAATCAATCATCGAAAATTGAGTCACATGTCGACGAACTGTTTGCTTTTTAATTTAATACAAGTGCACAAAGTTCCATGAATGTAGACATGGGCCACATGGCAAACAGTTAGAAGCTAACATAAACTGTCTATCTCACGTGTGACTGTGTGAGTATTCAGCTATACATGATCCGAAGCGTAAACCTGTTACTAGTTGAAACATATCCTAAGAATTCACATATTAACTAGACTTTTAACATTGGAGGAAGGGGTAAGTTGAGTCTTAATCACACTATTCGAACTCGAGTTTATTAGGTTTATAAGATTGGATACAAGCTTGAGTTTAACTCGTTTAAAGTTCAAATCGAGCTTTTTTTATAGCCGTGCTCGGATGCACACCAACACACTGTTACTCTTTTCCTCTCACAAAGGTCTCAACATTGAGCACAAAATGGTAAAGGAAGTTCCGCTCCAAAGATCCAAACCCCACAGACAGAATCACCAGTTCACTGGATCTTGTTTATAGGCAATGTTCTGAATCTAAATCCAAGATCTCAACTTTGAGGCCATATTATCTAATTCTGCAAGATATGAATACCATTCAACTCCAAAGATCCAAACTTTGCAGCACGCGAGATCTGGAGTGGTCCCGATGGAAGAGGGGTGAGCGGACCGACTTTGAGTTTGATCTCGTGGACGGTGCTCTCGTGTAGGGGTGGCTATAGAGTTTAACGAGTTATTATTAAATTTTTTTTAAAATTGATATAGTTTGATGTAAAATTATTTTATGTACCATTTGAGTGATTACTTCAAATTCGAGCTAACGAGACACTGTCGAGTCGAGCCTCGTTAATTTTTTTCACTCGAAATTGCCTTATTTTAATTTTGAACCTATTAGCTACTGTAATTGAAAAAAAAATTATTCAAGCTCTAACTTATCTTTTTTGCGAGCCCCACTCTCGTGGTCCTCGACGTCAGGCACAAAGACCGGCGGCACGCGACCCGGGTCACGGGAGACGGCAATGGCGTAGGTGGCGACGTAGGTAGCGGCCATGCGGCGAAGGCCGCGGAGTTGGCGACCCCTGCGGCTGTGGAGAGCCCCACCCACGCGGGGATCGCCAGGAACACCGTACTGTAGTAGACGTACCCGATCGCCACGAGCACTGAGAGTATGGGCACTGTGACGTACCCAAGCCGCCCCGCCATGCCCGCCGCGGCCTAGCGCTCCTCTTCAGCCCGGCCGTGGGGCAAGGGCATTCCAGGGGCACGAGCGGTGGCATCGGGAGCTCGTTCCGCGCGAAGCGGCGGAAGGGACGCCTCGTTTTACTTCACGGTTCGCACTTCGCAGTTAGCTCGCTAGTGTTTGACGGGGAGAAAAGAGTGTCGTTTCGGGTGTGATTGTGGCGGCGACGAGCCTGACTTGAGTGAGTTGAGAAGGTTAGTGGAACGTGGCGTGGTGCGTCCATGTGGTTGCGGGGGAGACGTCCGAGCTTGCGTAGCCCAGCCGTGACCGTGAGGGCTACAGCCCTGCAGTTGCAGGTTAGCCGGGGAATTTGAGCGCTGTTTCGAAACCTCTAGCGCCGCCGAGTCTGTGACCGGTGATGTCATAGCGAGTAAATGCTCAGTTAGTTCGTCTAACCTTTTGTTTTAAAAAACTAACAGAATTAACTGTGTAAGTGCGCATCTAGTTATTATGATACAATTATTTTAATAATTAAAATATAATTGTATTTATTATATAACTATAGTATTTATATATGATTAATTTGCATCGTTATAGTCTAGTTCTACCAAAATAAGTAGTGGAGATACTTTCTTTGATATACAACTCTACTTAAAATGCAATTGTATTTGTTATATGACTCTAGTATTTATATATAATTAATATGCACTGTTATAATCTGGGCTCACCAAAATAAGTGGTGGAGATCCTTCTCTTTTTCTTCCGATTAATATAAGAATTTCTGAAAATTTAAGATTATCGTGGGATTTTCTTTCCTCCAAACGAAACATACGTCTTAGATATCATCGAATATATATATATATATATTCTCCCAATTTTCCTTCTCAGCCCAATAGGAATGTATACTAGTCCGGTTAAAATATGGAATAGTACATGTGTATCCCCCATTCAAGTCCCGATAAGAGATCGGTAATCATGCGTACCGTATGAGAGGAGGGGCACGATGATAATGCTTAAACAAGTCGCAGCAAATCAGCTTCGAAAGAAGCAAAATCCCAAAGCGATTTTCCCTGGCCATTGTCGATAAAAGCAATATCCTACTTCCATCAATCTCGATAAAAGCAAGCAAGCATGAAATTATGGAATGCTGCCTTTCCCTCTAGCCGTGTCATCCTCCCTTCTCTGCGTACTAAGCTACACTAATCTAAACCCCACTTCGCCATGGATTTTTCCTCTCGTCGATGACTCGAAACTACGGATCCTAGTTCGGTGAGGGGAGCAGTCCAGAGCAAGCAACACGGACAGGCTCACATGAAGACTAGGTGTCGACGTGATCAAGAACAGCAGCAGTTCTGAATAAGTTCAGGCACAATCTTACGCACTGCAGGTGGCCCAGAGCATGTGCCTGATCGATCGCATGCTCGATTGATCGTGCTCCCTAACCCGGCAATGCGGTGGACGTACGCGTCTTGATCGGAACAATCTCATTTCTCGGAACTATAGCTCGATGACGAAGTGCATTAGTTAGATTCGAGTAGATGTAGTTTTCATGGAGACTGGGCATGGACCTGCAAGTTTTGGCTGCTCTTCTATGGTTGATTAATCGACTGGGGAGTGTCCAGCATGGCGTTGGACAGGAAAGCATACCGTGCATGCAATGTATGTGTGTCGTAGAGGACAACATTGCCACAGAAGGTTCTGTCGTATACCCTGATCTTTGGATCAGGCATCAGCAGAGGAGAAAGTATATCGCCAGTGGCCGAGCAGGTCGGTACTCGGTAGACGAAGTTTGGGATAGCTAGGGCACTCCTAATCTATAGTTTCTAGAGTCATATCTAACAACATCCGTATCATCAATAATAGTCCTAGATACTACCCTCCAACCATTTGTATTTTAGCACAAATACATAGAGAACGTCAAATAAATATCATTAAAGACATAGATACAACTCTCCTCTACCCGATACATATTTTTGTTGTATCTCCTTTTGGTTCATATGCCCAAGCTATTTCTCTTTTTTTTTTCTTTTTCTTTTGAAAACGGCAAGTCGTGATTATATTAGATGAAGTGAAGTGAAGTCAAGTGCAAGCTACAAGGGTGCGAAGACTGCACCCGAGAAGACATTGTAGAAAGGAAGAAAGAAAAGGTGTTGATTCTAAGCTTGTCGTTGAAGGATTTCCCGAGATTTGTTACTCCCGCAGATACCCAGTTGGCAGTCTCATCTTTGATTGACTGAAGGACCTGTTCGTGAGTTGCCTAATCGCGTTGAAAAATTCTATTGTTACGCTCTTTTCATCATTGCCAACATGTTAGGATTATGAGGGATTTAACACCTTTCCAGATGGTAGATTGGCCGACTATGTGCTGAAGAAATGCCCAAGCTATTTCTCATGCAAGAAATAACTTTCATATCTTTTTTTTAAAAAATCAATACGCATTAATCCTATGTGACATATTAAAGAAACCATTGATACAGGAGCACCGGGACTTCCTTTAGTTTTCTTGTCGGCTCTGGACTCCTCGATCGAGGTTGGTCTGGTGAGTGGCGGCACCGGCCGTAGCACGCTGTTCCCGTGTAATCCTGGTAACTTTTTTTTACCGGTGATGATTCGAGTAATTCAACTACGGCTCGAAAGTAGCAGAACAACTTTTCTTACGGAGTGTTGTAATGTCCATAAGAACATCTCATCTTAGGTCACACCCACTGTGAGTGATAAGCATCCATACTCACTAATTTCTCAAAATTAGGTTCGTTCGTACGTATTGGGTGGGTCTAGGTCTACAGAGGGGCCATGATTCTGCATCATCATGCATGGACGGATGAGTGTGGAACTGTGGACAGAGGGCAGACGAGGAGGAATTATTGCTTACACAAGCCAGCCATATGCTGACGAGTGAGTAAATTACAACTACTACTACATCTGCAATTACATTTCCAGGGAAAGCTCTTGCATGTGCCATGTGACGGCGATGCAGTCCATCCTGTACGAACAGCGCGGCTACAAAACATACGATACGATCGGCTCATATGTGCGACGCAGGAGCTTGATAAAAACGAACTCTATATAATTCAGCTAATTTAGCAGATGGCACAGAATGAAGTACGTTGTTCCAAACTTGCTTATGGGCACGTCTTGGATGTCCTTGTTCTTTCCCATCCTAGCATGTATTTAGTACTAGTTCGGAAGCAATTCACTGCTTCATTCTTGACGGCTTATATACAGTCTCTTGGTATGTACTATAGTCGTAGCTCAGAATCTGGTTTCCAGCTGGGTTTCAAAACTTTTCAAAAATGATACAAATGGACGTGGTCTTGCAATGTGATCGTCTTTTCTTTATTTATGTAGCAGTACAGTGTTGCTTTTCTCAAAGTTTCGTATGATCCTTGCATACATTATTTGGTTCCCTTAGCTACTAAGAAACAGGAAGCTTTTTCTTTTCAAAAAAAAAAAAAGAAACAGGAAGCTTTTTATCAATTGGGAATTTAGTCATAAAAATGGATTTCATTACATCTTAAAAGATGACCTATAGGATATATGCAAGATCTCAAATGGTACAATTATATTACGCATGAAAAGACGCTTGAACGGCCTCAGAATTGCGCTGAGGCAAAGCCCGCAGTAGACTAACCAAGCTAACTAACAGGTTCCAGTAGATTAGCTAAATGATATTTGCGGAGCAGATTGTACTTACTAACCACTCCATTTCTACATGTGCAACATGGCCGCTTATTGTCAACTGTTGAAAGTGTGAAATGACTGGGAGAATCGCACGATGATCTATTCGTATGAACATTGGAGCTATATATGGTACAAGCACATGCAAGGCATGAAGCCAATCACGGCAGAGTAATTAGCCGGATGGCTAATCCAGGAAGGTGATTAAAGAGAATCTGAACTAATCTAGAAAGAATACAGTGATATGCCTAGAAGATGCTTGTATATGCTAAAGCATATTCTAACAGCCCTCGTAGTATCAACGGGAGGAGCGCGGACAAAAATCTGTGAAGATGGCAGTTGGGAGTCTTTTGGTGAAGATATCGGCATATTGCATGGTTGTGGGGACTTGTAGGATGCGAATGTCGCCAAGAGCGACGTGCTCGCGTTCGAAGTGCAGATCGATCTCCACATGTTTGGTGCGCTGGTGCTGAACTGGATTGGTGGAGAGATAGACATCACTGATATTATCACAGTAGATGATGGTGGCCTTCTGTGGTGGTTGATGCAGCTCAAGATGGAGTTGATGAAGCCAACATGCTTTAGCAATACTATTGGCCAATCCTCGGTACTCGGCTTCAGCGCTTGAGCGGGAGACGGTGTGTTGCCGCTTGGAAGACCAGGAGATGAGATTGTCACCAAGAAAGACACAGTAGCCAGAGGTGGACCTGCGTGTGTCTGGACAACCAGCCCAGTCAGCGTCAGAGTAGACGATGAGGTCGCGAGAGGCACCATGACTAAGATGAAGCCCAAAACTCATAGTACCTTTGACATACCGCAGAATCCTCTTGATCAGCTGGAAATGCTGTTCTCGGGGATCATGCATGTGAAGGCATACCTGCTGAACAACATGGAGGATATCTGGGCGGGTGAAGGTGAGATATTGCAAAGCTCCGGTGAGACTCCGATATAGGGTTGGGTTGGAGACAGGGTTGCCGGCCGATGCAGAGAGCTTGGGCTGAGTTTCGATGGGTGTAGCACAAGGATTGCACTGTGTCATGTTGGCACGTTGAAGAATTTCTGCAACGTACTTCCCTAGGGAGAGGAAGAGCCCACTAGTAGTACGGGTAGCAGAAATCCCAAGAAAATAGTGTAATGACCCCAAGTTTGTCATAGCGAACTCGCGCTGGAGGGAGGTGATGATCCGTTGAAGCAAGGTAGGAGTCGATGCCGTGAGAAGGATATCATCCACATATAATAAAAGGTACGCGATCTCACTGCCATTGTGGTAGATGAAGAAAGAAGGATATGATTTGCAACCACCGAAGCCGGCAGATAATAGGAAGGAGTTGAAACGACTAAACCATGCCCGAGGAGCCTGCTTGAGTTCGTATAGAGATTTGTTGAGACGACAGATGTGGTGGGGCTTATCAGAGTCAATGAAGCGGATGGTCTGGCGGCGATGACTCTCGACGAGTGCCATTCGGAAGGTATTCTTGACATCGGTGACAAACGGGCGATTCTTTGTGAGACGGCAATAGAGAGGACCACGCGAATGGTGGTTGGCTTGATGACGGGACTGAATGTCTCATCGTAATCGAGTCCAAGTTGCTGAGAGAACCCTCGCAAGACCCAACGCGCCTTATAGCAAGCAAGAGAGTCATCGGAGTTGAACTTGTGACGATAAATCCATTTACCGGTGACGATATTGGCACCGACAGGGGCTGGCACGAGATCCCAGGTGTTGTTGGTAGTGAGAGCACCAAATTCGTCCACCATTGCAGCACGCCAGTTAGGATCATTGAGAGCTCCACGGTAGGTCTTCAGGAGAGGAGAGACCGAGACTGTGGTAGAGGTGTGGAGGTCGATAATTTTCTTGGGCATGCGAAAACCTTCTTTTCCACGGGTTGTCATGGGGTGGTCATTGGTGACCAGTTGGATCTGAGTGGCACCAGCAGTGGGACCTGTAGGAAAGGCCGGCGCACTTGCGTAGCTTGGTACAGAAGACACAGGTGAGCCAAGCGGAACCAAATCTCCAAGCGGCGCGTGATCAAGGGCCATCATTTCGTGCAGGGAAGCACGAGCGGAAGCTAGCACAGAAGATCTGGGCGGGAAGTCAGCTACAAAATCTCCAGGCGACGCTAAATTAGTTGCGTCAAGCAGGTCATCACATGGTGCGGAATCAGTGGGAGCGGAATCAGCGGCGTGGTGCTGCGCGCGAGCCAGGGCCTCTGAGGCACGTGGCGCACTGCCCGTGGCCACTGTTGCGCCTGGGAGCCCATGCGTTGCGTGGTAGTCGGGCAAAGGCTGCAACGGGGCGAGCACGTGGCTTGCAGGTGCACGCGGCACGCCATTTGTGCCCGCCATTGCACGTTGGAGGGCTGGCGATGCGCCATCTGCGGTCGCTATTGTGCACTGGAGGGCTGGCGGCCGATGCGTCGCGTGGTTTTCTGGCAAAAGCGGTGCCAGCGCATGCACAGTGCGCGGCGCTAGATTCCCAACATTTTCGCCAGGTGTGTACAAGGTTAGAGGATCATCTGCATCAAGAAAGGAATATGTGGTTGCAGAGGATGTGTTTTTTTCTACAAAAGGAAAAGTTAGTTCATCGAAAACAACATGCCGAGAGATGATGATTCGGTTTGTGGACAGGTCTAGGCAGCGATAGCCTTTGTGATTGTCTGAGTAACCAAGGAAGATACATTGGACAAAACGAGGTGTGAATTTATGTGGTATGGTTGCCGCGGTGTTAGGATTACAACGACAACCGAAGACACGAAGATGTGTGTAGGAGGGTGGGGAGCCAAAAAGGGACTGAAAAGGAGTGTTGTTGTTGAGAGTTTTAGTAGGATGGTGATAAAAGAGATAGGTGGCCGTGTGAAGGGCCTCAACCCAGTAGGGAGGGGGAATGGAGGCTTGAAACATGAGAGAACGCATTATGTTGTTTGTGGTGCGAATGACGCGTTTAGCTTTGCCGTTATGAGGCGAAGTGTGGGGACAGGAGAGACGCAGCTGAATGCCATTCGCAAGAAAGAAAGAACGAGCGACAGTGTTATCGAATTCACAACCATTGTCACATTGAAAAGTATTTTATTTTAGTGGAAAACTGAGTTTGGACGTAAGCGTGAAAGTGATTAATATTCGAGAAGGTGTCATATTTCAGTTTGAGAGGAAAGGTCCAAAGATAGCGTGTAAAATCATCAAGACGCACAAGATGATACTTGAAACTTGAAATACTCAGAATGGGGGAAGTCCACAAGCCACAATGAATTATTTCAAAAGGTTTGATGGTTCGTAACATAGAATTTGAAAAAGGAAGACAAACATGTCGTCCTAATTGACATGCGTGATAGAGGGATGTGTCAATTTTATTCTTGTCAAAGGAAACACCATTAGAGGAGCATAAGCGATAAAGAGCTTGGTCACCGATGTGTCCGAGGCGTCGATGCCAAGTTGTTTTGGAGCAGGTGGACGTGAGGAAGGCATGCGGAGACGGTGCAGTGGTCGGCAAGAACGGGTAGAGATCTCCCAAGCTATTGCACCTGTGAATCACATTTCTGGTTTGGAGATCCTTCACAGAAATTATCCTTGGTAAATTTGCGAACAGAAATGAGATTGGTAATGATTTTGGGTGAGACCAAAACATTAGAGATAAAGAGAGGTCGAGTGGTGGAAGGAAAATTGGTGTGACCGATGGCAATGATGGAGAGAGTAGAGCCATTGCCGACCATGACTTGGGTGGAGGGGGTAGAGTTGGGGTTGAAATAGGAGATATTACCAGTGTCGGTGGTAAGATGGGAAGAAGCGCCCAAATCCATGTACCAATTTGAGGCAGGCGGCTGCAGCGACATGGTGTTCATTGCTTGGATGAGGGGCGTCTGATCCCAAGAGGGAGAGTTGTTGTACGGGACTGGGGGTGCCATGGCAAGATGAGCCTGTGGCGCGTCTGGACAGGCGCCGAGGATGCCAGACCCTCCTGGACCTAGATGTGGAGTCGAGGCATGGCCGGTTGGCCACATCTGAATGGTTTCTGTCCAAGGGTTGTAGAGGGGCGCAATAGCGGGAGGGTGGACATAGCCGTTGGGGCTGTTGCGCTGCTTGTTCTTGTTCTTGGACTTGATGTAGTTGCCGCGGTTGTAAGAGGAAGAGGACCGGGGGTTGGTGGCATGGTGTTGGAGTGTGTGGAGGCGACGAAGGCTGTCGTGACACCAGGCTTGGCAATCTTGAGATCGGCTTCCTCCAAGAGCAGCATGGAACGCGCCTGTAGAAAGGATGGAAACGGCGACTTCGTCTTGATGATGGTGGCGATGTTGCGGAAGGGGTCGTTGAGGCCACGAAGGAGAGTGAGAACAAGAGTGTCCTCATTGACCGATTGGTCGATGTCCGCAAGGGCGTCAGCGTAGGTCTTCAACTTCTGGGAGTAGGCGAGGATGGAGACGTCGCCTTGGGCCAAGTTGCGAAACTCGGCTTCGAGCGAGAGAGCACGAGACGTCTTCTTGTCACGAAAAAGACTCTCGAGGCTAATCCATATGGTGTGAGCTTGAGCACCAGGGGCAAGGACGATGCTGAGTATCTCCTCCGAGATCGAGGCGTAGAGGAGGGAGAGTACGGCGTAGTCGGTGGCTGCCCATGTGGCATCTGGCTGGGCAGGGGCATCGGTGACGATGTGTTGGGAGGCACCAAACTTGCCGACGAGCACAAGGAAGAGTTCACGCCAGCGCGTATAGTTAGAAGGATGAAGCTCCAAGGAGAAAGGGATATGTGTGCGGACGTTGATTGTGGAGAGAGAGCCGAAGCAGGTGGAGCGGCCGAGATGATAGATGCAGCATGCGGCAATACTGCGTTAGCTGCGGCGACGCCGGCAGCATCGTCGGCCATGTTGGTGGTGGAGTAGAGATAGAGGAGGATCGAGAGCTAGGCTGATACCATGAAAGTGTGAAATGACTGGGAGAATGACACGGTGATCTATTTGTATGAGCATTGGAGCTATATATGGTACAAGCACATGCAAGACATGCAGCCAATCACGGCAGAGTAATTAGCCGGATGGCTAATCCAGAAAGGTGATTAAAGAGAATCTGAGCTAATCTAGTAAGAATACAGAGATATGCCTAGAGGATGCTTGTATATGCTAAAGCATATTCTAACAGTTGTCACCCCGTTCACATGCTTTAACTAAAAAGAACCTTACAAAGCACAGATTCGTCATCAGTTCATCACGTACGGTCCAGATAACTTTCGGACTTTACGTAGTCTTCCGGGATAGAGGATGCATGTTGATGCGTTCTGTTGACTATTTGGATGAAAAAAGGATGATGCTCAATAAAATTCAAGGGGGTAAAATGGAGTGCTGCTTATTGTTTATTCATCTGCACAATTACAAGAAGCAAATTGCTGCTGTGTGCTTCTACTATGGAAGTCACTCCAGTACTGCGCTTAAACAGAGCAGCCTCTCTCCCCCCCTCTTTTTTGCGGGAACAGAGCAGCCTCTTCTCATCACTTTCCACGACACTGTGCTACTAGCTAGAAGCATCCAGACGAGCGACGCCGATGGGACGGACCCCATCGTAGACGCAACTGACGGATCCGTGGAGCCGCAAGCTCGATCGATCACATCGGCGCGTTCCCGCCGTTTCCGGCCAAGTGCCTCGCTCGCCGGATTTCCAGAAAGGGCAAGGAGCATCAAGCCGCGGATCATCACCTCTCATCGGAGATTCGAAGTTGCACCTATGCTCACCCCGAAAACGAGCAACCACAGGACGAAATCACAAGCCTAAGTAAACGAAAGATTCTACTCTGTACTCTGTAAGTGTGTGTCAGCTTCACTTGTATCCGTAGTATTGCTTCGTGGTCGGCCAAGCACATGCAGAGTGAAGTGCGCGGCCTTCTTCTGGGAGTGGAGTGGAGTAAAAAATACTCTTATTTTTTTGGTTTCGTTTTCTCGGACGTATCGAGGAGGTGTTGGATCGCAGCGGTACACGCATCAGTCGAGGGGGTAGCATGTGTCCTCACCGCCCGTGTTCCACAGGAAGTGCGCATAGGCTGCCGCGTGGTGCGCGTTGCTGGGGTCGGCGGCGATGGCCTCCTGGTACGTCTCCTCCGCGGCCGCGAGGTCGTTGCGCGCCTTCCACAGGAAGGTTGCGTACTGCCCGAGCGCCTCCGCGTCCGCCGGCTCCGCGCGCACCGCCCTCTTGAAGTAGTGTTCCGCCCTGCGCGCAAAACCACCACCTAGGTCAGCGACTGTAAAACCCGAAGGCCATCGAAAACTACTAATGGATGCTGTCATTTCGTCGAACAGTAAGGGCCGTGGCGCGGCACCCACCGGTCGTGATCGCTCTGCACCAAGTACAGGAACTGTGCGAAGTTCGCCAGCAGCAGCGAGTTGTTGGACTCCTCGGACACGGCCTGCTCGTATCTCTGTTCCGTCGTCGAGAACTCGGTGAAGTCCTCCGTGTCCAGCTTGGCCTCCACCGGCGCGACAAGCTGCCCCAGTATTTCCTGGTCCATCAGCGCTTCGGCCCGCACGCTCGCCTGCATCCGGGTAGCTTCGTCGGATATCCTTCTCCAGATGACCAGCTCGTCCTCCGTCTCATCTACAGCCATTGCGTCTGACACGGCCTCCTCCGCGCCCGCCCCCGCTGGCGTCGCCCGTGACGCGTCCTGACGCAGCATCGCGCCGCTTTGCCGGTACAACGACTCGTCCGACCGGTCGTCGCCGGTGGCCCCGGCGACTGGCCGTACCTTGCCGCCGCCACCGCTGTTCCCGCCCATCGAGGCCGTTCGGCCAATGGAGAACGTCTTCAGCGAGACAGGATCGAAGTAGTCCCGCTGGTGGGAATGAGACTGCTCTGTGTGCTGGGTGTCCACCATTGCGACAGCCGCCACGGTGGGCTGGGGAGACGGGAGGGTGACGGCGGCCGCGACGCTGTTGCTCATGGAGTAGACGGTGAAGTTGGCGAGGAGCAGCATGAGGGAGACCATGAAGGCGGGGGTACCGGAGAAGATGTGCTGGAAGAGCCATACGAAAGAGGCGTGCATCTCGCCGTGAACGCGCGCGAGCACGCTCTGCAGGTCCTCGTAGAAGAACGCCTGCCGCATCTGCAGCGTGAAGCTCTGTAGCTCCCGGATGATGAGCACCATCGACGAGAACGCGCGCCCCACCGCCGCGCGCGCAGACTCGCCGGCGCAGTCGACGAGCCGATCGTCCCACCGTCCCCGCTGCTGCTGCTGTTGCTTCTTGCGCTTGAGCATCCGCAGCGACAGCGGCAGCCCCACGCTACTCGCGCTCCGCTCCACGCTCGCCGGCCACCCGCAGCCGCCGGCGCCCGGGTGCAGCCCCACGGCGAATTCCTGGATCCTCTTCAAGAATTCCTCGTCCCCACCGTCGCTCCCGACGCTGTCGATGCTAGCGCTGAGGGCGCGCCTCATCATCTGGTGCCTGCCGCGCCGCCGGGCAAGGCCGACGCTCCAGGTAGCCAGCGACGACTGGGCTCTCGACAGCCTGACGCAGCCGCCGCCAAGGACAGCATGCCGCGACGACGTCGCAGCGGCAGCGGACGAAGGCGACGCCGAGGAGGAGGGGGAAGCGCATGGCGACAACGTCACGGCCGCGACCTGACTGCCCATGAGTCGCGCAACCTCCCGCGCGCCCGGCCACCACCGGAACGACGGTTGGGAATTGGCCCGCAGCTCCACAACCGTGGGAGGCTAAATGCAAGGTAAAAGAAGGGAAGGGAGGGGAAACGAAGGGTGGCCTTATTTCAGGATCCGGAAGGTGTCCTGGTCAACCTCCCCACGACAGCTCGTGAAGCGATCTAGTACTGTAGCATAACACGATCTTTTTCCAAATTATATAGCCAACTAGAATAGAAATAACATTTTTCCTCCTTAATATAGATGGGGCAAAATTAGTGCTCTCTCGGTACAAATATACAAATGAAAATGGTACCAGTACGAGAAATGAAAAACCAGAAAGAAAAAACAATTTGACAGGCAGGTAGTGAGGAGGGACAGGATCACAGGAGAGGACGAAGGACGTGTTCCGTCTACTCGCTCGTCTAGTGTGCAGTGTTGAGAGGCCTTGCCTATGTATTTCCTGCCTCCCGGATGCATGTGCGCGCGCGAATAATCTGTAGAGTGTAGACCACCGCCTCTCTCCTCTGTACGGCTCTCATCATCAACGTGTGCAGCGTATGGCCACACCTTGAGTTTCTATCGTTTTTCTTATTGTATATTCGTGGAAAGGTCTCTTTGTTTAGATTTAGATTTTTTTTAAGCTTAAATAATTTAAAAACTAACGTTATTAGTCTAAAACTAACCCTCAGTAAACCAAAAAAAACTCATCTCCTATGACTTTTAGTTATACAGAGGTTTACGGATTTTGAAAAGCTTAGATAAAAAGCTACCTATTTATTTAGACTTTATTTTTTTAACTTTTAACCAGTTAAAAAGCCTAAGCAAATATGGCCTAAGTATATACTAAAAAGCTAAATAAAAAGCTAAATGTACGACAAGTATCTATGATGATATTTTTACAGAAAAACGCTTTAGAAGGCCATAGAATTTCTTTATTGGACCTTCCAATTTTCTTTAATAGAATTCAGCCATTAATACCTGCACCGCAGAATAAATGTTTGTTTTTGTCTCACTGTATGCCATTCTGCTTCCAACTGTCCTCTGAATATACAACTGTCTCGTCTATTTTACAGCGATATAATTAATTTTTAACCAGTTTGGGATGTTCTTCAAGGAATATGAGTGCATTAGCATATCTTTCTAGTTCAAAACTATCAAAATATGCCCGTTTGGGTAACCAGTAGCTTTTGATTTAGAAAACCCCAAATTAAGAACAAGCAACCAGGTACCGTACATCAAGACCTTAGTGAAAGAAAAATGCGAGCTGTCGATCGAGCAGGTCAAATGATCTTTACTCTTGTTTACTACTTCTTGAATCGACTGATCCAAAGCATACACTGTGTTGTTCACTCGGCACAAGTCAGATCAAAGTTTCCATGAAGATGTTGCTCGCCAGTTTGGTACGTGAATCGTGATTAGTTAGTTGCAATGCACAAGTAGCACATTTCATTTCATGCGGTTAACCCCTGTAGAAGAAAGAGGGAAGAGACGAGGGAAGTAGCAAGTCTCAACGCGTCAACCTGCGTTTGCTTGTGGCGCTGCAAATGTGAACCATCGAGGCTTTCCTCCTGGAGACTCCCGTCTCACACGTGTCCGCCATTAAAGCCGCGGTGGCAATCGGTCACCGGCTGCGCCGTACAAGTCATCCCGCCCATGGACTCGTCTGCGCTCTGCACAGTGGTGGGGTGGCGTGGGCTGGACTCTGGAGTGATCTGGACTCGGGTCCAGTGCCTAGAGGCTAGAAGTGTGTATGCAGTGGATAGGCACGATAATAGATCGCGTGCTGTTTTGTTTTTTCATTGTTTTTTTATTTAAAGCTCCAACTTTGTAGCAGGAGCAGTAGGAGTATTACTTTCAGTATTTCATAGGATTTCTCCTTTTTAAGATATCAAAGAATCGAATGAACATAAAGAAAACAAAGTTGCTATGAAGAAAAGGTTCTTTTTCCCTCCTTTTCTCAACAACGCGCAAAACATGATCGTTAAATAGAAGTCTTCGAATTTCTATCATTTTTTCCCATTTGCAATTTGATGCAACCTAATTTTTTTAGAAATATACTGAACTTTTTTAGACTCTTAAGTTGGTACACTACTTACAATTTAGCTCAGAGCAAGCCACAAGTGCAGTTGGGGCAGGATGCGTTGACGCAACATTTAGCTCGGCATGGGCCGCCATTTTGAACTAAAGCGCAGCACCTGACAGAGTTGGACGCAACTTGCTTTTTCACCACGCTAATCCAACCTAGCAAATGCTCATATCTATTAGTAAAAACTAGAAGAATGAACAAAATGATTAGATATAGGATACTATTGTGTTAAGAACGGGAATAAGTGGAATGGAATTTATTTCATTCTTATGCTCCACGTCATTTTTCTCTCTTTTGAAACAAGGTTAGTGCCGCTTTGTTCTCACTTAAACCAAGCCGAGAATCCATGATAAAAATAGTGAGACCGACTCTGAATCAGGGTTTACGGAACTGTACCGTATTGAGTCGGTTCGATATGTAAAACTGGTCTAATTAAAAAAATTATACGACGTAAAATCGGTCAATTTTCAGTTAAATCGACCGGTTTTAGATCAAAATCGTGTGTCAACGCTCCAGTGGTTAGGACCCACCAAATAGTCGGTCGATTTTTGTTTTTCAAATTTTTTGAATTCTTAAACCTTTGATTTCTGATGATTTTCGAACTATTTTTGATTTGATATTTTCAATTTTCAAACTTCGAACGCTTTTTTCGAATTCGTTTTCGTGAACCCGCTCCGAATTGCTGATAGCACCAAACAAACACAAGCTCGTACGCCCACCACATGAAGCTGCAACGGCTGTCAGCCCCGTATGCGCACGCGTTTCTGACAAATTTGTCGAAAGGCACACGTCCGTCCCCAACTTTTTCCACGTTGGCGACACCGTCGTCTCGCACCAGCGCGCGCTAGAAAAATATCTCTGCGCCGGGGGGGGCGGTACCGACGGACGGTGCGAGGGGGTCCCGATGGGCGCATGGTTCCCATCCGCCGGTGTTCGGTTCGACCCGGCCAAACGGCCCGGAGTTAGCTTGTTCTTTGCACGCGAATTGGACGGTCGAAATGGGCTCGCCGCTGGGCAGCGGTTGCGAGGACCAGTCCTCGATCACGTCTGGGCCATCCGGCGAGTGACAGGCGAAATGTCCACCGGCTAGCTGCCAAAACAAGGGCGTGCAAGTTGGATCGCCATCGCCGATCGATTCACTGTAGGAGGGTAAGTTGGATTTGCCCTTCCTCCTTGTTGATGGAGATGTATCACTGTTTTTCTTCTCTAAAGTACAGTGTTTTTTTTAGGTATTGGTGCGTAGACAGTGTCATGTACGGAACTAGCTAGCTACTAGTTGCTGGTAATTTATGTTCCTGGATCATATACAGACAAGGCAGAGATGAATCAAGGTTTATTTATTTACTTCTAATGGAGTGAAAAAGAAAGGAAGAAACAGAAAAAGAATATGCCACTGCAGCTGTAGCAAGTTGATGTCCGTCGGTTCTGTATGAAGTAACTTTCGTTCATGTGTAATTTTAATTGCATTTATTTCTTTATTTCTATGCGATTTTGATTGTTTTCTTTCTTTTGGGCGGTGGAACGACAATTTCAGGAAAGCAAAAAGTCTTCCATTTCCATCGCTCGATTGATGACTGAATCAATGGGGCCATTCAAGTTAGTAGCAGTAAATGTTTGCAAACGAACAGAATTCGCGCAAATGTGACCGCACATACGTGCGGTTGTTCACGTGTTTGTCCGTCTAAATCAGTGGTTTATGTTATAAAACGTAGTCGTTTACCAACGATCAATCAATAGCACGCTAACAGGATCACACGAACAAGAACAAAAGCACACAGAATATAGGGTAGAACTCTCTCGCTTTATTCAACTGATCTTTTACATGAGGGAAGCCCAATATATAGAAGAAAGCATAAGAGATGAGTTTGGATTCGCCCACAAATAAGAGATAGAGTCTAACCGAATACGGTTACGAAAACTTATCTCATAACACTCCCCCTTGAGCGAATACCACGTAATGTACATATCTCGTTAAAAACTACACTCAAAAACCCAGTGGGAAAAAGGAGATGGAGAAAAGAGTACATTGCACTCGCACTTTATGTTGCACTAGTTGCCTCGTTAAAAACCTTTATGTGAGAAACTTCAGGAAAACCCACTAAGGGAAAAGAGTACAACTTATAATCTTCTAGATTTATATTAGGACCTTAAGGATCTCCATAAGGGTTATGGTTCAAGGTTTCACTTCCCCTGAACTTTGCATATCTCTAAGTTTTCTCATTTCAATGCCTTTAACACATCTTTGAAATGTGGATTTAGGCAAGGACTTAGTGAATAAATCTGCAAGATTTTCAAATGACTTGGTTTGCAAGATCTTTATTTCACCGTTCTTCTGCAGTTCGTGAGGATAGAATAACTTAGGAGCAATATGCTTCGTGATATTACTCTTTATATAACCCAATTGCATTTGTGCAACACAAACAATATTATCTTCATAGATAATTGTGGGGGTATAGGTGGTTTTAAAGCCACATGACTTCTAGATGTGGTTAATCACACGTCGTAGCCAAACACATTCACGTGAGGCTTCATACAAAGCTATGATATCTGAGTGGTTGGTACAAGTAGCCACCAAAGTCTGTTTACAAGACCGCCAAGAAATGGCTGCACCACCGCAGAGAAACACAAAACCAGTATGTGATTTGGCACTGTGGGGATCAGATAGATAGCCAGCATCCGTGTATCCCACCATGGTTAAATCTTGGTTCTTCTCGAAAAATAATCCAAGATCTTGAGTACCTTGGAGGTATCTGAGTAAAGTCTTAACACCAACCCAATGTCTTCTGGTTGGGGCTGCACTGTGTCTTGCTAGCAAATTCACAGCGAATGCAATATCAGACCTTGTGCAATTCGCGAGATACATAAGCGCTCCAATGGCACTTAGATATGGAATTCCAGGTCCTAAGACTTCCTCATTTTCCATCCTTAGTCTGAAAGGGTCTTTATCCACTTCAAGGGATCTCACGACCATGGGGGTTTTCAAAGGATGCGATTTATTCATATTAAACCTTTCCAATACCTTCTGGGTATAGAAAGACTGGTGTACAAGGATTCCTTCTGGGAAATGCTCTAGCTGCAGGCCTAAGCAAAATTTGGTTTTACCTAAATCTTTAATCTCAAACTCCGTCGTGAGGTAAGCGCTTGCTTCCTTTATCTCCTCTGTGGTTCCGATGATATTCAGATCATCGACATATACTGAGATGATACAGAATCCATTGTGGGATTTCTTTATGAACACACAGGGACAATCATCATTATTTGAGTATCCCTTCTTCAGGAGGAACTCACTTAGCCGGTTATACCACATTCTCCCCGACTGTTTTAACCCGTATAGCGATCTCTGCAGTTTGACGCTATACATGTTGCGATTATTAGGATTCGGAACTTTGACTCCTTCAGAGACTCTCATATAAATGTCCGTATCCAGTGACCCATATAAATTGCTGTCACTACATCCATCAACTGCATTTTAAAATTTAAGCCAGCTGCCATTGATATTAAATATCGGAACGTTATTCCACTCATTACCGGAAAATAGGTTTCATCGTAATCGATGCCGGGTCTCTGCATGAACCCTTGTGCTACAAGCCTCGTTTTATATCTCACCACCCGATTGTTTTCATTTCTCTTCCGGATGAAAACCCATTTTGATCCTACCGGGAACACTTTAGGAGTTGTTCGGTCAACAGGACCAAATACTTTCCTTTTATTAAGCGAGTGCAATTCCGCCTCAATTGCTTCTTTCCATTGGACCCAATCTGAGCGCTTCTGGCACTCTGTCATGGACTTTGGTTCTGGATCTAGTTCAAGAGTTTTAGCAATTTTAGAGGCGAAATAAATGTCGACAATTGTAGTCTTTCTTTTATATAATTCTCCTGAATCCACATAATTGGTGGATATTTCTTCATTCATTTCTTCCAGCTCGTTGTGATTTCCCACAACGACGAAGTCTGGGTGTTCCGACTTCCCAGTGTTCGATTGTGAGCGCAAATATTCGCTGGGGTTCCCATCTTCAGGATGGCTCACTTCAGGGAGGTTACCATCTTTAGGATGGCTCACTTCAGAGATTTTCTCAACATCAGGTTGAGCTTCTTCAACTGTCTCAGGTAGCGATCTCACTTGTTTGGTTCTCCGTTTCTGCGGACGTCTCCGCGGAACTGAGTCCCGTGCACTTGGAGGCCTCCCCCTCTTTTTGTCATGAGGGGCAAGAGTGGGTTCAATAACCTTCTGGGGTATTTTCACCCTTTTAGATGCATTTACTGCAGGTATATGAGATTTTGTCACTCCCTTATGATCTGTGAAGACATCCGGCAGATTATCGGCTATTTGTTGCAGACTTATTATCCTTCGAACTTCAAGTTCGGCTTCTTTAGTGCGTGGGTCTAAGGACTGAATGCCAGTGTTATTCCAGTCTATTTCCCGGCATTCTTCAATGTGGTATTTATCTCCCCCTAATGTCGAAAAATTGTCCTCATCAAAAATACAATCAGCGTACGGAGCCGTGTACAGATCCCCTGTCATAAGCTCAAGGTATTTAATAATTGACGGAGATTCATAACCTACATAGATCCCCAACTTCCGGTGAGGTCCCATGGTGGTACGCTGAGGTGGAGAGATTGGCACGTATACAACACAGCCAATTTTTCAGAGATTGGCACGTATACAACACAGCCAATTTTTCGCAGATGGGAAATGCTTGGTTCTTTCCCACGCACTAGCTGCAAGGGGGAAGTTTCATGGTATCCAGTTGGTCTGAATTGAATTAATGATGCAGCGTGCAGCACTGCATGGCCCCAATAGCTTGTGGGTAACCTACAATTCTGCAAAAGCGGTCTGGCAATAAGCTTTACTCTCTTAATTAATGACTCTGCGAGGCCATTTTGTGTGTGGACATAGGGTACAGAGTGCTCTACATTAATGCCCAGAGTCATGCAATAATCATTAAATGCTTTTGAGGTAAACTCGTCAGCATTATCCATACGAATGGCTTAATCCTTTCTTCTGGAAAAAGGAGGCTCTCAATTTAATAATTTGGGCGATTAATTTAGCAAAAGCATGGTTCCTAGTAGATAAGAGACATACATGGGACCATCTAGTAGAAGCATCAATTAGAACCATAAAATATCTAAAGGGGCCCGACAGGGGCTGGATTGGCCACAGATATCACCTTGAATTCTCTCTAGAAAATTCAGTGATTCTTCCCTAATTTTGAGATGAGAAGGTCGTACAGTCAGCTTTCCTTTAGCACAAGCAGGGCATATAAAAGCTTCAGGTTTAGGAAAGACTGTAGTTTTTATGTTATGACCAGCAGAATTATTTATTATCCTTCTCATCATATTCAACCCAGGATGATCCAGACGATCATGCCAGATCTTAAATATTTATGGGGTTTTAACTATAGTTTTCATCGCAACATAAACTTCAGGTTTTATATATGTGTAATATAATCCAGAGGAGAAGGAAGGAAGTTTTTCGACCACACGTTTATTACACCCGTCAAACTTAGTCATGAGTAGGTCTTCAGTACCATCCTCATTTTCAGTCTCTATGTGGAAACCATTTAGATGGATGTCTTTGAAATTTAGAAGAGTGCGACTGGACTCTGAGTATAATAGGGCATTCTCTATAATTATGCGGGTGCCCATAGGGAGAACTATGATGGCTCTTTCGGTGCCAACAATGAGAGCATCGCTTCCGACGATGGTCATTATACTTTCAGTTTTCTTAGTCAAAGTCTGGAAATATTTAGTTTCCCTGAGAATTGTATTTGTGGTGCAACTGTCTACAAGACAGATTTCTTCCTTCGCCATTGGATTATACAGGAGTTCTATATTAAAGATATAAAAACAATCAAACATTTGTTACAACAGGAACAAATAATATAGAACAAGCATATCATGATTAGATAAATTTCCTAAAAAGTACACTTTATTGGATATGACTGATAATCGCTCAACAGGAGCGTAGACCATTGTTCATTCAGGAACACAAAAACTAAACTGATAAAAGAGACTCTTAAGGAGACTTTAGAATAGGGTAATGTGACATTGACTCTAACAGAAAGACTGGGAGACTACTGCATGTCTCCATACAAATAATTTGTATCATCCTTCTGGGATTTATCTTTATTCTTCTGGAATTTTTTTAGCTCATCTTCAATAAGATCATCCTCTTCCATGGAAGTATCACCATATCGAAGGAAGCCCTTTTTGAATTCTTCTATGGGGTCGGAGACTTGGTCATCATCTAATTCCATTCCATTATCAACAACAGGTTGAGTAATAAAATGTGCCTTCGCCTTATTCCCTTGATTCTTCTGGAATCTCCCAGTGGATTTCATATAAAGTTCTACCAAATGCTTTGGGGTGCGGCATGTACGTGACCAATGATCAGTACATCCACATTTAAAGCATGGCTGTTTAGGATCATTTGCCTTATTTGTTAGTCTTTTCTTCTGGAAGTAACCTGATCCATTTTCTTTTGTTTTTCACTGGTATTTACCTCTTCCTTTATGATTTTTGTCATTCTTCCATTTATCCCCTTTCTCTCTTTGGCCCTTCCTGCGGCCTTGGCTATTGCTAGACTGCTGAGCGTTTGCATGTGCTTCAGGCAATGCATGACTCCCACTATGTAGGACTTGATGATTTTTCATTAGAAGTTCATATGCTTTTTTGCTTCTAGTAGAATGCATATCAGCTCAGAGTACTTCTGGTACTTTGCATGGCGATACTGTTGTTGTAGTATCCCCATATTGGGGTGGAATGTGCACAATGACTTGTCAATCTTTTCAGCTTCTGTAATCTTCTGGTCACAGAATGCTAGTTTGGCGACAATCTTGTGCATGGCAAAGTTGTATGCTGCCACTGACTTAAAATCTTGAAAGCGTAGGAGGGTCCATTCCTCTTGTGCTTCTGGCAACAGAACGGATCTTTGCTGGTTATATCGTTCCTTCAGGGAATTCCATAGAGCCAGTGGGTCTTCCTCCATCAAATATTCGGCCTTTAGATCCGTATGGAGATGGTGCCTTAGGAAGTGCAAAGCTGCGCATTTAGCGGCTTCAAGGAGAGCACGGGTACCAGCTTCAGGCTGGAAAATTGTAGCTCCAAGGGATTGGGCTGTCAAGTTGATCTTAGCATCCATTGCCCAAGTGAGGTAGTTGCTGCCATTCAGGGCAAGCTCAGTAAATTCTTTCTTGGCGATGTCAGATATATCCTATATGCAAGCAAACAAGGATTTTACTTTAGGTAAAATATTATTTTGCATGCTTATTATTGAGTCAGTAAAGTTTTGATCTATATCTATTCAGTAGATAATCATCACATTTTTCCAGAATTTTTCTGGCATTTTTCTTGGTTTTTGCTAATTATTAAGCAATTTTCATAATTATCGAATAATAGGAAATAAATATGACCAGCATGTGTTAACAGGAAAAACATGCTAAGAAAATTAATCTAGCAACCTGGCACAGAGCAATGGGTCATACATATTTTTTCCATAATTTTCTAGCATTTTCTGTTAATTACAAAGCAATCTTCAGAATTACTTAAATAACAAAAAAATAAATTCAGCGCGTATAAAACATGGCATGATGCTAGAGAAATAAACCTAGTGTATGGAAATTCCAATGTGCTAAAAAACAAATTTCCAAGATTTATGGAATTTCATATACCTAGAAAACTAATTTTTTTAGGATTTATAACCAATTTTATGTTTTTTTTTCTCTCGGGTGGGCTTTCAGCCCACTAGGGGTTTTTTTCGTGTGTAAAACCGGCCGGTCCACTCGGCCCACATCGGGAGGCCCATACCCCAAAACAAGGGCAGCTAGGGTTAACCCTAGCCGCCTTGCTTTGCTACGCAGGGGTGGCGCGGCGCCGAGGGGCCAAGCGGTCGAGGGAGCGACGCGGCGCTCGGCACGGCTGGCTATGGCGGCCGGTTACTTCGGCGATGGTGCGCATGGGGCCACAGGCGAGCTAGCCAGTGCGAGTGGCGGTAGCAACGCGACGGCGCGGGCGCAGAGCCGGTGCGAGTTGCTTGCGACGAGCGCGATCGCAGCGAGGTCTTCGCTCGTCAGACAGATCGGCGTAAACCGAGGCGCGCGGGGATCCCAGCGACACGCGGCGCGGAAGCCCGAGCGTCTCCGCCGGCCGTGGCGAAGCCGAGGCGGCGCGTGGGAGCCCGAGCCTCCGCCGGTGGGCGGAAGCCGAGGCGGCTTAGGTAGCGAGGCGACGCGCAGGGAGCCCGAGCCCCTCCGCCGGTGGGGCGAAAGCCGAGGCGGCGGTGCCAGCCTGCGCTTCGGGTGCAGATGCCAAATTTTTTTTTGGATGAACAATCACAGTACATCGAACAGAACATCAAACAACAATATGATCTGCGGGATCGCTATTATAATGGATGTACTCACGTAGGGCTTGTGGTAGCGTAGATCGCGTGACACAGGATGAATCTGACGCGGTGTCGATTGTCGCAAGCAGACGATCACAATTTAGCCTTGGTAGAACGATCATGCTGATAACGTGTTATAAAACGTAGTCGTTCACCCACGATCAATCAATAGCACGCCAACAGGATCACACGAACAAGAACATGAGCACACAGAATATAGGGTGGAGCTCTCTCGCTTTATTCAACTGACCTTTTACATGTGGAGAAGCCCAATATATAGAAGAAAGTATAAGAGATGAGTTTAGATTCACCCACAAATAAGAGATAGAGTCTAACCAAATACGGTTACGAAAATTTATCTCATAACAGTTTAGACTAACCAGATGTAAATCTGCCAACTAATCCTGTGCTGTTCTGAACTGTCAGTACGGAGTTGCATTCCCGTCTAAATGCGTTGTTCTCTTCTACCAACTTTTGGGCAACTACCGTTCGTTCCAACGTGGTCATGGAATTTGCTTCCGTCGGTCCGGGATGGAGTGAATCTACTTAAGGTAAGTTCACCGACAGACGGTGGATTTGTGTGGTGACCGAGACTCCTGGCTTCCTCACTATTCATCCTATATATCTCAACATGTATGGCTTCTAAAGATTTTGATTCTTGCCGGCATGTCCTATTCTTTCTGGCAGTCACCCCAGACAGTGAAATAACATCAACCCAGTTGATGTCAACGAAATCTCCAACGATGCACGTGCTCTCCGAATCAAAATCGGACAATCGTTGCAACTCAAATAGCCTTAGATTAAGGGGTGTTTGGGATAGCTCTAGCTCCACCAAAATCCGTGGAGTTGGTGGAGCAGGATATTCCTAGCTCTAGAAATTTATGGAGCTAGAGCTGTGGGTACATTAAGAGTGTTTAGGTGGGTCATCTTGTTTACATTTTAGACTAAAAATATAAACTTAATTAACTTTATTTTAGCCTACAAGCTCTAGCTCTGAGGTGGAGCTGAAATCTGAACTATACCAAACAGGACCTAAGATGCTGTTTTTTTTTGAAAAGATGCTGATTTGAATACTCTTCACTTCCCAATCTAGCTTCTACTGCATGCACGGACGCAGAATTGCTTTCTACTCCCTCGGTTGATTTTTATAGAATGTATTTTTACTGGGCACAGTAGATTAAGAAAGCAATAACGTTGAGAAAGACACCAAAAGAATGACTAAAATACCATTCCATTAAAGACTTTAGAATTAGGAGAGAGAGACTAGTTTGTGTGATAAGTCATGCATAATGCTAAGGAAACAGAAGGAAATAAATAAGAGTAAAAGAGAGAAAGTAGTATTAAAGATCTCTACACGTCTTATAATTTTTAACAATAATGTAAACAAAATAGGGTTTATTGTCGAACCATGGAAAAACACTTCCGAAATCATCTATGTATACTGTATTAGTCTAAAAAAAGCTAGTACACACAATAAATAAAGTTGATACCATAACATATCATACGAAACTTTTATTCATTTAATTATTAGAGTTCACAATATAAATGGTTCACAGACCAACTGAAAATATAGTAGTGAAAAGCAAAAGAAGTAGTAGGACCCAGTAAATCTGCCACAGGCAATCGACTAGAGCAACGACCTAGTCATTGAGATCCTCATCATCTAAAAACAAGCAAGGTGAGGACAAAAGGTACCCGCAAGTCACACATGAAATGCAGGGTTAATGCAAGGAAAATAATAGGGTTAGTTTTAGTATAAAGCAATATTTCGAATACAGTAAGTAATTTTCTAGGTGTAATTAATACAGTAAAACTGAGTTTTAAATCAAATTGCCACGTGGGATCCATCCCAGAGTTCATCCCAAATTTTCCCATGTGGACTCTCCACTTATAAACCACTTTTCTGAAATCATTTTTGAAATGTCAAAGTCTAGTATGTGAATGGATTGCTCGGCATGCTCATGACCGTGGACACGGCTAATCGATTAGTTTTACACTTTGCAAAGGTTGTACAATTTTACCCACAAGACATGATCATCTCCTTTTGCCAAAATATACACTTTTTGGTGTGCGACCGAGAAAATCATGACAAGGGCTCTATAAAGCTCCATCTATGTAGTCATGTTTGTTATGGTTTCATCGCTGAAAAGTTCACCATAGTCAAAAATCCCCTCTTGCGCCGAGTGATAGCTTTACACTCGCCCTACTTTCTACCTAATGGCACGACTGTCCATGGTATGTTTCAATATGGATAGCTAGATCTGTCCCATACTAAACTTGTAGAAGTACGATAAAGACTTTATATTCAGCGAAACACAGACCGATCCTTAACTGACTAGGCAAGATTTTTCATAAACCCAGCTCTCGTGCTTGATTGCACCCACCTGACAATCATTCTCGCCGGATCTAAACCACATTTTACTTTTCATTAACCATATTATTTTTTCACAACTTTCTGTGGCACACCATTACCAAGGAATGGGTTTTATAGCAAAAGCATCTTTATTTGGCTTAAATTCCCAAAAAAGTCATAAATTTAGGTCTAAGCATGTCTAAGCCATTTGCTATATAGCACTAGTTAATACTGTTTTGATGTACCTACTAGTGAAATTTTACTTAGAGTTACAATAGTACGAGAATTTTACTTAAGATTATGATTTTGTATGAATATAGGACGAAAAATGAGTTTAATCGGACATAGAATGAAGGACATTGGACCTTCTGAACGATGAAATTCCAAAAATTAGATCTCTCGTCGGACTTAGAGAAGAAAGGATTCTTGGTAGTGCTCTGGTGGGAATTTTCAAAATATGATTTTACCCAAGGTAGAGGACACTGAGAGGAAGCTCCAAAAAAAATTCAAGCAGAATAGAGGTTAGCAGTGGTCGGGAGAGGTCGTCGGAAGTTCGTCGAACTTTGAAAAAAATGGTTTGCGTAGGGAGATCCGAAAATGGATTGCAGAAACTCAAGTTGTGTTGTGTCAGTAATAAGGAGAGAAACATGTGGCTCAATTTATAGGGCAATCGGAGCAATGGATCGGCGGAAAACGCTAGAATAGGGATGGTTCACCGGAATTAATTGAGTTGAAACATGTGGAATTTTATTACGGGTCGGGCAGTTCGGGTCTACTATAGCTGACGGATGGTGCCGGAGGGAAGTAGATCCGGTCGGGTGAATTTGAATAGTTCCCAAATTAATTAATTTCTGAAAATAATTATTTTTTTATTGGAAATTCAGAGAAATATCATATTAAATTTGTAAAAATAGCAAATAAATCATCATAAATTCGGGAATTTTAAGACATACCGGTTTTAGCAATTAAAGCATGAATAAATATTAATAAATAATATAATATATTTATTTTTACAAAGAAATTACTTTTTTGTTTATGAAAATAACAAAAGCCATTTTAGAAATTAGGATAAAATATCGGAAAATCAGAAAATAATAATTAGAAAATCTATAAAATTTAAGTATTCTATTGAAATTCACAAAATAATAATTTAAATTAAATTATTATTATTTTTAAACATAAAATTCTGGGATGTTACGCTTATAAAATCAACCGAGGGAGGATTTCCTTAGCCAGAATGATAAATTACATCAACTTGGCACTTAATTCTTTATTCTTGCAAAGAGACAATGAATCGGACGGATGGTGGTGGTTCGGACTTCGGAATGATTAGCGCCTCTGTCTCAGCCGCAAACTGAGATCGATCGAACGAACCTTGAACAACTGGCTACATCAGTGTATCATCTTCAGATTACATGTATCTCGCGATGTGGACGATAGTCGTCCCGTGTGTCTGCTCCGTTCAGCTCAAAGTTTTCTTTCCCGCGATGGCGACGTTAAGCGTGATAGGGGCATGACCGGTTCGCGTTAGCTTGCTTCGTTAGAGAACAGCAGTGTTTGCTTTATCGCATGGCTAACAGTAGCTTAATTAACACTGGTGACGTCATCACGTGTACGTAGCTTAGTTCAAATTTCCAATTGCATCCTTGTGTTCGACCTGAACCAAACTTTGACTAATTGGTTAAACTTTTGCTGTGATTCGGGTAGTTGTTTACGTCAACCTCGTCCGGATTTATGTGCAAAACGCCTATTTCTCCTTATCGTCCGCGTCTTGTTCTTCTTAAATTCCACTTGCAAGCTGCTCGCTTACGTGATATATGTTTTTTTCGTGGAAACAAGGAGGTAGAGGGGAAAAAATCAATAATTACTTCGTGGCCAATTTGAAAGGTAGATCGATGCAGGGTAGATATTTATTCTTCCCGCGTCTACCGTGGCACTCACTGACCAATTTTGCAATGACGGTAGAGAACTAGAGATCCATGCTATGTATTCCATCCAGAGGGACTGCATAGTCTCAACTCTAGGATTGTTTTCTCCTTTTTGGGAGCTAAGATTTATCACAATTGCATTCAGCTGTTCTGCCAGATCAGGAGTTCTTCGTTTTTTTTGTCCCCAACATTTTTTTTACAAATGTGACCCTATGCAAACGAATTTACAAAATTAGCCTAGTCCCTGACCGCAGAAGCAACAGCAGGCGATACGTGTCATCTGCCGTATACCTGAGCTCGGTAGCAGATGCTATGGGCTGGTAACTCGGTAGGTTCCTGCCAAGCACCCGTCACTTGGCAGGACGTGGCCTAGTGATTAATTAAGCACAAGTGATTAATTAATTAAGTGAGTAATTAAATAGTTAATTAAAGTGACTAATTATGTGATTAATTAAGTAAATAAATGAATGGGTGCCATGCCGAGCAAGGGGGCTCGGTAGGCCATGTGATGCCGAGCAAAGTGAACTTGGCAGGCCAGTGGGTCCTGTCGCGCTGCTAGCGTCTTACCGCGGTAAGAGAGCACGACAGATGATATGTGTTGTCCGTCGCTGCTTTCGTGGTTGGGAATGGAGCTAATTTTATAAATTATTTACAAGAAGACTATATTTAAAAAATAGTTGGTCGGATAGGGGGTGGGGCGGGGAGGAGAGGGGGGTTGGTGGTTTAAAAATTAATGGCTTCCCATTTCGCACACGAACTATCCGAAGCTTTACATGTAAGATATTTTTCCTTCCCGGCCTCTTGAGCAAGCAAAGGTAACTAGCCCAATCAGACATCCTTTGTCTTGTACAAATGAATTTTCCAAGCAGTTGCCCCACAATTCTCCTGCTATACTGTAGAAGCACCGCCTCACTGCCTGCTTGCAGTAGCTAGTAATCATTTAAAGAGTCCAGTACCTGTGGACAATGCACCACAAACTCTATTAACACGAGCCTGTAAATAAATACATCAGAACACAACCTGTTACACCATGAGAAGATTAAATGTATCACGTCACGGTATCACCTACACTTAGACCGTATTAAGTGAAGTGAGCAAGTCAAGATCATTCAAATGGCATCATTTGGCTTTTTCTCGTAAGTCCGCGTGGTCTCGGCGGCCGACAGGGACGCCGTCGATCAGAAATCGCCAGCGACCCAACGCCACGCATCCTTATCTCGACTCCACCTCTCCCGGGCGTCTCTCCTTTGGCGTCGCTCTCGCCGTCTCCGCGTTCTCTCCTTCCATCTCACATTCTCACGTCCTGCCCTTGCCCTCCCTGCGGTTAAACACCATCCATGACTAGTCTCCAACGCTCCAATCACCATTCCTGTTACATCTCGCACCTATCCTCGATGGCTGTTCATGTGCAACTCATGTTTTGTTAAAGGGCCTCCACTGTTCACACACTCCTGCAATATCTTCAGATGTTCGTGTTTTCTTTCACTTGCTTGGTCAAGCATGTGCAGTAGTGAGCCATCAATTCTAGAACCTTCCTTCATTGACAAAGTAAGAATTTGGCAATCGTCGTTTGAAGCCCACCATCTTTATAGATACATATACCCATGATTAATGCCTGTATCAATATTGGTGTTTCATGTACTGACCGTCACTAAGAAACTAGAAATAGTGAAAAAAAAGAAGACAAAAGTACCGATCTATATTGTCGCCTGAGAAAAAAATTTGGAGAATGCAAATACTAGCAAACTTGATCTTTCGTGTCAGCACAACTCTGCTGCCAATCTGCTTCTGTGGCACTGGCAAGGTATCGAAGTAAGACCAAAAATCTATTCACAATTTGGATTAGCGTGCTTCATGAGAAATACCTCACCTACTAAGGGGAGAAAATGGGATATGGGAAGGAATACTTACTGCATCTGGAAGAACTACCAGTGTGGCCCGTGTATCTGTGTGCCTAGATTTTTTTTTAAGTTTGTATTATATAAGGAATACTTACTGTATCTTGAAGAACTTCTGTGGCTCGTATATTTGTGTGCCTAGATTTCTTTTAAAAGTTTGTAGTATCAAATAATATAACTTATATGTTTGAGAATATATTTACGTATCTTGGAGACTATTTAGATCATTAAGGCATCATAAATATTAGAAATGACAATAAAAGATTGAAGTAAAGAAATGACAATAGAAGATTTAAGTAAAATACAACGAGGAATGTAATGAAAGTATGAGCCTTAGTAGAAGGAAATCATTGAGCATAATAAGTTGCTGGGTTCTTAAAAAGGTTGCAACTCTTCATTATGCATGGTTTATATAGTTGCATACTCATATTCTCTCCATTAGCACATCTTTTTTTCAAAATGTATGTCGCATATGTACCTCTATTTAATTTCAAGCAACACGTTGATTATTTTACATTGTATTAGAGTATATTGCCCATGCATATACTGATGCACCATGAACGACCTACCTTAAACTTATCTTTCTCATATGCCGACTGCCCTACCGAACCATGTGTCTTCTATCTCTTCTTGATCGCTCCACAACTTTTCTACTTCAACCTCCAATAGCAAGCCCAATTCTTAATCGATTTTCTCAGCTACTACATTTTTCAATGCAATACTTTACCACGTAGCTATCTTCTATTTCTCTCTAATTATTACTATATGCTAAACATTGTGGCATCAACATGCATACATTTGCAACCGTCATCCATCCCAACCAAGGACTCCCATCACACTCTCACCGGTGACCCACTCCTATTATCTACGATAGCGCCATCTCTACTTCCAGCTCATTACTCCTTTGTTTCTATTAGTACGAATGCATGCATGTATTTACACATGCAGAATGTTATACATGCTTGATTTCTGTTTGTCCCATATCGGTTGCTTTTATATTGGCAAACCTAACAATGTTGATTCCTCACTAACTGTGACGACCTCTTATCTTCTTTGATGTTAGCATGTCTGCTTTAGTCGTCGTCTAACAATATGGAGAAACGTTCCGCCATCATGGGTGACATCACGCCCCTCACTAGCGATGGACGTTCCTAGCTACCCAATGGCTCCATTTTGTCTGTAGCTCGTCTTCAATGCAAAGCTTCATCTCTGACTTCTTAAACAACGCCGATGCTCAGCACTGGTCATCGTGGCTTTTAGCTTCTTCGACTTTGTCCTTTCTCTTCAATGAGTCCAGTGAGCAGCGTAATGTTGTTCTCATCTTTGATGTAACACCTCCAGCTTTTCGCTTCCCAATGAGGCAAGTCTTCTTGCAGGACAGATCGACATCATTGTACTCATGTGTGATCTCATCCGACAACATTCGTGATATACACGTTATAACATTTAATTTTATTCAAAATTTTAGTTATTTTTTATTTGGAGTTCATATCTAAATCGAATTGCAAATTTTATTTTATTTATTTAGGGATTTTACTTTGGAATTCGTATGAAAAATGAAATTGCAATTTTTTCCATTTCTTATTCCTAATTTTCATTTTTTAGAATTTGTATAAAGATCCAATTGAGGTTTTTATTTAATTTTTATTCCGAATTAGTTATTTAGCAATTTTACTTTGGAATTTAGATCAAAATCAAGTTCCAATTTTATATTATTTTTATTACGAAATCCATTTGCTAAATTTCCTTTAAATTTTATGCAAAATTATATGTATTTAGGGATTTTAATTAAGAATTCGTATGGACATCAATTTGCTGATTTTAGTAATTTTTTTAGGAATTTTATTTAGGAAATTGTATGGAAATCAAATTGCTATTTTATTTTTACTCCAACTTTTAGTTAATTTTTGTTGGGAATTCATGTACAAATCTAGTCACCAATTTTTTATTTTTATTCAGAATTATATCTATTTTGGGAGCTTACGTAGGAATTCGTATAAAAATTAAATTTCTAATTTTATGTTATTTTTATTCGAAATTTCAGTTATTCTGTATTGTAGATGGCACAAACTATTTTTTTAATGTATACTGTTGTAGATATACCACGATTAACAGTGTAGATCTTTTATATTTTTTTCTCTGATTAATGTGGAAATTTCTAGCATTGAGAGTGAACGTGGGTTCTTCTTTTTCCTCTTCTTAAATATTATAATAGATATTTTGAAGAATGCATATGTCCTTGGTAGGGCTTTACACGATTTTATCGAACCAAAAAAACTGTGCCAGAAAAACCGAACTGAATCGATCAACTCAATTTGATTGGTTTTTGGTATTCAGTGCGATATGATAAAAATCTGATTTTTATGATATGGTTTTTTTTGGTAAAAACCGTAAGTAAACCGAAATAAAAATACATGTATAATTAGATAAGATAATGGTCAAATATGTATAAAGCACGATTTCACATGAAAATAATATAACTAGATTTGTTAAAGTAATGGTGAAAGGTGTGTAATAATTTTACTAACGTATAATTAGATGAAGTAATGCTCAAATGTGTTTATTACAAACTATATCGTTGTCTAAAACGACAAGTAGAAAGAACAATTCATGTTATTTGGTAAATATGATATTTACCGGTGCCGAACTGAAATTCTATTTAAAAACTGTATTTATCAAATATACCGTGTATACACGATCCTTGTCCCGTTTACCATGTATGGAAAATTCTGACCAATGTCGAGCCCACGCGACAGGCTGTATACGAATCTGGCCTGGTGTGGTGCACCAAGGAAGCAAAAGATAGAATTATGTATGTGGACGACATTGCAGGGAGATACAGAACAGGTGCGGGAAGACTATCTACCCAGGGGCAGGAACGGCTGTGTTGCGAATCTTGATGCGGAATCAAGCAGAGGGAATGAATACTCATTGGCGATATGCGAGTTACATCTACCCACAGTTTTTATCCAGTTAGATGGCTTCAACTTACGTTTGTGAGTTTAAACTCGTCAATACAAGGCGTAAGCACTACCAATTGGCAAGATACATCGATGGCAAATGGCCAAAAATGCTCCGAAAACTTTTCTTGAGATCAAAACATGTGCATTTACGATGGTCCTGCCGCACTTGCGTGCGCGAGCTGTTGCGACGTGTGCGCTAACTGGGCGGAACGAACGGATCCATCCACCGGTGCGATCCAAGGTGAGGCCCGACCGGTCAGCCGGATGGGCCACGTGCCATGCGGCCGAGTCCGGCTCAGGGTGGCCCACACACCAACCATCCTTGGATGATTTTGATTGGTGGCTCTGGCTCTCCGTAAAATGATTCGTGGAGCGCATGGCATTTTTGCGATCGCCATTTGGTTGGCCAAGGATTCAAATTTACTTTTCGGATAAAATATCGTTCAGGGCCGACATCCGAAATTTCGACGAAATTTGGATATTTCGGACAAATCTCGTTCGAAATTCAAAAACCAAAATTCAAATTCGGTTCGTTTTGTACCTAGAAAAAACGAAATTCGCCAAAAAATACCGAAATTTTAGGCGAAATATCCGAAATTTTGGACTATTTGCAAATGAAAAAAGTGGGTCAAACGATGTCGGAAAATTTTGAAATTGTTTTTGGAGAGTCCTGACACATAGATGATATTGTCATAAAAATTTCAGATTATTCTAAAGTCTGTGGAATTTTTAAAAATTCAAACATTGCTGCTGTCCTGATAAAACACTGATCAGCAATTTTGAACCGAATGCAAAATGGTTCAAACCACGTTATAAACATTTGAATTTTTTTTTGCATGGTTATGATGTAACTCTAATGCTCTCATAAAATTTTTAGATGATGATCAAACTGTATAATTTTTAAAAATTTGAACAGTACTACTGTCCTGTTAAAAGGCTTACCGGTAAACTTGAACAAAATGAAAAATTATCTAAACAATGTTAAAAACTTTTAAAATTTTTTGTGGATAGTCCTTATGTAACATTAATGTTGATTTAAAATTCAGACAGTGCTACGTCCTGATAAAAGCCTGATGATCAATACATAGATTTTCTTTAGCAATTAAAAAAGTTTAATTTTTTTTGAAAATTTTACATAAGGGTGATAAGGAAGTTATTAATATCTCATAAAAATTTTGAATTATGATCACACTCCAGTAAATTTATAAAATTCTTACAAGGTACAGTACCATTTATGTTCTTTTCTTTTTGATTTTTGAAATATAATATAACAAACGAAGTTCAATGCTTACATAGATTTGATTGACCAAACAAACAAAGTTTAAATTTTTTGAAAATTTTATATAATGGTACTAAGGCAATTATTAGTCTCTAAAAAAAATTAGATCATAATCACACTCAAGAAAATTTATAAAATTCTGACAATGTAACTGTCTCAATTATGTTTATTCTGTTTTTTATTTTTTAAGGATAACAAATTAAGTTAAATTATTTTTAAATTTTTTATGTATGATCCTAAGATACTAAATATAGTACCATAAAATTTTTAGCTCATTATCAAGCTTGTACAATTTTATAAAAATGTGACAGTGTTTTTACCAAAATTTTAAAATATCTCAAAAATTCGGTTTTTCAACAAATTTTCATAGGAGATGACTTTCCTAAGGGTTATTGGACCAAATCTGGTCAAATCCGGCCTTAAAAGTTTGAAAACCGGCCAAAAAAACATGAAATTTCGGTGAAATTTTGTGTTATTGTAGCAATTTCAAATATTTTAAATTTTTTATCCGGCCAGTAGTTTAGATTTCGGGGTGGTCTGTAATCCAAAATTTCGCCGAAATTCGACGAGATTTGGAACCTTGGTTGGCGCCCCCACTGCTAGTGTGATGAGTCCGTGCGTCACGCCGCTACATCCATAGCACTACGCTACGTGGATTTTTTTTACCATTACAAAATTATATAAATAATACGACAACTTTTTTTCACAGAGATATACCTCTATAACCATTTAAAATGGCGATATAGACTATATCGCTATTTGGAATAATGAAATGCTGATATAGTGTCCAGGTAGGCTATTTATTGCTGTTTGGTTTGACAACAAAGCCTATGTCGCATTGTCGCCAATTGAAACAGCGACAAACACTATCGCCAGAGGAAATAACGACAAAACCAACTATATGGATAAAAAATAAAACATAAATTACTTTTTTAGTTTTTAGCGAAAAAGCACCGATATTAGCCATTTGTTGAAATAGACTAATATTTACTTTTAGGGAAGGAGAGCAAATCAGGCATTTTCTATCACTTAACCGATGAATTATTTATATGCATGTAATGAGGTGAAGTGATGTTTCTTATTTGAACATACCAGATGAAGCTAGACATATCATTTCGCAATATAGGTGCGAATTATATTGCATATAAAGTTTGGTTCGGTGTCTATGTTCGCCTTACTACTTTTACGGTACAAATGGCAATATGGACTAACCATAAACAGAAACTACAACTAAGATACATGTGAGTATTTTGGAATTGAAAACACTAGGAGATGAAAAGGAGGTCATACTTGCTGTCATAGAACTTATGTAGAATGATCTATCGATGTATTGCCCTGTGATTTCCTGAGGGTGTAGGTCTTGCCTTTCTTCCAATTACTCTCATAGACATCCACCCAAAACTGGTATTTAGGGTTGATCTTAGGCTCCTCTTGGACTTGAGGCGTGGTGGCTTGCTCCTTCAGCTTCTTTTGCTAGGCCGAAAACTCATCGTAGGTTTTCTAGAAATACATAGATTCAGGATGGTAGGTCGGTGCCTTTCTTTTGTCTTCCCTGGTCTGAGGCGAAGGTTTCCAACAGGTGAAGACCTTAGGTGCAACTGGGTAGTTCAGCCAAATTTTTCGCTCAATGAACGCCTTGTTGGACTTATTTGGCCCGTCGATCCATTGGAAGAAGAAGTACTTCTAAGAATCCTGGAATTATGCGTAGATGAAGTTAAATGTATGAAAAATGCAACATGCATTGTGAAATATACATATGTGAAATTGACTTACACGGATGTTCGTGCAAACATAGAAAGCCCGGCTCGTGATGTCTGGATATATGGGTTGAATGATTTATGATGGGGTACCATAGCCGCAGTTTGGGTGTGGAAACTTGGGTGGCACAGGTGCATCAATCCTTACAAGAACAATTTGGGTAGGTTCCCTCCTTCTTGGCAACACACTTCCGCTTCCAAAGCATTGCAGGGTAGTCCGACATGCTGAAACCCGGTGGAGTGGTGGAGTGATGGGTGTCGCGGCACCTTTGGTGGAGTGTTGCCCTGGTGAAGTGTTGGCTGTGGTGGTTGTAGGATTAAGGATAACCGACTGGAGGAGGATAAATAGGAGGGTTTTAATTTTTTTTGGCTCTAATACAATAATTAAGCAAGTATGACAAGAATTATAATTTTTCAACTATCAAGGCCTAAATGAGCTAAGTTTTGCTAAGTGCATCAATAAACTATATCTAATCAAATATAGCAATCATAGAAAGATGATCAATCAATATAATCACTATGAATGTAAATTACACCGAAGTGAATGACAAGAATGCGAACAAAGAGATAAACACAAACGATTTATCCTGTGGTCTCGAAGGCTTGCCGGTCTCTCCTAATTCACGTTGATGTAGCTTGAACGAATCAAGTCAGGTCCTTGTGCATTTTGAGCCTTCCAGGAATCACTAGTGGTAGCTCTTTCCCGCTCTAGGTAGGTGAGCTCCAACCTTCACATCAATACCGTGTCTCTTCACAATCTTCTTTGAAGAGATCATTGGTTTCTCCTCTAAGCCATCTAGAAGTCGGCATGCTCCAAGAGAAATGAATCGATGACACTTGCTTGAAGGTGATCAAGTGTCACAAATAACTCAAACTCAATGAATGCACTTGAATGCTCTCAACACTCTCAAAATGTGAATTTAATGCTCAAATGGTGAAGAGAGGTTTTCTAGGGCTCAACAAGTAATAAATATCTAAGAGTTGCTCTTACTGCAGGAGAGGGTGTTTATAGCCCCCCAACCAACCAACTATCTGTTTGCATCAAATTCATAAAAAATCAGGAAAGTTGGCAATATCGCCATGCAAAGTGCGATAGTTTCAACCCCCTTTCAACGGTCGTTTTCGAGCATTTAAATGCATAGATACTAACCATTGCTATAGTACCCTGGTACTACCGACATATAAGTAGCGGTAGTGCCGACAAATGATCTCTGAAATGCCCCACAATTGCCTTCTTTGAAAAATAAGCACTGGCACAACAAGTACGGTACTACCGAGCAGTGGTAGTTGAAGAATCTAAGCCCCAACTTTTATGGTTTTGGTAATTAATGACAATCAAGGTTAAAAAGACTATCATGGTGCTCTAAGTGTTGAGAAAAAGGTGGTCCTCGCCAACTGAAGGAGCACATGGAGGCAAAGCCAAGAGATTTGACATATTCAAGTTCAAGGCTAAGGTATTAAAAATTTTACGGACCTTTTCATATCTTTTACCGATCTTGGAGTTTAAAGAAAAGATCGGATTGCTAAATTAGGTGCCATACTATCAAGAGGGAGTGATAACTAGTAGATTGAATATGCTTGAGTGTTATTTGGCTCAATTTTGAATTCATACAGACATTATCTTGCATGGTAGAAAGCACCTCTGAATTTTTCTGCGAAAATTCAGTAAAGCCGACACTATCTCCATATTAAAGTCGGTACTGCCACCGATGTAGCAGTACCGCAATAAGAAGTGGTAGTTATTTTTCAGAGAAGTGCTTTCTGAGGATTTTTGCGCATGTCGGCTCTATCGCTGTGTTATATCCGGTACCGCCGCTATGTCGTAGTACCGCCATTTGGTAGTCTTTTTTCCAGAGGAGCGCTTTTCGGGTGTTTTTCTCAGGACCGACACTACCGCCATTGTTCATGTGGTACTGCCGGAGTTCGGTGGTGTCGACCTTTCTGGGCGGTACTCTTTTTCCAGAGAGCTCATATTTCTAGGCTAAACTGGCTTCGGCACTACCGGACTCATGATCCATACTACCGGGGTGCGGTAGTACCGCATTTTAGTTAGCATTAGTACCGGATTTTCTATTGTAACAGCTAGTGTCGGTGCATTTAATGCATTATTTCGATCGTTGGTCTGGGGCCGTCACTACCACATTTTACATGCTAGTAGTGCCGAAAATGCTGAATTTTTTCCCAACGGTTGAAATAGTGGTGGAGGCTATAAATACCCCCACACCTGCAGCAAGGGTACCTCTTGGACATTTATTGAACACTAGTTGAGCCCTTGAGAACTTTCACTCATCTTTTGAGCTTTCAATTCTCATTTTGAGAGAGATAGGTGCATTCAAGTGTAGAATTCATTGTTGAGCTTTTTAGACACTTGATCATCCTCAAGAAAGCGTCATCACTCTATTCTTTTAGAGGTTGCTACCTCCTAGACGGCTTGGAGACGTGAGAACCGGTTATCTCCCCAAAGAAGCTTGTGAGGAGGCTCAGTGGATTGTGAAGGTTGGAGCTCACCTACCTGGAGCGGGGAAGAGCTATCACTAGTGATCGAGGGAGGTTCATTTGCGCAAGGAGCCGACTTGATTTGTTCAATCTTCCTCAATGTAGATTAGGGGGGACCGGCAAGTCTCTGAGACCATAGGATAAAATTCTTGTGTCTATTTTTGTGGTTTACTTTCTCGTGTCTAAATTTAAGTAATTTACTTTCCTAGTATACTTAGCATTAATCTTCTCTGTATGATTGTTGAATTGCTCTGTCATAGCTTGTTGGTACAATTAGAGAAACCTAGATGATTTAGGCTTTAATTATTAAAATTCCTAATTATAGCATTGCTTGATCATTTATGGCAATTAGAGCCAAAGAATTTTAAAACCACCTATTCATGCCTCTCTAGTCGGTTATCCTTGATCCTACAGTAGTACCAGCTTTAACACTACGGTAGTGCCCACATTTGAAAATCCAGAGAAAACCCACAAATGTCATTCTCTGGAAAATAAGTACCGGCTTAAGGTACTGGTACTACTGATCCCTGACAGTACCGGCTTTAGATTGTCGGTAGCTCTGGTCCAAATAAACACTCACAAATGCACATTCGGTAAAAAGGCTACCAGCAACAAGGAGTCGATACTAACGCACCTGCGGTAGTACCGACCATACTACTACGGTAGTGCCGACCTAGAGAAAAGTAAGATTTCACTAGAAAAAGACATTCTCTGCAATAAAACTACCGCGCTAAAAGAGTGGTACTATCAACTTGCGGTAGTCTAGTGTTAGCACGCCAGTAGTGCCAACAATACTAAACATTTACTGAAATATTTAGAGATGCATTTCTATATGCAAACATTGGTCGATATAAATGAGATTTTGAGCCATGTGACCTTTAAGCAATTTCAAGCTATTAGACATCAATCCCTCTTAATAGCACGTCACTTATTTCTAGCAATTCGATCTTTTCTCCAAACTCCCAGATCGGTAAAAGCTATGAAAAGGTCCTTCTATTTTTATACATTTGCCTTGAGCTCGATTTATCCAGGATTTTGTTTTGTCTCCATGTAATCCTTACAACGACGAGGACCAAGAATCTATTTCATCCACTCAAAAGATACTTTAGTCCTTTAACCTTGATTTTCATTAAGTACCAAAACTAATCACAATTTAGGGGCCTAAATGCTTCGGTGGTGAAGTGTCCCCCCATTTTATAGGAGGTTTGTGCGTACCGGTGTGTTGTCAATATGATGTAATGGCGGTGTGAGTTGTCAACACACATAGAAAAGGTGTCGTGAGTTGTCAACACTCACTGAGTAAAGTTGTTGGGACTTGTCAAATCACTGAGCAAAGCTGGTGGGAGTTGTCAAGTTATTGAGAAAAGCTAGTGAGAGTTGTCAATTCACTAAGAAAAGTTGATGGGAGTTGTCAAGTTACTAAGAAAAATTGATAGAGTTGCCAATTCACTGAGGAAAGCTAGCGGTGTTGTCAATTATCTAAGGAAAGCTAGCGGAGTTGTCAATTTACCAAGATATAGTTGGTGAAGTTGTCAATTCACTTACAAAAGCTAGTTGAGTTTTTAGTACTTAATGAAGGAAATACGATTAAAAGAAGCATATTGTTCATTGGGGTACAATGTGGCTGACTACGCGTACGATAGAAATAGTAAGACACACGACCGAACGAACTGCACTACAACTATGATACATGTGCACCACATGGTGGGTGTACATGGGCTTTAGACACTATGGTGTAGCCCCTAAGGATCAAATGGGATGCTGTATGGTACCCATATAGAGTGTTGATCATTAGGACGCTATGGACGCGACTGGTTGTCACGATAGTGACAAGCACAACTGCAGCTCAGATTGGCATAATAGTAGTAAGGTTAGTTGGCATTGCCGAGGTAGACCACCTCCTCATTTTTCTCTCTCCTTAATTTCTACCTCTAGAGCTAGCCGTTGTTGATCTTCTCCGTTTGGAGCTCCTCTTCCTATTCCTCTAGGCGTGCTAGGAGTTTGTGGATGTAAACCTGGGCGTGTATGTGACATGGTAGGTCAACCCACTCGGTGAATTTGCAATCCACAGTTTGCAAGGAAGAGTAAGTTTTAATGATAATATAGCGATACATGCGTGAAAGTATAGTGAGGAAATGACGTACTTACCATGAAAAGAGGGCAGCGAAAAAAAAAATTGCACTACCTCGTCGAGGTTGTGCTTGCATTGTGTCCAGTGCTATGGTAGGTGTGCGTACTCCCAGAGAGGATTTGTAGTGGTGTAGGACTGTTTGGTTTTGAGCGGATGGTTAGGGTTGGGAGGTTGAGGTTAAAGGGATCGTAGATGTGCGTGTGTCCTTGAGAGAAGGGTTGCTCCCTCAAAAACTTGTTTCCCCATCTTCTATTCTCACGCCTTGAGTTTCCTGCTCTCTCTCCGTGTAATTTTTATTATTTAAATTTTTTCACACTATAGGGCTTGGTTGTTTTAACTAAGTTTTTAGAGCATGATGCTTCTCTCTTTCTGTTTTGAAATTTTGGTGGCACGTGTTTGTGTGACCTGTGGTGAAGCTAGGATTAAAATAGAGGGTGGACTCAAAGGACCTTGAGATAGGCAGATAACTATCGAATAATTTTCTAATCTGCTTGCACATATGCAGGATCAACCGAGATAGGCAGGTAGCTATTGATCAAACTTGGCCAAAAAAATACCATCAGCAACTTTTTATGTTCCTCAAAAATTATTTTCTAGCTTGAATAAAACGACTCAAACTGAAAAATAATTACCACCTATAAGAATTATCCAAAGAGAAAGAATCAACACTATAATGCAAAATCTGATGTTCTCACAAAACAGTCCCACTGGTTCATTGCAATCTAGATCCTAATCTGAATTGGCAGGAATTCACCAGAGATTAAGCAACACCAAGTGGTAGTTGTCCAAAGAACATATAGTTGTATAAATGAACATCCTAAATTGCAGATGCATCGGCTACATTAGCTAAATGACGGACACGGAATCACCAATTCACCATACCATCTTAAGCCGTAGCTCGAACAACTTCTTCTGCTCTTCTGTCATCCTCATGCCGCCCTGCATCACGATCACTATCAGTGTGTTCTAGGGTGACGTCAGCTTTGCCATCCCCACGCTTCGCTCCTAACAAGAAGTCAATCAAGCATGAAATCAGCTCCGGGATGGAATAAATCACCCCAAATACTACTAGCTAGAGTCGCGTATTACGTTGCGCTAGGTGAATTTCAATAAAGTGCTTAGATGGAAAAAAACCAACCTCAACAGTGGATGTCATTTTTTATTTGAAGAAATATAAAAAATCTAAGGAAACCTGAAATAATCCAATTTTTAGAATTCACGGGGGGTCGTCTCGCATAAACAGAGATTCTTTGCAAATTTTCTGGAACCATGGGACCTTTTTCGCAAAAGTGCTGGCCTAGGATCCTTTGCAAAATTTTCAAAACGAAGAGCCCTTTTTTGCAGAAGTGTCGGCAATGATCATTTGCAAATTTTTCGAAACCAGGGTCTTTTTGCAAAAGAGCCGATGAGAGGGGGGGTTGTTGTTCACAAAAAATGTGACATGGCGCGGATAGGAGTGTGCCAATTCCACCCGGTATAAGATATGTCATATTGGCGAAGAATCTAGACACAATTATTGAAACAACAAACGAGAAGTAGTAGCTACCTAATTTGGTGATCCTCTTGAAGTTGTACTCGGAGCATTGGTGGTATGGGTTGGATGCGTTGATGCAGCTGGGATGGACAGTGCGCTCATCTGAGGGGCGCGAGTCAGGGAGGTCGTCCAAGCAGTCGTGCTCGACAGCGAGTCCACAACGTTGCTCCGCACTAGATCTGGGCACCTCGGAGGAGAGCACGCCGGCAACTCACCAGAGAAGCGGCGAGGGATAGCGAGCTAGTAGCAATGGCCTTGAGTGACGGCGCTTGGTGGTTGCGGATCTGGAGGAGGGAGGAGGAGGAGGATGGCGGCGACGCTCTGGTTCTCGGCGACGACGATGCGAAGGATGCGGAGAAGAAGCGATGTAAGGCAACGGTGAGGTTGTGGTACTGGTGGCGTTGGGTGGTGAAGGTAGGCGACGGTCAAGATTTAGGGCGGTGAGGAGAAGTGGCGGCAGCTGTAGCCAAGCTGGAGGGAGTTAACGATGCTGGCAGGATAGATTAAAGCATGTCGAAGCCCTCTGTGGATTGGCCGGCCTATACTGTGACCTACGGAATTTGGACGTAGTCGGACTAATGAGAAAAAACACGATGGTGAAACATCATAATAACCCTACTATACCTTGAAGATTTCCTGGGAGGAGAGCGCATCCACGTGTCTCTGGAGCCGGCTCGGCTCGCGGCTCGGCTCCCTACTATACCTTGAAGATTTCCTGGGAGGAGAGCGCGTCCACGTGTCTCTGGAGCCGGCTCGGCTCGCAGCTCGACTCGAGCCGCGAGCCGAGCCGAACAAATATTTACGGATGGATCCTTTTTTTATTTACAGATAGGTCCTTTTTAAGAAAAAAAATTACAATCGGGTCTTTGTCCGTAAAAAAATTATAAACAGGTCCTTCTTCTCAAATAAAGAATAATATTACGCTTTGCCCCTTTATGCGTTTTTGAGGCCTGCGCTCGGGTCCTTTTCCACAAAATAAAAATTACGTTTAGGTCCTTTTACGTTACGAATAGGTCCGTTTTTTTAAAAAATATATATATCACACTTAGGTCCTTCATGCGTTTTTAATGCTTGCATTCGGGTCCTTTTCCACAGAATCAAAATTACATTTAGGTCCTTTTTCGGCGGGGAAAAAACGCACGGATCCTTCTTCCCAAAAAAAACATACATTTTTCCCCGCTTTTTTTTACCATTACGTTTAAGTCTTTTTCCCGAAAAAAAACTCAACTTTCTCGTGTGGAGAGCGGCGCCCGCGGCGTGGCACGCGCGTACAGGTTGCTAGTACTTTTCTATTGAGTGATGATCATGTGGCTATGCTTTGGCTATGGCGGTGATTTCAGTCCAACTCAGCGGCACCTGAAATCCTTACTATTTGCCCAAAGTAACAATTCTATTTGCCCAAATTAGCACTTCAAATCTAGGTCACGAACCAAACCAAATGTTAGGAACGCCAACGAAAATTGGCTGCTATTTGGTTTGCTACTAAGTAGTACCCACGAAAATTTGGTAATACCAATAAATGTCACATGCTAGTAATCCAACGACGAGAAAATCACTCACCAAAATTTAGCAACGCCAAAATTTGGCTTGGGCACAATCTAAACAACTCTCTTTTTGCCGATATTTGACTTTACCTAGGTTTTAACTATGCCAAAACCTTGATTTAGCTATGTTAAAAAATGATTCGAAACAGCCCATAATATGAAAAGCCAACACGAAGAAACGGAGCCTATAGAAGGCCTCGGCCCACAAATTCCAAGGCCTATTTGTCAGAGGTCTCTAGCGGAACCCAGCCCCGAGTCCAAGGAGAGAGAATTTCTATTTTAAATAATATAATTTTTTATTCAAATTACAAAAATATCCGTCCATCTCAAAAAATTACAAAAATATATTTTTGTCGCCCGTATATAGGGCGATCGCCCTATACACGGTGATCGGTGCGGCTTTCAACGCGCGATATTTCCTCTGTCTGCGGTCAGTTCCTAATGAAAATCATAACTTTTTCATACGATGTCGGGTGAAGATGAACTTTATATGAAGATTATAGCTCTCGACGGGATCTACAACTTTTGTATACAATTTTTTTTCATTTGAATTCATTTAAATATCAAAAAAAAGAATAGAAGTTTCAGATCTAAAAACAGATCTGTTTTTAGATCTCAACATTATATCCTATTTTTGACCATCTAAATGGATTTGGCCGTGCGCTTCAACGAAACTTTCACTTTTCTTCTCATGTGACCTTTTTTTCTGTAAATCCAGTAACTTTTCAAATATAATTGTAAATCTAGGCCTCGTTCTTATCGTAAAAGATGTGGCAGACAATATCTGTCGTCTGCCGCGCACGGGATGTGCAGCAGCTAGCGAGCACAGGAGCAGCGGGTGCTGGGCACGCGGGCAGCAACGTGGCGCAGACGGAACGAGATCGCGGCGTGCCGCAGCCGACGAGTACAAGAGGCACCTCCCACAGTGAAGAGAGGACTAATTTTATAATTATGCTTGAAAAGACGTTAGATTTGTAAAAAAATAAAATCACTAGAGTTAAAAAAAAAAAGTGATCACTTCCACTTCAGTTTTCTCAGCCGCCTCCTCCAGACTCCACTCCTCCTCGATCGGCAACTACCGGCAATCCCGGCGAGGTAACAAAAATCGTCCCGTATCTTCTCCCTCCTATTCCTACTTTCTAACATGGCAATTTTGAGCAGCTGTAACCTAATCTCGATCCCTCTGTCTGTTCGTCTTGCCTCCTATTTCTGCGGTTAGCTTTTGACTTTGTTTACTTCCATAGTTAGACAAGTACTACAATGTGTTATCTAGGTGAGTAGATGGTGTTGGCACTTAACTTGGACGTGCTGAATGCTTATTCGTACGGCATAATTTGATGTGATGCTCTCTTTTGTTTCGACTAATCGACCTCAAGTAGCAACAAATCTGTATCCTCATCAGATTCAGAAGGGGAAAGCAAAGTTGAGATGGAAAGATGGCAGGGATCGTTGGATCAACCATATGTCCATCCTGAATGGAGCATGTGCACAGAAATTGTAATGCTGAAGTCGAAGTAGCCGCTACACAATTAATACTAGTACTACTATTGCCAATTCTGAGAAGAATGCCAAAGTCTTAAGAGTGGCGGTGACTGGTGAAGGTGGTACAACGGTAGGGGATAAGAACACATCACGTATTGGGATTTCCCCTGTTTCTAGTCCTTGACTTTGCATATTTCCATATTGGAATAACGGGATTTCTTGTCGTGCATTCTGATGATAATGATAGGAGCTGTGCCTCTTTTATTTTCTCACAACTTGATTATTTTGCCCAGCAGTGTTGCATCGTTTAGTCAGGGCACCTGGGCCTTATTTCCGGTTAGTTACACCAGCCTAGTTGATGCCATGCTGTGAGAATTTTACTTGAGCAAAAAGCTGGATCCGAAGTCTCAAGTCCTTCTAGCTACTCTTTTATTTTTCTTTCCTTATGATGGCAGACAGGAATTGGTCCTGGTATGTGCTTGTTTTGGTTTATCAACTTTTGTCAATAATGCTGCTATGATTAGTACAAAAGAGATTTTTTTGAGGAACTCTATGGTAGGGCACGAGAGTTATTTTTTAAAAGTGTAGCAGGAGCTCTGCCAACCTTTATAGAAGAATCAATTAGAGAAACTAGAGAAAGAAAAGTTATGGAAACGTTACAGAAGGGCTAAGGCACCAAACAAGCACCGAAAAATAAAGAGCTATTAGTCTTGTTGAGAAGCTCTTCGTTTTTGGTGAAACTCCTGTTGAATCAAATGAAGAACCTGCTGGGCCGATAGTGCTTCATTATGGAAGATGCAACTGCTTCTCTCCTTCCAAATGTTCCAGCACGAGTAGACGAAGATCGCGTTGAGCTCTTGACGATCCTGTTTGGGCACGCTTTTAGAAAAAGCCGTCCAGACGATGTTACCAATGCCGTAACTATTCTGAATTCTGCGTGGCCCGTCCAATTTGCAACCTTGTCCCACACTTGTTTGGAGAGGACAAAATTGAAGCACAAATGTGTTGCCCTTTCTGGCTCCTGATCACACAAAGGGCAATCCTGATAATGTGGCCAACCTCTTATTGCCAGTTTGTTCGCCGTCAGGATCTTGAATTGGACAAGCAACCACACAAAAAACTTGCGTCAGTTCTCAGCCTTCGCTTTCCAAATGATGTCCGAGTTGAATGGGGAGGAGCAGCCAAGGAATTGAATGTCATGCGCTGATTTGACTGTGTATGTCCCATCGACCGTTCAATTCCAAATGATTTTGTCAGGGCCGCTTGGGTCCAAGGTGACTTGCAAAATCATAGACCAAAGATGGATGAATTCAGTCATTTGTTGTTCAGTCGAAATGTTTCGCAGCAATCTGATCCAGGTTCCATTTGTCATCTTTTGCCATACCGATCTTTGCTTCCGTTTGGTTCGAAAAGAGCGTCGGAGCGATGTCCTTTGGGCCTTTCCTTGCAACAAGCATGAGAGGTCTTAATTAAGTAGAAATGCATCGTCGATGTTTCGAATTTACCATGGTAACTTGGTAACTATTGAACTACCTTGATGTTGAATTTTTTAGTAAGACTGTATTGACGAACCTTCGTGTTGCCTCTTCTGCACAATGCAACATCTAACTAGTGGCGGATTCAGAACATAAATTTAGGAGGTACTAAACTGGCTTTCAAGTTTCAATCTTCTTGTCAGATTCTATAGCGACGCGTGGTGACGCTCCACGGTGGAAAAGATGTGTTAGAGGAGGTACCTATGGTGTGACCGAAGGTAAAAAGTGCCCTAGCCTCCTTGACCCTGCTCGGTCCGCCCCTGCATCTAATGATACTATGCTTGCACATCAACATATTTACAGGTCTAATCTGTTGACTGAAATACTTATCTTGTATTTTTTGTTTATATCACTTTTTGGTGGAGGTTAGTGTTTGGGACCGCCGATCTTAGAGTCTACAGAAGGTGCCCACTGCCCACTACACTTAATTCTTCGGACCACCTTACATTAATTTTGCTTGACTTGTGTGTTGCAGTTTTTCTTATGACTGTTGTACTACAACTACAAGTGCTTTTATGCTCCTTAGTATCAGGTCATAGAGCCAAAGGGGTTGAGACTTGAGAGGCTGACATGCACCAGTCCATTATATAAAAAAAAAATGTTGACGTCCTTCAATTTGTTATTGGATTTATATTGGGTCTACTCTTGCTTTTCACCGAGTCTGTCTAGTTCGATTAGACATGCCTTCTCTGTATGCATGCGATTCGGATTTTAAAAGGCGCATCCTTTTTGACATTTCATTACGACACAAGAAAGGTAGGCTTTTGGGCTAGGAGTAGTTTCTATAAAATATTTTATAAAGATTTCCTAGCATTTAAAAGTCATTTAAAAGTTGATTCGTCGATAACTTGCATGCAAGAGATTGTGAAAGGACATCTACTCTTTTATTTAGTTTTTAGTTTTTCAAGTACTATATCTCTAGACTCTAGGTAATAGCATCCATTGGCTATAGATCGGTTGTGCTATATGGCCCACCAAATTGATTAATTTTCAAGTACTATATCTCTAGTTAATAGCATTTATTGACTAGAAATCTATACGCGGCGTGCCACGCCGCGAACGCCGCTTTCCACACGAGAAAATCAGGAATTTTGTTTTTTTGAAAAAAAGGCTTAAACGTAATGGTAAAAAACGGGAAAAAAATATATGTTTTTTCGGGGAAAAGGATCCCAACATTTTTTCCCCCGAAAAAGGACCTAAACGTATTTGATTTTATGGAAAACGACCCGAGCGCAAGCCTTAAAAACGTATAAAGGACCTAAACGTAATATATATTCTTTTTGGAAAAAGGATCTAATCGTAATTTTCTTCCCCGGAAAAGAACCCGAATGTAATTTTGCTAGGTTATGTACGCACACGGCATACTCCCATGCATCGGCCGAATGCAGCGCTTTTAAACCCACTCCAACGAGGAGGACAACGCTCCTGAGGTGCCTATCCCTGATGCGTGGACCAATTACAGTTTCGAAGACCTAACAACGAATGAAGGAAACACTGATGCATGGGAGTATCGTGAGAACGAGGTGACGGAGGGGGCCATATATAAAGACAAGGAGGTTGTGATGGATGCGGTGAAGTACTGGGCAATGTTTCTCCGGCGGCAATTTAGGGTAGTGAAGTCCAGCAAAAAGGAGTAAGACGTGAAATGCGTAGTTGATTCGTGCCCATGGCGGGTGCATGCATACAAGGAGAAGTGGAAGGACTACTGGAAATACTCCATAGTGATGCAACATAATTGCGAGCTGGAATAAGCGGAGCAGGGATATCGCAATCTGTCATCCACTTGGGTGGCAAATGTGTTTTATGGTCAGATTGTGGACAATCCGCACCTGCAGCCTCGATCTATTATCACAACCGTGGAGGAGAGGTTTCAGTACAAGATTAGCTACGGAAAGGCATGGAGAGCGAAAAAGACAGCTTTGGAAATACGATTCAGGACGTACGAGGCTTCCTACGAGAATATTCCCCACCTGCTGAGGGCAATAGCACGTAGGAACCCCGGTACATCCGTCGACCTTGCGGAGTTTCCTGCGGGTGGTGTGTGCGCGGTAAGTGGGTCTTGCGGCGCATTCTTCGCCTCAGGCGCATGGATAAATACGTTAAAGATCGCCGACCGGTCATTTGCATGGACAGCGCATTCCTCACGAGGAAGTATAAGGGTCAGATTCTAACTGCGATCGCGGTGGACGCCAATAACCAGGTTCTACCGGTTGCATTGGCCTTCGTGGAGGGGGAAAAACGGAGAGCTGGCTTAAGTATGTCATGCAAATGAGGCTACTTACAATCATTTGGTTTATTCAACTGAGTTTATTGGTAATTTTCCCCTAAAATGGACACCTAACACCCTACGAACAAGACATATTTATTTCAGGATTTTTCGAGGCATGGTTTGTATAATTTGTTCATAATGCACTAAAAAGTGTTTACGTAAAATTGATTTACCTTGTTCTAGTTGGACCTTACTAGTAATGCGACTGCCCCTAGTCGCCTGTTGGTCCGGAACAGACGATTTTGGCCAATACATAAAAAATAATACAATATATCAATACTAAGAGGTACCACGTACTTAAAGATCAGTATTTATAACTTAGGACCATTTTTGTTATAAATTATTTATAATCAATATTAATAGGTATCAATTCTTTAAAGATTTATAATATTAAAGTACATCAGTACTATGAGCATTTTCGTTATTTCTGTCCTATTGATTATTCTCGAAAAATTAATTACGAATTAAAATTTTTTTGTCCAATTTATTATTCTCGGAAAATTAATTAAGACCGGAACCTAGTTTTGCAATTTTCAAAACCGAACGCCTAGTTTTGAAAAAAAGATTAAAAAAATATTAAAGAAAAAAAATTCCTCCTTTCCCTTTTTTTTTCTTCTTGCTTTTATCTTTTTTTCTGTCTCGTTGGCTGGTTGGTATGGCCCTGTCACCCCTTTCTTGGGCGATCGCCCCTGTCTCGGGCGACAGGGGGGCCACCACCATTTGCCGTCACAGCACCGTTACAACACCGTAACCCAGGGCACCTATCGCCCCATACACGGATTATTGGCGTCTACTTCTGCAATTTTTCACCCGGATGCCTAGTTTTGAAAAAAAATATTAAAAAGAAATATTAAATAAAAAAAATTCCCTATAAACTTCCCAACCAACTATTCCGATTCGGTTAAAGCCACAGGCCGGCCTTATAGTCGTTTACGCTCCATGCTGCGATTTTCCTTTCCTTACAACTTAAAAAATCATATGATCCATTAGCGTTTCTTCTTCGTGAGAAACAATGTGATGCACGGAAAAGGGAACCGTAGACAGGTCAGAGATGATGTTGAATTGTGAAATATTCTCTCAGTTCTTTTTATAAGATCTCATTTTAGAATGCGTACAGCTAACTTTTAAAAAAATTGACCATTCATATATATAGAAGTATTTGAATTTACCATGTGTAAATGATATTACTAGATTTGTCATAAATATATATTTATATCATTATATTTTAAATATTTTTTGTTAATAAAAAAATAATTGTCAAATGTATATATCGGAGATCTTGTCGACGTCGATAGATCTCTACTACTCCCTCCAGTCACAAATAGTTATCGTTTTGGATATAAGTGCAGTCAAATTTTTGAAATTTTGACTATCAATATCTTTTTAAATATTTAAATTGGATACATGAAAATCATATGTCTACATTTGTCTCAAAAATACTTTCATAATATTATAATTTTATTGGGTTTTATAAATATATTATACTAGAAATTAGTGGTTAAAACTGTGTTTTGAAGACCGTGTCGATATACAAAACGACAACTATATTATACTAGAAGGGAGTTTGTCTACAGTTCTCTCCTCCCCACGTGCGCTTCCCCTCCATGCGAAAACAGTCGTCTCCTTTTAACCTGAAACCATCGGTTCATCCCACGAGGCCTCAACTCCTCTCCCGATTTTCTTGCAACTACTCTCACGCTCTCCACCTGTGTAGGCAGGGGCGGACCGAGCGGGGGGTCAGGGGGCTAGAGCACCTCCTACCCCCGATCACACCATGGGTACCCCTACCTAACGTGGGGCGTCATCATACTGTCGCCATGGAAGCCGGTTAAAAAATTAGAACTTGAAGACCGATTTAGCATCCTCTAAATCTATGTCCTGAATTCGTCACTGTGTGTAGGTCGCCATTGCCATGATAGCCCAAACTTTTGCTCCATTGCCACTGATGGCCCTGGAGGCTCTCCTCCCTGGACTTCCCCCTTAGAAATTGGCGAAGCGGTGGCTCAATGATAGAAGCAACATCGCCAGCGTCTGATCTGGAGGCGGTCAACAGATCTGGTTAGTGATTGGCCATGTTGACATCACTGTTGCCGCCTCACTCCGGCCACCGCTAGGCCCTTTGGTTGACATCCGTCGTCGGATCTAATACTTACCCCCTCGCCTCTCTCTCTCCGCCAAGCTCACCATGAAAACCTCCCTCTTTGCCTGCCCCTCCTACACCCGATGACGCCCCAGCCTCCCTCACCACCGCTACTTCCACTTGGTCATTGAGGCCTCCCACTCCCCCTACCCGTACCCCTACGAGCTGCGCTCTGCCCTCAGCCCCTCACCGCCATCTCGGACCTCTGAGCTGCCCACAAGCTCGCCACCTTCAAAATCTAACCCAAGAAGTTCTTCTCCTTCCGCAACGAAAGCTTAATCAGATCTTGTTGGAGTACAGAAGGAGTAGCGTGGCATCCCCTCACAGAGATTGTTGCAGAGGTTTGTTGATCTGGTCAATGAAGAAGAGGCGACAAAGATGGGAAAGTGAGGTTTTTAAGTTCATAGTCAAAGCACTTCTCAGTGTAATCTATTTTGTGATACCATTCCTTAAATTCTTTAGAAATTCCATTGGCTATTTCCAATAAAAGTTTATACGTGGTTTCTTGTATATATTATGATCTTCTATTTTTAAAGAAAAAAATGCTCTTCAGGAACTAACAAAGTGCAGGCCTCAGGCTTTAGTGCTGTGTTGTAAGAATGGGGAATACCTATATCACTTCATTCTATAATTAGAAATTGGACAAGTTCTTACAAAGCAGTGAGCTTGTCTTATCACTTTGTTCTTTAGTCTAGAGTAACCAACAAATTGGACATTGATGCTATTTTATAGTGTTGTGTTAAATTATTCTGTTATAGGGTTAGACATGTGACAGTGATATTCTATTTAAGCATGGTAGTTAGTAGAGTAACAACTTACCAAAGATGGGTCGGAACCATATCTGGAATTACTTACATGTAGAACGAAGAGCACAATAGTGTTGTGTCGTTTGTGCCCAATTTGTTCTAGTTCCTTTTGGTGCCATTGTTGTAGTATAGGCACCATGAACACACTACATAATATTGTCCCAAGAAACATTTTAGGGATGGTATTTCTATCGGCAATATCCTGACGAACATATGCTACTGTCCTCGTTGGTCCTCTGTGTTGAGTATTTTGCGGATTTCAGATATGGAACACCACGGTTGATTTCTTTTTGGTCCTCAGTAATTCATGAAAGCGGAGTATGGTTAACTGTTTGGTCCATTTGTAGACAAAGAAATTCATGCCTCTGAAGCAACTTTGCTATAAGCATAAAGAAGCTTCTTATCAGATTCTCAAAACCTGCTAACTCTGTAATGTTGACAAGAACGTGCAAAACCTCAGCACATGTAGGTGTTGTTTAATTTTCCCAAATTGTACTCGTCTAGTCACAAATAGTTATCATTTTAGACATCGACACGGTCTCTAAAATATAGTTTTGATCACTAATTTCTATTATAATATATTCATAAAATCCAATAAAATTATAATATTATGATAGTACTTTTCGAGACAAATCTACACATATGATTTTCATATATCCAATTCAAATATTTAAAAATATAATGATAGTTAAAGTTTAAAATGTTTGACTGCTCCTATTTCCAAAACGACAACTATTTGTGACTCGAGGGAGTAACTCTTCATCCCCAAAAAAGACCCAAAAGTGTTAGGTTAGGTTTGTTAATCACTGCCAATTTGGCAGTTAAAGGAAGAAAATCAATCTGCATTTTTAGATGCTAATAACTATACTGATCAATTACTATTTATGTTAGGTTCCGATAGAGCTTATATACATAAATCATACTAAATACCACCTCATTGATATACATGTGGATGGATGTCTAAGTTTAATTATTTTTTTAATGCCAGTAAAGTGTTTGTCTTTTGTGGTATTCTTGTGTCAACTTGAGAAATTAACATCTCTTTCAGGTGAGTCTGTTGACCAAAAATGGTGACACCAAATATGACCTGAAGCTCCCAACTAGCGAATTGAAACCACTGGAGACGCTTTAAGGTTGTTCTCTATGTGCATGTTATGTTTACAGTATTCAGTATTCACTATCAAGGTTGCCACTCTAATTATTAAGCAAGGAGCACATTTCATTGTTAGTTTTCTTCCCCGGAAGGAATGGTGATTGTTTTTTATATCTAAGCTCAGTATAAGCTTCTTACCTTCTTACCTTTTTATCGTATACTTATGTGGTATCGGATAGCACTAGTTAGGTGTAATATTCCAAAAAAATAATAAAAATGGAAATCTGGTTGGGCCAGTGATGCCGAGTTGGCCTTGGTGCGCGCGCCATGCCTGAGTCAGATTTCATGTGTAGTGCTATTTAGAAGAGACAAGAGGGGGAGCACCTCAAACCTTATTGTTACCGCCCCAACCCCTCGCACCGCCGCCCTTGCACGGCTGCTCTCCCGAGCCAACACCGTGGGCAAGCAACAAAGGATGCAAGGGAGAGGGCCGGAGGAGGAGGCTAGGGAGGAAGGGAAAGGAAAATGGGTGAGGCCAGGAAAGAATAAGAGTAAGCGTTGGGGAGAAAAGAGGAAGAGGAAGAGGAAGAGGAAGAGGAAAAGGAGAAGGGGGAAAGAAGATAAGAAAGAGGAAAAAAAGAGAAGGGAAAGGAAAAAAGAAAAAGAAAAGGAGAAAAGAAAAAAAAAAGGAAGGGAAAGGGAAAAGGGGAGGAGGCGAAGACTTCACCACTGTGTTGTTCATATCCAAGGAGCAGATCAAGAGGGAAATGTGAGGCACCGTCGTGTCGTTTTTACAGTTCCCTGAAATCTTCGGGACTCACATATAAATGATAGATTAGTGTTGGTCACGTTAGCGCTGTAGTGAAGCGATGTTGTGGTCATTTCGTTGGTAGATGTGGTGGCTAGAGAGCACCGGAATGGAGTTTCGGAGATATTAGTACTCATTTAATAGTGGTCTCTATTTTCGAGGAGAGTTTGGGGTACCTACGGTTAGTTTCATGGCATGTCCAGGTTATAGAAAATATAGATTATTGTCTAAAGTTTAGTTAAAGTATAAAAATGTAAAATTTGGTTAAGTGGTTTGAAAATTATGGCTCGTAGAAGCTTTCTATCCAAAAATCGGTTTCTGTCGAGAGCAATTGTGTTAACATGCTATTTGGGGCTAGATAATTCCTGAATTAAAATATATTCATAACTAAAGAAAGCTAGGTAATTTTTCCTGTATTCCAGATATGTTATGGTTTTCTATATTTGGAGTTGTATAAAAATAGTTATGAAAATTGTGAAGTCGCTATCCAGTAAAACAATAGATCGGTCTTTAAGGCTGGAAAACGAGGGAGAAAGTTAAGTCTGGGGATATGCGTTGGAGCGATGTTACTATGTTTTATGTATATATTGTTATAAGTTTTTGAGATAGTTTTACCTACTAAAGAGGTGTGACTATATGTTTGGCTTCAACCACACGATATTCCATTTCTCGTGGATAAAAAGGCAAGTGTATAATAGAATGATAACATGGATGGTAAATTTTATTGTTCTTGTTGAAAACTTGCTATCATAGTGCTTTACATGAGTTCTTTTGTTTATTATGAAAAATGATATATTATGCTGATGAAATATGTTAATAACTCATGTCATATGTGTATGTGCATTCATGATGGAAAGTGATAACTTGTGTGGGCCTCTATGACCTAGTTGGTGTAGGCATGAAAGACCTACTTTGGTAGACACCTTCACGGGATGGAGTGTATAAGATGGTGTGACATCGACGATGCGCACTCAGCTATACTGGTATACGCTATGTGATGAGTATATGAGCATATAGACATATTTGTATTGCGTCGCTAATTAATGATCAAAGATGATTAATGAGATGAATATGATAAATGGTTATCTTATTGAGTCGTGGACTCACCTAAAGATGAATAATGAAATATGTGATAAATAGATATGTTATTGTTTTATTATATATTTGCTGAGTTGTGGACTTATCCTTACTTATTTTAATGTTTTAGTTCAACATTGAAGGCAACATGCATATGATGGGAATGACGCCATAGTGTCACTTGTCACATTATCTTCCACAAATATCTAGTTTAGTGTTTGCCCATGAGTAATAAAGTGCTTTACTAATTTAGTTGATAGGCTTTTATAATCGTAGTAATGGACATATGAACTTAGCCAGTTTTATATTAAATGAGAAGTTTAGTTGTTTATTTATTCTTGATCATTGACGTCACCAAAAGGTAAAGATTGCTCCCAGATGTATGCGATCCAGGTGTACCCAAGTGCAAAGACTTGGGCGTTCTCGAGCGCGTGGACTCAGGCATGCTTGGGTGCATGGTTCCAAGGTTTATTATTATTTTTTAATTGTTTATGTTGTTATGCAAATTCCTGTTAGTATTGTTTAGTAGAGGCGTTAATTGTTTTAGAATGCTTGCTGAAATTATAATTAAAATCATGTTAAAAGTGATGAAAAATATAAATGATGGTAATATCTTGAAAATATAAATTGTTGGGGGTGTTACATTAGGCTCTTTTCTATTTTCTCTGAAATTACGTGGTTAATTCGGATGCTTAACTGAGGTTATAATTTCAGGTGGTCCGGTTGATGCATCTCCAAATTATGCTCCATAATATTTTGTTGGACTTGCTCTCGCGAATAGCTTAGCCATTCATAGACTACAAATGATACAATGTGACATTAGAGATAAGGATGAGGATGTTACATTAGTTGTGTGTTGTTTATCTCGTTGGAAAATGTTTACCTCTACTGCTCAGCTCTACGTGTAAACGTTGTACTTATTTTGAAGCCATGAAAAAAAGGATTAATTCTTTGTGCTTACATGTTCACCTTGCAAATTAAAATGTTTGAAAGCCATGTAATTATATAAGTGTCAACAATTATTATATTTGTTTCATCTAGCTTTTATAAAGCAGGATTATGTTTTTATGTATGCTTGTGTTAGGTTTTGGGATTCCGTTGCATTGAATAGGCACTGGTCGTTTCATATAAAGCATGATTATGTCTTTGATGAATGCTTGTGTTAGGTTTTGAGATTCCATTGCATTGAATTGGTACTGACCAGTTTTGAGATGAAACAAGTCCATATAACACTCTAAACTTCTCTTAAAAGTCGATCCGTTCAACATCTCAAACGTTAAAACCGGTTATCTAGCACTCCGAACTTTGCAATCTCGTTCGTTTAACACCCCAAGCTGGTTTTGCAGGGAGAAAAGTCCATATAACACCATAAACTTTGCTCAAAAGTCCGTCCACCAACCTAAACTTTGAAACCAGTTATCTAGCACGTCGAATTTTCTAATCCCGTTTGGTCAACACCCGAAGCTTTTAACCAGTTTCGAGGTGTTAAACAAATGTGATTGAAAAGTTAAAGGTGCTAGATAACTGGTTTCAAAGTTTGAGTTGTTGGATGAACTTTTAAGCAAAGTCTACGATGTTATATGGATTTTCTCCCTTACAAAACCAGCTTACGGTATTAAATAAATAGATTGAAAAGATTGGGGTGCTAGATATAACCGATTTAAAAGTTTATGATGTTGAAACGACTTTTGATCGAAGTTAAGAGTGATATATGGATTTTTTTGCTTCGTATTATGTTTTATCTTATTTTAATATCGGACAACTTACTAGGAAAAAAAAGTAAGAACGAACGGATATATGCGATGGGTTCCACTTACCGTTAATAAATTCAACAGGCATAATAAATTCAACAGGCCTACGAGCAGGCGCGCGCATGGTTACCTTACCGCCCTCGAAGTAGCAATGGGCTAATTAATGTGGTTAGCCTCCTACGTGTTGCTTTGCGTTAGTGCTCAACAAATCCACGTCTCGCAACTTTAGTTTAAGAAGCATGAATCGGAATCGCGCTCGTGTATTTAGAGGTGGGCACTTGGCCGGTCTATTTTGGGCCGGCCTAAAGTACGTTTGGCCCAATATGACTATGGTTCGGCACGACATTGTTTCAAAAAGGCCGGGTCGGCTCAGCACGATTGTTCGGGCCGTACCGGGCCTGCTAATCGAGCACGGTGGACGGCCTGACCCGGCATAGTAGTCTGGGTCGTGCTCGGGCCGGCACGGCCCGAAAGAGCCCGTTCGTGCCGGGGCACGGCATGCCTGACGGCGACACGTCGGCCCGTGCGGCACGCAGCCAAGCCACGGCAACGCGTGCGGCACACGCGGCCTCTCGCGGTCCCGTACGACCTCTCGTCGTCCCGCGTCGCCTCGCGCCATGGACACCTCACCTGCGGCACCCTCCCGTGCACGTTACCTTGCCTCTGTCGCCACTCCCCGGACCCCGAGCAGCAGCAGCTAGGGGTGCAAACGGAGCGGATAGTTTCCGACCGACCGTCCGTCCGAATAAATTCGGATAGTAATTCGGAGCGTAAATTCGGATATCCGGGGTTTTTTTCGGATATCGGATACGGATTCGGATAGTTTTTTTCGGATACGGATATGGATACGGAATAAAAGTATCCGTCGGATTTGGATATATCCGGAAATAAATTCGGAGCTATCCATATACTATCCGAGACTCTATCCGAAAACTCAAGAGTCAAGACAAGCAGACCCTGACCAAAGCTTAATCCCCAACTCCCGTCGCCAACTCGCCCAAAAGTTCTGGATCCTCATGGTCTCCATCTCCATGCCCTAACCAGCCGCCGCCGCCGGGAGCCCTTTGTCGCCGTCGCTCGCCGGTCCCCTCCACGCCGGTCCCCTCCACGCCGTTCTCGGTCCCCACTCCCCACACTGCCTCGTCGCCAGAGTTGGCCACCGGCAAATCGCACGCCTCGCCGGACTGTTGAGGTAAGAAATTCTTGCATCCGGACTGTGAGCCCAAAAGTATTTTTTTCCCCAAAGTAAGATGAAGACATCTGTCACCACGGTGACTGAACATATGGCAATTGGCAATGCGATTGGGTGCATCAAATTGTTGAGTTAATCTTGTTATTCCAAATTTGGTTTGCATCAATTTTTGGTTGTTTTCTGATTCTGGGTCGTAGAAGTTCAGGATTGCTTTTAGGATATGTTACAGATTTATGCCAGATTAGGAGTTCAGCCGTTCAGGATTGCTAGCGCTAGCAGTAAGGAAGTCCTGACTCCTGAGTCGTGACTGCTATAGTCGGTTAGTCGCACTTGATTCTGGGCAAACTATAAAAGATGCACCTAATTAGCCTAAACTCTCATTTTCTTTTTTCTTAAAACGAAGTATGCTGGAGACGGTTTAAATGCTATATTGGACTAGCTTGTTTTCAGGAAGATGCTGGTGGAAGGTAAACAGATAGAAGAAATTGCCATCCCAATTTATAAGCCAATGTATTCCATTATCAGGAAGCAGCGTGTAAAAAAATGATGAGCAAGCCATCACAGAGTAGTGATAGAAGCAGCATTGAGCCATGATATGTGGCATTTATTGTGGAGCTTCTCTATAACATTTATAAAAGGAGCTGTGCAAAGATTTCATGCAAGTAGACTAGCATTTTGCATTGTATATTGTAATAGTTGATGCCTGATATAATTGCAAGGCCTTTTTCTCTTTATTATGCAAGAAGCTAACTTCATTTTGAACCATACATGTATTGTCCTAGAGCTAATTAAGTCACTTCTTTTAGACTAGTTTTTGTTACTTGAAAAGAAAGGATAGTGGCCAGCTTTAGTTCTGGGACCTCCATGGCATGTATTTGGAACACACAAAAGAAAGGCAGAAGATTCTCATACAGATGAATTGCCCCAAAATTCTCCACTGGCTCTACTAGAATACAACAATTTGGTTCGAGTTTGGTGCTTTACCAGTACACAAATTTCACAATTGTTCACCCATCGTCAAGACATGTTGAGCTAACTAGGCCAGTCAAGTGATCCAAACCGCAATTTGTTGCATGTTCACATATAGGAACGCGACCTTCAGAAATACTGGAGCACAAATTTAATTACTTGACAACTATGCTACATTGGCTGATACTGATACTGTCATATTAAGCATATTCTTGATGCACGTTCTTGATGTTTGTTTTGTTGCTATTTGCAACCTGTAGGGCATTAAGAATTTGAGATGGATGCTGCAAGTGCAAGTGCGAGCATTTGTGGAAGCACAGGAGCCTCCCCTATTGCTACTGCCACAGCAGTTGGCACGGGTCACTCGGCGCCACCACCAGTGCCACCGAATGCAAGTGCATTGGTGGCATATGACTCCGAGACTTGCACTGGAGAAGTTGAGCCTGCTCTAAAGAAGCAGAAGAAGTGTACCTCCAAGGTTTGGGAACACTACACTAAGTATGAGGTGATAGCTAAGACAAAAGATGGTGGGGAGGAGAAACAAGTTTGGGTGAAATGTAAAAAATGTCCGCACAAAGCTAGAGGTGAAACCTCAAGGGGCACGAAAGCCTTGTGGAATCATTTGGAATTCAAGCACGCTGTAAAGCAAGGCCAGCAACAACTCCAACTTGAGAAGGGTGAAGGTGAAGAAAATAGTGCAATTGTTCAGACTTATAGGTATGATGCTGAAGCTAGCCTAAGGAAGTTCTATTTGGCAATAGTTATTCATGAATATCCCTTTGCTATGGTTGAGCATGAGTACTTTATTGATTTCATCAAGTCTCTACGTCCTGGTTTTTCATTCAAGTCTCGCACAACCACTAGAAAAGATATATTGGAAATGTTTGGGGATGAAAAGAAGAAGTTGTATGAACAATTTAAAACTCTTTCATGCCGATTTTCTGCCACTATGGACATGTGGACATCTAATCAAAATAAAGGCTATATGTGCATCACTGTGCATTGGATTGATGATAATTGGTGTATGCAAAAAAAAATAGTTAAATTTAGTCATGTCAAAGGGAGCCATACAGGAACTAATCTAGCAAATGAATTTGTCAAGGGTGTCATGTCTATGAACATTGAGAAGAAGTTATTTGCTCTCACTCTAGACAATGCATCCTCCAATGATAAATGTGTTAGAGAAGTTGTGACCGAGCTTAATAAGCATTCTCCCTTGATTTGTGATGGGGCCTTTTTTCATGTGAGATGTTTCTGCCACATACTAAACCTTGTTGCCCAAGATGGTTTGAAAGTAATTGCATCTTCAGTTCAAAATATTAGAGCTACTATTGCAATTGTGAAGAATTCTCCATTGCAATGGGAGGAATTTCAGAAGTGTGCATCAGAATGTGATTTAGACAACAAATCTGGTCTTCCTTTGGATGTGCCTACAAGATGGAACTCCACATATGAAATGTTAAGGCAAGCTATTTACTATAGGAGGGCTTTTGATGGGCTATTATACTTGAACAAGGGTAAATATGAGAAGTGTGCTCCAACATATGAAGAATGGGATATGGCGAATTCATCGCAAGTGTTTGCAAAAATTCAATGATGTTACTCTTATATTTTCTGGAAATCAATATCCAACATCAAACCTATTTTGGTGGAAATTTTGTGAGATTAAGATTGCACTTGCAGAATTGTGTGATAGTGTTGATGATAATATATCTTCTATGGCGAGGCTATGAAAGCCAAATATGACAAGTATTGGGACAAGTCCAACATAGCTCTTCTTTGTTGCATGCTTTCTTGATCCTAGATATAAGAAAAGGCTAGTTGAATATTTTATGGGAGGATTTATCATGAGAGGGCAGCCCATGAAGTTAATCATTTCATTGATGTTGTCAAAAATTGTTCAAGCTTACCAATCCAATACACCTAAAACATCAAAGTCTAGTCCCGAAGAAGGGCCTTCTCAACTACTTGGTGATGCCGACTTTGACATTGAACAGTTTTTGTATGAGGATGCAGCTTTGACAACACATTGTGGTATAAATGAATTGGAGGTATACATGAAAGAAAAACCATTTCGATGGGTTGATCCTAGTGGTAAGGATGCACGGTTTGATATATTGTCATGGTGGAACACATATCAAGGACATTTCTGTTCTCTCACGACTAGCCCGTGACGTGTTAGCTATTCAAGTATCAACTGTTGCTTCAGAGTCGGCTTTTAGTGCTGGTGGACGTGTTGTTGATCCATTTCGTAGTCGACTAGAGCCTGAGGTGGTTGAGGCTCTAATTTGTACCAAGGACTGGGCATCTTCATCTAGGAAAGGTAATAATAAGTCATTAAGTTCGTAGTTTACAAGACTTTCAACTTTTGTTTACTATCTTCATGATATTTTTAAATTATAGGTTCTAAGGAGAAGATATCATCACTTGCTGATGAGTTGGATTTGCACCTGGAGGATAAAGAATGTGCTACAACATACATGAACGAGGAGGTTTGCTAATTGTCAATTTGTAGTTGGACTTAGTTTTGTTTTCATTTTGAGCTCCTTCATACCATTTTTTGTGTCAATTAAAATATTTTTGTAGGATGATAGGATGAATATGGATGATATGTTGGTGATTAGCTAGTGAATGCTAAGCCAATGGTACGCTTTCTTGTTGCGAAATATACCACTTTATAGATGCTAAGACTTTCTTACATAGTTTTCCACTTTATACTCAATGCTTCATTGTTGATGCTTCTTTTCAGATTTGCGAAGAGGCCATTGGAACTTTTGCATGTCTCTTGGTGTGCGACCCTTGTCGTTTTTTAGGCCACCCTTTTGCCCTATATACACTTTTCTTATACCTGCTGATGCTTCCTAGGATTCACAGTCACAGCTTGTGTAAGAACTAATCACTATGTATTGCATATACAATGCGCTTATGTGGATGTGCAGTCCACTTACTACCTCGTAGTGTAAATGAAATGTGGAATGTTTGGACACATGGTTTTTGGAAAACAAAAAACAAAAACACTTGATTGCGGTTGGATGTGCTACATCATATAAGTGCATATGTTGATTGGAATTGTTCTTGGCTACATATTATTCTTATGTAGGGAAGGCATCTATTATTGAATTTGAAACACTTACATGTCTTGAAGGTTCTAGTAAAGTTTTGTGTATGGTTGATTGGTTCTAATATGCGCGACATATATGGTTTCTGCTTTCACGCGTTATCCGACTAACTATTCATGACCGAGATTAACCGTATCCGGAATGACCTGTATTCGCTCCGTATTCGTAACCGAAGTAATTCGTATTCATATTCGAATCCGGTATTGTCCGTATCCGATTCTGTATCCGAGAAAAAATTTGGAATAGGATACGGGATAAGCAAAATCCGTCCGTATCCGCTCCGTTTGCACCCCTAGCAGCAGCGCCACGCGGCGGTGTCCAGCGCGGGGAGGGGAGCGCCGTCGTGCGGAGGGCAGTGGGGAGGGGCCGCCGGTGTGGGGAGGGGAGCAGGGAGGGGAGATAGATGGAGGCGAGGCGTGGGCTACGCGAAGGGAGAGGGAGGGCGTGGGGAGGGAGACGATATGGCCGCACCGACCCCGCCCGTCCCACCGCGTACCTGGCCATGGTCGTCATGGCCGCACCGGCCTCGCTCGTCCCACCGCAGCTTCGTAGTGCTCGTGTAGTCGTGTGGCCGCGTCCGTCCCGCCCGTCCATTGCTAGCAATACTGATATACACAATCGATATTTCTTTCTTGAGATCGATGGAACTGAGAGAGAGAGAGTATACAGGGTGCCAAGGACAATACATGTAATGGTGTAATGTACTCATGCATACGATGTGTATGTATCTATACTCCTTTATAATGCACTTAAGCATTCTTTTTTACGTCCACCCCAAATAATGCACCCCATTAGAGATGGTCCAATCTTCATACACCCAGCGAAACGTCCCCAGAAACTTGCCTCCATCAAAATTAACCTCTCAGATCTTTCCTCAGCTTTACTCACCCACATCCGATGACCATTGTTTAATGTGTCTAACTCATCCCTGTGGCCCACAACAGATCTTCCCCCATCTCCAGCATCATCTCAAGGAAAAGGAAACAAATATCCTGGAATTAAGGAAAAAGAAACAAACGTTCTAAAAAAAGAAAAAGAACATATATTACGTACTGGAAAAAGAAAACCGGAAGACAGAGCACTATACTAGTTGCCATTTAGTATGCACTAATCGATTGTTTATTTTTTTTGACTATATATATGTTCGTAACTGATCGATGTCTTTCATAATCTCCTACATCAATACCGACTAGGCTATACATTCGTTGCATGCCGTAGCACCGTATGCGCACACTACTGCAAGCAACTTCGGGTCATTTCCTCTCATCGCAATAGTGTAAATGGGCCGGACTTGGACTGGCATAGCACGAAGTAGGCACGAAGCGCAAATAGGCCGTGTCTGGGCTCACCGAAGACGAGCCGGACCAGCCCGACACGGCACGACGGGCTATCGCGGTCCAACACGGTTTAGACCCGAAACACGATGAACCTGTGTCGGACCGGCCCGACCCGACACGATGCTCACCTCTACGTATATCTCTCTCTAGAAGTAATGGCCTCTTAAGTTAGCTGCAAGCTAGCCTGCAATTATACACCGTCCTCTGGCCTCTCCATTCCATCACCACCAGCCTTGCTGCCCTTGCATATATCTACCGCCTTCTCGTTGCTCCACTACACTGTCACCACTCACCACCTCGCGTTCCTCCACTCTCTCTCTCTCTCTCCCTCCAAGGCCGTCTCCTGGTGAGATCGAGACGACGCAATGGTGTCTCGAAGATTCAAGCCCGTCGAAGAGTGCAGCTCGGAGGGGAGGTCGAAGCAGACGGTGGCCGCCGACTTCGACGGCACGCTGGTCATGTCCCGGAGCGCATTCCCGTACTACCTCCTCGTCGCCCTCGAGGCCGGCAGCCTCCTCCGCGCCGTGGTGCTGCTCCTGTTCGTGCCGTTCGTGTACGTGACCTACATTTTCTTCTCAGAGTCGCTGGCCATCAGCACGCTGGTGTTCATCTCCGTCGCCGGGCTCAAGGTGAGGAGCATCGAGATGGTGGCGCGGTCGGTGCTGTCCAAGTTCTACGCCGAGGACGTCCACCCGGAGAGCTGGAGGGTGTTCAACTCTTTCGGCAAGCGGTACATCATCACGGCGAGCCCCAGGATCATGGTCGAGCCGTTCGCCAAGGCGTTCCTGGGCGCCGACAAGGTGGTCGGGACGGAGCTGGAGGTCGGCAAGTCCGGCAAGGCCACGGGGTTCATGGTGAAGCCCGGGGTGCTCGTCGGCGAGCACAAGAAGCAGGTCGTCGTGAAGGAGCTGGGCGACGAGGTGCCCGACGTCGGTCTGGGGGACAGGGAGACTGATTTTGACTTCATGTCCATCTGCAAGGTTTGACTCCTCCGACTTCCGTTCTCCTTACTCGTAAAATTGTCGTATTTTCAATTGCACTGTTTACTCTTGTGGAGGAATTAGTAGCATTCTGAATTAGAGACTACAAACTGTTTAGGGCCCGTTTGGATAGAAATTCCCCGTGAATTGCTCAGTTTTCTACAAAATTCAACGTGGATAGCATTAGTATCTCACACTATCCAAGCTTTGACACGACTATAACACTGTCTGGTTATTTGGCGACCTGTTAAGTGTTAACCACGTACTCCCCCGTGCAAATTCGCCACCTAGAGTTAGTAACAACTATGCGTGCCCTCAGATCAGGCTAGGCATGCATTAGCACGAGCACGGCCTAGTTTGTGTTCAGTCAGTGTCAGGCCCTTTATGACAGATTTGCGGGGTGTTGCACATTCTGGACAGGTCCTATTATTATTCCACTGCAGGTTTAGCAGCCATCGGTTGGGCTGCCTGTACTACCACGATCCTTAATCACTCGCTAACCACGGTCGTTACCGCAACTACCAAACATCTGTGTCGCACCTAGAGCTTCACCCACCTGAAGCTTAATTAACCACACGAGAAAGCATCGTCCAACTCGAAACAGCAAAAGCATGGATGCGCGTCGGTCTAGCTCGCTCGCCCGTGGCCCCGCCGTAGTGAATACGCGGATTCACCCACTGGCGCGTCCGGCCGGCCGGCCTCAGCTCCATTTACGGATGTTTGGTGAGAATTCAAGCCTTGTCCCGGGCGCATTCAAGGAGATCGCCGGCTTAGCGTGTGAGACATCAAAGCTGGAGCTGACCGTGCCTCTGCCTGTCAACCAGCTCTCTCTCTCTCTCTCTCTCTCTCTCTCTCTCTCTCTCTCTCGTACTTACGTGGCACTCCATTAAGAAGCACAGGGTGCCGGGGCTGTGATTTTGACATGATAATTGACACTTGTGATGCACGCTGAGCACGTACTGTGGCCGTGCAGGAAGCCTACCACGTGACATCAAGGAAGTGCAGCGCAGTGCCCAAGAACCAGCTGCTGAGCCCGCTCATCCTCCACGACGGCCGCCTCGTGCAGCGCCCGACGCCGCTCGTCGCGCTTGTCACCTTCCTATGGATGCCGTTCGGCTTCGCGCTCGCGCTTCTCCGCGTATACATCAACCTGCCCCTCCCGGAGCGCATCGTCTTCTACACCTACAAGCTCATGGGCATCAGGCTCATCGTGAAGGGCCACCCGCCGCGTCCGCCCAAGAAGGGCCACCCTGGCGTCCTCTTCGTCTGCAACCACCGCACCGTGCTCGACCCGATCGAGGTCGCCGTCGCGCTCCGCCGCAAGGTCAGCTGCGTGACGTACAGCATCTCCAAGTTCTCGGAGCTCATCTCGCCGATCAAAGCCGTCGCGCTGTCGCGGGAGCGCGAGAAGGATGCCGAGCACATCCGCCGGCTGCTGGAGGAGGGCGACCTGGTCATCTGCCCCGAGGGCACCACCTGCCGCGAGCCGTTCCTCCTGCGGTTCAGCGCGCTGTTCGCCGAGCTCACCGACCGCATCGTGCCGGTGGCGATCAACACCAAGGAGAGCATGTTCCACGGCTCCACCGTGCGGGGATTCAAGCTCATGGACCCCTACTTCTTCTTCATGAACCCGCGGCCGACGTACGAGATCACGTTCCTGAACCAGCTGCCCAAGGAGCTCACCTGCAGCGGCGGCAAGTCGCCCATCGAGGTGGCCAACTACATCCAGAAGACGCTCAGCGGCCAGCTCGGCTTCGAGTGCACCACCATCACGCGCAAGGAGAAGTACGGCATACTCGCCGGCACCGACGGCCGTGTCCCGTCCAATAAGGAGAAGGAGAAGAACTAGCGAGCCACAGCCACCCGCTGACCCGAAGGGATCGATCAGATCATCAGAGTACTCCGTACCGACTCGTTTTGTTGAGCATGGTTGTTATTGTTTACCATTAATTGCTGTTTGTCAAGAAGTTGGTTGGTTACTCATTGTTTCCAAGAAAGCTCTTCTTGCGACAAGAATCAATTAAGAGTAGTAGCTTGGAGATCACAATTATCTCGCACTACCAGTAAAATTATTTTTTGGCACCAACGAATCGATGGGTAATTATATGGCTGATTCTTGAGATTTGTGTCGATGATCAGGACCAGACGGGTTTGCAAAGCCGACGAAAACCGGTCGAATTTCGCGAAAACCGAGCCAGTTCGGCATTAAAAACCGAGCGAAAAATCGATCCGATTCAAATTCGAATTCAAAAAATTTAAAAAAAATTATGCGACATAAACCGGTCGAAAATCGGTGAAAACCACTCGATTTTTGCTAAAAAATCGGCTGTAAGGAACATTCACTTGGTCTATTGGTTTTCGATTTTTTTTGAATTTCTTGATTTCTTAACTCTTTAGTTTCTGACGATTTTCGACTCGATTTTTCCGATTTTCGAAATTCGGTTTTCGAACCGGTTTTCAAAAACGGTTTTGTGAATCCCCAGACCCCTTATCAAATTTATAGAAAGGTGGTAAACAAGAGCATAGTCAATTAGATACTTTATTGCATTGGACAGAAAGAATGCTACGGAAATTAGTTGGATGTATTTTAGGACACATATGCCATCCTATTTATGTCTAAGGGGTAGCGGTTAATGCCATTAAAGACTTCTTTTGTCTTTAAGTATGTGTCTTCGTTGAATCTTAAACCGTCATGTTTTATTGACCAACCATCTCAGTGGCAAAGCCTGGAAATTTTGGAAGCCTGAGCGGCTTAACTACTGCCAATAAACACGAGCAAATCTATATACACATCACACAAGCAAAAATGAGTACCACAAAAAGTTTTTTTTACAAGACATTCAAGCTAACTAACAATGTTGCTGATGGGTGGTTTCAAAAGATTGACGTCGATAGGTACCAATAGCGAGACGAGATCCCAATTCACCAAATTTCCTTTTGCTCTTCCCATTCGCGTGCGCTGTTGTTCTGAATTCTAATGCTCATAACCATGGCTACAGGTTATTCATGCAGGATTTGGACGTAGCGGTGGTGAAGGCCACCAACCACATCGAGTGCCCGCCCAAGGAGTGCCACCTCGCCATTGAGATCAATCATCCTCTGCTCTTCTGCTGAAATTGCTTGCATTCCTTATTTCTTTTACTTTGGTTGATCGTTCTTGTTGTAATCAATCATTCGCTTGCTTCCCCGGCGCTCTCAATCTGCGTTATGTCCTTCAGAGATCATTGCCGCTCGCCCTCTCATCGACGTCTCCTGCGTCCACGCACTCACCAGGCGCCTCTCCAAGACGCACAACTGGGTGGTACGCATACATGCCACTACACCATGTCATTGCCATGTATCTAATGCAAAGCAATGCTGCCTGATCCACGACATCACCGTCACCACCAGTGTCAAGATCCAGAACAAATCCAAACTAGAATCTGCATATGGGACTGGAAGTGCAGATTGAAAGAAGTTGTATAAAAAAACTTGGGTTCTACGCTAGAAAATAAGAGGAACACTAGAAATGGTGGAAATTATCTTGTTTTTTTTCACTTTCAGCGTAGTAGGGCTTATATTCCACAAATCCTTAGGGCTTATATTCCACAAATCCTTACATCGATTTCACTCCAGTAAAAGTAAAAGCAGCTTGCTGTCAGAAGTAAAGGAAGAAGCCACGAAAAATACAAATGACAGTAACAGTAATTTCATAACTACTGTGGCCTTTCAGATGACCTTCTGATGCATTCCTTAATCTTCTCCTTGCTTCATCTGGCCCATCGATCTTCATTTAAGGAAATCGGTATTCAGGGAACTTCACTGCCGGCTTCGTTCGGAACTATTTGAACAGCTAGTTTCTCTGCTTCAGACTTCAGGATTTTCAGTCCCTGTCAACTAGCCTTGCCGGTACGTGAGCGCTCGCCTCCAGCCGACGGAGCAGCGAGGCATCCCTGCCGCCGTGGCTGGCGGGAGCCCGGGCAGGCGCCCGCCCTGTCTGGGAGTCGTCTTCGCTGCTGAACCATCGTACCCCTTAGCCAACCGTCGTAAGTCGTTAGATGCACCAATAAGTGCTTTCACTTTAATCACATGGAAAAGTACCATTCGGATATAATGGAACCATATACATAATTGATTATCGTAGTCCATAACTGATCTCTCGGTTATAACTAGTGTCCGACCGATAAGGGTTCCTTCGAATTTTAGCCATAGACATAACTGTCATATTAATTGAACCTTTAATATACTGGTGTACGTTCCGTAGGATAATATCGATCCGGTCAAGAGTCCTCGTCAATTCGTGTCAAGTGTTGACATTCTTGTAGATCATACTACCACCAATTATCTCGAGATTCTTTTTTTAAGACCCTTGATCTTGGTAGTTTCTTTCATGGCGTCAGGTGAAGATGATTTAAGACATGCTTACTGCAAATGAACATGACGTGTGCTTTTGGACCCCCTCCGTTCCCTTCCGTCGCGATCTTCCTTCTCTTTTTGGGAGGAACACTCCATTTTCTTGGGTGGGCGTGGAAGACGGCAAGTGCTTATTATTTAAAGCGCGTGGGCTGGGTAGGTATGCACACAAGGCAGCTTTGTCTGGGCCCAACAGATAGTACTACAATTCTGTGGGCTGTACAGCTGCCCGTCGTCTATAATTCTGCATGCTTCACTACTTCTGCAGGTCGCCACAACAGAGATGGACACGTAATTTGTACTCACATGCACGGACTGTTAGACCGTTTACTTAAAAAGCGTTAATGGTTTAATTGATTCGTACTCCCTCACCCTCAGTCCAGATCTTTATACTCAAAGAGGTCGGGCCCATAGGCATGTGCGGATGTGCCCAAGCCCAAGCCCAAGCACCGCACCTGCACTGTGAAAAAATCACTGTTTGGTGGATTTATGCAGGTACGGTAGCAGATTTGGATACCACATCGAGCTACAGTATCATTTGTATGCATGAGAGCAGACAGAGACGGAATAGGCCCGACCATGACATCCTAGTCGAAGAAAGATGGAAGATCGAACTAAGGAGTAAATCCCATATATACCCGGGAAAACACCCGAAAAAAATATATCATAATATCTGAATCCACCTCTATATGGTGCCGTCCTACTGCACTTTGCATTTCATAAAAAATGCTGGTTCAGCCCAGAAATATTATTGGCAACAATAATGAAGACAGCAAGGGGAATTAGCCGCACCGTTCCCAGACTGCCTGATTGAACGAAAGTCTGGCAATCCGACCGAGGTTTAAAATCTCGTCCAGATTTTGGATTTTAGCTGCAGCCGAGATTTTAAATCTCAGCGAAATAAAGAAAATTAAATAGCTACAGTGATTTCGATGAATTTCAGCAAGATTTCGGTTTTTTCGGCCTATTTGCATGATGTTTGGACCAGATTTCGTACCAATTTTTTAGTAGTGAATTATAATGCCTTATCTAAAGAATACATACAAAAATTTTGCAATATGCTTGTGAACTCACTTTAGTTCGGTTGGTAGAGTGGAGGGTTAAAGTCTATAGTGAGATCCCACCACACTGGGACAACAAAAAACACTAATTTTAATAGGAGAAACACCCAATGTGGGGCTCAAACCCACAACCAAAGGGTCCGAACCTTGTGCTCCTACCGAGCTAAATGAGCCCATAAGCACTAGTGATGAGTAATGATCTCAGTTATGTACTATTTTTATAGGGGTGGAAAGGACGAAATTTTGGTCAATTTCGTTGAAATTTCGACCAAAATTTTGGCTTTTTCGGTTTCAAATTTACCAGATTTCAAATTTACTTTTAGGCTCTATTTGGCAGAGATTCGGATCCTAACTCCACCTCAGATCTGAAACTTACATGCTAAAATAAAATGAATTAAATTTATATTTTTAGTCTAAAATATAAACGAAATGACTCACATAAACACTGAATTACCTACAGCTCTGGAGCTGGAGCTATACTAAACATAACCTTAGAATTTCGTCCACTCGAGAGGGTCCAAAAACTAATTTGAAACCTTGCTCCGATCTACACAGTACATCAGTCAAGATCGTCATCAATTTTGTAGAAAAAGATCGCCAAACGAATCGCCCGTTGGTGTAACGTGTAATGCACGAAAAGCCAATATCCCAACTCCCAAGTTCCCAACTAACAAATCCCGGTTTGGTTGGAAAACCTGAAAAGTGTTGCTCATACTTCATGCCTAGCTATATTCCATGGTTCTGTCAGTTACTTAAAAAAAATGATTCCATCACAATCTCCTTAATTTGTTTATTTACTGACAGTGAAGTGATTCCATTACTTTGCCCGGTTAGTGGAGAGGGCATATCTAGTGGATAGCTAGTTGCCCTTGCACACAGTAGCGGAGTAGCCTAAAAGGATTGTGTTCCATGCAATTTTAAATGTTAAACTGATGAAGAGGATATATTGATGGAAGCTGGTATCTGGCCACATGGTTAGACATGCAGGTGTGCATTAGTCTATCAGAGTTAAGTCTCAGATTTGGTATTGGTGTCTATCGATTTTAGAATACATATACGCGTGCTTATTTAGTGAAAATACGTGTTAGAAAAGAGGATATATAGATTGAAATAAATTAGATATGAAGGGTTTAGACTTGAACTCGTTAGTCGTATATATATATGAGGTGTCCCATCAATTAAATAATCAAATAGTGTCAACGAGCAAAGCACGACTTTTCTTTGTTTACCATTTGAGTTACAAAACAATTAATTGTTGCCACAATTCATTCAAATATTATAATTGGCTATATAAATTTGTTTTCGGAAATAAAAACGATGACCATCGGGCATTGGCTCACGCGCTCCCCTTAAGTCTCCGCTCTCCAGCATCCTTGAGAGAGCGCACGAGTAATGTGAGCTAGCTTGTCATGTATAAAACGAAAAAGTTCATAGGGCATTCTGAACTGTAGTCAAAAGTCCATCAAGTAACCTGAATTATGAAACCGGCTATTTTACCCCTAAACTTTGTAATTAGATTCAAATAACATTCTGACCTAGTTTTGTATAGTGGTATTGCTTGCGTGACACTATGAGTGAACGGGTTTGTCATGTATGATGACACGCTGGCCTAGTTAGGTCAATGGTCGCCCGAGGAGGCATAGGGGCTTCTCCCCTGCTGAGCTCCTAGATATGCTTCCATGGCTATCGGCTCCTGTAACTCCCTCCGTCTCAATTTTGATTTAGGGGAGAAGCCCCTATGAGCTCCACCTGTCATTCACCTAAACTTGCCTAGCGTGTCATTCTACATGGCAAAACCATCTACTCATCACATCACGCGGACAATACCACTATCCGAAATCGGGTTAGCGTATTATTTAAACTAAATTATAAAGTTCGGAGGGTCAAATATCCGATTGCATAGTTCGAAGTGCCATATGGACTTTAAAGCAAAGTTTATGGTGTTTAACAGACTTTTTCATATATAAAATGAAGAACTGTGGATAAATTGTTACATTTGGTGTTTTGCATTTGTTTGTGAAATTGATACCATTGCAAGCGTTTATCCCATTTTTGTTTAGTTGCTTATCCTATGGACACACGTTAATGTGTAGAATAATAGTTATTAGCCAAGGCCACGCGCTACGTTGGGTCGTGCGAAATTTCGTCCGATAGATATTTCTGAAAAAAATTGCGTAATTTAGATTTTCTTGGTTTTTTTTTAAAAAAATGGGCTATTAGAAGCCATCGGCGAGTTTGTGTTTTTTTTGAGGAAAACGCGGCGGGACCTAAACGTATTTTCGCTTTTTTTGTGTAATTCCAGTTTTCTTTTTTAAAAAAAAATGGGTCGCTAGGACCCGTCGACGAATCTATGAACTGCTATAAACCGCCAGTGAATCTGTGTTTTTTGTTTTTGGGAGAAAACAAACATATTTTTGTTTTTTTGTGTAATTATGTTGTTTTTTTGAAAAAACGGGTCGCTAAGATCCGTCAGCGAATTCATGGTTTTTTTTTGAGAAAACCGCGGAGGGATCTGAACGTATTTTCAGTTTTCTTCAGGTCCAATATGCTAAAAATCGATTTCTTGGGACCCAAATTGTCGGCGTTTCGAGCACCGGCAAGTAAATTTGTAAGTCTAAGGGGTCGCGCGTTCCTCTCCCTGAATGGTTAGACTCAAAAGTCCAAGATGTATCTTGGTTCATGCGGAAGGTCCCTACTCGATTCGTGTGGTGGCTCAGATTCTATTATGCATGATGATCGCACAAGGTTTACAAGCAAGAGTGCCAATGACTTAGTCGGATGGGTTCGATGGCGCTATCTCTCTTTTTTTCCTCTCTTTTCTACGGGAGCTCCTGCCTCCTTTTATACGAAAGGAAGGGGCAGGTTACATCGGGAATTGGGAGAGGACAAGACGACCTACACTAGGAGCTTCGGTCCTTCGTTCTGTTGACTGATCACGCTCGGTCTTGCCCATGCTGGGTCGGTAGCTTAGCTGGTCAGGTCGGTTAGGTATTTCTCCGGGAAACGGCGTACCTGCCCTCTGCGAACCTTACGGGTGTTGACGTTCTTTGCGCTGGCGTGGACGCCGCCTCGGGAGAGCGTGTCTTACGTCTTGTATGTGACCGGTGATGGGATCGGGGCGTGACTTCGATCAGTCATTTAAACCTTCTGGGGAAGGAGCCGCCTGCCCTTGTATAGTCACTTTGATTGACCCCGTTCGTGGGGTACGTGGCGGTCGTTTGGTAGAGGCTGCGACACGTGACCCTCGGCAGGAGTGATCTTGGCACGATCGGGTCGGGATTCCGACCTCTGCGAGGGTCGAGCCTGTTTGGTCGGGCCGGGGCCGTCTCACGAGGAGGTCGGGAGCTTGGCTCGGTCGGAGACATTTCCTTGGTTGGTCGGAAGGAAGTCCGTGTGGCTTTGCAGTACTTAGGTCGGTAGTAGGTCGAAACGGCTGTTGGGCTTGAGCTGTGCTTGAGGCACGGTTGGTCACCTTGGGCTGTTGGGGTACCCCGTTATTAGTATTCGTCAAGAGCCCCAACCCTTGAGCGATTTCTGCGGTTCGGTTGAGGGTTGAGAATAGTGGTGGGCCCATGCGGTCAGCTCGACCGATTGGATCAAGCGATTTCTGCCAGTGTACCCCAACGCATCTGACGGCTGCCTTGGAATTTTGCCTGGGTCATTCGAACCGCCGGGGTCTTTGAATCACCTCGTCGCGCCGCAGCTGCGCCACAAATTTTGCGCGCTTCGCCGCTTCGTCTTACGGGCGCCGGATTACGTGAAGGGCGCCGTTTTCGACGCTTGCATTTATTCTGGAGGCGTTCAATCTTCCTTCGTCCGGGTATATAAGGACGCCACGGTTTGCTTGAGTGATGAACCCTTAAACGAGAATCCTTTTTGTTTTCTTAACTATGGCTTCGGGGCACCCTTTAGCCTTCGCTTTTGGTGATGATGTCGGGGCAGAAGAAGAGGATCCCTTGGCTGAGCTTTGGGCTGAGTTCGACCAGGCGATGGCCGAACTCCGGGAGGAAGAAGCTGCAGCCCGTGATGCTGTTGCCGTCGATGCGCTGCTCGAGGTCGCCCCGAGGCTCGAGGTAGCAAGGGAGGCCCTCCTAGAGGCGATGGCGCGAGGACGCCGACTGTAGTTGGTGCGGCTTCGTCGATGTTGCTGAACGGCAGGAGGCGCATCGGCGTACCGTTCCACATCTGCGGCGGCCGTCCTGTCGACCAGGCAAGGGCCTACCAACATGTCGTCGGTGCCGCCGGTGCCGTACGGATGTTGAAAGGCTTTGGAGCGGAGGAGGCCTTGCCGTAGTGTAGCGTAACTATTTTTGTACCTGTCGAGTACTATATTGCAAAGTTGTGTAAAGTTTGAGCCTGTTGGCCTATAATGAAATTTCCTTTATGGATGTCTTCGTTTCGTGCTCGTTTAACGTCGTAGCTAGACCGTGCCTGGGTCGGCAGGGATGACCGCGATGCCTCTGCGTGAGGTTCGGGTGTCCGAGTGCTCGTTTAACGTCGTAGCTAGACCGTGCCTTGGTCGGCAGGGACGACCGCGATGCCTCTGCGCGAGGTTCGGGTGTCCGAGTGCTCGTTTAACGTCGTAGCTAGACCGTGCCTTGGTCGGCAGGGACGACCGCGATGCCTCTGCGCGAGGTTCGGGTGTCCGAGTGCTCGTTTAACGTCGTAGCTAGACCGTGCCTTGGTCGGCGGGGGACGACGCGATGCCTCTGCGCGAGGTTCGGTGTCCGAGTGCTCGCTTAACGTCGTAGCTAGACCGTGCCTTGGTGGCGGGGACGACCGCGATGCCTCTGTGCGAGGTTCGGTGTCCGAGTGCTCGTTTAACGTCATAGCTAGACCGTGCACGGGTCGGCGGGGGACGACCGCGATGCCTCTGCGCGAGGTTGGTGTCCGAGTGCTCGTTTAACGTCGTAGCTAGACCGTGCCTTGGTCGGCAGGGACGACCGCGATGCCTCTGCGCGAGGTTCGGGTGTCCGAGTGCTCGTTTAATGTCGTAGCTAGACCGTGCCTTGGTCGGCAGGGACGACCGCGATGCCTCTGCGCGAGGTTCGGGTGTCCGAGTGCTCGTTTAACGTCGTAGCTGGACGTAGGCTCGTTTTACGTCGTAGCTGGACGTGGGGCGTCCATCCCGAGTCCTCGTCTGGCGAGGGGAGCTGCGAGAGGAGTGGCCACCGTCTATCCCACACGTATACCCCATCCGCAGGTGTGGGACCTGGAGGGGGTGAGCGACGCGCGTTTACCCGCGTTGGTTTGAACGCCGTGCTCGTGGAGCTTTATAACAGGTAGTCCGAGTGGGTCCTGGGAGGTCCCGCCCAAGGGGGACCCTTCCGAGCGGACGGTCCCAGAGTAGGGTGTCCCGGCCCTGCTGTGGGGCGACCCATAAAAAACCTTTCTCTACTCAATCCCGTATGGGCCCCAGGTGGTCGCCACGACCCGTGGCACACTGGCTGTCGCTCATTGATGAGCTCCCGGGAGAGTGTTAAGTATGGTCTCGGACGCGAGTAGAGGTGATTGGGTCGTCAGCCGACCTAACCGAGGGCCCACCGTGGGGCTCACCTCATACTTGCCCCTTGCTCAAGTTTTGCTGGGGCGGCCCTATGCCCATCTGGTGGGGTAGGCCCTTTGAACCCGCAGCTTTTAGCTGGGCCCCAGCGCAAAGCCACGGGCTTTGCCATTCGGGGCCGCGGCCGGTGGCCTCTCGCGTGTGCCCCGGAGCAACCGTCCTGGCCTCAAGGCGGAGACCGAGAGGTTAGGACGCACTGCCCGGGGGCGGCGGCTTTTACGGCTCTGCCGTTTTGTCAGGGTTTAAATGCGGAGTGGAATTGGAAATCGGGAGTTACCAGGCTGGCGTGAGTGGGCACGACGCTTCGCTCGAGGGGGCGCCTGTTCGGTTGGTGCCTGCTCGTCTTCTATATATACGCTGCCGGGGCGCTTTGAGTAGTTACGCTTGCTGGCTTTCCTCGTCTCCTGTCCCTAAGACAAAAAAGATCGACAAAGAGCCAAGGAAAAGAAAACTCAACCTTCTCTTCTCCTTGCCTTTCCGTCGTCTCTTTCGCAAGGATGTCGTGGCCGGAGTGCTCCGCCCAGAGCAGTCGTGCGCTTGGCTTGGTGAAGAAGGGCTTCCTCCCCGCGCAGGATCTTTCCGGTTGGAGGGTGCCGACTGGAGCGGCTGCCCCCTCGCCGAGGGATGACGAAGTCGTGGTCCTTGCCTCCTTTTTCGAGCGCGGCTTCGGCTTGCCGTTGCACCCGTTCGTCCGGGGGCTGCTCTTTCATTACAAGGCAGAGGCGCACCATCTTAACCCCAACGGGGTCCTTCACATCGCCATATTCATTACCCTTTGTGAGGCTTTCTTCGGAATCGAGCCGCATTGGGCGTTGTGGAGGCATTTCTTCCAAGCGAGGCTCTGGAAGGACAAGCCGACGGACGCGGCGGCGCCCATTGGTGGCCTGGCCCTCCAGCTTCTGTCCGGCCGGAGCACGGAGTACCTCGAGATCAATCTGCCGTCGTCCAACAAGGGGTGGCGCTTTGAGTGGTTCTATGCTCGGAACGTCGGAGACAGTGCCCCGCCCTTCACGGCAATCTTCCGTGGCGGGGAGGAGTGGAACCGGGTCTTGAAGCGAGAGAAGAACAAGGTGGCCACGATCGTGGAAGCGGTCGGGGCCCTAAGGAGGCGAGGACTCACCGGGGCGTGGTCGTGCGTGCCTTCATGGGGATCGCGTGCAACCTCTTGTGCAGACCTGCGCCCCTGTTCCGCTACTAGGAGCGTCAGGCGGATGAGGATGGCGGAGCCCGAGCTGGCCGCGACGGAGGTCGGAGCCCGGGTGACCGCCGTCATGGGAGGAGGCACCACGGAGGCGGCAGGCGGCCATCCGGAGCCATTCTCGGCGGCCCGCCCTCCAAATCTGGTAGGTCGGCCGGACCTCTTCCCGCCCCTGCTTTTCCTTGCGTTTAACACTTGGTCTGACCAGTGCTTTTTACCTTCCAGGGACTCTTGGGCATGTCCTCCCGGGCACCGCTCCCGGGAGACAAGGAGGCGAGGGCCGCTCGGCGAAACCCGCGTTCGACTCCTCCCAGCAAGAAGGAAGGAGGAGAGGAAGAAGAAAAAAAAGCGCTTGGCGAGGGCGCGGCGTGGCGAGGATGTCGGAGGCCACCGCTGCGGCGCAACCTCCATCGACAGCGGTGGAAGTACCCCGGCCACGCGTCTTCGTGGGTTTCCTTCGACCCGCCGGCCGGTGGTGATCCGTCGCGGACCCGCGAGGGGAACACCACGAGCACCGCGCCCGAGAGGCCTCAGGCGGAGGGTGCGGTTGCTGCCATCGTCGCGCCTTCAGTGGAGGCGGCTTTAGGGAAGCGACCGGCAGATCTGCCCCTCGGAGGGGGACCGGAGAAGAGAGCGCGCCTGCCGCGCACCGCTCGGCTCGATAAGTACTTTTCTTTTGTTCAAACATCTTTGCGAAAAGTCGTTCAATCGCTTTTAGAATGTCGCCATGTGCGCGCTTATCTTTGGTGTGACCGTGGGCGTCTCGTGGCGGTTCCGCAAGGGACAACGCCGCAGAAGTTCCAGGCGCCCGGTCGGGTCGGCGCCGATCGCGGTCTTGGCGACCGAGAACACGCCGCCACGAGGTCGAGGTGGCGAGGAGCTTCTAACGCCTCGGTTGGGGACACCGCCGTCCGATGTGGTGGCCCTGCGGAGGAAGAGATGGCGGCGCCGCGGCGTCGTGCCGGCCAAGCGGCGCCGGTGCTGAAGTGCTCGACCCCACGCCCATGGGGCGGCGCCACCGAGGTCCCACGGAGGAGGTCGCGAGGGACCTGGGGACCGATCCTACCATCGTTGCCGATGGTGCTGCAGACGGTAGCGCCCGCCCGCGAAGACCGAGGCCCGCTCGGAGGCCCCCGAGTCGGGTCGGTGGCGAGGCGGCGAGAGCGAGTGGGTCGCTCTTGACAAAGCGTTACGGGCGCCGAAGCGGAGATGGAGCTGGTCCGAAAGGGCCTGACTCTTTGTCTGGAATCCTCCGGCCGAGCGTTGGACGCGATGGTCGGGGGAGTCAAGCCGATCAGTCTGGTAAGTTGGCGAAAGAACCCAACTTATAAAACTCGGCGCACGCGCGTGAGACTAATGGTTAGTCATCACCTTGCAAAGTTTGCGGTGGCTCGATACGGCCGGTGAGCGGTTGTCGAGGAAAAACGCGACCGGCTGCGCCTTGAGTTGCGCCTGGCTCAAGAGGCGCTGAGCGTGAGGCGATCGGGCGGCGAAGGTCCGCCAGAGCTTGAGGGCAGCCAAGACTCTTTCGATGGCGCTGGGGCCCGATCCACGAGGGCGAAGGTGGCGGAGCTCGAGTCCTTCTTGGCGAGGCCACCGTTGCTAGAATGCGCCACCACCGCCGGGCGGTGCAAGCGCAGCGAACCGTCTGCGAACCGAGCAAGACCAGGCTCGGAAGGACGCCGACCGAGTCCGCTCGAGCAGGAGGCCGCTCGGAAGGATCTGTCCTCCTGAAGACTTCCTCGAGGCGGTCGAGCAAGAGGTCGACAAGCTGGCGACCTCCGCGGCGATAAGTCTCGACTTTCTATTTAATTCTCGCGGGGACTTTTCGTGAGTCGTGATCATCTGGCGCGTTGCCATCTGCGAGACGCAGAAGAACTTGGGCCTTGCGGTTGAGGAGCGAAAGGGCCTTTCGCCAGAGCTCGCGTGACGAAGCGGTCCTGGCGGCGGACGCGGCTCTGGCGGCCGGAGGTTGCCGAAAGGATCGGGCCGGTGGCAGCGAGCTAGAGGCCCTTCGCAGGCCGGCCAGGCGTCATACGCCGTCCTTGGAGCCGCAGCAGTTCGAGTTCTCTAGCGCCCTCGCTAGCCCGAGTCCCGAGCACATTGAGAAGGCGGTGATCGCGGCGCGGCGCTCGGAGCTTCTTCACGTTGGTCAACACCATCTCGCACTCACGATGGTATTGACCTTGCGGTGGTGGCAGGCGTCGCCGGGAACCGGACCGACGGAGAGGTCGGCGAGTTCGAGCTCTGGTGGAGCCGCATGCTCGGGAGGTCCCACCACATCTCGCCGCAGGTCGCCCTCGAGGAAGGACGAAAATAGTTAGATTTAACCTTTGTAATTTGTAAAGACTTATCATGCTCGTAAGCAATTTTTAAGTTTAACAAGTTCCAATGCGCTCTTGCCCTTACGTGTTTTTGGCGAGCGTTTGACCGGCCATAGCACTAAGGACAACAAAGGTCACTTATCGTGGGTCGGGTTGCTTCGAGGGGGCTAAGAGGATAGGAATCTTGGTTACTCGTGATTATGCGCACTTGTGAGGATCGGTGTTCTGGACCGACAAAAGATCGCTCCACTTGGCGTTTCCTTCTTCCGCAAAGCATTAGAACCATAGCCGGGGTAGGGCCATAGTACTTGGTCGGGAGGATTACCGCTGGGAGGACCTCGTGACGATCGGTCACCGACCCGCATAAGCGCGTGAGCTAGCCGAGTCTGTGCGGGAGGAGTGTTCGATCGACTAAAGGTCACTCCACTCGGGCACTTCCTTCTTCCGCGGCGCTACTTAGCAACCATAGCCGCCGGGCGTAGGCCGTAGCGGCTTGGGTCGAGAGGGTTACCGCTCGGGATTAACCTCATGGTTAGTCAGGTCACCGACCCTCACGAGTGTGTGAGCTAGCCGAGTTTGCACGGGGGAGGAGTGTTCCCGACTGACTAAAAGGTCATTCCACTCGGGCACTTCCTTCTTCCGCAAAGCGCTACTTAGCAACCATAGCCACTGGGGCATAGGCCGTAACGCTTGGGTCGAGAGGGTTACCGCTCGGGATCGACCTTATGGTTAGTCAGGTCACCGACCCGCATAAACGTCGACTAGAGCGGCTTGAACAGGGCGCTAAAGGCAGCCCCGAAAGGCCGCAAAGGCGACTCGTACTCGGAAAGATAAAGATAAAGAGTACGCCAGGAAAAAAGAGTTTAGGGATAGAATCGCCTTAACTTTTCTATGTTCCAAGCGTTCGGAAGGATGCAACCATCGGCATCCTTGAGTCGAAAGGTGCCAGGTCGGAGAACCTCTACGACGGTGAAGGGGCCTTCCCAGGGCGGCGATAGCTTGTGCTTGTCTTTGCTGATCTGGACCCGCCGAAGGACAAGGTCGCCAGCGTCAAAGGATCGCCCTCGAACTTGGCGGCTGTGGTAGCGTCGCAGAGCTTGTTGATATTTTGTCGATCGTAGGATGGCCACGTCATGCGCCTCGTCGAGCTGGTCGATGGCGTCTTGTTGCGAGGCGAGCCCCCGAGCCTCATCGAAGGCTTGTAGTCTTGGGGCGCCATACTCCAGGTCCGTCGGCAAAACGGCTTCAGCGCCGAACACCATGAAGAACGGGGTAAACCCAGTCGCTCGGGTGGGCGTGGTCCGCAGGCTCCAGAGAACGGAGGGCAGCTCGGCCACCCAGCGCCCCGCGAAGTGCTTGAGCCGACTGAAGATCCGTGGCTTGAGTCCCTGAAGGATCATGCCGTTTGCACGTTCGACCTGGCCATTAGTCCGCGGATGGGCCACGGCTGCCCAATCGACACGGATGTTGAAGTCGTCGCAGAACTCGAGGAACTCCTTTCCTGTGAACTGTGTACCGTTGTAGGTGATGATAGAGTTGGGGACTCCGAACCGAAAAACGATGTCGCGGAAGAAGATGGCTGCTTGTATCGATGTGACGTTCACGACCGGCTTGGCCTCTATCCACTTGGTGAATTTATCCACCGCGACTAGGAGATGAGTAAAGCTCCCGGGCGCTTTCTTGAAGGGCCCGACCAGATCGAGTCCCCAAACTGTAAACGGCCAAATGATAGGGATAGTCTGCAAGACTTGAGCTGGCAGATGTGTCTGTCGGGCAAAGAATTGGCACCCTTCGCAGGTGCGTACGATCTGCTCGGCGTCGGACACAGCGGTCGGCCAATAAAAACCCTGTCGAAAGGCTTTTCCAACGAGGATCGAGGCGGCATGGTGACCGCAAACCCGCCATGGATATCGGCGGTGCTTCCCTTGGTCGGCCGAGCGCACCTCTGGAGGACCCCGAGGGACTCCTTTTGTAAAGGTCAGGCGACCAGACGAAAGATTTTGCCCGCCGAGCGCGGCGGGCCTCGGTCGGGTCGGGGGAGCAACCCATCCGTCAACCGATTGATGAAGAGCTTCCTCGATCCGGATTCAGTTGCCCGACCGCGCTGCGGTTTGATCCGACCAAATCTACTCCCGACCGGGCGGCGGTCGGGGTGATCGTGCTAGGTGGATCGGGAGACCGCTCGGCCACCAAGTTCAACGGGATGGAAGGTTGCAGGAGGTCGCAGACGAAGATTCCGGGTGAGAATGACCCTTTGCTGGAGGCGAGATTGGCTAGGCAATCGGCCTCACTGTTGTGGCGTCTGTAGCTGTGGTGGAGCTCGAAACCTTTGAACCGCTCCTCGAGCTTGCGCACTTCCCGATAGTATGCAGCCATACGGGCGTCTCGCGGTTCCGAAGCCTTCATGACCTGGTTGACGACGAGCTTGGAGTCCCCGCGGACGCAGAGTCGGCGAGCGCCGAGGTCGGCAGCGATCCGGAGACCGTTGATGAGAGCCTCGTACTCGGCTATGTTGTTGGTCGCGTCGAAGAGCAGCCTGATGGCGTATTGAAGTTTGTTCGAGTGGGAAATGATGGCGACTCCTGCGCCGCGCCGTTCTTGGTGTAGGATCCATCAAAGTACATTGTCGATGCTCGGGGTCCTCGATCACGGCGGCGCTGGGCTTGGTCCATTCGGCGACGGTCTGCAAGAACTCGCGACTTGATCGCCGTCAGAGGACATCGTTATGCCACAACCGCGAGCTCGGCGCCCACTTGGCTATCCTCCGGGGCGTCGCGATTGCGACGATCTCGCCGAACGGGGACGCGGTCACCACAGTGATGGCGTGCTGGTCGAAATAATGTACGAGCTTTCTCTTGGCGGTGAGCACCGCGTGGAGCAGCTTCTGCACCTGTGGGTACCGAGCCTTGGACTCGGAGAGAACCTCGATGAAGTAAATTGGCCGTTGTACCTTGAGTTCACGGCCTTCCTCCGCTTGTTCCACCACAAGGGCCGCGACCGCGACTTGAGCGATGGCGGCGGCGTAGAAAGAGCAGCGGTTCGCTGATGAGGCGACGAGATTGGAGGGAGGACAAGAAGGCCTTGGCGGGTGAGGGCTTCTGAGCCTCACAGGTCGGTGAAGCGGTTGGTTTTCTTGAGCAGCCTGTATAGCGGCATTCCGCGCTCGCCGAGGCGAGACACGAAACGACTCAAGGAGGCAAGGCATCCTGCTAGCCTCTGGACCCCTTTGAGATTGGGAATCGGGCCCATTCTTGCAATCGCCGAGATCTTCTCCTGATTGGCCTCGATTCCCCGTTCAGAGACGATGAAGCCGAGCAGCTTCCCCTTGGGGACCCCGAAGACGCATTTCTCGGGGTTGAGCTTTATACGGAACCATCGGAGATTCGCGAAAGTCTCTTCCAGGTCGGTAATAAGGTCGTGCGCATTCCTGGTCTTCACGACGATGTCGTCAACATAGGCCTCAACGTTGCGGCCGATCTGGTTGTTGAAGCACGTTTGCATACATCGCCGGTATGTAGCGCCGCGTTCTTTAGGCGAGCGGCATTGTAGCGTAGCGAGCAGGCGAGCGGCGTGATGATGGAAGTCGCGGTGGTCGGACTCCTTTAGTGCTATCGGTGGTAGCTGAATAGGCATCAAAAGGAAAGAGACTCGCACCCGCGGTGGAGTCGACGACTTAGTCGATCTTGGGGCAAGGGAGCGGGTCCTTGGGACACGCTTTGTTGAATTTGTGTAGTCAACACACATCCTCCATTGCCCATTTTCTTTTTAACAAGCACGGGGTTGGCGACCACTCGGGGTGGCGGACCTCTTTATAAACCCTGCGACCAAAAGCTTGGCGATCTCCTCCCCTATGATCCTGCGCCTCTCCTGCGTCGAGCGGCGCGGCGTTAAGCGGCACCGCTTTGAGCCCTGGTCGGATGATCAGAGTGCTCGGCGACTTCCTCGGATTCTGGCATGTCGGAGGTCCTCCATGCGAAGACGTCATTATTGGCGCGGAGGAAGTCGGCGGCGCTTTCCTATTTGGCGGGGCGTGGCTCCAACGAGCGGTCTTGGTCGGATCGCGAGGATCGACCGCGACCCTCTTCGTGTCCTCGGCGGACTTGAAAGATCCGCCTAACTTGCTGGACTCGGGGTGGACTCGGAGGCTTCCCTCCGAGGTTATCGAGCTCGGTGACGCGATGGCTCGCCGAGGCTCTAAGCTGCTGCGTTCGCGATTGTAGGAAGGCCGAAAAGATGATGCCACGGTGATGACTCCTCGTGGTCGGGCATCTTGAGTTTGAGGTAGCGTAGCTAGGGACCGCCATGAACTTGGCGTAGCATGGCGCCCCAAGATGGCGTGATAGGAGCGGGAAATCCGCAACCTCGAAAGTGAGGTCTCGGTGCGGAAATTCTGGTTCCCCAAAGGTGACGGGCGGTCGATCGCCGGCGGATGGGCTGTTGGCGGGGATGACCCGTGGAAAGGAGCCTTGCTCGGTCGGAGACTCGAGCGAGGAATCCCCATGGCGTCGGCGTCTCCACGTAGAGGATGTTGAGGCCGCTTCCGCCATCCATGAGCACCTTGGTGGCGCTTCTTCCCACGATGGGTCGACCACCACCGGGTATCTTCCCGGTGGGGGCGTGGTCGGGTGATCGGCCCGATCAAAGGTGGCCGAATTGACCACCGGAGGTATTGAGGGCGGCGGTGAAGCGGCGTGGACCTCACGGTGGCGGTTGGCCGGCGCTTGTCGGCGTAAGCACGCCGATCCGCCAAAGATCATGAGGCGCCGTCGGGTTCGGGAACTCGTCGTCGCCTTCTTCTCCGCGGCCGCGGGGCCGTGGTCGCTTCTTTCCTTTGCCCGCGGCGTCGCGGGCGCGAAAGGAAGTGCCTCGAGACTTTGCGATCCGGTACTTATGTTTGACGGGAACCCGTGGTTGAACACGGGCCGTCCATCAATTTCTCGAAGTGGTCGGCGCGACGGTCGGTCGCGCCGGCGCTTGATAGGGCGGTCGGCGATGGCGACCACCGGAGCTCAGCGGACTGTTTTCCATGCCGCTTCGCTTGCCGGAGCGGTCGGAAGGATCCGGTCGGACGCCGGGCTCTTCTTTGGGCCTTTCCTCCTTCGAAGATAGCCCCCACACTCCTCGCCGGGCGTGGTTGAGTGGCGATGTCGAGGAGTTCCTTGGTAGTCTGGGCTTGAGCGGCCCGTTTGTGCACCGAGGCTTTGCGGGAGGTACAGTAGATGAATGCTCCCACGACATCGGCGTCGGAGATGTCGGGAGCTCGTTGCGATGGCGGGAAAACCGCGGATATAATCCGGAGGGTTTCACGGTGCGCTTGCGACCCCGAGTCCCAGGAGTTGCGGCGCTTGTAAGTGCCACGAAGTTGCCGACGAAGAGGTCTTCAAGTCGGCCCAGATTCTGACAGTTACGGCGGGCAAGTACTCAAGCCAAGCTCGGGCGAGTCCGCAAGGTAGATGGGAAGTCTTGGATGATGAAGAGATCATCCGTCGCTCCCCGCCGACATCTTGAGCCGGTAGTCTTCAAGCCGACACCCGGGTTCGTGGCCCGGTGTACTTGGCGATGTTAGTGGGCGCCGGAATCGGCAGAAATCCGCTGTCGGATCCCACGAAGAAAGCCCGTGGTCGGGACCATCGGGGCTTGAGGCTGCGGCGGTGGCGCCGCCGTCCACTATCTGTGAGTGGGCGGCCTCCTCCGCCGCCTTTCTTCGCGCCTCGGGTGGCGCGAACGTCGTCGCGTCCCGGCGATGGCGCACGGGTGCGCGAGGCTGAGGCGGCTTCGTGGTGTGGCGTCGCCTTCGCGGACCCGGTCGGCCGGGGCGGCGGTGCGGGCCCGGGGCGAGGTGGCGCCGGGCGATAGGAGCGAGGCTCGCATGTGTTGCGGCGCGCGCTCCACCAGACCCGGAGGTTACGGTATGTGGCCTTGGCCTCCGGGTCGACCGGTTCAAGAAGGCCTCGGCGACATCGCGGCCGCGCCACGTTACGCTTTCGTGGGAAGAAGCGAGGGCCGTCATTCTTCCGGCGGCTTGTGGTGTGCACGGCAGCGAGTCGCGGCGTCACGGGCACTCTCTTGAGTCGCGAGCTCATCTGCTCCAGTTGGCACGGAATTGGTCGAGTTCGGCCCTTTGCCTATCCGACTCTTCACGTTGTCGGCTGGAGTTGGTACGACGGGCTTGGCGCGTTCGGCATGATCGCGTGGGTGTTCCCCCTCCTGCGCCTCGGTCGCGGATGGGGATCCCGTAACGCGAGGTTATGATTAAGTCGGCCGTGTCCGCCATGTTGCACTCGCGAGAGTCTGCGTCCGTGGCGGTACTCCGTGTCGGAGCCGGAGTCGTGGTGGAAGAGTCTTCCAACACTCGTGGATAGAGGCGGCATGTAGCCGCCATAGACCTAATCGCGAGCTGCGGTGACACGGATCACTGTCCGAACTGCGGAGCTTCGCGGGCGTGGCGGGCGCTCCTCGGGCTCGGCTCACAGGACCTGGGCGCCCCAAGCCGGGCTGGCGAGGTCGTTGGAGATGGCGCCCGGGCTTTGGTGGTAGCCGGAACTCGGTGGCGGCGGGACGGCGTAAGCCCTCCCTCCGAAGTGACGGCAAAGTTGAGGGAGCCGAAGTAGATTTGGCTTCCCAGCGACCATGCCGTCGCAGTGGAAGATGCCATCGGGAGGCAAGCGGAATCCGGAGATGATGATGAAGACGCACGAAGACCCTACCGCACGCCAATGGCCGGCGCGTTTGAGCACCGCAAGTAAATTTGTAAGTCTAAGGGTCGCGTTCCTCTCCACTGAATGGTTAGACTCAAAGTCCAAGATGTATCTTGGTTGAGGCGAAGGTCCCTACTCGATTCGTGTGGTGGCGCCAGTATTCTATTATGCAGATGATCGCACAAGGTTTACAAGCAAGAGTGCCAATGACTTAGTCGGATGGGTTCGATGGCGCTCTCTCTCTTTTCCTCTCTTTTCTACGGGAGCTCCTGCCTCCTTTTATACGAAAGGAAGGGGCAGGTTACATCGAGAATGGGAGAGGACAAGGCGACCTACACTAGGAGCTTGGTCCTTCGTTACGCTGATCGATCACGCTCGGTCTTGCCCATGCTGGGTCGGTAGCTTAGCCGGTCGGTCGGTTAGGTATTTCTCGGAAGCGGCGTACGCCTCTCTGCGAACCTTACGGGTGTTGGCGTTCTTTGCGCTGGCGTGGCGCCGCCTCGGGAGAGCGTGTCTTACGTCTTGTATGTGACCGGTGATGGGGTTGGGGCGTGACTTGGTCGATCATTTAAACCTTCGGGGAAGGAGCCGCTGCCCTTGTATAGTCACTTTGATTGACCCGTTAGTAAGTGCGTGGTGGTCGTTTGGTAGAGGCTGCGACACGTGACCCTCGGCAGGAGTGATCTTGGCACGATCGGAGTCAGGGGATTCCGACCTACTGCGAGGGTCGGGAGCCCTGTTTGGTCGGAGCCGGGGGGCCGTCTCGCTGAGGAGGTCGGGAGCTTGGCTCGGTCGGAGACATTTCCCTTGGTTGGTCGTGTAACAACCCAAAATTCAATAAAATCAGAAATGCAATATTAAAAATACCCATATGATTATTGTTATGTTTTCTGATTTTTCTTGAATTAAAGAGTTTCTTTCGGCTTTTTCCCTATTAAAAGAAATCCAAAAATGCTATATAGTAAAATGGTAAAAGACAAAAAGGTAAAAGTGTAAAGTCAGTAAAATCCTTAAAAAAACTCATAACCATGATTATGTCCCTTTTTCTGTCTTGGCATTAATAAAATAAAATAAAATGCAAAATGATCATGAAGAGAGAAAAGGAAATCTGAACCAAAAGCTTTGATCAGGATATTTCTTACCTTAACCATAGTTGAAATTTTAACCATGCCTTAATATTAACTTACCCCAACCTTGGTAAAAATATCATGAATTTATCTCTTCATTTAGTAATTTTAGAAATTCAAAAACAGTCAATAAGAAAAGCTGGAAAATGCAGTGTCAGAATTATTAAAAATAAAATATCAATAATAAAATTATGAAAATTTTATTCAAATTGTATAATATTAATTCCAGTCCTGTCAAAAAGTTTCATAAAATAATAAATTGAATTTATCCCTCTATTAAATGAAAAACAGAATCAATTAAAATCAGTAACAGTGCATTGTCAGATTTTTAATAATATTTATATTAATCACATTAATTTGAAAATTTTACTAGACCTTGGTATTTACCTTGCCGACCTCAGTAAAAAGTTTTGTAAAATTTTGATTTTATCTTCTGGCCTAAGCTACCGACTTTATCCTGAGCTGTCCAGAGAATTCCTGGTTTTTAAACCCTTCGTCTCACTGACAAGTGGGCCCGCCTAGACAGCTGTGCTCTTTTGCCGACTTCGCCCTCTCTCGCTGACAGCCTGGCCCCACCTATCAGCTTCACCCTCTCCGTTTCTTCCCCGTTTTCTCTCGCGACTTCTTCCGTTCTCTCGCCAGAGCAGCGCCGCCTCTCCCGTTTTGTCGCCACCCGCGCCGCAACTCGCCACTCGAGGACGCCAGCACGTCGCCCAGACACGCCGCATCTGCCTCGGCTGTTGCGCCTCTCTCCTGCTACCGAGGAGCGGCCGAGACCTCACCGAGCCGCCGCCTTCACCTCCCCGTCAAACCACGTGCCAACCGCCTCGTTCGCCTATTTAAGCCCGCCAAAGCGTCAGACGCACTTGTGCTTCCTCTAGGAACCAAAGAAAACCGAGCCAAACCGCTTCATCGCCGTCACCACCCTCTTCTTCCCCATCTCGGCGAAACCCAAAAAAGGAAACTGCTCGAACTCGCTCTCCTCTGCGCCATTTCTTGAACCACCTCGTCCAAAGCAGCATCACCACTCCAGGAACCTTTCCCCTACCTCAATTTAGCCTCTTCTTCTCCGGTGAGCTTCCCCTCCGAGCTTCTCCTTCCGCCGCCGCAGTCGCACGGTGAGAGCTCTCCTCCATTACTCATTTTCTTGCCCGAACCCAAAAATGAGATCGCTGTGGTCCACTGATGCTCGTAGTGGTGTCCATTTGTCTCGGGATGCCGTCGTTTCGCCGGAACGCCGGTGAGCAGTGTGCTCCGCCGCCCCTCTCCGGTGGCAGGTCGCCTCCGGTCACCTCCGGCCGAAGCATCACCTCCCCTAGACGCGCGTAGGTCCCCTGAGCACGAATCTGGAGTCCATTCCCCTTCTCCGGCCACCTCTCGCCGCCGGTGAGCTCGGGGAGTGAGTTCTCTGTTCGGTGTCACTGCCACCTGGGCCCGGCATGTCAGTGCCTCGGTCCGACGCAGCTCAAAAACGGAAAGCGCGTTTTCACAGTGAAGGCGTACTTTCCCTTTTTGGTATAAATTCTGATTTTCTGTATTTTCAAAACCGAATGCATTCAAACTTGAATATCTTTTGAACTATCCAACCAAATGAAGTGAAATAAATTTCTAAATTCATATAAAATCAAGTAGATTCAGAATATGCAAAAATATTTCAAAATGAACTCTGTTTGAATTTCAGATTTAAATTTAAAGAAAGAATTTGAAATATGTTGTTAATAGAATTTCTGCAATTCAACTTCAAATTAAATGAAATAAATTTTATTAGATTCCATGCTTTGCTAGGAACCTGAATATGCAAAAATACTTAGGGTGTACCATGGAAAATCATTAAAGTATAATATAGGGTAAGAAAGTAGCTTCATAATAGCAATTTAAATAATTTTAGAATTTAGAAATTGAAAATCCAGAATAGTAAAACCTGTAAAATGGTCTCTGAAAATGATAAATAAAAGTGAATTATTCAAGAAAATAAGATTGGTTAATATTAGAACATAATCGGAAAATAAACATGGAACTTTTAAATCGATGAACAACAAATATGTTGATTCCAAGCGATTGATTTTATTTGGTTCTTATATACGATCCTTTCGTTTTGTTGGACTTGCCATGTTATTATTATTCGACGTGTAGCACCCGACGAAACTTGTGAGTTCGACGATCAGGAGTTTGACGTCGAAGATCATCAACAAGGCAAGCACCCCCTTTGATCATATTGATCCCGGTTTTATAAATGTTTTCATTAAATGTTTTATCGCATACTTTACTTTTATTAAAATCTGCTATATTATGGGTGTTGGTAGTTGTACCTATTGCTTCATAGAACTTCCTTGATAAGTATGGATCATGAACCTTGATAACCCTAGAATAGTATAGACAGTAATTGATGTCAATCCGGGTTACTCACACATAGTGTTATGCTTAGCCATGCTTAAATGAACATAAAACTTGACATGATTAAAAATGTTGGATATGACATCTGAAGGGTATGACCATTCTTTATGGTTGGTATTTTGATCAAAAATGAAAATAAAACTATGGTTTGATGCGGGCAATTATTGGCAATAGCCGGGTGTACAAGGGACTTGTACGTAGTGTAGGGTGGAGATTATTGCCCGTGTCAGATTAAGGACCGAACTACGTGTTCGTTAAACCCAAGAATTTACCGTACAACCACAAGTGCTGGTATGGGACAGTCTTAACCTATTAAGTTGCTTAAAACTAGCTTTGCACATTGGTAGGCTGGAGTAGTACGAGCTTCTTGATGTTGGTTGCTCGTAGGCGCCCACACCGAGGTGTTGGGAGTCACGTTTGCTAATATAACGGTGAATGCCATACTATGGACATACTTAATCATTATTGTGCGATGATGTGCAAACATAAATACCATAGTACGGGTTTGGCGTCACCGGCTGGTGCAAAGTTAGGGTTAAACAATGTAACGGTTTTGTTATGATCTCCTTGCCGACACACCAAAGGAAGTGTGTTACTGGCCTGGCAAAAGAGGTTGATCATTACTTGTGGGTAAAGCTGTACAACTCTGCAGAGTGTCAAACTTTTCGAAAAGCCGTTCCCGCGGTTATGGGAATCTTGGTGCGCCAGCACTAGTTAGCTGTTTTTATTTTTCATAAAACTCTGAATTTCTACCTGGGACTGGTAGGAATGGTTACTCAAAAATTTCTGCTGCGACAGTAGAAATGATTCTTGGAAATGGACATGATACCAGGTACATGAGACTTATTTGTACTTACATTCTGTTACTTTTTAAATTAAGTCGCCTTTACTTAAAGTTCACTTTTCAATCTATTAATCAGTATTTACATTCAATTTTAGCTTTATGCAAAACCACCATGAGCCTTTCCTTGAAATGGCCTGCATTTATAATAGGTTTTGCAAAAGTCTTGCGAGTACAAAAGTACTCAACTTGCCATGTTGATAATTTTTAGGTGAAGAACCAGATTTCCCCGACGATACCTTTTACGATGCAGGATTCGGGGATGTGAACGATGAGTTTTATTAGGGTTCTCCTTGTCAGTTGCCTGTGGGGATTTTGGGATAAATGGCATACTACAAGATGAATGTCTCCACTGTTATGCTTTTACTTTTGGTATTGTAAGAATGCTATGTATTTGCTTCCGCTGTAATAATAAAGTTGTGTATGACTGTGATATCAATTTGTATTTGTGCGTACTAGCCACTGATCATGGGACTAGTACTGTATGCACATGGTATCCATTTTCGATATTCATTTATCGAAAATGGGGGCCTTACAGGTCGGGAAGGGAAGTCCCGTGTGGCTTTGCAGGTACTTAGGTCGGTAGTAGGCTGGAAACGGCCTGTTGGGCTTGAGCTGTGCTTGAGGCCGCTGGTTGGTCACCTTGGGCTGTTGGGGTACCCCTGTTATTAGTATTCGTCACAAATGTAATTATGTTTTTTTCCGGATCCATTCTGCTAAAAGCCACTAGGAGGACCTAAACGTAAACCGCGGAGGGACCTAAACATAATTTTTTTTTATCATTTTTATTAAAAACCGGCCCAAGGACCTAAATACAATTTTAAATTTTATAAAGAACCCTTACATGAAAAAAATGATGTTGCGTAGCTGGGAGGACGCCAATTCCTCCCGCTATATATAAATAAAGGTATACATACATACATCGGCTCAAACAGCATGCTCAGGTTGCGGTTAGGTGCCAATATCACATAGGGATGGCAATGGGAATAGTGCCATAAGGACCCGTTTGGAATGTAGTAGTTTTGTAGAAATTTCAAATGAAATAATTTAATTGCCAAAAAAAATCCCGTGTTTCAAATGGAACCTTACCGATAGGAAATTTCTCTATTTGAGGATGGAGACAGAAACTAAGTAATGCATGATAGTAAATCGGATGAGTATACTTTATGCAAGGTCATTCCTCATCTCGTACCATTTTTTCAAATGAGAAACTCAGATTTCTCCCTATTACTTTATTAAAGCGATAGAAAAAGAATACACGACGTTTTCCCTCAATGCCTATGAATTCACACGTTCATAGCTGGAAAAAAGAAATATCTACACCATCGATTAGAATAGTATCAAATATAAAAAAAAATATTTGAAATTTGGAATAAAATAAAATTAGCAACTTGATTTCCAGAAGAATTCCTAAGTAAAAGTATTAAATAAATATAATTTTTAATTGTATATGAATTCCAACAAAAATGACTGAAATTCAGCATGAAAATAAAATAAAATTATCAATTTGATTTCAATATGAATTCCAGAGTACAAACTAAATAATTGAAATTCAGCATAAAAAGTTTCAAAAAAATATAAAGTGGGTTTTTATACGTATTCCAACCAAAAAATAACTGCAATTTGGAATTAAAATAAATACAATTTGCAACATGGTTTCCACAAGAATTCCATTGTAAAAATCCCTAAATAACTAAAATTCGTAATAAATTAAATAAAATTAGCAATTGGATTTGTATACAAAATCCAATGAAAACAACTAAAAGTCGTAATACAAAAAATAAAATTAACAATTCAATTTAATATGAATTTATAAGTAAATTCCCTAAAAACTATAATTAGCATAAAATCGAAACAAAAATTAGCAAATGGATTTGCATATAATCGGAACAAAATCTAAACAATTTGATTTCAATATGAATTCTCATTTAAAATCTTTAATCAACTATAATTCGGAATAAAAATAACAGAAATTGAGAAACTGGATTTGTACATGAATTCCAACAAAAAATAGTTGAATTTGGACTAAAATAAAAGAAAAACCTCAATTTGATTTCCATATGAATTCCAAAGTAAAATACCTAAATAACTAAAATTTAGAATAAAATTAATAAATTATCAATTTGATTTGTATACAAACCCCAATAAAAAATAACAAAAAATTTGACTAAAAATAAATTTATTAAGATGATAGCATGAATGGTGTTAAATGATACTACGAAAGTGTGCAATGACATCAATCAATCCTACAAGAAGACATTGACCACGGTGAAATGAAGAGCCGGGACGGCGGCGTACTACTCGCTGGAGTCGTTGAAGAGAAAGGCTAGAGTCTATGGAGACAAGGGACTCAACTAGGGATGGAGCCTGCCCAGGCCCAACCCTCTGGCTCGATTAGTTGTTCTTGGACCGATTTGTGATTTTAGTGATTTTTCAAGAGATTTTTCATGGGCTTCCCATCCTAGGCCTTAGGCCATGGCCTGGGTAGCCCGAGGCCTGGCTCCACCCCTGGACTCAACGACTAGTGGTGAGCAACGCAGTTGTTGAAGAAGTGAGTGGCCAAAGAAGCTCAATGATAGCGAAGCCCTAGTAGAAAGGAGATGAAGCTTTGCATTGAAGATGAGCTATGGACAATGTGAGGCCATCAGGTAGCTAGGAGGATGCCATCGCTAGTGAGAGGCACAACATCATCGGTGATGGCTATGGAGAGAAGGGTCTCCATATCGTTAGACAACGACTAAAGAAAATATGCTAACATTAGTGAAGTTGGGAAGTCACCGTGGTTAGTGATGAAGTCACTACACTGAATTGGCCAACATCAAAGAAGAGGACTGACCGACACAAGAGAAGAGGACATCGAGCACGTATAACATCATGCATATATACATACAAGCATACATCTGTATGAATAGAAGCATGGGTGAACAAAAGCAGAGGAGCAAATAGCTCGGAATAGAGATGGTGCAACAGTAGGGAATAGGCTTGTGGCCACAGGAGAGAGCATAATGGTTGCACGTGTATGTGTATTTGATGTCGTAGCGATCAACATTAAGAAATAATTGGAGGGAAGTAGAAGATAACTATACGGTAGAGTATTCCATTAGAAGCGGTAGCAGCTAAGAGATATTGATTAAAAATTAGGCTTGCTATTGGAGGTTGAATCAAAAAAGTTGTGAAGGTGAGAAGAGATAGAAGACACGCAGTTTGGTAGGGTAGCTTGAATGCAAGGGAAGATAAGTTCAAAGTATGTCGCCCATGGTTCATCGATGCATGTGTGAGCAAGGTACTCTGATACTATGTAAACAAATAAGATAATTTGCTGCACACATAATCAACGTATTGCTTAGATTAAATAGAGATACACATGCATGCATACATTTTGGGAAAAAATAACTAACGCACGAAGAATAGGGGCACGTAGCTATATGATCCATGTATAATGGAAAATGGTTATCTTCCATCAAAACTCATACTTCAATTATGCTTCTCAAATTATATTTTCCTTCAAGCTTTTATTGTCTGTTCCAATGTTTATGTCTTAAATATCTAAATTGTCGGGACCCGAATATGCAAATTCGGACCCTCTGTGTATACTGCACTAGTCCAGGATCATGCTAGTGCACACAGGCTCAACATAGATGAATATCATAATCATACACAGCGAAAATACAATAAAAGACTTCATATATTAAATAACACTGGTTGAATGACCTTATGGTCAACTTACATGACTATGCCTCGCATGGCTGAACAATAAATTACACTGCAGCGGAATGAGAACGTAGACAACCCCTCAGTATACCACAGGCAACTGACAAGGCTTGCGCCCTAAACATTCGCCTCCTCCTAGTACTCCTTCTCCAGCATGGATGTAGACTCCTCAATTGATGATGTTGTTGGCAAGGGTGAGTACATAAAGCACTCAACAAGTTGTGCACAGAATGCAATTCTAACATAGCTATATGCAAGGCTTATTCCAAAGGATAGGCTATCGTGGCAATTTTACAACAAAGCAGCATTTATGAACAAATACAATAAATAGATTGTAAAGACTGTAAAACAAATAACAGTAACAGATAGATTCAGCATTTCTCAAGTAAACCAAGTTTTTCAATCCTAAGTCAAATTTTCCAACCTTTCATATGCAATCCTGCCATCCCAACCAAGTTTTCCATTTAATTAAACTAACCCTTAACTGTAATTCCCGAGCATTGCTCAATTCCGTGAGCACGGCTATTCGAACAGTTTTACACTCTGCAGAGGTTATGCACTTTACCCACACGACATGATATTATCTTTGCGTCTGGCCATTAGCACACTTCCATTGGTGTGCCAATAGAGAACTCATGACAAAACCTTTACAATGCTCTGGCTTAACCCGGTACCACCCACTAAGGTTTCAACACTGGTGGGACTGGTTACCACGTTCAGGGGCCCCCTCTTGCGTCATGTGAATTACTCCTGACGAGTACTCATACCATGGGTACCCCAACGGCCCGGAGTGGCGAACGGGCTGCCCCAAGCACGGCTCCGACCAAAGGCCCCGCGGGGCCACGAAGGACGATCGACCCCGACCTAACGAGCTGCCCCAAGCTCGTCCCCGACCCAATGGGGCGTCCAACCCCCGCAGGTCGGAGTCCCCACGATCTCCGACCAAGCTGAGGCGATCTCCGCCGAGGGCCAAGTGTCGGGCCTCCGCCGGCCATTAGCCACGTGCCCTGCGGACACGATAGCTCAGAATGACTGTGCGGGGGCAGGTGGCTCCTTCCCGAGATGGTAAGGAGATTGCCGAAGTCAAGCTCCGGTCTCATCGTCCAGACGTGCACGGTATGAGGACGCGCTCCCTCCCGAGGCAACGTCAGCGCCTGACAGGCTTGCAGAGGGCAGGTGCGCTATTTCCCGGTGAAACGGCAAACTGCCCCAGTGAGTCCACCAACCCGGCGTGGGGGGAGGTAGACGCTGTCCAATCACCAAGACGAAGGACCAGAGCTCCTAGCATAGATCACCTCGCCCTTTCCTCTCCCAACTTCCCATGTAACCTGCCCCCTCCGGCTATATAAAGGGAGGCAGGATCCTCTGGGAGGGAGACGGACTCCCTCCTCTGGATCTTCACGAATAGGCTGTTTTCGCTCTCACCCATTCGAGCCCTCAGCTCCCGCTTGTAAAAACAGTGCAGTCATCTGCACCCGCAACAATATAACACCACCACACGAACTGGAGTAGGGACGTTCGGCCCGAACCAGTATACATCTTGGATTCCTGAGTCTAACCATTCAAGGAGAGGGAACGCGCGGCCCCTTAGACTTAAAATTCACTCGCTGGTGCTCGAAACGCCGACAACTCCATAACTCGAGAACTCACACCGACCAAGATAGTACCAAAGTTAAGACATTGTAAATTAATCAGCTAGGTTGTCCTATACCAGACATGTGGTTGCATGATTGACTCAGGTCAAAGGCTTGCAAGGTTAACTTCCACATACCCTCTGCCCATCGGGCTCACCTTGGCATACTCACCCCTTACCACTTGCCCCAATTTAAGTGATTATCACCCTAGTTGATTACCAAGCACCACGTGCCATCAACAATTCAACATCGTTGCGTGACATTGCTCGCCACTACAACTCAATCTCATTGTACGACTTCACATGACACACAAGTTAACATTATTGTTCCATATTCCATAAGTCAAGATTAATCATTGATGATTCATGTACATATGATGACGTGGCACGGCTAAGCCATCTACGACGGTCTAACCAGCCCATGTTGATTATCAATATTAACCAACTATTAGTTAACCATCCTAGGGTGACAATTAGATCATGGCATACAAATTACAAGGTAGGGTATATAGATCAAATTGGTAGATTAACTAGATCCCAATTTAATTTGAAATAATTGTACACTTGAAATACTATGCAATAAAGTAAAACAATATATCATTTGTATAAACATGGGTTCAACATGATCAAAGCACAACTTGCCTTTGAATAGGTTCTGGTCTTGCTCTGGAAATTGATCTTGGGTCAACGAATCCTCCTCCGAAGCATCGCACAACTCAACGTCTATGCGAACCGAAGGAGAAAAGCAAATAAATAGCAAAACAGAGAGCAAACAAACTCTAAAAATCAAATAAAATTCATCATTAAATAGATCTCAATTTTACAAATTTTTAGGAATTTGAATCACCTCAATCGGAGTTCGTATGAGGGAGAACGAGCTCGGAGAAGATTCAAAAATCATAAAAACCTAACAATTGAAAAATATCGAATTAATCCAATTATTTTTATAAAGAAAAACCGTATTATTGCGTCATGCTGACTTCATCGAAAACCCGGACCAATCCCGTTGCGCTACGTCTCCTCGGTCTATAGACCCAGTCCACGGTCAGGCTCTGGTTTACCGTGGACTCGGTCCATGACCTTTCGGCGACTGCGCCGACACGTGGCTTCGCCCGATTGGTTGCAGCGCCGCCCACGACGTGCATCCCGATTACCCACACGTGGCAGGATCAGAACCGCCCGCGGAAGATCGGACGATCCCGGATGATGGCGATGACAGCGACTACGTGGCTTAATCTGAAGCGTTCACCCTAGATCGAATGGCTGGCGACGCTCGATCCCGACGATGGCGATGCGGTGGCGCAGCCTCACCGGTAGCGGAGAAGACGACGTTGGCGACAGCATTTCCGTGACGATCCGGTGACAGGGAACAGCGAGGTAGATGCGGCACGGTCTGAGGGTCACGGATCTAGAACCAACATGACTCGGGATGACGCGACGACGGCGGAAAACGGCCAAACCCATGACGGCTTCCCTCACAATTCCGACAAGTCTGCACGGTCAGCAGACAGCGGCGCAGACGATGAGATCAGCGGAGAAACACGCAGCTAGAGAAGGCGGTCCCAGAAAGCAAGGCGGCGACTTAAACAGGGCCTTAGGGAGGCGTGCACAGCGCGGAAGTCGGAGATGGTCTCGTGGCGGCGGCGGACTCCGACGACAACACGGAGAAGCGACGTAGCTCCATCCCGCCCGTCCACGAGGCATCAATCCGACGGCTCCGAGCAAGCGGTGACGCGAAGAAGGCACAACCGTTGGATCTCAATCCAACGATTGTGAGGTTAGGGTTTGGCAAAAGCGGACTCACGCGGTTGATTTAGGTACCTGATAAATGGGTCGGCCCGCTATTGTTCACTTGACTTTTCATCGAATTTTTCTTTTAAAATAATTACATAAAATCATTTGATTTGTTTTAGGCAATAAAAGTATTAGGAAAAATCCAAAAAAATTCTCTGAGGCATTTTGAACTTAAATAAAATATTTTTGGCAAAAGTTTATTTTAACTTTGCATATATTTACATAGTTTTCAACAAAAGACCAATATATTTAATTTAAAGTTAATTCAAATAAATCCAGAAAAATCCAATAAATTCCAGAAAATCATAAAATAAACAAATAACCAATAAAATAATATTTAAGAAAATTTTGGGATGTTACAAAAATTGCCTACAAGATATGTAAAATATTCTTAATAATCTATGTTATATCATTTGATACTATAAAACATTAAAACAAATCTAGCTGCGCAGATACGTGGAGCACATTGCTAGTTAAAATAAAGTCAAAAGAAGCCACCATGTTTGCCCTCAAGGGCTAGAAATTCCTATGTTAATCAAGAAAAAAGAGGGAATTATCTATACCGTTGATTGTGATGGATCCAAATTACAACAGTTTAAATTAAAAGAAAGAGTTCGTGTCAACAATAAAAATAAATAAAATTCAGAATACAAAATAAAATAAAATTAACAATTTGATTTCCATACAATTTAATAAGTGAAATCGCTAAAAATAATTTGGAATCACAATTAAACAAAAATTAGCAATTACATTTATATACAAATTTCAACAAAAAAACTAAATTTACAACAAAAAATAAAAAATTTGCAATTTGAATTTCCATACGAATTCCTAACTAAAATTTAAAAAAAAATAATTCGAAATAAAATTAAACAAAAATATAAATTTAATTTCTATAAATATTTCAACCAAACTAACTGAATTTTACAATAAAAAATAAAATAAAATTATCAATGATTTTTATGGTAAATTTAAAACTAAATTCTTAAATAACTAAATTCACAGTAATAAATAAATAAAAATTAGCAATTGGATTGGTATACGAATCCAACCAATATTCGGCATAAAAATTAATGAAAAATTGGAATTTTATTCCATACCAATTTCAAAGTAAAATCTCTAAATAACTAAAATTCTGATTAAATTAAATAATATTGGAAATTTTATTTGTATACAAACTTAAGTATTGAAATTTTGAATAATATTAAAAGTTATAACGTGGATAATATGAATGTTGTTGGAGGAGATCATGAAACAATGCAATTGTGTCAATTTATCTTTTGAAGAGTGGAAGCGCCGACGACGAAGATGAAGACAATGTCGTGTTGTTCACCTTAGTAGCTCGGGGCCACCAGAGATAGCGTGACAGGTGTCCCTAGCAGGGACAAGTGAAGGTTGCGCGTGTATGTGTTTTAATATCACAACGGTCAGCATTAACAAAGAATTGAAGAGAAGTAGAAGATAACTATGCGATATAGTATTGCATTGGAAGGGGTAGCAACTAAGAGTGATCGATCAAGAATTGGGTTTGCTATTATAGACTTAAGCATAAAAGCTATGGTGGTGAGAAGAGATAAAAGATACACAATTTAGTAGGGTAGCCAACGTGTGAGGGAATATAACTTCAATGTAGGTCACCCACGATGCATCGGTGCATGTGTGAGTAGTGTAGTCTAATATCGTGTAAATTAATAAGATAATTTAATACACACATAATCAACATATTGCTTGATATTAAATAGTGCTGCATGTGCATGCATACATTTTAGAAATGAGTAAGTAATGGAGAAAGAATAGGGGTATGCAACTACATGATTTATGCATGATGGAGAGTAGTTACGTTTCTATAAACCCCAACAACTTATTATGCTAAATGATTTTCTTCCATCAAAGTGCATACTTCGATTACATTTCTCAAGTTGTATTTCCCTTCAAGCTTCCACTACGAGATAAGGAAAGGCTCGAGGGAGCCGCTAGCATCGACGGGGAGGAAAGAAAGCATACCAGTGAGAGGATGGCGTGGGGCTCACCGCCAGCCTTTTTTGTTGCTCATGTCGCCGTCACCGATCACCAATGGCGAAGTTAGGATGAAGAAAATGGAGGATGGGCTTAAAGCCATAATGGACTAAGCTAAATTAGGACAAACATAGTCTTGTATTCTTGTGCAATTTAAATTCATACATGAATATAAAAGACGAAAAGTTTGTTTTTTCCGTTATCACAAAGCTAAGAACAAATTGTAAATTTTCATCACTTCATCGAAATTTATGAATTGCTTGTGAATACATGAATTTCATGTGGCATAATCACAAAAAGTTCATTTTCCCATCATTACAAATCTACGAACAAATTGTGAATTACATCATTTCATCGAAAATTATCAATTAGACAACTACCAAATACCAATTTCATCGATCGGCACTAAACAAAATGCAACTATATTGCTATACAGCAACAAGAGTCAAGAGTAATTGAGTAAAGAATCAAGAGCCAAGACAAAATACTAAATACCAATTGCCTGTCGGCTGCTACCCAGTGTATTCACTCGTGGCTCAACCTTGCTGGCCTGCTTTGTTGCTTTGCCTGTTGCCTACCTACCCGAACCGGCTGACACCAACCCCAAAGTTAAAGGGCAAAAGCCCAAATCGGCAGTGGCGTAGTTGGCAGCTCCGTCCCTGCCTCCCTGGTCACATCCAGCAGCCAGCCCACTCCTGGCATCCTCCTCCTCCGTCCGATCCTCTCCTCCCATCTTTGGCTCGTCACATCGCCAGCTTCTCCCAGTGGTCACACCTAGTCCTGGGCACATGGGCCGTGCCACGTTGGGCCGGCCCGGAGCACGCAGGGCACGGCACGGTTAAAGCCCGGCCCGGCACGTTAGCGGGCCGTGCCGTGCCGGCCTGTTACTGTACATCGGGCGTGTCGGGCCCAAAAGCCGAGCACGACAGGCGGCACGGCCAAGACGCCCGTTTGGGCGTGCCGTCTTGCCCGGCCGGGCGAACGCCGCCGCCACCCCGCCGGCGCACGCGCCGCCCATGCAGCCGCCCGCTCCCACCGCGCCAGCGCCTCGCCTCGCCCGCGCCTCGGCTCCAGCGCGCCCACGCCCCTTGCCACCGCCACCCGGCCAGAGGGGAGGAGAGAGAGAGGAGAGGAGAGGAGGAGGAGGAGAGGAGGGCGGCGGCGCGGAGAGGCCGGAGGAGAGGAAGAAGCGGCGCGCGGAGGCCGGAGGGGAGAGGATGGGCGGCGGCTGGGAGGCCGAGGGCGGCGAGGGCGAGGGAGCTGAACGGCCTTGGCAGGGCGCGCCGGCGTGGCGGGGAGAAAGGCGGAGAGGCGGTGGCCGGTGGTCGGGCGGGCGAGGCGTCGAGGCGGCGGCACGCCGCCGCGCGCCCGAGCTCGAGGAGGCGACGCCAGCCTCACGCCGCGCGCGCGGCCCGAGGAGACGGCGTGGGCGACTCGAGGTGCCAGCCAGACGAGCGCGCGCGCCGGCGAGGTGGAAAAAGAGAGGCGCTGCGATCAAGTCGGTCGGTGGAGAGAAAAAGAGTGTAGCGTATCGACCGCGTCCGGGTAATTTTAACGTCTCTCGCGGGAAAAATTATTCGAAGGAATCAAATGTCTGAATTCAATGTCTCCCTCAACGTCTAATTGTCCCGCGGGAAAACAGAGACTGAGAAGGAATCTGAAAGTACATCACGGGAAAAAATTATTCGCGGGAATCACGCGTCATAATGACATGCGTTTGAGAAAAAGAGAACTAAAATGACACGCCTGATGAATTTTAAGTTTTGAACACAAAGAAGACAGCGATGTGATTGATTGATTCCATCCCGCTCTCTTTAACGCAATTTTGAGCATAGCAACAAAACAACGGTTATTTATTTGGACACACCATAAATCTGAGGATGGCTTGCATTTTCTCTGCACAACTCTCAACTCTCTTGCGCTCTCTCTTGCCCATTTTTTGCTCAGGCGTTCAGCACATTCTGCGCATCTCTCTCTATTTGCTTTCTTTTTTTTACTCTCTCGTTGTGAAATAAAATGTTTACAAGAGCAAGAGTAGGAGAAACACGCCCGCTCTCCTAGTCCCCCTCGTCAGGATCAAGAAATCGACCCACGCCAACTCTCCCCCAGCATGGGAGACTACGGCATGGATGACCATCATCTGGACGGCACGCACGGCATCGAGGATGCCTCGTACACTCCGGATGCACCGAGCTCGGATGCCGCTACCTCGGTGCATACGGGACGGGCGTCGATATCCACACCGAACACGCAGCCCGACATATCGATCACGCCAACCACGGGCGTCCATAGCCGGCGATCGACGCGCTTAGTGCGGCAACATATGGATAGAACCGTCGAAGCTGTTGACGGACATGAGGTAGTGTATCTTTGTTTGCAAATCATCAATCTAAACTATCTGCGTGCATGTGGTGGTACATGTCATCTAAAGAGACACGCGAGAATTGCTTGAGGAAGATATCGGCCGGACGGAGGCGGCGAGCGTCTGAACACGACTCAACTTCAACACCGACGGTTCGGTAAGCACATGGGTATACAACGCCGACGTAGCTAGAGAAGAAATTGCACGTTACATAGTTCTGAGAGGATCTTCCGCTTAGAGCAGTGGGAGCTCTAATTTTGAGAGAATGGTGCAACGTGGTTTTTGCCCGCAATCTGAACATGTTAGTAGAAGAACAACTACACGTGATGTTGTTAAAATGTTTACAACTAAACTAGAAATGTTAAAGCAGACCTTTATGGCGCTTAGTTTTCATTCGCATTAACATCGATATATGGACTTCCTCTCACCAAAGAGCAATATATTAGTATTGTTGCGCACTATCTAGATGACGATGCGTACTAAATAAAAGAGTTATAGGGTTTAGGCCAATCTCGGAGTCACACACCGGACATGCTATCGCTACCGTATACTCGAGGTTGTTAATGAATTTAAAATAGAAAGTAGAATTGTTTCCATTACTCTTGACAATGCATCGGCTAACACAACGGCTATGGAGCATCTCTCACCGCGCCTAGAGTCTTATATTGGAGGTTTTGTACTCCACCGGAGATCGTATGCCATATTATTAATCTCATTGTACAGCGGTATGCATGTAATGAAACCTACTTTGGAGGGCATACGTAATGCTATCGATTTTATTACTAATTCACTGTGAAGTTTGCCCGATTTTGAGTCTTGCAAGGCCAATAATATGGTACCAAGAAGATTCAACCTAGATATGAAGGTTAGATGGAACTCAACTTATACTATCTTTTAGCGGTCGAAGGCTACGAGCACATTATCACTTATCTTCGTCAAGCGCAATAATGGTGAGGTATTGGTTCTTGACGCGATTGGATAATTGCTAGTCATTTTCGTAATTTTTAAAAAATTTACTGACGCAACTAAAAATTATCCGGTGTTTATTACCCAACTTCTTGCTTAGTTATCAGTGGCTTTGGCTTATTGCTAATGCTTTTAAAGAAAATAGAGATAATTATGTTTCGTTCCATTATAGAACCAATGGAGCAAAAAATTTAAAATATTTTCAAGCTATTCCACATTTGTCTTGCTTTCTTTGTCATTTTGGATCCTCGGAGAAAATTTTACGACTTGCGGGCGCCTCTGCGAGGAATAGGTGAGACATTCGATCTTGATTTCTCAGGCCTATACTCATGTTTATAACGAGTTTTTGAGTTTTCGACAAATACTACGAGAAGTTTGGCACCGAAGTGAAGCACGGAGATCTACCTCAACAACGCAACAAGCACGAGGCGGTTCGATGGCTTCAAACATGTGGAAGAAGTCGAAGGCAAATCGTCAGTTCATCTTAGAAGCCGAAAGCGGACCACAATGGAATCCACGGGTAGAGATCAACCACTACCTCGACCGCCTTTCATGGAGTCCGAGCTTGACATGAGCGAGGAAAATGAACTTAACTTGCTTTTGTGGTGGAAGAATAACCAGCGTATTTACCCGTGCTATCCCATTTCGCACGGGATGTACTTACTGATTCCGGTGTCCACTGTCTCGTCGAATCCACTTTCGATTCGGTGGGAGGATACTTGAGCCAAGGAGGTCGTCTCACACTGAGATGGTTGAGGCAATTACATGCCTCAAAGGCGGAGCGTCAGGATGAGAGGACACAACATCGGCCAGGAGGATCGGAGATCACGACGCGGTGAGCGGACTTTGACAATCTCGACCTCGGGTAGTCTATGTATATAAATGTAGTTACTGTACTCTTTTCCTTACCGGGGGTACCCCACACCGGGGTGTAATGTTTTTAACGAGGCAGTAACTTTGTATATGTTCAAGATTTAATAAAATTTACTTCTTTTCCCCCCAATATTTGTGTCCATTGCTAACAATACCGATATCTACACAGGATGTTTCTTTCGCATGCTTTCATTTAGTCATTGCTTTGCGTGTACATTTCTTCTTGTCATTTATTTACTTACTTTGCTAATTTCTCCAGAGATACACAAGAGAACGAATGCGTGTTCGCTAATAACGATCTAATTAATCGGCAATCTACTGTAGCAAAACTGGAGCAATTTACTGTAGCAAACAGTAGCAATTTACTGTAGCAAAACCGCAAAAATTTACTGTAGCAAAAATATTGTACCTATTTACTGTAGCAAGACCGTTTTATTAATCCGGACCGTCGATTCGCTCGATCCGACGGTTGGATGCCCATCAACTGCAAACTTGACAGTCACTGTGACTGCCAAGGATCTCTGTCCATGCGTGTTGCTCGATTGTAGATTTACATATTTATTTAATCAAGGTGGCTATACATTCGTTGCAGTAGCATCGCGTCACGCGCGCTACTACAAGCAAATTTGGGTCATTTCCTCTCGTCGCAATAGTGTAAATGGGTGGGCACAGGCGACCGCGGTACAAAGTAGGCACGGCGTAAATGGGCGTGCTTGGGCTCGCCGAAGCGAAGCCGGCAGCACGACCCCACGGCCAACGGGGCACGACGGCCGACGCGCGGCCGGCACGGTTCGGCCAAGCACGATGGGCCGTCTTTGGGCGGCCGACACGCACGACGCCCACCTCTAGTCATACCTCATCACGCCGCCGCCATAGCTTCACCATGTGGCCACACCTCACCGTGCTACACCGTCGCGGTCTAGGTTTTTGCCCCCTCGGCTCATGTGTGCACCTCTCCTCTCAATCCCATCCTCCTCTATCCTCTCATTTTCAGGATTGCGTTGATTGGGTGGGGTGGATCGATGCAGAGGTGTGGTCACGAGGGAGGCGAGTGGAGGAGGCAAGGAGACACACGCAGGTGCGGGGGCGGGGGCGACGCGGAGCTTGATGCTGGGGAAGGTTAGGGTTTTGGTGTGGTGGAGGGAGCACGAATTAATTTGGGCCGTCCATTGCTATTTGTGTGATCCCATCGATCCTATGGCTTTACAAGTGCCTGTTATGACCATACGATTGCGATCCGACGCTGCGTGTGTGCCGAATCAGTCGAAGCTAGCCTGCGATCACGAAAACTATGGAGGACTTTTCGCAAAAAAAAAAAGATGATGTGATTAGGCCCCAGATTCTTTCCGCTATTGGAAAGATAATATTTGTCCATTCAGCGGACCTCAACAAAAGTAGACAACCCGAATCACACAGCAGCATAAGTTTCTTGAGAATTGCTAAAAACCTGTCGCATATTTTTTTCTTTGATTTCAGTCACTTTTCTATTATTCGATCTGCATTTAGATAGGTGATTGAGCTGAAGTATTTTTTTTTCTTTTCTCATTTATTTTCTATTAGGGTTCATCAATCCCATTTTTCTTTGGCTAACTTAGAAAAATTATTTTTCATTTTTCTCTACACGGGTTCACAAATCCCATAATATTTGTGTATCTTTAAATTATTGCATTTAGATAGGTGATTGAGTTGGAGTATTTTTTTTCTTTTCTCATTTATTTTTTATTAGGGTTTACCAATCCTATTTTTCTTTGTCTAGCTTAAAAAATTATTTTTCATTTTTCTCTGGAACAACAATTCAGAATCAAATAATACAAACACTCAAAGCCCATAAGACCGGAATCGATAAAAAAAGTTGAAAACACCGATCCATCAATTCATTACGAGCCCTATAATGTGCATCACACATAATATTGTAGCTAGCGATGTGTCACAAATCTGTAATGCTTCAATTTGATCGTATGTTGCACGATTCGACTGAAAACCAAAATATTTTCAGTGGAATGATGCATAGGCAGTCCCAAGTTTCTTTGCTTAATTTGTCCGATTCAGCAGACCTCAACAAAAGTACACAACCCGAATCACACAACAGTATACGTACAACCATAGGAGACACAACAGGCACGAACAACCCTAACGCACCAGGCAAGGAGCTCTCTAATGCATGAAAAGAGAAGAAAAGAAAGAAATATTTTCGCTTTGACATGCAGAACAACTTCAGCAGGTAGCAAGAATCAGAAGCCAATGTACGTAGGCACGTAGGCACATGCAAGACTAAGCAGCCGCAGCAGTGGTGGTTGGGATCAAGACGGAGCCCAGCGGCGGTGCCGCCTCCGGCGTTGTGACGTAGCCGGCAATGTCCCGCGGCTTGACGTGCACGCGGAGGCCGTTCTTCATGAACAGCGTGAGCGACATCTTCTGCTGCACCTTGTGCCCCGGCACGAGCTCCACCGAGTGGCGCAGCAGCACTGCCGATGCGATGGACTTCATCTGAAAGTAGGCCAGGTCCTTGCCGAGGCACGTCCGCGGTCCGCCGTTGAACGCCACGAAGCGGTACACGTCCTTGACAGGCTCGAACCGGCTGCCGTCGGCCGATAGCCACCGATCCGGCTGGAACTCCACGCAGTCCTTCCCCCATATGCTCTCCATTCTCCCGACTGAGTAGATGGAGTAGGTGATCGCCGAGCCAGCCGGCACCACGGTGCCGTCGGGAAGGACGTCATCCGCCACGACGTACTTGGAGTCCTGCGGCACCGACGGGTACAGCCGCAGCGTCTCCGCCAATGCCGCTTTCAAGTACACGAGGCGCTCCAGCTCGTCGAAGTCCAGCGGCTCCTCGGTCCACCTCTCTGTGTCTTCTCCCCGCGTCTCCCTGAGCACGGAGGCGATCTCGAGGAGAACCTTGCGCTCCACGTCCCGCCTCTGCATGAGCGTCCAGAAGAACCAGCTGAGCGCGACGGACGACGTGTCGCGCCCCGCGAGCAGGAAGTTGAGAGCGATCCACTGGAGCACGTCCTCCGGGAATGCCCTGCCGTTGCTGTCGCGCTTCTTCATGAACCGGGACAGCAGGTCGTCCGACGGTGTCGCCTTGCGCGCTGCTATGGCCTCCGTCATGTACTGGTCCACCACGGCGAGACTCTTGCGGAGGTTCTGCTCGCTGCCGACGCCGAGAGCCTTCTTGATGCGCCACAAGAAGCTGGGGAAGAGGAACCTCTGCAGCGTCGCCTCAGTGGCCTCGTCGAAAGCGTTGGCGAAGGGGTTGTCCGGCAAACCCGGAGACAACGTCTCGGGGTCCTTGCCAAAGGTGAGGCCGCAAATGTTATCGAAGGTGAGACGCAGGAGGAGGTCCTGGAGGTCAACACTTGCGGCGGCGTCGCAGTGGTCTGCGAGGATACGCCACAGGCGGTACTTGATGGAGCGATTGGCCCAGCGCGCCATGGCCTGGCGCAATGTCCGGGTGGTGAACTCGAGTGCCGCCGTCTTGCGCTGGAGCAGCCACGTCTCTCCGTCGGAGTTGAAGATGCCCTGGCCGAGGAGGTCGTGGAACGCGGCCTGCCACATGGGGCCCTTGGGATAGTTGTCGAAGCGCGAGCGCAGAATGTGCTCCAGGTTCCGCGGGTTGCACGTCACCGTGACCAGCCCCTGCCGCCGCGCAAAGAACGGCAGCGGCAGGATGCACGTCTGGTACGTTGCCGCGTCGCCCGTGGCGCGCAGGGTGTCGGCGATCCAGTCGTGGACCCGCGCCCGGTTCAGGACGACGCTGGGAAGGCTGCCAACGAGCGGCCACATCCGCGGCCCGGACAGCCGCCTCGACAGCGCCCAGAACCACACCATGTACGCCGAAGCCAATGCCACCGCTGTCGCGGCGACGGCATAGGGGTGCAAGGGCAACCCGCCGCCCTCAATTGCCATGACCATGCGTGGTACGTTTTAAGCTTGTAGCAGTACTTGCTACGTGGTGATATAATTAAGAAGGGTGGGTTTAGGCCTTGTGATTAAGAAATGGTGCAGTTCTTGGTGAGTTGGGAAATGTGTTTGGCGCCCTCGTGTATATATATGCACTGCACACGAGCCGTGTGGTGAGGCTTTCCTTAGCGCCCCAAGTTTTACTCTGGTAAGTCTGAAAAGGTTTTGAATTCATGATGGGGAAAAAAAAGCGTTGCTGTTGTCCATACTTCTTGCCTTGTTGGCCGTTCTTCTCAACAAGAAATTTTTGTGATATTGCTCACTCTAGTGTCCGTACTGGCAGTGAGCAAACTAGTCGCGGTTGGTGCTTTTAGTTTAAAGAGTGTAGCAGAAAGGAATGAAGGAGCTGCATGTAGGTATTGGAGACTTGTTTTGTTGCAGAAAATTCAGGACGTGTGTTTCCATCAAGAGACTCTTATCTTTCTTGTTTGCGCAAACCAGTTAGAAGGTTGCCCATACTTTTACCAATCCTTTTCGTCAAGTGTATCACGTACTAGAAGCAGAGCAGGCGATGCTCCGAACGTTGTTTCATAACTCGCCAGCGAAGTAGTTGGTGCGAAATATCCCTTCCCTGCCAATATTCATCCAACCAATTAAACAGGAAAATATTTTTGAAATTTGTAGACAAGAATATGAGACACGTTTACAGCTCTTAGGCTTTTCCTTTAGCTTCAAAGTAAAAAAACCAAAGCCGAAATAAACGGATGACTTTTCAATCGGGTTTTTAGAAAAGCCTAAAAGCCTCCTATAACTATAAACCATAAGCTAGTTCAGAAGAGTTTTTTTTTGCTTTTGCAAGATGAAAATGTTGGTTGTGATCTCGGCTTAATTGCCAGATCCGAAAATCTTGGGCAAGATCCGAAATTTTAGGGCAAGGCCCACCCATATCTTATGCGCTCTGATCGGAAGTCACCAATATATATATTTGGTAATGGTCCCGTTAACCAGTATGAATGAAGAAGAGAGAAGCTGGAACTCAAAATCATGTTTTAGTTCTTGAGTTCCACTACTCCCAACACCCCATCCGATCAAGGGTTTTCAACGCGAGGCTACCGAAGACCGTGACTATCACCGAAAAGATTTTCGGTATCCATCTCTTCATCGCGCATCAGATTCTTTACGCCTCTACCTTCTTCATCAATCGCCGACAAGAACTCTAATGGCTTCTACCTCAATTCCGGGTCAGTTTAACCTAATGTTTAATTTCCGCATTATGGTTTTGGTGATCATGTTTCAGACTAGCTAATGTTCATATTAGTTCATCCTAAAGTATCTAACATTTGGTATCAGAGCGATGATAGTCTAATCTTGATCCCTTTTAGCCCGGATTAGTTTCCGTTTTGATCTTGTGTTCATTCGGTTTATGCTTGGTTCGTCGGATTAAGAACTCTTTTGTGCTCGGTAGCATTTAGAAGGAGGCGATAAGAATAAATCCCGAACCCTAAATTCCATTATTTGTCCCCAAATCAAGAACCCTAAATTCCATTATTTGTCCCCAAATCAAGAAATCCTAATGTGGTAATTAATTTTTTCATGTAATGATTGTTTATGAACATGTGTCACCCATAACATAATTTAGATCTTTTTTGTTTCTGCCCAACGGTGATGCGAATTTGAACTTTAAATTTTTTTCATGTGATCTAATATTTATTTTGGTCTTTAATTAATTTCAGTGCATTTTCTTATGATTAATGTTGATTCTTCTTTATGCACTGCAATAATTAATGTCAATTGCCCAATAATAATGCATCATTTTGTACACCTTTTGGTTAATGTTTAGTTGCCCTCAGTGATGCAATTATGATAATTGAGGAATGCATAAATTTAGTTAAAATTTTCTGGCCTATTATGATTAAGTTTGTCTCAAATCAAAAATAGAACCAACGGGAAATTTTGATTTGGGGCTATGACTAAGTTTTGGACATTAATATACTTAAGTGTTGACTTTTCATGGTTGTACTTCGACCAAAGTTGTTTATAATCATAAATTGTCAAATTTTATTGCCCACTGATGAAATATTTTAGATCCTAAGCCATGCATTATTAATAAGCCCATCTTTGGGCATAAGTTTTAGGCTGGTTTTTGGATGTTTTCTCAGATAGGCCAAAAATAATGCTTTAGTGCATTCCTGGAATAAGCTAAATGGGATTAGTTAAGTATTATGTTACTACCTGATTTGTTTATGATTTCACATATGTTGCAATTTCTTACACCCTAAATTATGAGCTTAAGTTTTTCCCTTATTTTCAATTTAACATTTAATTTATTGCTCATTAATTATTAATTGTTTACGCTTCCGCAAATAAGTACTTGATGTCTAATTGAAAGGATAGGGGATGTCGCCTAGAGGGGGTGAATAGGCGAATTAAAAACTTTGTAACTAAATGCAGCGGAATAAAAAATTTGCAGCTAAATAAAATCTCAGAGGTCTAAGTCCGAGTGTCAAGGATTTTTATCCGGATACTCGAAATGTCCGGATGTCAGGGTTCAGAGTCCGGATACTCGGATTGGATCAGGGACTCGGGCCGGAGTGTCGGGACTTATCTTCGGATACTCGAAATATTCGGACTATCCGGATTGAAGTCGGATACTCGGTTTAAGACCTCGAAATGAGATTTTAAATCCTGCAATTTTTCAACAATCTACTTGAATACAAAAGATCTAAATGCTATCAGGTACCTGGAGATATTGTAGATCTGGAGCCAAACACAACAAAAGAGTAGATCGGGCAAGTTCAAGATTCAAAATCAAATACTAAAGCAAGAGTAAGAAGCAAACTTGAAGACAATGATTTTTCACCCGAAGTTCGGATCCTTGAGGGGATCCTACGTCTCCGTTGAGGCGGCTCGGTCACACTTGAGCCGGGGTCACTTTCAACCCTCTTCCTCCCGGTGTTGCACAAATGCACTCGCCGGTCTTCACTCCTTTGATTCTTTCCCTTACGGAGGCGGAACCGGCCTTCACAAACTTCCACGGCCAACCACACAAAGCTCTGGTGGCTCGTAGGCGACCTCCTAGCCGTCTAGGAGTCCTCAACCTCCAAGAGTAACAAATGCTCACGAAGAACAAGCTTGGAGATGAAATCAAGTGCTCAAACAACTCAAAACTCACTCAACCTAGCACCTCACTCCTCAAACTCTTCCCAACCCTTCTCACAAAGGGGATCACTTAGATCTAAGGGTAAAGAGGTGTTTTGGGGGCTCAAGAACAAGGGTATAGCACCTCTAATCAGTGGGAACACAGCCTCTTTTTTTGAAATGAGGAAGAAGGGGGTTTTAAATAGAGGTCCCAAAAACTAGCCGTTGGAGACAGCTGCGCACAACCCGGAGACTCCGGATAAATACCCCGGACAACCCGGAGTGTCCGGACTTAACACCGGATACTCCGGACCAACTGAGAGCAGCCACCGAGGGTGTCAACCCGGAGTGTCCGGACCAAATGTCCGGATACTCCGGATTGCACGAACAACCCGACGAAAACGAACATAACTTTTGACTCCGGACTCCGATTTCAGAGATCTTGGACTCTACCGAAAGCTAACAACGAGGGCTACACAACCAACAAGGTCTCACAACCCAAAACTCAAAGGATAAACACAGATATCACAAAGAATCCAAGAGAGACCTACAACCCTCACTTTCCGGCACCACTAACACCACTCTCTTTCTAAGATTCACAAGGATGGATCACTTGAGCACTTGACACATCTAAAAGTCATTCGACATCGCATCCCTCTTAATAGTACGGCAATCCTTAGACTCAAAATAAAACAAAGATAATACAAGTCTAGAAATAGTCACTTGCCGTCTTCTTTCTTAATGCCGGTGCATGAAGACCTTCACCATATAATTGATGACATCTTTGCCTTGTCCAACTCGACTCGATTCACCTCATGAGACTCTCGTCCTATCAACCTTGACTTGATCATCCTCTCTGACGATCTCCACGCCAAGTCGATCTTGACTTAGTCCTCAACTCTTGGTGACATCGTCGTCTTGTTGACCTCGGCTTAACGATCATCCTCCAAGATACCTTGGTCATCATACACATACGGGACCTAATTCTTTCCAATCCACTTATGATAGACATTAGTCCCAAAAGCTCAATAGATATGAATAAGTTGATATTTATGAACAATTGATTGCAACAAGTGTTTCATATAAGGAAGCACAATAAAAAATGGAAACACTTGACATAAGAAATGTTCTCTACTAAGTACATCATGATGAATATGTAATTGATCTATATGCACTAGAGAGATAATTGCCAATATGATGAATCAATTAAATCATGGCAAGGATCATAGTCTTTACTTAAATGAAGCACATGATAGAATATACACGAATTGTACATGTGCAAATAATATTTGGAATAAGAGTAAATATGTGATCCAACACTAGATTAAACTTCACTAAGAGAATTGCATGAGAAGATATACAACTAAAACATGCATGCACCAAATCAATCTATAGCAATATGAAGTTTAACTCTAGTTAATATATGCATACTAAAAACAAAGCACATAATGAACTCAAATGAATATATATGCACAAATAAATATGACATGAACCAATGTGCATATAGAACCAATGTTCATATATATAATCAACATGCTACTTGGAGTTCACTATGCATTTGCACAAAAGGAATGCAATAACAAATATAGAATAGATACCAAAATTGCATACCTTATCTTTGCTTAACCATCCCACTTGATTTTCCTCTAAAAGATGAGACTGATACTTAACTAGGCAATAACATGTTAGTCTCATAGCAATATAATCATATTAGAGGTTTGTCATTTGTTAAGCACTAAGTTAAGCATTTACTTAATCTCATAGATTATCATTATATGCGTTTCTCATTAATCACCAAAATAACATAAGTGCCTAGATGCACTTTCACTAATGCTCAGTAATTTTGATAATGTGATTAATTTTGTCTCTTATTAATGTATTCTACTTTGAGACAATGTGATTATCATTAATTAAATGCCTCATGACTATATACTGATCAACGTCTTTTATGGGTCATGTGATATTTAATTAGTTCTCATGTTAATCAAGTTATTGAGTCTTGTCAAGCATTTATATGATAAAGACTACATTATAATTAAGATATCTCTAATTGAGATGGAACCAACGAGAAGTCTTAGTTAGAGATTTAATTAAGTTTTGGGATTATGTTGTGGCCATAATTGCATTCTGACCAAAGTTGTTTGCGATTGTGTACCATCCCCATAGATTAAGTTATTTTTTTCGTTATATATCCAAAGGTGATACGGTTTGGAACTGAAGTCATGTTTTGGGATTATGTTGTGACACACGGTTATATTCTGACCAAAGTTGATTATAGTCATGTATCATTCCCATAGCTTCTCTAATCAAAATGGAACCAACGAGAAGTTTTGGTTAGAAATTTCATGTTGATTTAAGGATTATGTTTTATGGCTCATGGTTACATACTGACTAGCGTTGTTTGTAATCATTTGCCATCCCCATTAGTGAATCAAGTTAAGTTCTTCGTTTTTGCCTGATGGTGAAGCGAATTAGAATTGTTAAGCCTTGTCATTAGCATGTTATTAACCTGATCAGCATAGGGTTAATTTTATGACAAACAATCATTCACATTTTTGTGGATATTAAGTAATGATCAGTGTTATATCCCTATTATCAATTCAGCCATAAGTTCTTCGGCTGTTTCAGTACCCTAATAAAAAAATATAATAATTTATTAGCATATTATTCTTGATGTTATTGATTACGCATACAAACATAATATTGATAATTGGCTCCCATTAGAAGAAGCATCTAATAATTTAGACATAGATAAGAATTCAATATTCTGATTACTAGTGGGAGCAATTTAAGCAAATGTCCCTTTTGATCATAAAATTTAGGATCTAGAGGAGCAATCATCTAGTTAAATTATGTCTATCTGACGATAATGGAAAAGCATTATAAAGCTCCTCAAAAGTTCTTGCCAGTATACTGATCATAAGAGTTCTCAAAGTCAATGAGCTAGGACATGAAAATTATTGGAGCATTTCTAATTCACTTCATTACGTCATTCATAAAGAATGTAACAACAATAATGAAGAATGAAGAATGAAAAGTGAACTATGATTGTGCCCATGAATGTGTGTGTTCATAAAGAAAGTTGGCTAAATACTAAAAGACTACGTTTATGCTGCCAACATTACCCCAAGATTATGAAAGTTTTAAAGCGAGGCCTTAGAGAATGAATAGGAGGCTAATGTTAAAGCCGTTGGAAGTTTTCCATCAGTACTAGGTTATGTTTTCACCCTCCATCCTAATAATGTAACTTATGTTCCCATTATGAAAGATAATTTTCTTACACTATAATAAATTATTTGGGGAACGTTAAGTATGTTGCTAACTCTATTGGCTTCACCAAAAGTGAAATATTTATGAGAGTTCGTCGAAATTGTGGCATTGACGCTTGTATCACATTTCGAGGGGGAGAGTAGAACATCTCATTGAGAAAAGAAAAGCTTCATTATGTGAGACATAAACCCCATGAACAAATTTCTTACTCTATTAAAGATACTCTCCTTGTCAATAAGTTTAATGGATGGAAAGATTGAAGATAATTAATATCAATATCTTACACTCTGGAAAATTAAGATACTTACATACGTGGGATATTGTCAAGATTCCATCCAGACTAAAGGGTACCACTGAGTTTATAGAAATGTTGATTCTAGTGGGAGCTCTGAGGCAAGTTAAACCATACTTGATGACAATCGTGCTTATATTCCAATGCTGATAGTCCGAGAGAATAGCAATCATTTGTCTCTTAAAGTTCCACCTCCAGTTCATTCTGGAGTTTATGACTAATGTGAGCCTCACATAAAGATACCTTAAGTTTTAACCTTAAGACCAGTGGGAGTAAATTTAACCTCTTAGCTGTTTATATGGACTTAACTGTTTATATAGACGATGTCTTGTTGACTATCAGCAATAGGGACATTAATGTTTAAGACCTAAATATTTTCTTTCTCTTCTGGGAATTAAGATTGTCTTGGTGATGTTTTTACTATTAAGATTCACCAAGATTGGTCCAATATTAAGGGAGTTTACTCCGATTATTAAGGGCGATAGAAGTTTTTCTTACGTTCCGCTGTCATGAACATTATGTATACTTAAGTTTGTATACGCCCTTATTTAACATTTGTTACCGGGATACTTGGCAAATATTAATCCAGGACTGGATCACGGGAAAACAACTAAAGATAACTTTGCATCATAGGAAAGGTGCTAATGATTACATGCTCACATATAAGAAGTCTGATAATCGTAAAGTTGTGGGTTATTCAGACACTGATTATGCAAGGTGTGTTGATACTAAGAAATCCACATCAAGTCAAATCTTCAACATTGCAAAAAGAGCTATATTGTGGAATGGCTCTAAATTTAAGGCATCATTAATGATGCAAGCAGACTTGTGGCATGTCATAAGGCTATTAGATAATGAGAAATCCACAATAGGCTGTTGTGGTTTAAGAATAAGAAAAATTATTTTTGGCTTAAGATACTATCCCGGAATTTATTATGTAAGAGTGCAATTTTTGCTTCGAGTAACAATATGTCAAGTGGTTTTGCCAAACACATGACGTTGTGAAAGATATAATCCAGAATCGAATTATTGACGTTCAGCCTATAAGATTTAAGATTCCCTGTTAAAGGCTTGTCTAAAAATTAGTGCCGGCATAAGACTTATTGATGACCTATATACAGGATAAATTGAGATCTCAAAATCTTGACTCTGGAAATTACAAAGTTTTCACTGCTTTCAATGTGCACATGATGACAAATGAAAACAAACTGCACAAAAGGACCATAAGTGTACAAGCCATCTCCCGTTAAGAATAAGTAATTATCCTATCAAGATAGAACGATGCACTATAGATACTGGGGTTGCAGCGGTGCTTAAATTAATTGATGTAATACTTTATCTTGGTGTGTTGTTCTGTTAAGTATGGACTTATGAAATTAGCCTTCGATCAAGTGGGAGAATGTTGGTTGTGATCTCGGCTTAATTGCCAGATCCGAAAATCTTGGGCAAGATCCGAAATTTTGGGGTATGCGCTCTGATCGGAAGCCACCAATATATATATTTGGTAATGGTCCCGTTAGCCAGTGTGAATGAAGAAGAGAGAAGTGGAACTCAAAATCATGTTTTAGTTCTTGAGTTCCACTACTCCCAACACCCCATCCGATCAAGGGTTTTCAACGCGAGGATACCGAAGACTGTGACTATCACCGAAAAGATTTTCGGTATCCATCTCTTCATCACGCATCAGATTCTTTACGCCTCTACCTTCTTCATCAATCGTCGACAAGAACTCTAATGGCTTCTACCTCAATTCCGGGTCAGTTTAACCTAATGTTTAATTTCCGCATTATGGTTTTGGTGATCATGTTTCAGACTAGCTAATGTTCATATTAGTTCATCCTAAAGTATCTAACAGAAAATAGCACTTGCCACTCTAGTTCGTCAAAATCACTAACCAACAACATTGTATATAAAGCCACAACCTCTGTTGCCCTGTGCTCCTCCTCCTCCCTCCCCAATCGAACCCACACTCACAGCTAGGGCTTCACCCGCATCGCCCTTTGCTTATCTCATCACTGGGGCCAGGGCTGACGGCCTCGTCGTCCCTTTGCTTGACATTGGCGCCCCGTCTTCTCGCGGCCGACGATGACCTCCTCCCCCCCAGATCTACTAGCCGTAGTTGCTGGATCTCCTCCACCTCTACGGGATCCCCATCTCCTTCCTCCCACCACCTCTCTCATCTCTCCCTCACTTGACCGGCAAAGCACGGAGGACATTGCCTAACAAGGCGAGGCCGCATCCAAGCGGAGGAGGACCTCGTTGCTACTGGATTTTGGCTGGAGATGGCTAGATCCGACGGTAATGTGGCGGAAGGTGGCTAGATCCGGCGGTGGACCGGTGGGAAAAAATTGGATCTAACCTTAGTGGTCACCGGCTTGTGGTGGGAGATAGTCAGATCGAACATGCGCACGATGGAAGGTGGCCAGATTTGATGGTGGCACGGCAGGAGCCGACCAGATCAAACATGCATAAGATAAGAGGTGCCCGACTTTCTCTCCCTTGTCACCTCGCCCTCCCGTCCACACCCAATCTCTCTGTCCTAGATATGGTCGTCCCATGGGCCAGTGGCTGCAGATCCAGCACCCCACCCCACGTCCGATGTCACCTCCCTGCATGGTGAGCGCGGCCCTAGATTACGGTCATCCCAGGGTGGACGGCTGGGCATTCGACCCCTCAAGCCCCCGTCGTTGTAACCACCCCATCATGGCGAGCAAGTCTTGGATCCTGCCATCCCCATGCTCCCATGACCACATCCCTAACGTCCAATTTTTGCATGTTACCTAGAATTCATGTACCAGATGTGGATAATTCCATTCTTTTTCTTATTTTTCATTTTTTTCTTGAATTTTCTTGAATATGAAATTTCTTGTACACCCCATGAATTTCTTGAGAAGATGGAATTTTCGTACCCGATGATTTGTCAATGATGATGTAAGAGAGAAAAGAAGAGTGGTGTCTCTATTGTAGTGGATGGTGCTTGTTGTTTGTCAATTGGTTTTAATTCTTGCGATTCCCTAAATTCTTGTTGTTCGTCAAAGAAATCAATTTTTTGTTTGTTGTTTATTGTTCATGAACAAATGTACTGCTTCATTCACTCGTTGTTTGTTGTTCATGAACAAGTACGGTTTTTTATTGGATTTTGATTACTAGTAAGGAACACAAAGTAAGATGGATAGCAATGTAACACATGCGAAAAAATTGAAATAGATGATAATGATTTTATCGGTGAATGAAATCAATGGTATTGCATACTTTTCAACTTTAAGCCATAGCTTAATAGGTCGGAAAAGCTAGGTTGCCAAACAACTTGGCTTAACTTAACTTAAAAGCGTATTACTTATAAGTTGCTTAATTAAGCAACTAGCTAGAATTTCTCATCCTTCGCAATTCCCCTCCCTATTAAAAACGAAAGTATCACTGCAATAATCAATCAATTGTTGCTGCAATTCAATTCACAGAAGCTCAGCAATTCACAGAAAATTTGATCTAAATCCAAATCTTGTTGAGATTATTAGCAACATATCAATAAAGAGACCAATCATTCCATCCCAATATTTGTATGTAGCTAGATGACCAGCATATCCTACCACAAGAAATTAACCTTATCAAATATTAGGTTCAGGTGGTGTGGTTTCCATAGAAGAGGTTTGGAGTTGCAGATGAGGATGTACGGGATGAAGGAAGAAAACAGGAACTTTTTCTGCATCTTAGACGGCCGTCGGGGAGGTGCGGAGGCGGGGCGGCAACCCTAGTGCTGCCCTTGTAGCAATCGGTGAGAGAGATGAGGTGGGCGGGGAAAATGGGGAATGGGGTGAGTTTTTTCCTTTTACATATGGTACAAGGCGGGTAAAAATTTTCTAATTTGAGGGGCAAATTTGGAAGTTCAACCCACCAAAGCTACGAGAAGCTAAGGTCTGTTTTGTAGAGCTCTAGATCCTAGTTTTACCTGAGATCTGAAACTTGTAGACTAAAATAAAGTGAATTAAGTTTATATTTTTGGTTTAAAATGTAAACAAGATGATCCATCTAAACACTTTTAATGTACTCACAGCTCCAACTTCACGGATCTAGTGGAGCTAGGAATACCCAGCTTCTAGTGGAGCTGGAGCCCTACCAAACACACCCCTACTCTGGCCTGTTTGGGGGAGCTGTTGCTTTTGTGAAAAACCGTTTTTTGGTTTTCTGGTCTGAAAGGTGGTTGTAGCTTTTTATAAGAGACCGTTTGGTGAATGGCTAATTTTTCTCAACAATAAGCTGCAAAAGTAGATCCAACCCAACTTTTGGTTTTACTAGTTATATATGTCTTCTAATTTATACTAAAAGCCGCTTAAAAGTTGAGTTGTTTGGAGGGTTTGTTGGCTTTTTAAAAGCCGAAACTGGCTTAAAACCCTCTAAATAGGGCCATAACTTATCTTTTGGATTTCGGCTTCTCTACGTACAAATGGTTTATTGGCTTTCAGCTTCTGGCTTCCAGAGGTGAGAAGCTGAAGCTGTTTCAAATAGAGCGGCTTTGGCTTTTAAAAAACAATTAAAAAGTTATTTATTTATTTAGACTTTGCTTCTAAGTTAGAAAAAACCTAAATAAATAAAGTTAAGCCTAAACAAACAGGCTCGCAACGTACAGAGGTCCCGAAAAGCCTCTGCCACAAAGAGGAAAATTGGTTTGGAAACAAGTTCCTGAGACCAGTTATGCAGCAACAAAGAGGGTCGAGAAAAGCCTAGACACGGGCCTGTTCCATGCTGCGGATCGTGGGCAGCGGAGCATCATCTGACGAGCGTCAAAACGGCCTCGCTAGCTAGCCCATTATCGGATTTAGCACGACCCGTGCGCCGAATGCACGAGAAACTTTGCACACGGTAGGCGGAATGCAAAGCTTATGTAGCAATAACATGAACCTACACAGGATGAACGATCGAGAACCGTGTTGTGTTGCCCATCGATGTGCAAACCTCTGTGGTTCCTCTCGGAATTAATGCATATAGGCTGCCAGCCATCCAAGCTCCAAAGTGGGCAACTGATGATCAGACTTCGCTAGCTCTCGTTGGAACCGGCGACGTCGATCGCCTTCCGTTTGGCCGCCAAGCATTGGGAATTACCGGCGCATGCGGTCAAATGGTACCGTCCGAACCGAGCCGCGTCAAGCATTCTTCTGAAGTCAAAGGGCGTCGTCGATCGGTTGATCCAGTCCCCATAGGCTCGCAAAACTCCATATTTGGTTACCCCAAATAGTTGGTTTCTTAGTTTGGTGTTCAATTTTAGACAGATGTTTTTTTGTGGGTGGGGGGGACGTTGTTCGTTTGATTGGGATTTGGCGCGCGTGCACGGTGGCGTGGGGAGCTGCATCGAGATCGGCGGTGGATTTTTGGGAAGACAAGGGAGAACGGACACGGGGATACAATGCAAGGCCTCACGCTAGAGACCAGATCCCAGGTTATTGTGCGCGCGAGGATAAAAGAATCGGTGGTGATCAAATTGAGGTGGTCGAATCTGTTTTAGACGAACGCTTCAGGACAATATGTCTTCCTCCGTGCACATCTATTAGTCACTTAATAATCATGCAGTATCACTGTATTGACCACTGACCATCTACTGATCAACGTGTAGTATATACATGCAGTACGCATAAAATTGTTTGTTGTCAGGTTATAATTTTATTTCAGGAATTCCTGATCAGCAAGCTTTGCGATACCCATGAGAAGACTCTTTTCTACTCGTGGGAGTAGTTACTCCTTATGCCGTATTTCATAACGTAGGAAGTATCTCGTGCAATGAAAGGTATGTACATGTAGTATACGAGTATATAAGACTAGCTAGGTGGTATTTACATTTTTTCAGAGATGGTATGTATATTTCTTTAGACATACTCCTTTTTATGTGCGTATATGAAGATATTTACAAAATATTCTAAAAACTATGCATTCCTTTGCAATGTTTTCGTGTGTTCCATATTGGAGTATCTTGTAATTAGTATCTAAGTGTACCCAAAGTGATAAAGAAGTATTTCATGTTCGTTTAAGTGGTATTTCAGATGTGGGAGTAACTACTCCCGGGAGTAGAATGTATTTTTCCTATATATATATATAGCGAAATTTTCAGCCCGCAAGTTCTTGTCCGAGACGTTCAGACCAACAGCCTATATTCCCTCCCTCCCTAGCACACCAGGCCAACGCAGTAGCACACTACCATACGTGACAACCCATAGGCCACAAAGTTGAGAAGTGAGAAACCCTATCGGCTATCAGGATCAGCCACCTCTCTCTCGTCTTGTGGACAAGATGAGAGCTAAGGGCCGAGGTGTAACCATCGCATAGGCTTCGAGACGGCAAGCCCTCCGCCCTCCCCAAGCAGTCAAGCTATCCATTGGACATTGCCAACTCTAAATGATTTTCTCTTACTCCTTACTTTGTCGCATTGTATTACCCACAACGTGAATTAGCCAATTAGGGATTAATTGATTGAATTCAATTTGATGTAATAGATACATAATTTTTCTATTGGTATATCGCCTCATTGAATTGACATTGATTTTGCCCATTGCAACTGCAACATTAGAAAGAGCCTTCTCAGCTATGAATATGTTGTTAAGACTGAGTTGCGGAAAGATGAGTGATGAATAGATGAATGATAGCATAGTATGATGTATTTATAAGCATTGAAAATAACAAGATTTTATAGCGTTTTCAAAATATAAGGTCGTGTAAGCAAAAACTACCTTGTGCTATAGTTATGTTACATTCTTGTTTTGTAATTTGCATCAATAATTAACTTTATAAATTTGTGTCACTAATTTACATATGCAATTTCATCTTTGAGGGTTCATGTTCTTGTACTATTTGTCGATGACGATATGATTGGCTCGGATACAACCTTGATTAGTTAGGTATTAATATTTGTACTACTTCGCTACGCTATGTTGTTTTTGTCATATTTTATCTGTTTTGTTGTATCATTAAGCATGAAGTTCAAATTCATTTTTAATTGTGCATTTGCGATGTACTTTTATTGTACCTTGATGTGGGTAGTATTTGCCATTAGTTATAGCGACTTAGCTTTCTGTCCGAGACTTTACATATTCCTGGCTCCGCCACTAGCGATACCTATGTACTAGTTCTACTACTATAGTCACTTTGATCAGTACTTGTCGGCGTTTCGAGCACCGGCAAGTAAATTTGTAAGTCAAAGGGGCCACGCGTTCCCTGTCCCTGAATGGTTAGACTCGAGAGCCCAAGGTGTATACTGGTTCGGGTCGAATGTCCCTACTCCAGTTCGTTCGGTGATGTTGTATTGCCTTAGGTGTAGATGGCTGCACAACGTTTTACAAATGAGAGTAGAGGGTTTGAGCACAAGAGTGTTCGCAAAGGCCTAGCGAGAAGAGGAGATCTCTCAGGCGCCCACTCCCAGAGGCCCCTGCCTCCCTTTATACAACTGGAGGGGGCAGGTTACATGGGAAGTTAGGAGAGGGCAGGAGAGAAAACCTACGCCGGGAGCATTAGTCTTTCGCTTTGGTGATTGGTCGTTGCCCGGTTTGCCCACGCTGGGTCGGTAGTCTTGGTGGTCGAGGCGATCAAGCTGCCGCCGGAAATGGCGCACCGCTTACGTGAGCTCGACGATAGTTGACGTTGCAGTGCGTAACGTTGGTACTGCCTCGGGAGGGAACGTGCCTTCGTATTGTACGTGACTGGTTGATGGGACTGAAAGCTTGACTTCAGCAGCCATTTATGCTATCTTGAGAAAGAGCCACCTGCTCCCGTACAATCACTTCGATTGTCCCCGTCCGCGGGGCACGTGGCCGTAGACTGGTGGAGGCTTTGACACGTGGCCCTTGGCGGAGGTTGCCTTAATTTGGTCGGAGTCGGAGGATCCCGACCCGCCGCGGGGGTCGGGAGCCTTACTTGGTCGGGGACACTAGTCCTGATCGGTCGGGGAGGGGTGTCCTTTGTGGTCCCACGGGTCCTTCGGTCGGTAATGGGCTTGAGGTAGCCTGCTTGTTACCCTGGGCCGTTGGGGTACCCCTGGTATGAGTATTCGTCAGTACTACTCCCCCGTCCAAGTTTATAAGACACATGTTTTCTTGGCACATAGATTAAGAAGATGTTGAAACTGACTACATTATTCATAATTATTATCACTAAGCACAATATGTCAATATCTAATGCAATCATGTAGTGAATATAAAGTAAATATGCATATTTATTAGGGTATATATAAAGGTAACATCTCACTAATTTTGGATTACACTACTACAGAATGGTACATCACTATCGCTTCATCTGTGTCGGTTCTTAAGTTTTTTGGAAGAAACGATTGTGATAGATGACTTAGGAGAGGCATTAATCATAATCACTATCGGTTCTCAGGTTAGAAGTGATAGTGATGTAGCACTGGGAACATTACAATCGGTTCTTATGCGAGAAGTGATAGTGATGTGCATTATCATCATTATCGGTTTTCATATAAGAAGCGATAGTGATGAGCACGTACACATCACTATCGGTTCTTATTTAAGAAGCGATAGTGATGATAATGCACATCACTATCGCTTCTCACAAAAGAACCGATAGTGTGCTTATCACTATCGGTTCTTTTGTGAGAAGCGATAGTGATGTGCGATATCATCACTATCGTTTCTTAAATAAGAACCGATAGTGATGTGTACGTGCTCATCACTATCGCGTTTATGTAGGAACCGATTGTGATGACTATGATAATCACTATCGCTTGTCTTGTAAGAACCGATCGTGATGTGCATGATCACATCACTATCGCTTTTATATGAGAACCGATAGTGATGTACCTCGTTAGGTTATTTATACCACTCGAATCGAACTCTTCTCTGTTATTGTTCCAGAGGAGGTTTCTCCGCCGCCACCGAAAAAATAGCTCATATTCGTGGTTGGAAGCAATACTTGGGTGAGAAAATTGAAATCCTCAAGGGTGGGTGTTAAGAGGGTAAATTTGAAGCCCTAACTTGAGGAGGTTTCCCCTCATTTTGCATAATTTGTGGTTTTCTTCAAAATGTGAGCATTCCTTCAAACCCCTTTAATTTTGCACTATGTAATTTTGATATGTCGCGAAGAAAGTTTAGATTGCACTGGTATTGTGTATATCCTATCAGATTTCACACCTTTTATTCACAAGCATGTACACATGTATTTAATTATCTTAATTTGTAGTGCTTTGATGTTAATATGGAATTATTATTGCTGTCACCTGATGAATGCTAGAGTTTAGGGTGCGGAATCTACGTCTCCCGTTCGAGGATGCTTGTTTATAAATATACCGAACGAAATGGCATATTTATAAGCGGCGATCTCAATTGTCCACGTTCTTTGGACAGTTCGAGGATATGTGCTTCGGGCAAGTTCCTGAGCTATGTTGTACAACTGCAGAGTAGAGATTTCGGTAGCGTCTTCCTGATATTCTCCAGATACACACCCCTCTTGACCTGTTGTCGAGACGTGTATATGGAGAATAGCGAGATGATCTTCCAATTTTCTCTGAGTTGTACAACAACTTAGGAACTTGTCGAACCACATATCCTCGAATGGGATTAGGACCAAACCTATTTAGAGATTAGAGTCATCGTTGATACCCTTGTATTGTTTCGTTGTAGTCAAAAGATCCAGAGGCTAATGCACTATATAATTAGATTGTTTGATATCATTGTTCATGTTAAAAATGTATGTCTCTTATCTAGGAAATTGGAAGCTCTAAACCAGGAAGAATCTAGGTATCGATCGGAGTACATATTTCATATATGTTGCGAAATTATCATCTATTTTGCAAAGGTAATATTAATCAAATGATATCTCAATATTTCAAATAGCTAGCTTCTTGTCGCTCCAGTTTGTGCATAATTTATTGGGTGAAATTTAATTGCGGATGAACCGTAAGGAATGGATGTATGCAAAAGTCGTGTGAGTCTTTGAATTTGGAGGGTGTTAAGGAGTTCAAAAAATTGCGAAGAGGACATGGTGAGGAGGGGTGTAAACTTCATATATTGTCCTTGCATTGATTGCACCAATCTAAGAAGATTTAACAACTCAGCTCAAATTGAGGACCACCGATTCGACGTGGCTTTGTGAGGAATTACACGTGTTGGATCCATCACGGGAGACAGTAGTACCTGCCGGTATGCAATGAAGACACGGTGGAACCGGATGATGAGTTGCGATTTGATATGTTTGAGGAGGAGAATTTGGAGCAAATGTTGCGGGATGTGGAGGTAATTACACGAAAGAGAGTTTGGAAAGTTTAAAAGCTTGATGGAAGGCGATGCGAAACCACTATTCACAAAGTTGCAAAGCGAGAATACACCAAGTTAGGTTCGGTCCTTGCATTGTTCGAACTGAAGGCAAAACACCGTTGGACAGATACAAGTTTCAATGCACTTCTAGTTCTTCTATCGGATCTGCTTCCGGAGGGAAATGAGTTGCCAACAAGCATTTATGAAGTGAAGAAGCTACTATGTCCCATAGGAATGGAAATAGAAAGGATACATGCATGTCCAAATGATTGCATCTTGTACCATAACGCACATCAGGAGCTGCACATTTGTCCAGTTTGCGGTGTGCCTCGGTACAAACAAAAGGAGAAGCGTAACGACAAGAAGCGTAAGAGCCGGGGCAACGAGGGTAAAGAGGTCACTAAAGGTGCACCGGCCAAGGTATTGTGGTACTTGCCCATCATTCCCCGTCTGGAGAGGTTGTTTGCAAATCCTAGAGAAGCAAAATTGTTGCGTTGGCATTATGAGTCTCGAAAGGAAGATGGCAAGTGAGACACCTGGCGATTCGGCTCAATGGAGAAACATCGATTGGAAACATGAGGAGTTTGGTGCCGAAATGAGGAACATAAGATTTGGATTGAGTACCGATGGAATGAATCCGTTTGGTAACATGAGCAGTCGTCATAGCACGTGGCGATTCATTGTGTATCTACAACCTCCTCCTTGGTTGTGCATGAAGCGAAGTATATCATGATGTCGTTGCTAATCTCGGGACCCAAACAGCCGGGAAATGATATTGATGTGTACCTCGCTCCATTGATCGAGGATTTGGTAAAATTGTGGAATGACGGGGTCATTGTGTGGGATGCGTACAGAAGAGAGCATTTCATCCTACGGGCTATGGTATTTTGCACCATAAATGATTTCCCGGCTCTTGGTAATTTGGCGGGCTACAGTACGAAAGGAGCAAAATCGTGTCCTATTTGTGAAGAGGAGACCGAGAGCCTATGGTTGCCGAATTCCAAGAAAACTGTGTATATGGGTCACCGTAGGTTTCTACCTCGAAGTCATCGATACCGTAAGATGGATGACAAATTTGATGGGAAGAGGAAGTCCGTTCGCACCGCATGACCTATGAGTGGAAGGCAAGTATATTCACGTGTAAAGGATATCGATGTTCATGCGGAAAGAGCCAGTAATCTGTTCGTTCTAGGACCATTTGGAAGAAGAGGTCAATATTTTGGGACTTACCGTACTGGAAGGAGTTAGATGTTCGGCATTGTATTGATGTCATGCACGTTGAGAAGAATGTCTGCGACGATTTGGTTGGTATCCTGCTGAAAATACCTGGAAAGACAAAGGATGGTGTGAATGCTCGTCGCGACATGGCCTACATGGGAATCAGGCCTAGGCTTGCAGTGATAGAGGAGGATGGAAAAGGTCCGTATATACCCGCTGCATGCTACACCCTGTCCAAGAAGGAGAAAGAGGACCTTTGCAAATGTCTCCATGGTATTAAGTTCCATCTGGCTACTCCGCGAACATTAAGAAGCTTGTGTCCTTGGATGATTTGAAGTTGTTGGGCATGAAGTCCCACGATTGCCATGTCTTGATGACCCAAATGCTCCCAGTTGCAATAAGAAATATTACGCGAGAGGATGTCGGTTTGCAATCACGGTGTGTTACTTCTTCAATGCGATCTCCTGCAAGTTATTGACCCCGACGTACTAGACAACTTGCAGAGTGAGGTGGTGCAGACTCTATGTCAGCTTGAGATGCATTTCCCACCGTCGTTCTTCGATGTCATGGTCCACCTTGTTGTTCACCTCGTTAGAGAGATTAAGATATGTGGATCGGCATTCCTACGTTATATGTACCCGTTCGAGAGGTACATGGATATATTAAAATCCTACGTGAGGAATCGGTCGAAGCCTGAGGGTAGTATTGTGGAAGGTTATGGTACTGAAGAGGTTATTGAGTTCTGCGTGGACTATCTCGGGAAAAGACAAGCAATCGGTGTTCCTCTATCTCGCCATGAGGGAAGACTTGCTGGCAAAGGAACCGTTGGATCGAAACTAACGAGGCCACGGTTTGATATGTATTGCAAAGCGCATCAGATACCTTGCAACAGAGCGCGAAGTTGCGTGGTACATCGAAAGGCACAAGTCGATATTACGGAAGAGAATCCACAAATGGATGAGCTTTCCATCATGCGAGAACACAACGATAGATTTCTCACATGGTTCAAACAAAGGCGGAGGTCTCTGTTAGTGAGACTATCAAATGGTTGGTGACGGACCTAAATTTAATGTCTGAGACATGGCGAGTAATGATATTAATGGGTACACCTTTTACATCGAAAGTCGATGATCGAAGAGTAATCGCTCAAAACAAAGGTGTAAGCATAGATGCTTTTTCGATGAACATCACTCGAAAGGAGGATCCTCAATGGCAATGAACTCTTACTTCGGGGTGATCGAAGAAATTTGGGAGCTCGGTTACGGAATATACCAAATTCCATTGTTCCGATGTAAGTGGGTGGGACTCCTACATGGAGTGAAGGTCGACAAGAGAGGTTTTACTCTTGTGGATCTCAACAGACTCGCCTATAAAGATGACCCATTCGTACTTACGAAGCAAGCAAATCAGGTCTTCTATGTGCGTGATTCGGCCAATTCGAGGTTGCACGTCGTTCTTCATGGCAAGCGGCGGATCGTTGGAGTCGAAAATGTCATAGATGAAGAAGAATACGGCCAATTTGATGAAATACCTCCGTTTGCGGATGAGGCCTGTCTTAGTGGCGATGATGACACACATGGAAGAAATTACATGCGTGTAGATCATCAGGAAGGGTTGTATTGTAAATAAATGGACTATTATAATGTTTGTTGTTAATCTCATTGTTGTATTATGTATGTCAAATAGTTTGCAATGCTTTCAAGTAAAAATCCATGGTGAATTCTTTGTTGGAGGCTTTGATGGAAATGCAATGTCCTTTATACTGCACTTTGTGCCATATGTTTTGAAAGAAAATTCTATTTGTGAAATTATTGTTGGGAAAGCTTGTAAATAGTCAAAACATCATTTATGGAAATTATCGTGCAATTCGGATTAATTTGAAAAAGTTTTGACTTTTCTACACTTTACGCACAAGTCATGTCTACGAAATGAATTTTGGCATATTTCTTGAGCGAGGTCGCTTTTCCCAAAATTCTTTTATGAAAAGATTTGCAGATATCTGAAATATGTTTCGCAAAATTCTAATAATTTCAACAACGAGCGAAAATGTTATGGCATTTTCTCTCTCGATGAAATCTTGAAAATTCGAACTTGCGATTCTCGAAAGGGAATAGTGCAATGAACTACATTTGTGTCGGTTTTCTTTAAAAAAGTGATACGGATATTGAGCTTATCAGTGTCGGTTTTCCTAAAATAAGCGATACTGATTACTATACACATCTGTGTCGGTTTTTTTACAATAAGCGATACTGATGACTATAAACATCTGTGTCGGTTTTGTGTGAAAAAGCGATACTGATGTTGATTTACACATCTGTGTCGGTTATTGTAAAAAAACGATACTGAAGATTGACACATCTGTGTCGGTTTTTTTAAAATAAGCGATACTGATGACTATAAATATCTGTGTCGGTTTTGTGTGAAAAAGCGATACTGATGTTGATTTACACATCTGTGTCGGTTATTGTAAAAAAACGATACTGAAGATTGAAACATCCGTGTCGGTTTTATTCAAGAAGCGACACGGATATGTATATTATCGGATCGGTTTTCCTAAAAAAGATAATCGATGACCCCGCCATTTATTTCCCCGCCAAGTCGATTCGGTAGCGCGCAAAGATACTCTCATTAACCTAGCGAAGCCGCCCCTCCTGCCCGCCCACGCCCTACCCCCGCCTCGCCCGCCGCCGCCTGACGCCCCACCCGACGCCGTCGACCGCCCAGACTCCCGACGCCCTCGACTGCCCGACTACTCGCCGCCCCGCCCGCCACCCGCGCCCCTCCGACCCGCTCGACGACCGCCGCCTAACCCCGACGCTCCTCCCGGCGCCCGCCCGACCGCCCGACTCCCGACGCCCCTCGACCTGCCCGACGACTCGTCGCCCGCCCGCCACCCGGCGCCCTCCGACCCGCCCCGACGACCGCCGCCCCGTCCCGACGCCGCCGACGACTGACGCTCTATCTTCGGTAACTTTCTAAACCATCCTTTCTTCGCATGTGAGTTGGCTTGATGTTCCCTCACTGGTAACACAAGATGAAATCAACAAGCTAGTTTCTAGCAAGATATAACTTCCAAACAGGTTGATTTTACCGCAATAGAGTATGAATTTGAATAGTAACATCAAGGGTAGAAAGATCACTTGTAAGGGTATAGAACAATCACAAGGTTATACTTTCACACTAGCAGTATGAATGGGACACGAGAAAACACAACTCCTATTCAAAGCATTAAGGGCATACAGAGAGAGAATGTGGAAATTACAGGACAATTTACCATGCCCACACATAACACAAATTCTTTGGTGCGTAATGGTAACCATTTTAGTGATATATTATTTAACGTCAGTTTAAAACAGTATTCATAACTGAGAGTTTGATAACCAACAATGCCAAGCACTTGTGGTAGAAATTTTTAATTTTCATAATCAACTTGCATAATTGCGTTGTGTAGTTTGTCACTCCTAAGGAGGAAAATTTTAAGAATGACCAAGAGATGTAGTGCGGTTTCTTATAGTTGACACAAAAAGAACCAATCTTGATTATTACAAGAAAAATGCGAGAGCAACAAAAATGGAAATAAATGTGTTGTGGGAAGCCCTTGCGCACTTTCCCGATGGCAATCAAGCTTGTTTCGCACATTATATATGGAAGGTTTCACTGGGCATCATTCGATGGAGAATATGTACAAGTACACTAGAATTGCAAGATGTACATTATTGTCCTTACGACAAAGTTACTGAGAACAAGAAAATTATTTCTCTAATTCAAGTTTGAGAGCAAACATTTACGAGTTCAAATTTCACAATGCATGCTTTCATCATCTAACGCAAATACTGATAATATGATCTACATGTTATTATTATTCTTGTAATATGATCTACGTTAGAGTTAAAATCGTAACCTCGTCTCCCATTCGAGAGTGCTTGTTTATGAATATGCTATTTCGTCACATTCATAAGCAAGCATTCTCGAATTGTCCACGCTTTTTGACAGTTCGAGGATATGGGTTCGGGCAAGTTCTGAGTGTTGTACAAGCTGCAGTAGATTTGGTAGCATCTCCCTACGGTGTTCTCCGGTATACACCTGTTGACTGTTGTTGAGACTTATACGGAGAACAGCGGGAGATCTTGCCAAATCTACTCGCAGCTTGTACAACGGCTTAGGAACTTGCTCGAACCATATCCTCGAATGGGATTAGGACCAAACCTATTTAGAGAGTAGGGGTTATCGTTGGTACGTATTTAGGTGATCAACAGATAAACTTTTTTGAAGATCGTTCGTTCATTTGTTACTCTCTTGAAATATGCTAGAACAGTTACATCTTATTACTTATCTATTCACTATTGCTTTACATAATTTATTGTCAAGTTCACAAAATAGGTACTAATTGCTTTCTCTCATGTCAAATATATGACCTTATCAGTTAGAAAACTCAAAATGTCACAATTAGAGAGCATCGGCTCCTCGCAGCAGTAGAAGGTGCTCCCGAGGGCCGAGCCAAGTTCCAAATGTTGAGAGGCCGAGTAAGGTGAGGAAGGCCCGAGGACCGAACAAAGGGGCCACGGGAGAACACCGCAGGTTCTCCACTTCAATGCCACGGGGGTCTGCACAGGCCCTCCCAAGTACAAGGGGCGATACCGTTCATTCCTCGGTCAATTGGTGAGAGAGAGTGCCCATAACGATTAAGGATTGGAGGAAGGAAGTTAGCGCCGAGCAGAAGAATCGACTGTGGGATGAGGTTAAGGGCAAGTGGATTATAGAGGAGGAAGATGAACGCAACGCGAGACGGTACGCCTTGAAGAGGATGGGTGTGGCCTTGAGGCACTTCAGGGTCCTCATGCACAGTGAGTACGTACTGAAAGGTCGTACACCATTCGAGAGGTATCCGTTCGTTACTACGGATGTTTGGGTGGAGTTCACGACGACGAAGGGTACGCCCGAGGCGAGCGGCTAAGAGAGAGGAATACCGCTATCCGAGGCACAACACGCACCGCACCACCTCGTACTGCGCTATGAGGGAAGAAGGCGAGTGGGCGCGACTAGCCGAGGAGTGCGCGAACTCCGGACGACGATGCCTTACTCCCACATATGTGAGGAACGGCACGGCGGGGTATTAGCGAGGACAAAGAAAACCCCGACGGCAGCTTGTAGTCGCAAACCCGCTCTGCGCCGCCGTCTCTCGCCATCGTAAGACATCGACTTAGTACATTGTAGTTGGCCTAGCTTGTTGTATTTGAGATCTAATTCGTACTCGCTTATTGCAGGAGGAGGTAAGCCAGCGGAAAGAGCAGGGGACCTTCGAGAGCCAAGGGTCGAAGGATATCCTGTCGTCTACGATCGGGAAGCCCGATCATAAGGGCCGGGTGCTCGGCGCGAGGTCGGGCATCGAAGAAGTCCTACTTCCAAGATGACGTTTCGAGTGCTAGATCAAGATCATGGGAGGCACGCGCGGAGCGCCTCAAAGAGACGCTCAAGGAGCAGCTGAGGGAGGAGATCAAGGATGAGATGAGGGGGGAGATGATGGCACGTGAAGATGAGATAAGGGCTGAGATGATGGCACGTGAGGAGCGCTGAGGTCCGAGATGATGGCGATGATCTCCCAGTCGAGCAGAATCCTCACCTCTTGTAGAAAGCTCAGCCCCGACCTAGCATTTGTGGTTCCAAAATGATAAGACCGATCCCCATCTGAAGGTAATAATTAATTTTTCCTAAATTAAATCTACAAGTGTAACTCCCACAATGTTTCTCCTCAAGTTGCATACATCTTGCAGGCCCCTGCTAAGTGCCAGCTCACCACCCTGACGGAGGATGGATTTCCTGTCGAGGTTGCACGCGGGGTTGCATTTCCGTGCAAGGAGACCGACACTGTGCATGGTCAGCCTTTGGGGAAGGGCTACATGAGGGTGCAGGTGGACTACGTCCACGAACACTTCTTATCACATGTGCTCGAGTTCCCCCCCAACGAAGATATCAGCACTCTCGGGCAAGCACGCATGTCGTTCATCAAGTGGCCCACGACGGGTGTCGTACTGGTCAAGGTAAAAATCCCCCGCGTCTTCTCTACCATTCCAGTAGTACTGCAATAAGTTAAATATGCGCGTGCTTTGTAGGTTCCTACCGTACCTGTGCTTACTCGTGCTCCTGATTCTGTTCCCACCACCGTGATGAGTCCTACACGGAGTGCAGAGCTCACGTGTAAAAGGACAAGCACGACACCAACAGAACCACAAGAGGCCTCTGAGACTCCTTCCGCCAAGAAGGCAAAGCTGATAAAGGCCACAAAGCCCCTTGAGGTACTTGAAAAGCCAACTACCCTCACCTCAAGACTCCTTCGCCCGAGAAGAAAAGTCGGCCAGAGCCACAGACATCCCTTATGATTTTAAGGCCTACGTACATGGAAAGCCCCTGCTTGCATCCAACGAACTAAATGGTCTAGGCAGGTGGACTCGCAAGCTCCATGGATGGTATATTGATAAGGTGAATGAGGAAGAGCGTCGAGTTGACTTCAATGTGATGTATAAAAGGGTACATTTCCACCGTGACGAGAATGGGATATTCCCTGTCAGTTTTGAGGATCTGTTTCTTGTGTACCAATTAAAAGCCGTCGATATTTCTACTTTACGATCTTGGACGCTGTGAGTATCGCACCATACAACATGAGCTGACGACTTTTATAGGATTTTGCATTATGTTTTCTAATATCAACACGAGTTGCAGGGCAATGAGACAGCGAGCCGTGACGAATCTAAACCAAGTTGGGTTCGTCGACCCTGAGCTAGTGTCTGCGACCACGGCTAGGATACATCCGGTGTTTGTTGCTGGCTACGTCAAGAGGGTATTGCATACTGAGTCGACGAAGGACTTCGTTGTAATACCGTACCACGAGGAGTAAGTAGTACAAACCCTTCAATTACTTGTACGCACTTAAACCGTATGCGAACTTATTTCCTTGCACTACATTCCATTTAATAAGCAACCATTGGGTTCTACTCGTCCTTGTTCCGAGTGAAAACACAGTCTATATTTTTAACTCAATCAAGAAGAGATCGATGGCCTACGCGATCAAGTGTCCTTTGCAGAAGTAAGTACATTACCGTAACCTAACACTTTCTGAATTTAACTATATTTTTTTTACTCAATGGCATCTCTCCAATATATGTAGGGGTTTCTCAGACTATGTCGATGAAGGAGGGTCACACAATAACAAAAAGGGCAAGACGCTGGAGTATAAGAAATTCACGGTACAAGTGCCTAGCATATATACGTTTAATTTTTTTGACATCTAATCTTCGTGTGTTAATTTCTTTTCTCTCTTCACAGTGTCATCAACAGGCGCGATGACTGTATGGGCTTCTATGTCATGCAACACATGTTGGTTGTGGTCGTGGCTCACACCTTTTTCCTAAGGTATATGTACATGCATACTTAGCCTTTCACATACAAATTTTGAAACTTAAATTCATGCACTCATTTATGTTTTGCGATGATCAATATCCCGAGAAGAGCTTAGACAAAGAAAGCACTCAATAATTTACGAGATCACTTATGCCAATGGTACTGGTTAGAAGTTATATCGGAGGACGGTAGGTTTAGAGATCCTGAAGCGTCCTACTAGTCCATATGGAAACAATATTAATTGTATATGTCAATGTGATATATATGCGCGTGTACTGATTGTTAAGCATGTTTGTGTTTGTATGTTGTGAACGAATGGGCTATATGTATTGCAATTTACGTATTCGTGTTCTGTGAATGTGATATGTGCATTTTGTGTTATGTATTGTCAATGTGATATATATATGCCCAATGTTAATATGTGTGTTATTTTGGATAATATGCAAAATTGAAACACCCCATGAGGGTCATCGAAATCGGTTCTTATGAGGCGGACAGATGACCTCTCATCGAATCGGTTCTTTTAAGAAAGCGATTGTGATGACCACATTAGTAGAATCGGTTCTTTTACGAGGCGATAGTGATAACCATACCATTACAATCGGTTCTTGGAATAAAGCGATTGTGATGATACATTATCGAATCGGTTCTTTAAAGGCGATTCGATGACCTTCATTAGAATCGGTTCTTTTTGAACCGATTATGATAACGTGGTTATCGAATCGGTTCTACAAAAGAACCGATTCTATGAGGGGTCATCGAATCGTTCTTTAAAGGAAGCGATTCGATGACCTCATTAGAATCGGTTCTTTGCGAACCGATTCGATAACGTGGTTATCGAATCGGTTGACAAAAGAACCGATTCTAATGAGGGGTCATCGAATCGCTTCCTTTAAAGAACCGATTCTGATGACCCTTTATCAGAATCGGTTATTAGAAAAAACCGATTGTGATAATGTGTTCATCAGAATCGGTTTGATCTAAGAACCGATTCTAACGAGGATTTATCACAATCGGGGTAAAACCGACTGTGATAACTCCACCTCATCACTATCCAAAAACTTCGTATCGCCACTTGAACCGACTGTAATGACAAAAAAGAACCGATTCTGATATACAATTCTGTAGTAGTGTTAGAATATGGAATACATTCTATACTTACGGGTAAAATCATTTTTAAAAAAATACGTTTTATAAAGATGAACGGAGAGAGTAGGTTTTTGTTTTTTTTTATAGAAAATTGCCCATGGGCGTGCATGGATCTATCATCTTTTAGGGTGTCCACATGAACAGCTATAATGATTCTTACGTACGCTCATTCATTTAAGCTCCACAAATACCAATTTGCTTTACTTTTTATGATGCTTTGTCGGGGAAAAGTAGTCTTGGTTAACCAAGCAGTCATCCTCAAAACGTAGGATACCGACCAAATACACCCTAACAAATCGTCCAAAGCCATGATAATTAGCCCCGAAACAACTTTTCCCCCCTCGAGCCGGTCCACTCATGCATGCCCGACCTTTGAACATGTACACACGCATACTTGTGGATGATAAAAAGGATCTCCCCATGCATGCATGCACAGCCTCGTCAATCACTTTTGCCACAAAAAGGCGTACACTTAAACGATGCGATGAGGTCGATCAAGCGGAAACCAAGCATGGCCAGTTCCGTTCGTCCGTCCAAGATCCATTCGTCATGCGAGAAATTAAGGGTTACGAGACTTAACTAATTAATCCCGGCTCAGCATGCTTGGCAGGCGATCCACCTAGCCGAAGGGCCGAAAGATCGCGACCCGCTCGCCTCGGGAATTGGCTCCCACGCAGCACGGATTTTCCGTGCATGACGTGCTCGGGAACGCCCAAAGGCCGTAAAGCCGGCCCGGCCGCGGGCGCCACGACCGCGCGCGAGCGCGACGGAATACAACGAAGCCCGCGCGGCCGGTGACACCGCGCCAGTGCCATTATTCAAACCGCACGGCAGGTTCCCCCCTAGCCGTGACACCCTAGGCTTAAAAAACGCGGCAAAGCAGAAGGAATGAGGTGGTCTTGCCGTCGCTTTCCGGAGCGGCCGCTCGCGATCTCATTCCGATTGCCCGCCCCTGCCGCGGCCGGGCGGGGTGGCTATATCATTGGTATCTGCCGAGGGACGCCCCAAAAGTATGACATCTTCCTCAACTTTTCAGGAGGTCGTCGAAAAGTTTAATTTCCGCGGACTTAACGGGTGTTAGATGGTAGTGGATGGCGGAGGCGTTCCCGAACAAGCCGGATGGATGCATGGTGAGTGACGCGCGCGGATTGATTAGGCTCTGGTCATGTTTGTCCGAGAGAGGACGGACGGGTTGCTTAGCTTAGGTGGTGGTGCCGGGTGTACGGTTTGGTTGGACCGTGCTACCTTTTCTGGCGCTGAGAGTTTGTGCAAAGCAGGCAGGAATTCAGCCGAACCGAGTGTCATGCACGTACGGTGCTTGCGTTTTGCGTTAACTTGTATGCATGTCGTGATGATTGGTCGTGTTTAAATGGCGCGCGCGGTTTGTGATTGTCGCTATATGTCAAAAAGAAGATGGACAAGTTGCATGGTAGCTTAGCTACTCCTCACATGGCCAACAGTATGTTGCCAGTCGAATGGAAGTCGCGCGCGTGGTAGTACTGTTTGTGAGCTAGTACAGGATGAGCTAGATGCATGAATATATCGGTGGTACTATTTGACTAGAACAGAATAGGCTATGCAGTATGTTACTGCCCTGACATCTCTTTGAATTCCATGCATGATCGCACCACAAATTTGACTGACAAGTTTGACTGCAACCACATATAGCAAGTCTCCACGCGCGCAGCCACCAATAAATAAGTAACGTGCAAATGCCACTACAGTATAAGTAACAAAATAATACTGAACTGTAAGCAATAAAAAATACATTGTAAATTCTGGGAAATCGATCGGCATGCGTCTTTGTGGTAGGTGCAGTTTTGCTATCAGAAAAATGCAAGTCTGTCTTGTTGCCACTTAACTTGTTCAGAAGCTACTAAATAAATCTACTCCTTTTTTTCAATGTGCAGGCACTTCGATGGTTCAGACTAGACCAGATGAGCGAACTCCAAAACTAGATTGTCCATGCGCCATGAACCAGGTCCTCACCGCGATTCTCTTCGACTAGTCGCGACCCGTGCAAGGAGCCAGAGATCTCCATGGAATAATGCAGCCCAAATCAGCTGCACTATTCTAATCATGAACTCGGCAAGCAGGGCTCATTCTAAGACATGGTGCTACGCGACACGACGGCACTTAGATTTGCATGCATGGGCGACCAAAACCTCATAATTAATAGGGCCCGTAAGGATGTCGGGCACGCCGCACGAGACGAGCTAGTAGCGTCTTGCAAACAGTGGCAGCTTTTGCGCATGTCTCCTCACCTCTTCCTCTCGCCCTCGCCCTCGCTCTCACTGTTTCGAGAAAACAAAAAGAAAGAAACTACGCACCGAGACCTTCGAATCCGCTACTGCCACAGTGCCACAGCCACGACCACCGCCTCGGCTCTGCCTCTACCCAATTATATAAGTGCCCCCTCTGCGCATCTATTGATTTCAGCATTGCTTCTGACCAGAAGAAGATCCCGGAAGAAACCAAATCGGAAGCAGAAGCCAGCACGAGTCGAAGTTAGGGTAGAAGCTGTTAGATACAGCTGCTCGATCGAATATACACCGAACTGCATAGCTCAATCAAATACATTTGTCTACGAAACTAGAGTACACACATATAGATAGTGATCATGGAGGCTCTGAGCAGCCGGGTCGGGGTGAAATGCGGGCGGTGGAATCCGACGGCGGAGCAAGTGAAGGTACTGACGGAACTGTTCCGCGCGGGGCTGCGGACGCCGAGCACGGAGCAGATCCAGCGGATCTCCACCCACCTCAGCGCGTTCGGCAAGGTGGAGAGCAAGAACGTCTTCTACTGGTTCCAGAACCACAAGGCCCGCGAGCGCCACCACCACAAGAAGCGCCGCCGCGGCGCGTCCGCCCCTGACAGAGGCAGCAACGAGGAAGACGGCCGTGCCGCCGCCCGCGAGGCCGAGGCAGTCCACGTGCTGCAGCCTCCCGAGAGCAAGCGCGAGGCCAGAAGCTACAACCACCACCGGCTAATGACATGTAAGCATGCATGCATATCGTCGTTAATAGTACTTTGTTTCCCTGAAACAGTGTCCTACATGCGTACATACGTAGTGGTCCTAAGATAAACTGATCGAGTTTTGTTGATTTCGTGCATGCAGGCTACATGAGGGACGTGGTGGAGCAGGAGGCCATGTGGGAGCGGCCAACGAGGGAGGTGGAGACGCTTGAGCTTTTCCCGCTCAAGGCCTACGATCTCGAGGCGGACAAGGTCCGGCACGTGAGAGGCAGCGGCGGCGGCGAGCAGTGCAGGGAGATCTCGTTCTTCGGCGTCCCAGCCGGCCGGGATCCGCCTCTGGAGCTCAGGCTCTGCAGCTTCGGTCTGTAGATCGACGCATGCATGCACGTAGCAGCTGCTGCTAGTACCTTGCCTTGTCACACGCATCATTGTGTAGTTCTTGATTCTAGCTACCCACATCAAAAGATGTACGATACGAGATACGGCATGCAGTCCTGCAGAATCTGAGAGGATCAGGAAAGAGCACGGAAATGAGATTTCCAATCCTTTTCCTTGATCTTATCATCATGAGACGTATCACATCTTTTGTACTTTTCTGCTGCCTGGTATACTATAATTAACCTTGCCACCACTCACCACTGATCTACATACATCCATATTCGATTATTTACATACTTACATTAATTTATGCATCATATTTCCAACTTCTTATATTCATCATGGGAGGTACATCTAGCAATTACCATCACGTCTCTTCGTTAGTTAGTAGCACTTGGTTTTGTCAATACAGTCCTAACGATCTACTGCTACTTCATGCTAGCTCTGAATCTCCTCTGTGCTCTGAAATTTTAACTGTTGTATTAAGGTTTTGACTTGCGAATTGTGATTCATGAATTCAAGGGCGTTAGGTGAGAAGATGCAGTAGGAACACATGATTTCACACATAACGTACATGCATGGGATTCAAATGTCGTGCTCAGGCCAGATAGTAATTTTTAACTGTGAGCTTGTCGTACCGGGAGTGCTTCTTGTCCCTGGGCTTTTTACAATAGAATTCTGACTTGCTCGCTGCATGCATGTCGTGTGACAGTCAACTGCTACCTGCTTTCCTCTAGGAAATTGTTGGCCGATTAGCTGCTTTGGAAGCTTGTTGTTGGACATGGAGCTTCAAAGTTTGCAGTTTACTTTTCGGCCATCTGATCCATGCCTTCTTGTTTGTTGACTTCCAACACACTGACTATTGGTATCTCTTATTTTTTTTCATGAATGTGCACACAGTACACGCACTGTAAAAGCCCCATAACTTGCAGGTTTTAAGCTACTAGTGTATAACAAACACTAAATGTGCCTGTCATGTATAGAGTGCTACTCCAGAATGTTTGGATGATTGGTTTCAAACGCATGAAACATAACCTTATTTATGGTCAACTCTCACTCTATGGTGCTTGAAAGATTAGCTTCCTAGCGAGTTTTGGAAATGAAACATGGTAAGTATCGTGTTTTTTTTTTAAAAAAAAAAAAAGTCAAAACAGAATAGGTGATCAGAGCAGTATATATGCGAATTGTTAAAAAAAATCACTGAGTACTAGCTACTACTTGAGCATTCAGAATATATTATTTGATAACAGGGTCATCAAAAAAAATTGTGCGTCTTTTTGAGACGAAGGTCATCGGAGTAGCTTTTTTTAAGTGGAAGATCATCAGAATAGATGATGCTAAGCTAGGTAACACATTTGCAATACTGCAATTCTGGGTCAAAGCTCGTCATGTCCTTCGGAAAGGGCCGGACCAACTGTGCTAGTGGACACGTCTCGGATGTAATGGTCTTCTTTAGCCCAAGGCCTATGAGACCATCAACTGGCCGAGCTGCGCTCGCAGACGGGGTTCATCAAGAGACCTTGTCCTCCTTGTTTTTTTTTTGGACTTTCTGCAGCCTCACTCGCATCGCGACCACGGTCATGGGCTCATGGACTCACAGGAGGGTGCCCTCCTGCCGCGCTAGATAGGGTTCCGTCATATCGCGAGCACGGGCCGATGTCCTGATAGTACGCTGCGGCTGGACGCGAGGGTCGGAGGGTGGCATTAACCAGCAAGCGCACGCTCCGCGAAGAATTTGGATCGACTTGGTCAAGGTTTCTATACAAATGGACAACGATATTTTCGTCCTATTTAATCATTGAATATGATTTATTCTCGACAAAATAAAAACAGTTTGAGCTTGAGTATTATTCTCTGCGAGCGCAATTTGGTAGTTTGATTTGCCTTATGTAGTTTTCTATTTGATTTCTTAGGGAAGTTTTCTCTTTGAATTGGCAGGAGCTCGCATTGGAAAAAACAAGTCAAAAATAAAAAGTTACTGGTGTCCTATATCTTATTTTTCATCGATCAGCATCAAATCCTTAGGCCAAAGTTTTTTTTTCTTTGAGGAACAAATCCTTAGGCTAGTTATGATTTACGAAGTTCATAATGCACCCCCAAGCTTAGGGCAGCTCCAAGAGCTTCTTTATCCCCGTTCTGTATCGAAAAAATGGAGAACGCGAAGCACAATACTGACTACCGAAGGCTCCAACAGATGCCTCATTGCATTCTCTAGTTTTAGGGATAGGAGAGAGAATCCCAAAATTTCAGGATTATCTCTCCCTTCCTCATCCCATTCCCAATCGCGAAGGAGCCCAACGACCGATCGTTCCCGCGGAGGCGAGCGCCTTGGAGGAGGCCCGCGTGACTTCACCACCTTCATCCGGTTTGCATCGCCGTCATCCCCATCGTCCTCGACCCGGTCGCCGCTCCGTCCCGCGCGCGAAGAGGGCCACGACTTCGCCGTCGACCGTCGCATCACGTCGCCGCGGCCGCCGACCCGGTTGCCGCTCCGTCCCATGGGCGAAGAGGCCGACGTGACTTCGCCCTCGACTCAGTCTGCATCGCCGTTGTCCTCGTCGTCTTCGACTCGGTCCCACGCCTCACCGACCCTGCTCCGCAGCTCTTCCGTTGCCGCCTCCGCGGCCCGGCGCCTCGCCGTCCCCGGCGACCTCGTCCTCTCGCTCACGCGCCTCGGGCTCTGCGGGCCGATCGAATCGAGTCGAGCCCAATCGAATTCCAAGGTGAGCATCTCCAAATCCTTCTTCCCCTTTGCGTGCTCCCAATTACGAGGTTCTTGAAAGTTGGATCAGGTGGCCGTGTAGATCTTATGTTTCTTTTTCTTGGATAATCTCGAGTATTATCAATCTTGTAGAAATCTTGCAACAAATCCCTAAATCCAAATTGGGTCTTATAGGAGGAGAGGATTAGTGGCTGTTTCTGTTTTTTTCGTTTATGAAACAAGAACATTGACAAATTCAGTGGTAAATAGAGATGTGTTCCAAAGACAAGTTGTTATTGTTCCTGCTTAATGCTCCAAGAGAAGTATTGATATTGATCTGTGCAATTAAATATTATATGCTGTTTGATTTGGTTTGGCATCCTGAAATAGGAAATGCAATTTGATGGTAACATGACCAAATTGTTCTTTGTGATATTATCTCAGTTCTGAGTTATTCTTGGAGCATTTCTATTCAGTTATGTTGTCTTCTTGGATACAGTAATCTCTGATCATAAACATGCTTGTGAAAAATAGGAATTTGATTTTTACATGCATAATTTTCTTTGTGATATTCTTGGATGAAGGAAACCTTGGATGCATTGCTTTGTGACTTTGCTTTGTGATATTCTTACTCTGAAGACTCCCTAGACCCTAACTGTCATTTGAATTGCTTTATATGCAGGTATTGACAATGGAGACGTTTGAGCACCTTGGATTTTAATTGCAGTTCTCTGAAGGAACTCCTTTAAGCCAAGCAGCTACCTTTTTTGCAAATTCCGATCCAGACATGCCTGCTGCTCCTGTTCCTGCTGCTCAGTTTTGTGGAGGGTTTCTCCAGAACGTCTGTTGTAAAACAAGCATCTGATATCAAAGGGCATTCAATAAAGGTAATGCCTGTATTAGTTTTTAGTAGTGGACAATGAATATTGAGAGGCACTCTGAAGATTGTTTTGCTTGGTCATTCAAATCTCTGTGTTGTAGTTTTTAAGTAGAAGCAATTGTCAGTTCCACAGTGGAATTTCAAAGCTGAGATTTTGTCAGTCTACTATTAATAACATAAACTGCTTTTTGTAGGTTTTGAACTGCCATGATTCTGTTATCTACATACTAGCCCCTCTGAAATATGTATATATAGCCTAAAAATATAGCCGTGACGATATAGTCGTTACAATATAGCCGTTATGTTGGCCGTTACAATAAATTTCAAATTTTAGATTCCCGTAATTAAAAATAGCCGATCAAATTTTTCCCGGTAAAAAATAAATGTGGCTTATATGGCGGTTATGAAATATCATTATAATATAGGAGGGAGAAAATAGATAATGGGATTTGGGAAATGCTGTTGGAGAGGGAAGAGATATAGGGAAGGAATCTTTTTAGGGAATTCTGTATATAAGGATATAGGGAATGGGATTTAGGGAATGCTGTTGGAGATGGCCTTATGTGGACAGAAAAAAAACTTACTCGGCGCATTGTGAGCTTGTTTCAAACATGTTACAGTCAATTTTAAACCTAGTATGAAAATAGAGGAGGGGCTTGTAGGCCAAAGCATTTTCGGCTACTTATGTTGACACCGTAGATTGACACACGCATAGTTGACACCAATATGGCCTGCCCTAGTACCATCTGCCTCGTACAAGCTCACAGTCTGTATTTGCCATAGTGGTGGACACATGATAAAAAAATATCCATGGCAAGCCTCAATATGGTTAATTCCTTGCAAAGAAGTTGATTTATGTATCATGCATTAGAAGCTCACAATTACAATAGTTTTATAATAAAATCAAATTAGATAGACAAATGAAGCAAATTCATTCTCTCAATTCGACGAACTGTCAATTTCTTAGCCAGATAGTCTATTTAGACATTCATCCTCAAATAATCAAATTTAGAGATGTTATTTTCACAATGAAAGTTAACATACAAAATTCTACAGTGTCATTCTCTCAAATTTACTTATAACTCTTTCTTATTCTCTCTCACAAACACAGTTCCTGTGGTCTTGTGTGCAACTTTTTGCTTACCAATTAAACATCTGATGCACAACTCTTCGCTTACTGTTGGCGCCGAAAATATAACGAAGGATTTGATCGGCTCAAACACACGTAAACACCGGGTTTAGATGATTCGAGACGTGCCAGCCGATTTGATCCTACAATCGGCAAGAAAAATATAATCTAAATAGCTATTATAGTCAATTAGGGTTTTTAATTCAAATTAGATATAAACAGCTATTTAGCCGATTAAATCACACGTAACAATAAATCTAAGCAACTTGTTACGGCTGATTAGATGGTTTGTTTGGTAAAGGCAGATTTTCCCGAAAAAGGTGATGCACCACAAGTCCAGAGAAAAATAAACCTAGACAAATTGGTGTAATCGAAGATGATCAATAATCGACGATGCGCAACTTTATTAACTTAACCTTTCCCTTTTTGGACCGATATTGGCCAGAAATACCCAATTTTATTCTTAGCCTAACAAATTGGTTACATCTTGCCAAATCCTGATGCTAACACTTACCAATACACATTTGATGTTTATTAGTCATTATTTCTTACATAGAACAAATAATTTCTTTTGGATTTCAATTGATTTTCCTACTGTTAAATGCGCTCCAAGATTCATGCCCAACATGCCTCCACCTCTGACTCCAGCGAATACGCAAGTACCAACAAATGCCCCACCTCCTTTTCTTCCTATTTGGATTACGAATTTTGAGTTGTCGTCGGTGCTAAAGGTGGCTGCGACGGCGTGGGACGAGGCCGCCGGGCGGCTTCGGCTTTGGCAGAGGTGGGGAATCCAACAGACACGGTTCATGTGGGTGCTGAGGAAGAGGAGATGGGTTATAGACGGTCAAAAAATCGCCTGATTTGTTTAAAATAATTCAATGCTGCATAGAGTCCTTATTATTTGTCATGCTTTAATAATATTTTTTCTTGTTTATGTGATATTTTGTAGTCTTTGAAATTGATCGTCTTGTGTTTCTAATTTCATGGAGTATATCTTGTTTTGTTATATGGGGTTGCTTGTTGTCTATTTATACTGTGGTGGATTTATTTCTTCCAAAATATAAGTCACATTTTAAAAGTTTTGGATGACATCACATTAGATAATATAACAATCTCCATGCAAATCCAATAATCACATAAATCGGCTTAGATTTAAGAAACTACTAGGCAATTGAATTAGATTCGTCTCTGACTGATAGTTTGATGGTGGTTCGTCAGAAGATTTATCCCTGGAGCATTACTTTCTGCGACAGCTCCTTTTTCTCAAACTTGTAGATGACAGAATGTCTACTACTTCATCGGATGGCGTACCGATTAGAGGTAACATCTTTGCCTCTGTTTTTTTTCGACTGGCCTTTCTGTACAGTCGACAATAGTATACAGAGGTTTGCCTAATGCGTCAATTACAATCGTCGATCAATTGCCTGAATTAGTACATGCTATCTTCTGATTTCGTGGACCTATTTCGCTAAATGTACTTTTCATCAAGGATGCATTTTATGACCTGTTTCTTGTATTGTACACTAGTTCTGTTGGATGAAGTCATCCGGAGATACGAAATTAATAGCACAAAAGTAGGAACTTGGAAAACATCACAGAAATTAGCTTGATAACTGGGCTACTAGCAACCGACAATTATACACAAGCACAAAATCTGAAAGTAGTAGGAAGTGATTTCACAACACACAATATATGAAAGAAGTAACCGGCCGTATGATTTTCCACTACAAGGTTGGTTAGATCAAATGCGCACATAGATGAAAGGCCAAAAAGGGAAAATACAAGTGAAGACACTAGCATCCGCGCACAGAGTGTGGAATCACGAAAATCTAGCGGTACTTCCTGGACGAGGAGTTCATGAACCTGATGCACTCCTCCACCGCTTCGCTCTTGTGCGAGTCATCGGCGACCACCGTTGCGGAGTGCCGCCTACTGCTATTTCTAGCCGGCGTACAGTCCGGTGAACGTGACGCAGCACTATCAGCTGAACCTTTCTTGGTCGATGCCGACCGAAACGCCCTCACGACGCTTGCCCTCGCGCGCCGGTAGAACCTTGCGGCCGTCCACCTAGCTCTCCTCAGCAGGCGAGAGCCGCAGGAGCCGCGCACTTGCCTCGGACGGTCCCGGTCCGACGGCGCCCTCCGGCCGGACCTGGACGCCTGCAGGGAGGTCATAGGCTTGCCACTGCTGGTCTCAGGGGTGATTCTTGTACACTCGCTGGCCTTCCTCGTCGCCGGATGCCTAGCCCAAGGTAGTGTGTCCGTATCACCAGGGTGGCCTAGAGACGACACGTTTTATACGGCAAGAGCTAGTGGTATCTCCCTGCTCAAAGAAAAGCAGACTACTACTAGTATGTGACAAGAGCATGACAGGCACAGCGCAGAAAAGATAAAGAAGCAAAGGGAGAGACAAGCTAGGGAAAGAAAAGGTTGGTCTACTTGACTACCAAGATGATACTATTATGAGAGGTCTACTTTCATAAATATAAGACAAATTTTAAAGCAAAGTAAGAATCTCCATCTACTTCATTCATACTTTAATATTTGTGTCGAAAAAGCGTTCAAGACTCTCTACTATTATCGATCAGATCACACAAATCGATGAGTAGAGTACGCATCGGCTCTTCAAATGCTTGAATATGACCGGGAAGCGCCAAAGCTTGCAGCTTTAATGGAGAGGTAACAGCAGACGAAAGCGCGACATGTGTATGTGGGGCGCAGTATATTCTTGTTGCCTAGCGCTGGCGGTGGTGGCCGGGGAATATTTCGCGTGGAAGCCAGCAAGCAGATCTTGCAAAGGATCTAAGCCCAACCGAGGCTGAAGGGTGAAAACGAAAGGAAGAGAGAAAGAAAAGAAAGTAGTTGACGCAACAAGAGAACATTGGACCGGCAGAGACGACCGAGCAGTTCTTTTGAGGCCGGCCGGGCTTCGAGGGGCCCTTCTTTCCCGCGCACAAGGCGACTCGACGGGGGGCACATGGAATTGACGGGGCGACGAGGCCAGGACGCGACGGTGCTCTTCGCAAGGGACAGTGTGGGGGCGGGCCGGCGTGCGTGCTGTTCGAGGCATGACGACATACGCGACGTGTGTGGCATGGACGATGGCGGCCGCGGTCACCACTCATTGTACAGCGGGGCAGCGGTGGAACCATGAAATTTTAGGTGTATGGGCAAGCTAACTATTCGATGGTTCAGATGACTGGCCTGTGACGAAGATTTGCTCAAGAAAGCTTATTTTTTACGGTGTTTAGGATAACAAATGCATTGCACCTCTATAACTCATCGTTGAGAATCCGCGTAGTCATCAGATCTGCTCGAAAGTGTATCCACCGGTAGTTAGGAGGGCGTTTTCTGGGGAAACGGGACGCTACATGCATCGGTAATCGATGGGCGGGCAGGCAGACCGTGCTGCCGCAGATCGCTGCTGGCTTGCAGTACGGCTGGTTGCCGGCAGCTCTGCAGTCGTCTTTTGCACGCGCGCTTTTTTCTTTTGTTTTTCTTGCTTCGGATGCTGATTGTTCCGGTTGAGTTGTCCTGGTACAGGTTTCATGGTGTGACGGGCCGCTTTGGAAACTGGGCGCTGAGGTTTTTGTCATCTACAATCCATCCCTACAGTTTGACTGCGCCCTGGACCGTTGGAATGAATTCATGTTTGCATGATTGTTTGGAAGTGAAACGGGAAAGGTTACCGGGTTAGTACTACTCCATGCCTCCATCTTTTTACTACGGCATGTATTCCTTGGGAATGGACCGGATACTGAATGTCTGAGCGGCTTTGCATGGTTGAGGAGAACACGTTAGCACGGTTAGTACGTCATGTTTTAGCATGCTTAAGCTGGTATATATAGCTTTCAAAAAAGAACACGTTAAGTTGGAGTAAGCAACTTCTGAGTACATACATCTGAATGGATTACTGCTCGAAACTGGTAACGCTGCTCGTTCCCGTAAAATGCTCTTATTCATTGACTAAATGTCTGGATCCGAAGACTGAAGACCGGGACCATTCATTCAGGTTTACTCGTACGAGTCATTTTAGACGACAAGGTTGCCTGAAGCATCGCGTGTTAGATAGGAAAGCATTTTACTCCGCTAGGTTACCTCTTGTTCTGGGAGGGTCTTGCATATGATATGATGCCAGATACAAAATTACGAAACTCAGTCATAGCACGTGGTGAAAGTGGCATCATTACAGTCAAGCAGATCCACATGATCCTTAAGAGTACTATTACTAGTAGTACTAGTAGAAGTATTTCTTTTGGGAGGTAAGGAAAAGGCACAATTCATCCAGCAACATCAAAAGCTGTCCGGTGTGCTTGATGCCTTAACCAGCTTACCGTCATGCTGTTGCTGTACAGCCGCTGGTTTATACGAATATATATTCTGTATATCGCGATGTTTTTTCGTTTCGGCCCATAATGACGAGCCTTTTTGTTCGTTGTCCGAACTTCAAAGTAGGAACTCGGAAGTCATGAGCAACATACTGCAATCACAAATGCGAATGTCAACTATTGAATGGACAGACAGAGCCTACGGCCCAAACCATGGATTCATGGGCCATGGCAAAGTGGGCACGTTAGGAGACTAGCTGCAAAACCTTGACTTTTTTTTGTCTAGCACTTGTGGTTGACCCTTTGGCCCGCTCACCTGTGACTGCGAGACGACTATACGAGAAATCTGCCAACAGTTTAATAAATTATTCCATTAAGAAAACAGCTTAACGTATTTCGATGACACATGGCGACTACATGCCACGTGCTATAGTGCAATGAAGTATACATAAAGAAGACAGAACTACCAATGAGAATGTTGAAGAAGAATACAAAAGCATTATACAGAAATCGTGGATTTTCCAACACGAATCAACAAAAAAAGCACACTCTAAATTTTATGTCTGCTCCAGCAATCTTTTCTTACTGCCTACTACTAGTTATTAGAAATATTTTGCTAGGAATTCAGCCGAAATACCTCCACAATATTACATGTAAATAATCTTCATTTTCCAAAGTATGCATCGGCGTAATATCATTAAACAATACATGTAACAATTGTAATAAACATATCTAACAAAATGGGAAAAAGAAGTGCATTGTCGTAAAAAAAATTGGGAAAACTATATGATAAGGATTGAGAGCCATACTCTGTTTTAGGCCGGTAACTCTATAAGAAAAACCCATAAAGAAGATCAAGTTCCACGATTAGTTACTTAGTTATGGCTCCAACCAGTTTGCTAATGTGTCCTCTATTGGCTCACATTGGTCCGCCCCGATCAGTGATTCGCATGCCCGATCAGATTGAACTAGTCGGGACAGACAGTTACCTCTACATAGAAATAACGTACAGACAGTTTTCCTTGACATGTACAACTAACTGATCGGAAGTTACACTCGAAAAGGCATATCTCGTGAAGAGGCACCTTTTGGCGAGAAGACACATTTCGACCAAAAGACACCTTTTGAAGCATAACTGCCACATCTTCGTTCTGTATAAATAGGGAGGACATTTGTACCATTTGAGGTATCCATATATCGAATGATTTAGACATCTGATCTCACAAATTCACAAACTCTGTAATACTTGTACCCTGTTAAGCCGCTTGGCTAATAAGAAGCAATCTTTTGTCCACCTTTCGCACTCTTTAATCTTAGAGGCTTGTAACAATTTTCATTCATAAGCTTGATCTAGAGACCTCGTGTCTTGAACATTGACACTATAAAAATTACCACTAAAAATTGGATGAAAAGTATAGAATTGAGGTACCGTTTAAAACTAGTTTAGATATCCGAATCAAATAAATTCGTGGTGTTACAATGTTACAACATTTAAAAAAAATAGTGACAACATTCAAAGATAATTGTTGCAACAATTTGAGGGGACAAAAGAATTCAAGCCCAACAAAATCCCACCCCGACTACAACAAACTCAATCGCAACAATTAAGGATGCAACAAACTTGTAGGAAATCAAAAACACTCATACAACATTTTGAGATAATATCGACAACAAATCGAGTGAAGACTTGCAACAAATCCTACTCGAAGGAGGCACAATGGATGACGGTGAGTATCAAAGCTCATCATCAGAGAAGGTTTGTTGCGGCGCCAGTGAGAAGTCCACAACGATGACCTAAGGGAGTTCTTCACATCAAGCTCCGACCAACCTCGAAAAGGGAGACTTGCATGTGAGCTACATCCATGGCAGACAACCTCTCTCAAGCATAACCGCATGATATGTGTTTGTGTGTGTGGGAGAGAGATTATTAGATAGGCAGATGAGTAGGGAGGCGTGTGCGAGATATAGCCAGCCACAACCATATGTACCACGTGAGATACAGAGGAAGAGTGAGAAGATGGAGGATGAGATAGAAGAGAAAGCTTAGTTGGTTAGGTGAAGAAGATTACAAGGAGGAGAAGTCAAAAGTGTTATGTTCAAGACCTAGAGTTTCTAGACCGAGCTTATGAACGAAAATGGTTATGAGCCTCTATGATAAGAGAATATGAAAAGGGGAATAAAGGACTGCTCTCTAATTAACTGAATGGTTTAAAAATAGTTCAGAGTCTATGAATCTATGTCAATCTGAATGCCCAATGCCAAATCCAATTGATCGATGTCTTCGACGGTACTAACGAGGATTAAAAGTCTGTTATTTATTTGGGCCTTTAATTGTTTGTGATCATACTCTATTAATGAGCCTACAATAAATAAAACCCATAATACGTAGACCGAAGTCCACCCTTTTTCGAATGGTTAAGTCTCCAACCAGTTCAATCAAGGTGGTCAATAATTTTGTTTCGCACTGGTCATCCCCTACCAGTGAAATAGTCACCCCGACCAGTGAGCTGGTCAGGGACAAGTGGTTATCTCCGCACATGTCTTTGTGCGGACAGTTATCTGATAAGTACGCATAACTACTTGGGAGTTATCTATGCAAAAAGACACCCTTGAGCAAGAAGACACCATTTGGCGGGAAGACATTTCTCGGCTACACGACACTCCTCTGCAGAACAACTGCTGCCTCTTCATCCAGCATAAATAGGGAGTCTATATGTATCATCAAAGGCATGCCCGAATAGGCAATCAGATTGAAATTCTGTAATTCTTGTACTCTGTTAGACCGGTTGGCTAATAAAGAAGCAATTCTCATATTTGTTTCCACAATTTTGTTTACTAGGAGCTCACGATCATATTTTCATAAGCTCGGTTAAGAAACCTAGGTTTTGGACATCGATAGGTACAAACATCTTCTGGCCAAGAGATGTCTTCTTGTCAAAATGTGTCTGTCGACGATCAGGACCGCCGACCGCAAGGGAGGTGGGGAGGATCGTGTGGGGAGGAGCCCGAGGTCGTGCTCGTCTCGGGGTTAGGCTGTCGCGTCACGAGGAGGTATGCCGGGGAAGAACCGGGAGGAGAGACGGGGAGCAGTGGTCACGAGGATTATACTGATTCGAGCCCCCTAATCCGGGTAACAGCTCTACTCCAGTCTTGCCTTGGGGCGAAAATGGATGCAATGCTTCCCGGGAGAATACAATGAGAGCTCGAGCATAACTCTGCTCCGGTGTGTGTATGTGGGAATGAGAGTGTTGTGCTTGAACGTGGTGTCCTTCGCTCATCGGCCTGTCTTCTTGGAGGCATTTTTGAGAGCCCTCTGGGCGCTCCCGTCGCTTGGTCCCGAGGCCGACGTCTGGCAGTCGTGGTGAGTTGACAGGAGTCGTTGAGAGTTGTTGGCCCTAGTTCCCGCGCAGGGGTAGGTTTGGTCCTGATTCCCACGCAGGGGGAGGCTTCTACGTTTCCAAATCGGACTGTTACAGTGAAACAGAATGGTCCGGATGGTACAAAAACTGTGGCCTCAAGCTCAGGCCTGGAGCGTGGTGACGTTGGTGGTATCGCCCTGAGAATGTGCCCTCCCTCATGCGCCCGAGATGGGTCCTCAACCTCCTGCCCGAGCCCGAGCTCGTTGGATAAGAACCCGAGCTCGGGGAGCGCATGCTCGAGCTCGTTCGGGTCCGAGCTCAAGCTCGGAGACACGCCCTCGAACTCATGGGGCACAACCACGAGTTTGGGGGATGCTTTCGTGTACCAAAGCTATCGATCCCCGACAGTGTCTTCTCATCAAAAGGTATCTCTTCATGAGAGGTGCCTTTTCGGGATATCTTCCAAGCATTTATTTGTACCTATCAAGAAAAACTGTCCGCACATTATCAACGTGCAGAGATAACTACCGATTTGACTAGTTTAATCTAGTCGGGATGACCCAGTGTAAGCTAATAAAGGACACGTCAGCAAATTGGTAAGAGCTATAATCAAGTAACTGATGGTGAGCCTTATTCTTCTTTATGAGCTTTTTCCTATAAAGTTGTAGGCCTAAAATACCGTTACAGGTCTAAAATAAAGTATGACCTTTTATCCTATCAAAAAGTAAAAAAAGCTTCACGTGGGTGGAGACTGGAGAGGTCTCTAATGCCTTTATCAGTGGGAGGAGATGTTGGAGTTAAACGTCCGGAGGGAACGCCCAGCGTCAGACGTCTGGACAGAAGCATTATCGTATCCTTCATGTAACATGTCCTGAGAAAATTTAGTAGTCGATGTCCATGGAGCTTGTGTACTGTGATACTGTGATAAGCCAAACAGTGCGTCCATTTTTTACCGGATAGTTGCACGGTTCAAAAGGCATTGTTGGTTAACAAGCCGCAAACCAGTAAATCCATAAGCGCATGTAGAAACGCAGGAACACTATGCAATCAAACAGTTCACAAGCTTATTTCCGGTTACTCGTTCCACAGTTCATGCATCTCCCCAAGCATCTGTTGCTGCCTAACTAGTCAATCCATGTAGTTTACTAGCACTAGCTACCACATCGGCCACACCCTGGAACGGATACATTATGTTGCTGCTTGCACACCAACTAGGCAACTAGTCCCAGAAAAGGCAGGAACGGCCGAACCGAACAGACCGCGCGCAGCGTGACGACATGTGACGGTGGCCCACTCGCGCACGCACGCACGGTCGCGAGCCCGCACGCACCAGTACATCACAACAGATGCGACGGGTACGACACGTACTGCATGAACTCGCCGTCGCGGAGCAGCGCCGCCATGGTGTCTGGGGCGAGGCACACCTCGATGTCCACGCTGCCGTCCCCGGTGCGGCCCGGGAACGCCGACATCTTGCCGTCGAACTTGTTGGCGCGCCCGCTCCGCACGGCGAGGGGACGGCTCCACCCGAAGTCGTTGCCCTCGTACATCGGGAACCGGTTCGAGCTCCCCATCGTGATCACAGCGCCGTCGGGGTTGCCCAGCGGGAAGCACCGGGGCTCGGCCTGCCACGCCGCTGCGGTACGACGTATCGCGCCGTCCCCGTAAGCCGCCAGGATCGCGTTCAGTTTGGCCGCCGCCCACCGCAGGTCGTTGGACGCCAGCTCGGCCACCGTCGCCGTGGTTGGCGCGCTCTGGATGGCGTTGCCGAAGTAGGCTGGGGAGATCGCGGGACGCAGCCGGTGCCGGCAGTTCACCGCCATGCGGAACGTCGTCGTCGCGTCGGCCGCCAGCCGCTTCCGCGCGCGCGTCACCGCGAGCCATATCTGCGCGCACAGCGACTGGAACGACGAGATCTCGCTACGCACTTCGGGATTCTTCGGGTCATGCGCCAGCTTGCCGTAAACTTCGGAATCTTGACCGGCGCTCGGCCGACGGTTGGCTATTGCTTTCAGCTCGCGAATTGCATCCCCGCTGAAGTGAAAGATGCGCTCGCGGAGAGGGGCATCCTCGTCGAAGGTTACTTCCGGGCCCACTCCGCCGGGAAAGCGGAGGACGGCGGTGGAGTGGCCAAAGAAGTTGCGGCGGAAGTCCGGCAGCTTGGGTGACGCGCCACGGCAGAGGCCAGCCCAGGTGTTGAAGAAGTGCCAAAAGGAGGTGCCGTCCACGACCGCGTGGTTGGCGACGATGCCGATGAAGACGGCGCCATAGCCGAGCACGGTGAGCTGGAACGACGTAAGCGGGCGGCGGTGGCCGTCGTAGCTCACGGTGCGGTCCATGGGGAACAGGTCCTTTGTCAGCTTGATCGGGACGTCGGCGTCGGGCACGAGGAAGTCATCCAGCGACAGGGCTGGCGCCACGGCGTGGAAGAAGTCAACGCCGGCATCGTTGCAGCGGATGACGACGCGATCGTCGGGGAGGGTGACGAGGCGGCCCGCGAGGGCCGGGAAGATGGCGAGAGCGCGGGAGAGCGACGACACGAGCAACGAGACAAGCGAAGCCATGGGAACGTCGGGGGCAGGGAAGAAGAGGCCCTTCTGGATGTAGTGGCACGACAGCATGGGCAGGTCGGAGACGGACAGCGTGAGGTCCCCGATCGCCGACGCACCGTCTGGACGCACGGCCTGCCTGGACACGACCGTGATGCCCGACGGCGGTGCGTCCACGCAGATGACCTGCTTCGGTACAATGGCGGACGCGACCGGGGCGGCTTCCACCATGGCCACAGCGGAGAGCATCTGAGCCATGTGCTCGATCGGTCGCTCGGTGTTTGCGCTGGTGCTCTGCACCACCGTCCGCTTGCGACCACTGCTACTAATGGAGCAGTAGTAGACTAGTAGTAGATAGCTAGTGTGCTGGTGTGGTGTGTTGGCGCTTGCTGCCACAGTTTAAAGAGGTGGTTTGGGCAGTACTGCCTTGTGCTGGACACTGGGCAATCTGGGGCGGTTTATATAGAACACGAATACGGGCTGGATGCATGCACCTGGGTGAGTACCTTATTTACCAGCAGTGCTGTTTTGAATATTCTCTGGGCAGGTTCTGTGGTTGTCAGATGCAGAGCTCTCAAACGGAGGACCAGCTAGAGATGTGCCTAGAGGTGGGCACTTGAGCCGGGCACGATGTCACGGTTCGACACGAAACTTAACTCGGTACGAAGTGGACCATACTGGACTGGTACGACATGTAGCATAGGCCGTGCCGGGTCTGAGAAGCGGGCACGATGGGCGGCACGGTCCGGCATGATACTGTAGAATGGGCCGTACCGGGCCCGATGACCCAGGACGTAAGAAAGAAGTCTAGCATGAAGGTCACCGACTCACAGAGCATGACCGCCATGAATGCACCCAGTAGCATGAACGACACCCCTATCGCCGACACCTGAGAGAGACAGACAAAACGGGATCTCTCAACTCTTTCTCTCACCCGTCTCTCTCAATTTCCCTCTCAATCTCTCTCGCTTGTCTCGCTCACTCTCTTTCTCGTCCATTGCCCTCTCTCTCGCCCGTGTTGAGCACATCGCCCTCGCTTTATGTAACCGTTTAAGAATAAATAAATTTTAGTTCTTTTTCTCATAATATTTGAATCTACTATCTCAACTCCATGCGTCTTCAGCTACTTTCCTCTCGTTGCAATAGTGCAAATGGGCCGGACCTGAGCCGGCACGTCACGAAGCAGGCATGAAGCGCAAATAGGCCGTGTCTGGGCTCACCGAAGACGAGCCGGACCGGCACAGCACGGCACGACGGGCCATCGCTGTCTGGCACGATTCAAGCACGAAACACAATGGGTCCGTGCCGGACCGGCCCGGCCCGGTACGACACCCACCTCTAGATGTGCCCTATGCTTGTGCACAGTTCGGCCAAAAAATAAATTAAAGGTCTCATTTTAAAATACTTGATAATGATTAGGATTATCAGCTAGCTTCTATCGTGTAAACTTTTTTTTTTGTGCTATCTATTTGTCGTGTAAACTTTTTTTTTGTGCATTGATGTTGATCCATCAAAGATATTTTGATCAACTAATTTTTCCTTCACTCCCAGCAGGTTGATTTTCCTTGCAGTTGCATGTAGAAATTTACATGTTCCCCGTTCGAGAAATTATGCACATAAAAAGGAAAGTACTCGAACCCATGAAACAAAAACAGGTGTCCAGGATTTGAACGCATAAAGACTTTATGCGTAAATCAATCCAGTAAGTGAAGTGGTAAATCAATCCATTATTAGCACTTATTGACGAGATATGTTTTCGAATGGATTCAATGAACATGTAACGGCTTTCCTTATTAAAATGGTCGTGTCTCTACTACTTCTAATTAGGAGTTGGTGGTAATAGTCCGTTCTCCTCTAGAGTATCTGATTCGTTAGATCTGATATAAACGACTAAGATAGAAGATGATTTAATCATATCTTAGATTGAAAGATTTTATCATATCTTTTTTGAATAGAAATATTATTTAGCATATCTCTATTCACATGTTCTTATTATGAAAGGATGCTATTCATATATCTTATAAATGGAAGGGTTTTCTCATCATATACTGCATGTATAAAAGGATATACTCACTATATTCCATAATACGGGAATTCTATCTCATCATATCTGAAAATGCATAGATTAAAAGGAAAGAATCACGCAACCAAATTATGTGCCAATTATGAAGATGTCGGAGATACCTAGCTTCTATCCGACTGCGTACGCTGCCTTCTGCTTTCATCTACTCCTTCCTGCAAGAGGAAGACAATAACTTTCTCCTCCTTCAATAGTAAGGATTGATATCTCTCTACTAATTCTAATTAAGAGTTGGTTGCGATCATCCGTTCTCCTTCAGAGTACTTGATTCGTTAAATCTAACATGAACAGTTGAGATAGAAGAGGATTTAACCCGATAGTCAAATCTCTTTGAAGAAACAAACTTTTCTACTATTGAAACATAACTAAAGTTAGTGTTCTTTGCAAATAAATTTTTTTATCGTAAATTGAGTTTTCGTTGCAACGCACAGTACATAACTAGTAACGTCAAAAGTATTTGTTGTCGTGTCAATAGCTAGCCTCAGTCTCTCGAGGCTATCTGATCATTTTGAATGCACTACGGGGTTCGGATCCCTGGAGTCGCCCTCAACTCCCTTAATCCTCCAAGTGAATTTCAGCCGATCTAAATTTTAAGGTCGAGATCAAGCCACATCTCTCCTTTTTATTCCCTATCCGGCTATCCCAATCCTCGCCACCTCCATGTCTCCAACTTCGTACGTATTAGATCTGAGGAAGCACTGAAAGATTATTTCATCTTGATTATATACCACAAAAATTCGAACACCTTCCGTCGTATAAGCATTATTAGGCAATACCGTTACAAGGCAGCGAGTGCTAGCAGCAATGGTGAATAGCGAGGTTGTTTTACCATGGCTGTGAGAACATTGCTGGAAAGTGACGACAGACACTTTTGGTAGGCGGCGGCAGTAGAAAACAAGTAGCGAGGGCACAGGTAGAAGATGTGTGTTTGAAGGCTAGAGGCTTCGAGCCATGTGATGTTATTAACAGTAGATTAAAGTTCGATTGGTGTTTTCATGCTTTTCTTTTTTACGGTTGCATAAATATTAAAACATGAAGAGCAGTGCTTCAATGTTTTCCCTCCTAATACAAATTGCACAAATCTTAAAGCAAGCGAAGGGGTAAGTAATCACTATCTACCCTTTATTCATGCTTTAATATTTGTGCAACTGTAAAAAAGAGAAGTATGGAAGCACCTCTCAAACATGAATGAAGGGTAGATGGTGATTACTTACCACTTCACTTGTTTTAAGATTTATGTAACTTGTATTAGGAGAGAAAGCATTGAAGCACTGCTCTTAAAGTCCACCTTTCTCTTCTCTAACAAAATGCTTTGTGTTTTTTTTCTGCTGGTTCCGTTTGTTTTCTGCTAGACTACGACCAGTACCCGATTGGATGTTGTTTTTTCTCGAAATTTTTGCTGTATTATCTCTCTGCGTATTTGTATTTTTAAAAATAGCCTCCGTAACAACGAAATTGCGAAAATAGCCCCCTGGCCTGTCTGTGCCGCTACCCCAGATCGTGGCATATTTTTTTCCTTTTTTTCCCACCCGGGCCCACCTTGCCGCTCGCTGAAGGCGCTGTTCCCGCCTAGAGGCGCGGCGCTGGGGTTTACCTGTAGACTCACCTGGAGGCATCAGCATTGCTCCCAAGCCGCTGCGCCGCATGGGGGAGGCTCGGCGACGCAAGTGAAGGAAAAAAAATATGTAAGACTAGATCGACGTTGAAAAATTTTGAATTTTTTTGTGGAGGTTTTTGACACATCAATGATATTTTCATAAAAATTTAGGAAGATTATCACATATGATGATTTTTTAAAAATTCGAAACTTACTGGTCAGTGTTTATGTAATTTTCGAATTTTTAAAAATTCCTCATATGTGATAATCTTCCCAAATTTTTATGGAAATAACATTGATGTGTCAAGAACCTCCACAAAAAAATTCAAAATTTTTCAACGTCGATCGAGTTCTACATATTTTTTTCCTCCACTTGCGTCGCCCGAGCCACTTCACCACGCCAGTCATGAAAGCAGTGGAGTAGTGCAAAGGCCTCCAAGAAGTCAGGCACAGGTGGGCCCCATCGCGCGCCGTGCCTCCAAAGGAGCAACGCCTCAATGAGCGGCAAGGTGGGCTCAAGTGAAGAAAAGTGTCGGGGATCGGACATCCTGACACATGTCCGTACCCCCCCGGGGGCCTTAAGCGGTCCTCCCATAACCTTGGCGGTCCGAAGTAATGAACGGACTGCTCCAAGCCCGCCTCCGACCAAAGGCCCCGCGAGGCCACGAAGGACACTCATCCCCTGACCTAACCGACTGCTCCGAGCTCGTCCCGACCAAGTAGGGCGTCCGACCTCCCTCGCGGGTCGGACTCCCCCGAGCTCCAACCAATCTGAGGAGATCCCCACCAAAGGCCAGGTATCGGGCCCTCCGCCGGCCACTAGCCGCATGCCCTGTGACCACGACCATTTGAAGTGACCACACGGGAGCAGGTCGCTCCTTCCCTAGGCAGTGTGAAGGTTGCCAAAGTCAGAGCTCCGGTCCCATTGTCTAGTCACGCTAGTATGAGGGTACGCTCTCTCCCGAGGCGGAGCCAGGACCACGCATTGCAACGTCAGCATCTGACAGGTCCACAGAGGGCAGGTACGATGTTTCCCAAGAAAACGGCAGACTACTCTGCTCGGTGAGTCTACCAACCCGGCGTGAGCGAAACATGACGGCGACCAGTCATCAAGACGGAGGACTGGGGTTCCTAGGACAGTCTCCACCCTTCCCTCTCCCAATTCTCCATGTAACCTGCCCCTACCGGCTATATAAAGGAGGGCAGGGCTCTCCCTTTTGGGGAGAGGAGGGCTAGAGGAACTGGCAGTAAGACTTGTACACCCCCTGTTCACCGAGCTCTCTTGGATCATCGCTCCCGAGCGATCCCGAGGACAAGCTCCCCTTGTACCCCTCCCTAGCGGAGCCTTTAGTTCTCTTTCGCTCATGCAAGACCGAATAGAGCTATTATCCGACCTAGGGGCTCGAACCAAGATAGACCTCGTGTCCCTGCTTGCTCGTGCTTTTTACTTGCCGCACGCCCCTAACCCTTCTTCCCGACAAACGCAACTCGACCTCGCCTTTGCGATCCTTCCCCTTTCCTCACGGGTCGACGGTCCCGATCGTCGACACCGGCGCCACCGTGGGGCCGAAGTTTCGTTCGTCTAGAGTTCGTTATCTCGGCAAGATCAAGACTCTAGCTCCACCACGGCAGATGTCGCGAACAACAAGTCTGGGCTCGACGCTGCAGCCCCGAGTGCCAAGGCTCTACATCCATGCTCTCACCCTCCTTGCCGCCTCGCGAACGCTGGGCCTTCGTGGCCGACGAACGTGAGGCGACTCCCGGGGCGGGCGACGGCGGCCCGGAGACTCCTCGAGAGGTGCACCGGCTCGCCCAGGTTGCCATCAACCGAGCCATCGCCGCTATCCGGCGAGAAGAGCGTGGCATGGCCCGCTCTTTGTCTGGCCAACTCAGCCCTCCCCGTTCGGTCGAGCCTGCCCAAGAACACCTGCGGGCCATCGTTAGGGTCATGGCTGACCCCGCCCGGGCCAGCTCGGCCCTCTTCCGACGATCCCTGGCCGAAGAGCTCAACAAGGCGACCGACGACGTCGCACCTCGACGGCAAGCAGGCTCCCTAGGCTCTGGGTCTCACCCCATGGCGGCCAGCGGCCCCCTGTCGCGTGATCACCGGCCGTTCCACCGGCAAACTCCCCGTTCGCGGGCTCGCACCCCAACGCCGTCTCCTCCGCCTCGCCGTCGAGACGAGACGGAATGCGGAACCGTCCGCCGTCAGTGGCGTAATAGCGATGCTCTCTCGATCAGCCACACTTCCAGGGACCTCTCCCCAGACGTTTCACCCAGGCGCCAGAAGGTCCATTACCACCCGCGCCATCACCGTAACAATGCTCCTGCAGTCCTGCCGACCGTGGTCGGCGCAGGGTGCGCCGCCGGCTCAAATTCCCCATGTCGGCTGATGATGACTCGACGCCAAAGAATGGCAATGGTGAGCCTTCCGCCACGGCTGCCGGCCAGACTCGAGTGACCTCCGTCGGCAAGGCCGCCGACCGGTTCAAACCGGCAATGATGGAACGGGACCAAGAACCCCGCAGAATTCCTCTCCATTTACTCCACCGCCGTCTTGGCGGCCGGTGGGGACGAGGCCGCGATGGCCAACTATCTCCTCATCGTCCTGGATGGGGCCGCCCTCACCTGGCTCTTCAACCAGGCGCCCGGCACCTTCCGGTCATGGCGCCAGTTGCGGAGCGCCCTCCACTCCAACTTCCAGAGCTGCTAAGAGCGGCCCGGACGAGAAAGGGACTTGGACCGTGTTATCCAGGGAAAGGGGGAGCACCTACGAGACTTCGTGCGTCGGTTCACCCGTGCGCGGAACTCGATTCCCAACATCTCCGATGAAACCATCATCAAGGCCTTCAAATTCGGTGTTCGAGACAGACGCCTCACAGAGGACCTCGAAATCGCTACAAGGCTCACCGTCAACAAACTATTCCGCATGGCGAACGACACGCGAACAGCGACGACGATGTCGCTGGAAGCATCGACTTCGACGACGGGCAGCTCGGCCCGCCTTCACGAGGGAGGGCCGCCCGGCTTTAGGAAAGGGACCCGGCTCTGCATGACAAGAGGCGAGGAAAGACTCGCTGGCCGAGGGCGGCTGGCCAGCGTGGTCGCCACTGGCCGACAACAGCGCGGAGGGCGAGCCACGCCCGGCCCGATCGCCGGGGCCCCACTCAATGAGAACCGCTGCTCGGCCGAATAGCGCCTGCCACCGCAGGCGTGGTCGGCGAGGCCCCTCACGCGAAAGCCGTCCGACCACAGGGCAATGAGGAATGGCCCGGCTTTGACGCCAATAAATTTTGTATGTTCCACAAGATCCACGGCCACGATCGCGAGGTCACAGGACGTGGCTATTCAAGCTAGACGCCTTTTATAGGGGGGCTGGAGAGATGCCCGTGCTCCGAAAGGCGAAACACTGGTGGGTCGGCCCTGCCAGTCTCAAGCGAAACCCGACACGAATTCCAGCAGGCGACCGCCGTGTGGATATGATCTTCTGGGCTCTTCAAAGATACCGATCCCGCGAAGTTAAAGGATGCTGCGCGCACCGCCTACCAAGCCACCGCCGGGAAGCCCACCGACCAACCCTGCAGGTGGGATGGCGTCCCCATCACCTTTTCTCGGGACGACGCTCCTCCGGGGATGTCCCGGGACTGCAAAACCGCTCTGGTCGTCACCCCTACCATAAGTAACACCATCGTTGGCCGAGTTATGGTCGACGGGGGCAGTTCCCTCAACTTGCCCCTGGCAAGCGCCTTGGATCGGATGCAGATACCCCGGTCAAAAATCAAGAACATAGCGATCCACTTCTTCGGCATCGTCCCTGGAAGCTCGACCACCCCGCTCGGGCAAGTGGTCCTCCCCGTCACCTTCGGCGATTCCGTAAACTTCCGCACCGAGCTGATCACCTTTGAGGTCGTGGACAACGACCTCCCCACAACGCCATCCTCGCGCCCACTCGATTAAGTTCATGGTCGCAATCATTACGCACCGGTAAGAAGCTCCGGGCCCAATCGGCGCCATAGCGGTCCGCTGGCGACCTCAAAGGGCGACGGCCGCAAGGAAAAGTCCCGCACCGCCGGCATATTGCCCTGCCGTCCCGAGTCGCCTGGCGGGCACCGTGCAAGGCGGCCATCCAGTCGAATGGCCCGACCAAGACCGTGCAGCTCGAGGAAGGGAATTCGGGCAAATACGTCTGCATTTCCGCCTAGCTTGACCCTAAATAGGAAGACGAGCTCTTCACCTTCCTCCGAGCTAATAAAAGCATTTTTGCATGGGAACCGGCGGACATACCGAGGGTACCACAGAAGGTGATCGAGCACAGACTACAAGTAAAGCCTAGTTGCAGGCCTGTGCGCCAGAAGCTGCGGCGCTTCTCCCCCGAGAAGGCGGCAATAATCAGATAGCACCTCGACAAGCTCCTCAAGGCCGATTTCATTCGCGAGGTCAACTATTCCGAATGGCTGGCCAACCCTGTAATTGTGCAAAAGAAAGGCGGGAAGTGACGAATGTGCGTCGACCACACGGGTTTGAATGCCTCATGCCCTAAAGATAACTTCCCGCTTCCACGCATAGACCAGATCGTGGATTCCACCGCCAACGCTGAGATGTTGAGTTTCCTCGACGCCTACTCCGGCTACCACCAGATCAAGCTCGCCGTGGAAGACGAAGATAAAACCGCCTTCATCACGCTGTTCGGAACCTTCTGTTATACGACCATGTCGTTTGGCCTCCGCAACGCGAGCGCCACATTCCAGCGGCTGATGACTAAAACCTTCGACCCGCAGATCGGCCGAAACCTCGAAGTGTACGTCGACGACATCATCATCAAGAGCCCCTCTAAAGCCAGCCACGTCAACGACCTGGCCGAGACCTTCGTCAACCTGAACAAGTTTGGCATCAAGCTCAACCCCGAAAAATGCGTCTTCGGCATGACCTCCGGAAAAGTACTCGGCTACATGATCGGGGGGTCGGGCGTGGGCCCGAACCCGGAAAAAATCGAGGCGATCGAGCAAATGACCACTCCGACCTCTAGAAACAGTACAAAGCCTCACCGCACAGATCGTCGCCTCACCGCTTCATCTCCGACTCGTGCGAGCGAGGGTCGCTTTCTTCAAGATCCTACGCACGAGGGTTTTGAGCGACCTCAAGCCAGGTCTTTTCGACGAGCTCAAGGCATACCTCTCACGTCCCTCTATTGACAACTCCACGCCAGGCGAGGCGCCGTTGTTTTACTCGCCGCCACGACCCAAGCCGTTAGCGGTTCTAGTGGTCGAGAGGGCGGGCGACAAAGACCCGATCTACTACGCCGCCAAGTGCCCACGGATCGAAGGAGCGCCACCCCTTGGTCCGTAAGCCTTTACGCCCTCTTCATGGCCTCGCCAAAGCTCCGCACTACTTCCAAGCGCACACGGTGGTTGTCTCTCTGGCTCCTCGCCGGAGATCCTCAAGAACCTGGAGGCTGTGGGTCGATCGCGAATGGGCCATAGAGTCGGGCCGACTCGACCTCCGTTCATGGCCCGCACCACCGGCAAATCCAAGGCGCCGCCGACTTTGTGGTAGAGCAAACAACGGAACCGCCCCCGAGCCCGAGGCCGAGGTCAAGACCCTTGGACCATGTTCTTTGACGGTCAAGATCCTTTGAGCGCTGGGGCGCTGTTCTCATGATCACCCCAAGGCGACCACTTGAGATATGTGATCCGCCGGCTTCCCTACCAACAACGCGGCAGCGGAATACGAGGCCTCATTCGCTTCACGAGCTTGTAAGTCCTCAAGGCCCGCCGCCTAATCGTGAAAGGGACTCCTACGTCATCAATCAAGACAACAAAGTTTACGGTTGTTCAACTCGCGATGGCTAAATACTCGCCGAGGCGCGTAAGATGGAAAGGTGGTTTCAAACTCAAGATCCAAAGACATACCTAGGAAGGACAATTCCACTGCCGATCTCCTTCTGTGGCTCGGGTCGTCCGGCGATCAACTCCCATCTGACGTCATCCATGAAGCCTTGGCCGCACCATCCGCCGCCGACCAGAAGACCGCGGCCTTTCTCGAAAGCATTCCGTCGTGGATGGACCCGATCGCAAGTTCTCGACCAAGGGAGCTCCCGCCTCCGACCGAAAGGAGTAGTGTTCGACGCCGCACGAGCTCGACAGCTCGTCGCTGGGGCTCTACCAAGGGGCCCTAGGCGCCTTGTCAAAGTCGCTACTCTAAAGAAGGTAAATACTTGCTCAACGACATACATTCTCGCCTATCGCGCGCCACTCTTCTTTCAGACCATGGCTCGGAAGGCATTCCGGATGGGATTTTATCGCTAACGGCGCCAAGATGCCTGGGCATCGCTCGCGTACTCGCCAGCCCGCCAGCTTCACGCTGAAGGCCCACCAATCTTCACGCCTTGCACCATCCCCTCGCTCGCCGCTCTCGACGTGGGGCTGGACATCCTCGGTCCCTTTCCAAGGCCTGGCTTGGGAAAGAAGTTCTATTCGTGGCCATCGACACCTTTTCGAATGGATCGAGGCGAGCCGTCTCCGCCATCATCGCCAAGGCGCAGAAGGTTCTTCCGCCTTCGTGGTCACAAGGTATGGAGTCCTCGCAGGATCATCACCGGCAACGGATGCAGCTTCACCACTGCGAGCCGCTCCAAGAGTTCTCAATCGGATATGGGGACCAAAATCGCTATGCCTCCTAAGCCATCCCCGAGCAATGGAGCGGTCGAGCGCCTAACGCGTAGCTCGCCCAAGGGCTCAAGCGAGTTTTCGACGAGCTTGGTCGGCGGCCGGCCCGGCAGAGGAGCTCCCACCGTCCTTGGTCCGTCCGCACCTCCCTGGGCCGCAACGGGACGAGCCCTTCCACTGCGCTCGGGGCGAGGCTATCCCCGCCTCGAGGTCTCTCTCCGCCTGTCGATGCGAGCCTTGGCCGACTGTGTCGACCTTGAGCAGAGCGTCCTCGACCTCGCCTTGGCAGAAGAAGTAAGGTGCCGCGACCGCCGCGCTTGGCATGATACTGAAGATCTCCGCAGCACGCCGCCGAGCCGCTCGACCGGGCTTCCGCTTGGGGACCCGGTCCTATGGCGAATCCAAGACCGCTTCACATCAATAAGCCGCCCTCACCGTGGGAAGGCCCCTATAGAGTCGCCTTGAAGCCGCGAGGACCTTACTCGTCCGGCGCCCTCGACTACAGGAGCTCTCGAGTTCATGGAATGTGGCCACCCCGTGGTTCTTTGCCTAACGCCTCCATCCATGCTTGAGTTGGGGTTTTTCTTCTTGCCGCCGTGCTCGCCCTTGTGTCCCAGTAATCACGACCGGCGAGACCCGGCGCCAGGTCACCATGCCGGTTCGCCTGTATGCTACTGTAATAAAGTCTCCTCGCCTCCATCGCTAACCTCTTTTAGTTTATGGAGGGGATGACGCCCGCCACGACCCCGAGCCGCAGTCCTTCGCAAGAGTCGCGCCATCTTAAGAGCCCTCGGCCTGTGGCCCGCCGCTTCGCGGCCTTAATTCTCCTTTCTTTAGACGCTCGAGCGGCGCGACCTCGCTCGCGTGACCATAAGGGCAACCATAAGGTCACGCGGCGGGCCCGACCTAGGGACGCCCATGCGTGTTCTCTTTGCGCCGCTTAGGTCGCGCTTAGGTTCGCGGGATGAACAACCCGAGCCTCGGGCATTCCTGTGATCGGAGCCAGAAACGATCCTTATTGAAGTAAGCCGCTATTCCCCCGTCGCCACCATTGAACGTTCTCGAGGGCTCGAGCCCGATGACGCTTCCTGCTCGATGTCGCAGCTTTAAAATTCACCACCGGGATGACTAGGTCGCAATAAGCCGCCTACGCAATAAGCCGACCTTTCCCCGCCCAAGTGGCTGGGTTCAATTTCTAAACGCCCTCAGAGGGGCCTCGCCGAGCTTGAAGCATTCCCGAGCTCACGGACTGCACTGAGGCCTAATCCGTCCGAGCTCGAGATATTCTAGGCCAACCAAATCAATTGTGCCCAAACTCGAGCATCGCCAAAGAGGCCTGCTGAGGGCGCGTTCTCTAGGTCCGCCAGGACGCCAAGATCCCGAGCACGATGCATTTCGCTCTGGGGTCACTGAAACGATCCTTATCGGGCAGTCGGTTATTCCCGCATACGCCGACCATTGAACGCCCTCAAGGAGCACCCCGCCCGATGTTATCCGCAGTTCTGAGGTTGCGATCCCCAAAATTAGCACTGTGGGACGATCTCGGCCGCAATGCCGCTCGCACACGTAGTCGCACCAATTCCTAGGCCAAACGATGAAGACCAATCAACCCAGTCGTGCCTGAGCCTCGGGTGATTCCCGCGCAGGCCTCCGTTAACCGACCTTGAGCACCTTAGCCTTGGCCGGCCAAAGCAGGCTAAGACTACAAAAGCGACACTGCCACGAGCGAGCTAAGTATTCCAAAGAAATACGACTTTATAGATTAGCGTAGTTACATTGTTTTACAAGGATGCTAATCCTTCGCCCCGACCCATCTACTAACTTTAAATTTTATTCCACCGACATGTCTCTGCAAGTTTCTCCGCTCTAGGTCGAGACCCTCCGCCGCAAAGACGATAACCCTCGGCCTACCCTGTCGACCCGGCTGTGGTCACTCGCCGAGCCAAGGCACTCTTCCCCGCCGAGCCACTCGCGCCAACTTCCCCTCAAGCCCGGCGACCCGGCCTCTGCCTGTCACGCTTTAGCCTCCGCCTCTCCGGTGGCCCTCACCTCCAATTCGCCACTGCCTTCTCGAGCGGCTGCTGCCGCTCACCGCTGCCGCTTGGCCGTGAGCTCGGCCGCCTGGCGCATGCAGGATCGGATTCCCATTTGTGTCCGGAGCCCTCCACCTCCTTCCGAGCGTTGCAAGGTCCTTGAGCTGGTCGACGCGACCTAATGGCTATCCTCGCGGCCATATGGTGACTCGAGGCACTCCCGAGTCCCTCCGCCTCCCGCCAGGCCTCCACCTTCGAGCGGTTGGCGGAGACTCGAGCTCGAGGCGCCGGATCGCCACCACCGCGCAGACGGCTTTCATCCAGACGCCCCGCGCCTCGACGGACTCGGGCAAGGTCTCTCCGCTTTCTTCTACTCCTCCTCGACGGATTCGGAGAGCGCCACAGATGAAGGCCTCTCTCGCCTTTTAGCTCCCGCCGGCCTCCCGAGCCCCGCGCCTCGCTTAGGACTCAACGACCGCGCGAGCTCAAGGGCCCGGCCTCTCAGCGCAAGGCTTCTTCCCGATCGCAAGATCGCGGCGAGCCAGCTCAGCAGCCTCCCTCCGTCTGACTGATAGTGTCACAGAGGGGTCGGTCGAGCTGGTCGCGCACGACCTCCGCACTGGAGATCACCGAGGCCCCGCAAAGAGAAGAGAAAGATCACCACAACTACGAAGAAGGGAAAAGAGAAGCTGGGGAAGAGTCACCGCGAATGCGCTATCACGCTAGACGATCCTCCAAAGACGGCAGTCGATGGCGCTGCCGTAACATCGCGCTACCAGCAACGACTCCGGGCCCTCGCCATGCAGTAGCACTCCAGACCACCCAAGGACCCGGATGATCCGCCTTGTCGCATGGGGCACGCAAACCCCGAGGTCGAGGGCGGCTCAGTGGACTCCTTTCTACCGCCTCACTACGTAGGGAGTCCGCCACCCGCCGGTCCAAAATTGTCGCCCGCTTCCTTTGGCAATTCCAGCATTGCTAGACGACTACCGGGGTAAGACGACCACCCCTAAGATAGGCACTGCAGACGACAAATTGTTAGGATTGCTTGATGACCCTACCATCACAAAAGTTAAGAGGCGTATGGAGTACTTATCGTGTCGAGCTGATGCGCGACACTTTGTCTTTGCTTGACCTCCTCGCGGAGGAAGGTCGGCTTCTCCATTTTCCCGGACTCGCCTGAACGCTCCACCAGAGGCGCCGCGACGACGGCGCCGATCGCGCCGCTTCGACGACGGCACCTCCTCGTCAAGGCGCTTATCGGGCCGCCTCCCCTCGTCCACCTCATCCTCCTCGGAAGACGCAGCAAGTAGCACCCTCCGAGTCCGGGCCGCGCCATGAGGCGATCGCTGCTCACTTCATCCTCTCGACTCGCCCGACCACAGAAAGGTCGGTGCCTCCTGACGGGCGAACACCGCAACAGGCATGGGATGGCAAAATGTATGAAAGCCGTGACTGGCGCGACATTTCCACGACAAAGAATACGACTCACCTCCTCGGGGCTTAACGCCAGAGCTCGTGGCTCCGCCAGATATCCGAGGTCCGTATGGGCGGCCGCCCCGCCGCGGCGATGAGAGGCAAGGATCATCAAAAGAAGGACTAAGGAGGCGAAAGAGGGAACGTGCTCGTGCTCTGATGACCACGAGCTCGGGCGCTCAAACTTACACGATCCTGGCCGCCTCACTCGACGTGGGGCTTGGCAACATGCCTCGGGCGCAGGAGCGGCTTACTCCTCTTCTCGCCCTTGACTGCACTGAGCGGCAACAATCGCTTCGCCAGTGTCCCAAAGCTCCTCGGTCGCCGCGCGAGCTTATCACGATAAGCACCCGAATCCGAGCCCCGAGGCCAATGTCAAGGCGAAGACATTACTCGCGCCCGCCCCAAGACGTTTGGGACGCGCCGCCGAGGTCGTAGAGGCGGCGCCCTTCCAAGATCTCCTACATCCTCGAGGCGATCCAGCCTCCTCGCCACCGCAAAAGGCCAAAAAGAGAGCGCCAAGAAAACAAGGTAACACCAACCAAGGCCCGAAGAGCTTAGGGTCGGGCAATGCTAACCCTCGTGGCCTTCCTGTGGCGCCAGGCCTCCCTTACGATTCAGAGAAGGATGCAACCTCTTCCGAAGAGGTAGCACACTTGCTCACAAGTAGTCGTAAACGACCACCGCCTTTCGAGCTCAGCGCGACGCAGATGGATGAAGGCGACCACGCTTGGTTGGCCGCCGAGTCCTTCGCTCGGGTCTCCGCCTTCCGCCGATCGCGCGCCGATGTAAGCAAGCCCGCTTGCTCACCCTTCTTCATATAGAAACCACTTCTCCGCCGACGGCCCGAGCGAGTCCTGTGTCGATTTGGAGGAAGGAACATGGAGTCCCGCCCGCTGTACCGGTAGAGACACCGACGACGGGTCCTTCGCGACGGACAAGGAATAAAAGCGGAAGAACAACGAGGGGTGGGAGAACGCCCAGAACCCCTCGCAAAGATGAGCAAAATGGAAAGGTGGAGGATGGAGTTTGTACCAAATTAACAAGCTCGATCTCGATTGTGCGAGGACCGCAGCCAAGAAATCGCTTCTCCGGTTCGCAGTCTCAAGAGCATGTATCGCTCCGCATTTCATGATCTCGCTGTTCGAGGTTGCGCACGCTCTCCCGAACGGAGCCGCCAGTGAACGGATCCAAAGAGCTCCCAAAGTCTCCATCTCCTTCATCCGCTTCCACGGTGAGCGCATTCTCCCGAACTTCGCTATAAGGACAAATGGGCGGTTTGAGAGCAAAGGGCGTAAGGCACCGGCGCAGGAGAAAACAAGAGCACGAGCGCCGGGGGAGGGAGAACCCGGCGCGCCGCCCCGGCCTTTAAAAACACTCATCTACCGCTGCTACTGCTGTCTCAAGGGGCGCCAGAGCTGGCCGGGCGTAACCGAGGCGCCAAGGCCCTTCGAACCCCTCGTGACGGGCGCTTTTCCACGCACTCACCGAACCGCCCCTCCAACTTCCCGTCCTGGGGACTCCGCCCTCGAGCCCACTCGTAGCAAGGTGCTGAGTTCATGTCGCCAAGAACGGTCTCGCCAAAATAAAACCTCAACTCGGCGAAGGAGCGATCCTCCTCGAATACTTCAGACTCAAGAGCGCCTAGAGTCTCAGATCGCTTCTTGAGCCTCAATGGGTTATGTCGGATCGGACATCTTGACACATGTCCGTACGGGGCCTTAAGCGGTCCTCCCGACTCGCACTCAAGTAATGAACGGATCGCCCAAGTCCGCTCCAACCAAAGGCCCAATGAGGCCACGGCGACACTCATCCCGACCTAACCGATCGCTCCGAGCTCGTCCCGACTAAGTAGGGCGCCGACTTCCCTCGCGGTCCGACTCCCGACCTCCGACCACCCGAGGAGATCCCCACCAAAGGCCGTGCATCGGGCCCTCCGTCGGGCCACTAGCCGCGCGCCCCGCGGACTCACGACCGCTTGAAGTGACCACACGGGAGCAGTCGCCCTTCCTAGCAAAGGTGAAGGTTGCAAAGTCGAGCCCGGCCCCATCGCCTAGTCACGCCAGATGAGGGTACGCCTCTCCCGAGGCGAGCCAGACCACGCATTGCAACGCCGCCGACAGATCCGGACAGTCCACGAGGGCGTGTACGATGTTTCCAAGAAAACGGCGACTACTCGCGGTGAGTCTACTAACCCTAATGGGCGAAACAGACGGCGACTACCATCAAGACGGAGGATCGGGTTCCTAGGACAGCTCCACCTTCCTCTCCTCAATTCTCCATGTAACTCCGCCTCTCACCGTAACAGATAAAGGAGGGCGGTGGCTCTCCCTTTGGGGGAGAGGAGGGCTAGAGGAACCGCAAGAAGACTTGTACACCCCTGCTCACCGAATCCTCCCGATCGCCGCTCCCGGCGATCCCGAGGACGAGCCTTTGTACCCCTCCCTAGCGGAGCCTTTAGTTCTTCGTCACTGCGCAAGACCGAGTAGAGCTATTACCCGACCTAGGGGCTCGAACCAAGATAGACTTCGTGTCCCCGCTTGCTCGTGCTTTTTCCTGGCCGCACGCCCCTTAACCCTTCTTCCGGATTTAACGCAACTTTGGACCTCGCCCTTTGCACCATCCTTCCCCTTCTCTGCGGTCGACGGTCCCGATCGTCGACAAATGGCAGTCGTCGACATTGCAGCAGCTATGTCCATTGCGGTGGCTCCCGACAAGAGTGGAAGATGGTGGGCCCCACCATCTGTCAAGCTTGAATCTTGTGGTAGGTACTGCAGAGCTCGAGCACCGTGATAGCCTATCCTATCGAGCTTGGGTACCATGGTAGCTAGTCTACTCTGATGGGTGCGGTCGGCAACCTACCGTGGTAGGGGCGTGGTGGAGTTATACATATCGCTTGCGGTGCTTCTCCGATCGAGAAGGGGCTAGATTTGTAATTTTATTCAAGATGACCTAAGTTGAAAAAGTGTGAAGGACCAAGCGATCGAAAGCTTCATGTATAGCTATCTCCCAAGAGTTTTTTTTGGCAAACAATTACCCAAAATTTGGACCATTGGATTAAAGGCCCACATGCACGATGCTTGCGTGTCCCACACCTCCACCATATCCCTCCCTCATCAATCCCAATTCTTTTCGCTCATCACCTCAACATCCATCCTTCTCCCTCCTCCACCTCACGATGGCCCTGCCACATCCTCTGCTCACCTTCTCTACTCTCGTCGCGCCTAAGGTCCCCCCCGCCTTTACCTTCTTCCCGATCTCGACTCACCCTCTGGATCCACCACCGATGACCACCTCCCATCGCTATCCGCAACACCTAACTTGCTAGTCACACTTGAATCCCTTGCCACCTACTCCGCCCATGCCTTCCTTCTTGTGACCCACGGCGCCCGCGACACCTCGCTCCACGCGGACGCCACTACAGCTAATTCTAGGGTTGGGGCGGTGAACCCGACCTAATGCTCCCGGAGAAGGCGTCGCCCTCTGGAGCACAAATCCCAATTTGGATCTGAAGGTTAGGAATTTGGATTTTTTAGAA